>OZ005653.1:240882638-241595138 GCA_963930645.1 Salticus scenicus | reverse complement strand
AAGCTTCATTGGAAATAATTTTACAGACAAATTCTATTATTCCCTCTTTGTCTCTATTCAAATATCATTTTATATCTTTATTACTATTATTATCATAGAAATTTGTCGAAAATTAATAAATAAAGTATCACTTTTCTTTTTTTTTTTTTTTTTTTTTTTTAAGCATTCCGAACAGTTGAACACAGCTGATTGCGATAAAGAGTGCCACTGAATCTCAATACATCTGATTGTTACATGAAAGGTCTTATCAGTGTCAATCTCTATTTAAAATTTTCCTGCTGAGCTGATGTTACATTATACTGGTGAAGCAAATATCACCATTTACTTTATGCCGGAAAGACATACGTTTCTTTTACTATAGACGGCAAATTTAAAACACAAGCATGGATTCTATTTATTTTCAAGAATCTAATTTGAAATCTGATTTCAAGAGTCTAATTTGTAAGTTATTGGAAGTTTATGATTTTTTTTAACATTGGAGAAATGGACAATATTTCGCTTAAATAAGCTTTACAGGAATATTCTCATCGTTAAGATGTCAGACTAGCTTTAAAATATGAGTTTTTATTCTGAAATGAACATATTTTAATATAAATATTTTAATTTAATAACTTCGTAAGTTATACGAAATTAACAAATTTCTAAACGTGACAGGCTAGGGCAAAATGTCGCATAAATCCCAATTTTCAGGAATGTTTTCATCGTAAATATTTCAGAACACTTTTGAAATTTCATTTAATATACTGGCATGAGTATCAATATTTTTGAAAACTCTACTCTACTTTGAAAACTACTTAGGTAATTTAAAATTTACAATTTTCTTAACATTGCGGAATAGGGCAAAATTTCGTATAAACATCTCTTACAGGGATTATTTTCTTCGTACGGATGTCAGATCATTTTTAAAATATCGTTTATGATACTTACTTGAACATTATTGAAACTGAGTATACTAATTTGAAAACTTTGTAAAATTTTCGAAACTTAAAATTTTCTTGTCATGGAAGAAGAAAAGCAATATTTCATATAAACTTGCATTACGGTGATCGTTGCATTACAAAGAGCATAGAAATATATTAAATAATGCACTTTTCTTTCTTTCTTTCTTTTATATCTATATATATATATATATATTAACTGCGAAACCTTTTATTTTTTTAAGAAGAAATAAAAGAGCATAAGAAATTATCAGGAAAACTACAACAAGTCAAAATTCTTTTTAGAAAAAAAAAAAAAAAACAATGAAGATCAATAAATTAGCATAAAGTCGTACTTTTGGAGATGTAAAATTTGATTTCCTTCAATGGAAATCAATTTTATAACTTAAAAAAATATATATAAAATTTATGCTATAAAAGTTCTCGAAAGAAAAATAATTTTGAAATTTTATTTTTTATTTTATAGTTAAATCAATATTGTTGTTTCGAAAAAGTTGTTTGAAATACAAAATAGTAAAATACATTAATTTTTAACGAATTAAAATTATTAAATAAATTTCAAGTGAATAAAGAAAAATATTATTTAAGGAAATATTTCATAGTTATTTATACTATATTTGGAAGCATTTATAACATATATATACAGACAAATCTTAATACAATAATTAACTACATAAAAAATATGCAGTAAATGTAAATATATATATATATATATATATATTAATTAAGAAATCGTTTCTATTACAAAGGAGAAAGAGAGTATGAAATTATAATTTATCGAAGCTAGTTAATTACAAAATTTTTCATGCCAACTATTAACGTCGTGATCATCAATCAACACAAATCAATTACTTCCTTCAAAAAATTGTTTTGAAAAACTTTTAAAATAATTTTTTTAAAGAAGTCTAGCTATGAAAAATAAAAATAAAAATAGTCATTTATTGAAATAATTACCAAGATTTTAAAAAAAGAATTAATAATCAAGCAAAAAATTCACAACAATATTTAAGCGATTTTTTTTTTCTTTTTTCAGCAAAATTATTTCTTAAATATTTGTTGATTTTTTTTTCAAAAAGAAAGGGGCTTTCATAAAAGTAAAAAATATATAATCAACAGTTAATCATTAGCTTTACTATTTTTACTTAAAGAGAATTTTATATAATATCACTAGATAATTTTTAAAGAGAAAAAAAGCAGTAAATTATAGCTATTTAGTTGATTGCAGATTCTTATTGATAATGCATATTGCAATATGAGTAATAACTGTTTATCCAAACTATATATGTTAAAGGACTTTTGCTTTCTGATACATAAAGGTTTCAAACATTCTTTAGAGAAATATCTATGATAGACATTAATGAACTCGAATTCTGATTTAAGACCTTGCAAACAATCCAGTTATTCTATATATACGATTTCTTTACATAAACTAGAAAAATGAATAAATGAAAAATCTATATTATAATCTTACTTTCAAACAAAAAACATAAAACCATGCTTTTGGGGGGTCATGTAAACAGTTAAAAATTAGGATATATTTCTAATAGCGTGCAGAAAACACAAAACAGTAAAATAATCGTAATAAAACATGAACGGTCCTACCAACAATTTTCACTTATATATAATAATGTATATGAATATTTTGTCATTTTGTCTTGTACCATGTGTATATAATAATTTATGCTCTATAAAATACCTATCATGTTTTCAAATTATTTTGTGGGTTATTAAACACAAACCAGTGATATCTGTATAATTTTCAATAGAAAACATCATATAGTATTTAAGAATCTAAACAGATTGTTTGACAAATTTCTTGAGAACTGAAATAACAAACTCTTTAAAACTTAATTGGAAAGAGTTAAAAATATATTTCTGTTCAAATTAATAAGAATTATATATTACGATATTTATGTTTTCTGAAGAAAAAAAAAAAAAAAAAAAAAAAAAAAAAAAAGAAAAGAAAAGAAAGATTTTGATGAAATTCTGGCAAAAGCAGAATTTAGTTTAGCACGGAGGACTATTATTATTATTATCTTTTTTTAAATTATAACATCGTTTTCAAATTATTCCATTATATTTTAGATAAATTTTCGATTTCGACAAATGTCCTGGTATCGTAAAAATCCGTAATAGTCCTCAGTCCTAAAAGAAAAAAAAAAAAAAAAGATTTTTATGAAATTCTGGCAAAAGCAGAATTTAGTTTAGTGCCATGGACTATTAGATTTTTTTTTTTTTTTTTTTTTTTTTTCAAAATTGTAACATCGCTTTCAAATTATTCAGTTATACTTTCGATAAATTTTCGATTTCGATATATATCCAACTATCGTAAAACTAGTATCGTAAAAATCTGTAGATTGACACCACTAGTTTAATTTAATTTGATTTGTAATATGTTATTTTGAATTTTTTACCTTAAAATGAATTTTTAATTATATTTCAAAGCCCAAAATGTGATATAAAAAATTAATTATGAATTAATTCTTTTGAAAATTCATTTAAATTAAGTGACTAGCGAAGCGGGCGTAGCCTGCTAGTAAATAAATAAATAAATAAATAAAAATATATTTCGTAAATTCATGGTCAATACCTTATTAATTAGAATACTCAAAAAAAAAAGAAAGAAAGAAATCTTATTACAATAAGTATTTTCTCTTTAATTAATAATTTAATTTAATTAAAAACGTAAATAAATAATTACTTGAAATTAAATAATTAAAATTAAAAAATACAATACAAAATGCCCTTGCGGGGACCTCCGGACCTCCGTATCACAAGTCAAACACGCGACCACTTCACCACACGTTCTTACAAGGATTTGTGTTTTGTTGGTTTCTTTAGATATAGCTAAAACTTTCATGGGTCCCACCTCACCCGCATGGGTGTTGTTTCAACAAGTTTCCACTCTACCCTATGTTTTCGAACATGCTCTTTAATTTAAGCTTGGTTTGGTTTCAGTAGCAATTTTACTCATTCATACTTCTCTTGCGAGTACTACAAACAACAACGCCTGCGACTGAACCCGAAAATCGGACGAAAATGTGTATTTATTTGCATAGGTTTCCATCCTGTGAAATTGCTCCCTAATAATGCAAGAATTCATGTTGCAAAACCTATCAAGGTCACTTTAGCAATGCTTTTTGGAAGACCCAGAGTATAGCCCGGCACAGTCTTTTCATACTACAAATTGTTTCAGTCGATAAACAGTCTTCCAACATCTGTCATACTTCCGTACAGTAAACAAAGTACTAAAATGTATAAACGAATACATTGCGTTTAAGCATAAATCGTTCTACACACTTGGCATCCGTTGATTGCGTGACAGATGGCAAAAGCCGTTAGATAATGACGAATGGTATTATTTTCTTGAATAAAGATATTATTCTCAACTCTCAATTATATAATTCATTTTTCTGAAAGACACTTTAAAACTTATTACTACAACCAATATTTTGTTCAACATGCTCGTAAAAATTTCGGTGAGCTGTAAGACCTTCAATGAGTTTTAAAAATAGACATATTTTTTTAATTAATTGCAATGCCCGAAATTTTATTAGATACTTATTCTAAGAGTAATTAAAATATCATATTTTTAAAAACGTTCGAAAACCGGATTTTTGCAGCATTTATAAACTCTACTACTGATAAATCTACTACTGTTAAATACTACTGATAAATAGTCCAAACATTTTTAGCAATAATTATTATAAAACACTTACTTTATTATTTTCCAACAAATTTGCTTATGTGTAGCTTTGTTTACTATTTTACGTATTCGATCACAAAATATAACTTTGGTAGTCTTATATGACAAAAAAAGAAGAAAATCTGATGTGGGCACCACATGACTTCCTTATACATCTTTAGAAATATATAATGTTAAAAAGCATTGTCATTGGACCCAAGACAAATGGTTAAAAATATTTTAAAAATGCATTACCACCGTGTTCTCGCTTTTCTGAAAGTTTCAAATGTCTAGCTAGTCGGGAAGTTAGTTAAAAATCGATTGCAAGATTTGTACAGGTAACGATGCCGAAGGCAGCAGGGATCCGAAACAGTTGGCTAAAAGTATTTAAAAAATGGATTTTCACCGTGTTCTGAACTATTCTGAAAGTTTCAAATGTCTAGCTAGTCGGGAAGTTAGTTAAATAAATTTTCTGTTGAACCATATAAACGCTGCCAAAGGCAGCAGTGACCCGAAACAATTTGCTAAAAATATTTAAAAAATGCATTGTCACCATGTTCTGAGCTTTACTGAAAGCTTCAAATGTCTAGCCTGTAGAGAAGTGAGTTAAAAATCGATTGCAAGATTCGTCCAGGTAACGCTGCCGAAGGCAGCAGGGATCCGAAACAGTTGGCTAAAAATATTAAAAGAAATGCATTTTCACCATGTTTTGAACTATTTTGAAAGTTTCAAATGTCTAGCTAGTCGGAAAGTTAGTTAAATAAATTTTCTGCTGAACCATATAAACGCTGCCGAAGGCAGCAGTGACCCGAAACAATTTGCTAAAAATATTTTAAAAACGCATTGTCACCATGTTCTGAGCTTTACTGAAAGTTTCAAATGTCTAGATAGTCGGAAGTTAGTTAAAAATCGATTGCAAGATTTGTCCAAGTAACGCTACCGGAGGCAGCAGGATTCCGAAACAGATCTCTAAAAGTATTTCGAAAATGCATTTTCACCGTGTTTTGAAATATTCTGAAAGTTTCAAATGTCTAGCTAGTCGAGAAGTTAGTTAAATAATTTTTCTTTGTAATCATATAAACGCTGCTGAAGGCAGCAGGTATCCGAAACAGTTGGCTAAAAATATTTTTAAAATGCATTGTCAACGTGTTCTGAGCTTTTCTGAAAGTTTCAAATGTCTAGCTAGTCGGGAAGTTAGTTAATTGCAAGATTTGTCCAAACCGTTTTTGAGTTATTACCGTTTTTTGATACATTTTCGCCATTATGAACCTAATTTTCCTAAATATCACCAAAACGGAAAATCATACAAAGTCCAAAAAGGGAGGTGCACAACTAGATGTTATAACAAACCTATGTACCAATTCGCAACTTTCTACGTCCAACCGTTTTTGAGTTATGCGACATACTCACACACACACACACACAGACACGCATACATGCAGACGTCACGAAAAAACGTGCAAAGTCGCTTATATCTCTAAAACGAGAGCTCGTGTTAAGACGACACTTGCAGGTGTACAACTAGACATCATGACAGTCACACGTACAAATTGGGAACATTCAGTGATCATTCGTTTTTGAGCAATGTGAAATAGAAAATCCATTTCGCAAATCGGGATTACTATACTTCCTTATACTTTGTATAAGGAAGTAAAAAAATACTGCATGAGCCCTAATCATACCAAACCTGTATATAGCAAATCCAGTTGAGAATAATTAAATAACTAATTCCTAATTTTCCTATTAAATAACTAAGAATTTATATGCAAATAAATTATATGTATTCAGAATGGATAAGAAAATTTCTCCTATTATTAAAAAATACGCTATATTTATGATGTTTTATATTTTATAAATTCATGCGTCATAAATTTCCGCTGATTTAGAAATTCTGAAAATCTAGATAAATATTTTATTAAAATTGTCCAGAAATAGATGAGAAATTGACAATTCTTTCTCAAACATTTTAAATTTAAACAAAATTAGCTGCAAAATCTATATTTTTAATTGCACTTTTCATTGACAAATTATGAAATATTTACTAGCAAATTCAAAAGTATAATATTTTTGAAAAAGGTATTAAAATATTAAAAACATATTTTCTGAATTCTGATAAAATACTTTAATGTGTCATAATTAATTTTAAGAAATAATAAGTAGTATATTTTCAGTTGCAGAGAATTGTAAGATTTTTGCTCTAAGAGTTTTATAAATATGCTTTCATATAATTACTTAAAAATTTTAAATTTGTAGCAAAGCAAAACATAAATGTTTCGATGTGAATTTCTTTATATTTATAGGAGAAAAATGACTATTTTTGTACTAGTAGTATGATGCAATTAGAATATATAAGTATTCAAAGATATCAGAAGCCAAACATCATTTCCTAATTTAGTGCTCTTACATGCATTTACGAATGAGATTAAATTTATAGATCAAAGGAATGTCTAATGAATTTCGAAATTGAATTTTTAATAAATGAGCTTCACTCTAACAACTTTATAGTTCGTTTGATATTTTAGGTAAATATGCTTATTTCAAGAGGTTGCAGAATATGTATAATTATGTTTCAATAATAATTTATAAATATCTTCTTATAAAGGGATTACTTCGGTTCAAAAATATTTATAAAAAGACGTTATTTGAAATGCAAACCTAATATATGATTTATAATTTAGTATTTGAAGAAATGTATTATAAAATCGAAAGAGAAGAAAATTTTATTTTTATATTTATAAACAACTATCGCATCGAATGTAATTTCCAGAATAACCGTGGTTTAAATGTCGAATATTATCGGTTATTAAAATATTGTATATATTAATTAAAAAATGAAAAAAAAAAATTTCTGTTATTGACAGAGTTTAATTTAGTGTTATAGGACTAATTTATATATTACAATCTTGTAACAAATATATATATATATATATATATATATTATCCCTCCTGACTAATAACAAGCTCGACATTTCTCACATAATAACCGTGCGTCTACAAACGCAGATGTAACGATTATTACACAGGCCAACAAAAATGAAGTTGACAAAATTTGATTTAATGATTTTAGCTAATCCTTATGTTTTTTGATGTGCTAAAACCGAAAATGCAGTCCATTTTTCTCTATCACGTATAGAATTTTGTCAATACAGAGTGTTTACCCACACAATTTCTTACATATACCATCATAACAATAGGTTGGTTGTTTTTTGGTATGGTTTTACGTCAAACTAGTGCTGCGCTATAACGACAACCGGCATCCATGTTTAATTAATCATAGAAACATACTATAATGCATGCCATATAAATCATATTGGTGGAAGAGTAATGGAAAACATTGTATAGGCAGGCACCTTGTATTGACAAAAAACTGTACGTGATAGAGGAAAACTGGCTTCATTTTTGGTTTCAGCACATCAAGAAACATAAAGATCAGCCAATATTATAAAATCAAAATTTTACATGTCGACCTGTGTTAAGTGAGAAATGTCGAGCTGGTTATCAGCCATGGTAGCTTATTGGAAAAGCATCCGTACGTTAAGTGGAGTGCCTGGGTTCAATCCCCGACTCTGACACTTTTCACATAGCAGGTATATATATAATCAATCTTATACTCCAAATTACTTAAAATTAATTTTCACTGTTACTGAGTTTATCAATAAAATTTCTAAATATTTTAAGAAATTAAATGGTATAAATCGCTGTCTGAAAGAAATTGTCCTGTCGTACTAATAATTCATGTTTGAGAGTTATTTTTGGCAACTTAGGAAACCGTTTAATATTTAAAATAACGATATCTTATTATTATTATTATTATTATTATTATTGTTATTATATATTTATTTTTTTTGATAAAATTGAAAATAAAGTATGTGTTTTGAAAAAGAAAAACTTCAAACTGTTCAGTACAGAAATACAGAAAAAAAAGTTTCTTGGTTTAAATTATTTAAAAAGTCTTTTTAAAGTGTAACTTTATTGAGCCCTGAACCGTCATTTGTAGATCTTTAAGATTTATTTCATATCCTTTGACTTTGTGCTTTGTTTGCATGCTCTATTTTAGCCGAATGGTAAGCGCCGTGGATTTCACTTGCTAGGTTCAGTATTCAAATGCTGATTAATATATCAAATCTGTTATAGCTTCTTACTTTTGAAATAACACTATTCTTCCACATTGTATACTTCCGCAATCAATTGACCTAAAAACTGTTATTTTAATATAGTGGTGTAAGAATCTAAGAAAAAAGTGAAACTGTAGCATGTACCATGAATCCAGCATGATATAATCAGAAGTTTCATGAATTAGATATAATTAGATATAATTAAATATAATTAGAGTTTCCACCTTCATAAAAATGAGTAAAACATGTTAAAAGTTAAAAATATATCTAATCAAATTCTAATATATCTAATAAATAGTTATAATAGTTATAAATCTAATAAAAGTATATCTAATCTAGCATTCTCTACTCTCAGCTGAACAAAGAGTCTTTAGGTTAAGCTTTATAGTTATTTATTAATTTATTTTATAATTCGTATACATCGAGACTACTATTTTTTAAATTTTGATATTCTTAAGAAATGAATAATGTTTCTAATTATACAAAGAAAACCTTATAGTTATGATTAAAATGCATAATTACGAGAAAAGTTAAATATTTTTTTTTCTTTTAATTCACCACTTTTCATCGAGGAAAACTGAAACTAAATATATATATATATATAAATATTAATTACTTATGTAACATTTGCATGGTTCTGTAGCTTAGATCAGTATATGATTAGAATACATAATGAAGCGAAAAACCATTTTTTCCTTAAATAAGCAACATTTTAAAAAGTTATTTAGATATCTCTAAATAACTAATAAACTGTTCTCAGGAGATGAAATTTTATCGTTAAAGTTTCTTAACGCTTGGATAATTCTATAAGATATTGGATCTGCCTTTTATTATTTTTTTTTTCCAATTTAAATTATAACATTAAAGGATTGTACCTTTTGAAATGTATTTTAGATTTCTTAAGCAGCGTTATGAAAATATGAGTAGCACAATACGTGTACAATAACAAAGGTTTTTTAAAAATATGTTTATTATGCAAAATATTAATGCACTGAAATTTTTCTAAGACAAAAATCCGTTATTATTGTTATTATTTTTTATTTACAGTACTTTTATAATGTAAAGTAAAAAGCAACTATATACATTTATTTTCTTTTATTTTACCATGTTTTTATTAACTTCGATTCTTGTTTGTTTGTCCAGGACAAATCTTGAAATCGATTTCTAACTAACTTCCCGACTATCTAGACATTTGAAACTTTCAGGACAGCTCAGAACACGGTGACAATACTTTTTTTAATACTTTTAGTCAACTGTGTCTGGTCCCTACTGCCTTCGGCAGCGTTTATATGATTCGACAGAAAATTTATTTAACTAACTTACCGACTAGCTAGACATTTGAAACTTTCAGAGTAGTTCAGAACACGGTGAAAATACATTTTTTAAATACTTTTAGCCAACTGTTTCGGATTTCTGCTGCCTTAGGCAGCGTTACCAGTACAAAGATTGCAATCGATTTTTAACTGACATCACGACTAGCTAGACATTTGAAACTTTCAGAATAGTTCAGAACACGATAAAAATGCATTTTTTAAATACTTTTAGCAAACTGTTTCGGGTTTCTGCTGCCTTCGGCAGCGTTACTAGTACCAAATTTGCAATCGAATTTTCTCTAACTTCCCTACTGGCTAGACATTTGAAACTTTCAGGACAGCTCAGAACTCAGTGAAAATATTTTTTTTTTTTTTTTTTTTTTTTAACTTTTAGTCAACTGTTCCAGGTCTCTAGTGCCTTCTCCAGCATTTATATGATTCAACAGAAAATTTATTTAACTAATTTCCCGACTAGAAACTTTCAGAATGGTTCAGAACACGGTGAAAATGCATTTTTTAAATATTTTTAACCAACTGCTTCGGGACCCTGATGCCTTCGGCAGCGTTACCAGTACAAAGCTTGCAATCGATTTTTAACTAACTTCCTGACTAGCTAGCCATTTGAAATATTTATAATAGCTCAAAACACGATAGCAATGATTTTTTAAATACTTTTAGCCAGTTGTTTACTAGCAAATTCAAAAGTATAATATTTTTGAAAAAGGTATTAAAATATTAAAAACATATTTTCTGAATTCTGATAAAATACTTTAATGTGTCATAATTAATTTTAAGAAATAATAAGTAGTATATTTTCAGTTGCAGAGAATTGTAAGATTTTTGCTCTAAGAGTTTTATAAATATGCTTTCATATAATTACTTAAAAATTTTAAATTTGTAGCAAAGCAAAACATAAATGTTTCGATGTGAATTTCTTTATATTTATAGGAGAAAAATGACTATTTTTGTACTAGTAGTATGATGCAATTAGAATATATAAGTATTCAAAGATATCAGAAGCCAAACATCATTTCCTAATTTAGTGCTCTTACATGCATTTACGAATGAGATTAAATTTATAGATCAAAGGAATGTCTAATGAATTTCGAAATTGAATTTTTAATAAATGAGCTTCACTCTAACAACTTTATAGTTCGTTTGATATTTTAGGTAAATATGCTTATTTCAAGAGGTTGCAGAATATGTATAATTATGTTTCAATAATAATTTATAAATATCTTCTTATAAAGGGATTACTTCGGTTCAAAAATATTTATAAAAAGACGTTATTTGAAATGCAAACCTAATATATGATTTATAATTTAGTATTTGAAGAAATGTATTATAAAATCGAAAGAGAAGAAAATTTTATTTTTATATTTATAAACAACTATCGCATCGAATGTAATTTCCAGAATAACCGTGGTTTAAATGTCGAATATTATCGGTTATTAAAATATTGTATATATTAATTAAAAAATGAAAAAAAAAAATTTCTGTTATTGACAGAGTTTAATTTAGTGTTATAGGACTAATTTATATATTACAATCTTGTAACAAATATATATATATATATATATATATTATCCCTCCTGACTAATAACAAGCTCGACATTTCTCACATAATAACCGTGCGTCTACAAACGCAGATGTAACGATTATTACACAGGCCAACAAAAATGAAGTTGACAAAATTTGATTTAATGATTTTAGCTAATCCTTATGTTTTTTGATGTGCTAAAACCGAAAATGCAGTCCATTTTTCTCTATCACGTATAGAATTTTGTCAATACAGAGTGTTTACCCACACAATTTCTTACATATACCATCATAACAATAGGTTGGTTGTTTTTTGGTATGGTTTTACGTCAAACTAGTGCTGCGCTATAACGACAACCGGCATCCATGTTTAATTAATCATAGAAACATACTATAATGCATGCCATATAAATCATATTGGTGGAAGAGTAATGGAAAACATTGTATAGGCAGGCACCTTGTATTGACAAAAAACTGTACGTGATAGAGGAAAACTGGCTTCATTTTTGGTTTCAGCACATCAAGAAACATAAAGATCAGCCAATATTATAAAATCAAAATTTTACATGTCGACCTGTGTTAAGTGAGAAATGTCGAGCTGGTTATCAGCCATGGTAGCTTATTGGAAAAGCATCCGTACGTTAAGTGGAGTGCCTGGGTTCAATCCCCGACTCTGACACTTTTCACATAGCAGGTATATATATAATCAATCTTATACTCCAAATTACTTAAAATTAATTTTCACTGTTACTGAGTTTATCAATAAAATTTCTAAATATTTTAAGAAATTAAATGGTATAAATCGCTGTCTGAAAGAAATTGTCCTGTCGTACTAATAATTCATGTTTGAGAGTTATTTTTGGCAACTTAGGAAACCGTTTAATATTTAAAATAACGATATCTTATTATTATTATTATTATTATTATTATTGTTATTATATATTTATTTTTTTTGATAAAATTGAAAATAAAGTATGTGTTTTGAAAAAGAAAAACTTCAAACTGTTCAGTACAGAAATACAGAAAAAAAAGTTTCTTGGTTTAAATTATTTAAAAAGTCTTTTTAAAGTGTAACTTTATTGAGCCCTGAACCGTCATTTGTAGATCTTTAAGATTTATTTCATATCCTTTGACTTTGTGCTTTGTTTGCATGCTCTATTTTAGCCGAATGGTAAGCGCCGTGGATTTCACTTGCTAGGTTCAGTATTCAAATGCTGATTAATATATCAAATCTGTTATAGCTTCTTACTTTTGAAATAACACTATTCTTGTTTAACAATTTTTCATTTAATCGATTGACTTAATTTTTGTAACTAAAAAAAAAAAAAAAAAAAACTTAATATAAAAATATACTGATATTCAAATTTTTTTAGTCTGTGAGCTTTTGGGAATGAATTTTTCTAAGAGTTCGGGATCCACTTTTAACATTATGTTCTAGTCAAATGAGAATTACTGTGCAAAGAAAGACTGTAGATCATCAACTCAAAATCCAATGAGGCCTTCCCATAAAACCGTAAGTTCTGAAATATACAAAAGGATTTTTTTAGTATAATGTATTTTTCATTATTTGCGTCCCAAATAAAGTTAATTAAGTCCCCTTCTTTAACTAAATTAGTGTTAATCAATGAATTAGAAAATAAATTAACCCCACTCATAATGTCAGTTTATTTACTACAGATTATAGAAGGTCTTTTACCTTTAATAGAAATGATTTTTTTTTTTTTTTTTTTTTTTACTTTACTTGCAAAGGGAGCCTCTGATTCAAATTTTCTACAGAAAGAAACTTTGTCGTAGCACCACCATTCTGATTTCCTTCTATTCATCTTTGCTTATTTTTCAAAGTCTGTCTAGTGCTCTTTGATGTCGTTTTCCTTAAGCTCATTTAACAAATCTGATGCAGTTGAGTTTTTAAGAAAATCATCGAATAATTAAATAATGCTATTTGAATACTACTCATTTTTTACTGCATGTAATATTCTTTTTGATAAATAAGTGGTAGTTTACTGAAACACATAACAACCATTCTGCGGTTCCACTTCTTTACCTGAATTTTACACTACTATATTTACCACATTGTAATTTTCCACATTGTATACTTCCGCAATCAATTGACCTAAAAACTGTTATTTTAATATAGTGGTGTAAGAATCTAAGAAAAAAGTGAAACTGTAGCATGTACCATGAATCCAGCATGATATAATCAGAAGTTTCATGAATTAGATATAATTAGATATAATTAAATATAATTAGAGTTTCCACCTTCATAAAAATGAGTAAAACATGTTAAAAGTTAAAAATATATCTAATCAAATTCTAATATATCTAATAAATAGTTATAATAGTTATAAATCTAATAAAAGTATATCTAATCTAGCATTCTCTACTCTCAGCTGAACAAAGAGTCTTTAGGTTAAGCTTTATAGTTATTTATTAATTTATTTTATAATTCGTATACATCGAGACTACTATTTTTTAAATTTTGATATTCTTAAGAAATGAATAATGTTTCTAATTATACAAAGAAAACCTTATAGTTATGATTAAAATGCATAATTACGAGAAAAGTTAAATATTTTTTTTTCTTTTAATTCACCACTTTTCATCGAGGAAAACTGAAACTAAATATATATATATATATATAAATATTAATTACTTATGTAACATTTGCATGGTTCTGTAGCTTAGATCAGTATATGATTAGAATACATAATGAAGCGAAAAACCATTTTTTCCTTAAATAAGCAACATTTTAAAAAGTTATTTAGATATCTCTAAATAACTAATAAACTGTTCTCAGGAGATGAAATTTTATCGTTAAAGTTTCTTAACGCTTGGATAATTCTATAAGATATTGGATCTGCCTTTTATTATTTTTTTTTTCAATTTAAATTATAACATTAAAGGATTGTACCTTTTGAAATGTATTTTAGATTTCTTAAGCAGCGTTATGAAAATATGAGTAGCACAATACGTGTACAATAACAAAGGTTTTTTAAAAATATGTTTATTATGCAAAATATTAATGCACTGAAATTTTTCTAAGACAAAAATCCGTTATTATTGTTATTATTTTTTATTTACAGTACTTTTATAATGTAAAGTAAAAAGCAACTATATACATTTATTTTCTTTTATTTTACCATGTTTTTATTAACTTCGATTCTTGTTTGTTTGTCCAGGACAAATCTTGAAATCGATTTCTAACTAACTTCCCGACTATCTAGACATTTGAAACTTTCAGGACAGCTCAGAACACGGTGACAATACTTTTTTTAATACTTTTAGTCAACTGTGTCTGGTCCCTACTGCCTTCGGCAGCGTTTATATGATTCGACAGAAAATTTATTTAACTAACTTACCGACTAGCTAGACATTTGAAACTTTCAGAGTAGTTCAGAACACGGTGAAAATACATTTTTTAAATACTTTTAGCCAACTGTTTCGGATTTCTGCTGCCTTAGGCAGCGTTACCAGTACAAAGATTGCAATCGATTTTTAACTGACATCACGACTAGCTAGACATTTGAAACTTTCAGAATAGTTCAGAACACGATAAAAATGCATTTTTTAAATACTTTTAGCAAACTGTTTCGGGTTTCTGCTGCCTTCGGCAGCGTTACTAGTACCAAATTTGCAATCGAATTTTCTCTAACTTCCCTACTGGCTAGACATTTGAAACTTTCAGGACAGCTCAGAACTCAGTGAAAATATATATATATTTTTTTTTTTTTTTTTTTTTTTTTTTAACTTTTAGTCAACTGTTCCAGGTCTCTAGTGCCTTCTCCAGCATTTATATGATTCAACAGAAAATTTATTTAACTAATTTCCCGACTAGAAACTTTCAGAATGGTTCAGAACACGGTGAAAATGCATTTTTTAAATATTTTTAACCAACTGCTTCGGGACCCTGATGCCTTCGGCAGCGTTACCAGTACAAAGCTTGCAATCGATTTTTAACTAACTTCCTGACTAGCTAGCCATTTGAAACTTTTATAATAGCTCAAAACACGATAGCAATGATTTTTTAAATACTTTTAGCCAGTTGTTCCGGGTTCCCTCTGCCTTCGATAGCGTTTATATGATTCAACAGAAAATTTAAAAACATGGTATATAAAAAGCTATTTTTATCTTGTAATTGTTTAAGGTAAACACGTATTTTAGCCTTCACTCAATTGCATACTATTTATTTATTTATTTTATTTATTAGTAAACATTAGTAATATGGCTTGAAGTTCTTTTCTTCGATTGAATAATATGAAGAATAAAAATTAAAATAATTATAAAAATAAAATAAAATAAAGTTGTTCTAAATTTAGGATGCTCTAAACGCTTTGGAATAAAAAATAATTTCGTTTAACATTTTAGCAACTATTTTAGAAAAATTTTAATTTCTCATTGCCTCTTTTCAAATTTCATTTTCTTCTTTGTTAAAATGTCTTTTTTATGCTATGAATAACAGAAATAATTGTAAAATGTATTTAAAAAAAATATATTATAAATGATGCACGGCCATTTCTCCATTTAAGCAGAATTAGGAATTAGCCTGGCTGTTTGTTTTCTTGAATACAAATTTTCCTTTTGCAACCTTAAATTCCTATAATAGGCGCCATAAATTTGGTGTATGTATGTATGATAGACTCCAATTTCGACTACGGCTCTAACTCAAATTTTCCATTAAAAAAAAAAAAAAAAACTTTACCATAGCATCTTTATTCAAATTTTATCTCATTCCTCTTAAAATATTTTCCAAATTTTGGCCAGAATGTTTAATTTCATTTTACTTAAACTCATAATAAAAAAATTAAATGCGTATGAGTTTATAAAATATATTCTGTAGATTGTACATAGATATTTTAGTGTAACACACACACACACACACACATATATATATTTATCGATTACTTTCTTTGATAAAAACAAGGCAGTTATCTGCGACGAAATATTTCATATTAATGTACCGTTATAATGCAACAGTACTACAGCGTCTAGAATAAACAGTGTGGCAATCGCCTATAACCGTGATGTTAAAATGATGCTACAAAAATTAAGCTTACCCAGATGTCGCTGTGCTCGAAGCTATTGCTCAAATCGAAGACCTGATTGGTTTTTCCCAGTTTCGTCAGTTTAATCACGTGATCTAAGCATATAATTAACCAATAGGGAGTCTCCGTTTTGTTGTCGTGACACTAGCTTCGATTACAATGACATCTGGTGACAGGCTTAATTTTTTTAGTACAATTTTATTCGCCGCTTTCCTCACTGTTTATTCTAGACGTTGTAACAGAACTAATATTAGCACTATTACTTAATTGTGGAGGTGTGATTAATGCTAAATAAAAGATGACTATAAATGTAATATTAATTAAAAAACAATTTTTTTTCATTATTTTTTTAATCTCCAGAAAAAAAAACGATTCAAAACATGAATAATTCACGATTTTCGAAGACTATGTCCCGATACGTAAAAATAACCCAATGCAAGTCCTACTTAATTTCACTCTTTACTCATCTGTTCAGTGTTACTAAATTTAGGAAATTTTTTATTCAATATCCACCGCAAAATTTTTAATTTAATTTAATTTATTTATTTATTTTGTCCAATTCAAGTACTATTTTAAAGCCGTATTTAATGAATTCATGCATCATCGAGTGTAGTTACAAATTGCATTTGTAAGCTTTTTTTTTTTTGTATCATTATCTGCTAGTTGTTTCATTTTATATAATGTACGAACTTTAAATTAAATTTTATAGTGAATGATGGATAAAAAAGGTTTGTTGAATATTACTCGTATATCTAAACATTCTTTATTTATTTATTTATTTAAAATTTTATAAATCATTTTGTTTGGAATACCAGAGGATATTTCCTGTTTCATTCCAATGCATGTGAAAAAATGATAAAATTTTGTTACCATTAAAAAATAAATCTTTTATTTAATATTTTCTTAAAAACAAAACATATATTATTGCAGGCAATATTAGTGAAAATACACTAAATTTTAAGGAGAAACACTAAATTTAAAATCATTTTTATAAATCGTAAATTCAAATTCTGTATATCAATATGAACAGTGAAAAGTATTCTCAGCTCCAAACTTTTCATTTTTTTAACATTTCATAACTAAGGTATTTGAATAATAATAATAATAATAATAATAATAATAATAATAGAAAAATAGAAAAGGAGTGCATGAAATATTCAAACATTTACATTTTAAAGTAAAATTGATATCATCTAATTGTACTAAATTCTCATTATTTTAACACAATTTATATATTATAGCGTCTAATTTTCGATAAAATACCAAATCTTCTTCTATTTAAAGATGATATATAACGCATGTTTGAAAAGGCTTGCAAGCGAAACATTTGTTTTCTTTCACGCAAATTTACTAAATTACTTTTCTTTATTATATTAGATGATGGGTAAGAACTGAGAAAATCTGAAGCAATTGAATAAAATTTCAAATGCCGCCTCACGTATCATATTAAATAATACTTCTGACGTTATCATGGAACATATAAATGCGGATTATTAAATGAAGACTGAAATTTTTTCTATCTGGAAGTCGTGCATTAATATGTTAAACATTTAAGAGTCCTTCATTTTTTTTTTTTTTTCCTAATCTTTTCCTTTCTTTTCCTTTTTTTTATTAATTTCAGTTTGAATATTTCCAAAAAAAAAAAAAAAAAAAAAAGAAAAAAAAAAAAAAGAAAAAAAAACTTCTCGAAAGAAAAAATAAAAATATAAATAAATAAAAATATTTATAAAAATATTAAAAATATAATAATAAAAATAATAATAAAAATATTTATAAAAATTTCTGTCCTAAAACACAATGCATTGGCACTTTTTTTTTTGTCCCTGTACACAAACTAGTTGTACATAACCTATTAACGTTATAGGGAAAAAAATAAAATAAATAGGGGAAATTTCACAGTCAGCTTGACTAATATATAACATTTAAAAAAAAAAATTCTGAAAGTATTTACAGACGTTGGGGGGCGGGAAACGGACAGATAGAAAGATAGACTATTGGATAGACAGATACACAAATTAAAATAATATTCACACTCAAAAAATGTTATAAAGTGTTAAAAACGCTTAATGTAAACGGAAGTAAAATTCCAGCAAATTTGTATTAATTACTCTTAATGTAACTAAATAGTTTAGTGTGGTCCTGTAAATAATTTGCTATATTCTATATTCTATAGAAACACTATATTCTATAGAAAACGTTCTTTTGTATATATGAATAATATATTTCAATTTCATTAAGATTTGTGCAAAGTAAAGTTATTAAAATTTGGTTATAGAAATACCTCTCATACTAGAACGCAATACTTTGAATACTTTCGAGTGTCCCTGTACACAAACCCGCGCTGGTATTTACTCCATTTCACATAAGAAGCATCCGATAGTGAACTTGAATAGCATGTTTCAATTTCATTAAGATTTGTGTACAGTAAAGGTTTTAAAATATGGTTTATAGAAATACCTCCCGTAGAACACGATGCTTTGGAATACTTTCGGGTGTCCCTGTACACAAACCAATGCTGGTATTTACTCTATTTTACATACGAAACATCCGATAGTTAACGTAAATAACATATTTCAATTTCATTGAGATTTGTGTACAGTAAAGGTATTAAAACATGGTTTATTGAAATACCTCCCATAGAACACAATGCTTTGGTGTACTTTCGGGTGTTCTTGTACACAAACTATTAGAGGTACTCACTTCATTTTCAATAGGGAGCATCCGATAGTAAACGTGAATAACATATATCATTTTCAAGAAATTCCATAAATATTTACGGGATTTAGAGCACGGACAGAGAGACAGACGGACGGATGGACAGACAGATAGATAAACCAAAGTCATTAAGGTTTTTCAACCTTGTTGGAAAATGTTAAAAAGAATAAAGATGAAAAAATCAATATACAGACAGTGGTAAAATGACATATGAGAATAGAATGAAATTGATTTAAACATAAATAAATAAATAAAGATAATGAATGCTCTCTTAGTATCAAACGATTTCAAAATTTCTTCTCTCATGCAATTCATAATTTAAAAATCTGTTCTAAACACAATTTTATTTTGGATGAGAAGCTCTTTTTCCTTCTGACATTGCACTATATTTGCACCTTGAATTATTTTTAATTATATTTTATTAACAGATGCATCTTAATAAAATTGTTTTATGATGCACAGACAATCTTCTGCTTTTAGGCACTGAAAAAGACTTTTCAAAAAATTACACATAAAAAAAATAATAATTGCTTCCAAACAAAATTTTTTTAATCTATTTTCTTGAAAAAAAAATAAATAAAAATAAATAAATAGGTCGCTCTCGTCTTAATAAGTGAATAATGTAACAAAATATTAATAATTGGAAATTAATTGATTATTAATTAATTAATAGTAGAAACAATGTTTCAAAATATATGAAGAATGGAGAGTAAAATCAAATGAAAAAAACTAACATATAAGAATTAATACTACTACTACTACTACTTCTAATAATAATAATAATAATAAACCACAATGCATGAAGTCAGCTAAAAATTAGTTTTCTTTTTCAATTTCTTCCATTCTTTTATATATTTTTAATATGAAATAAAAATTGAAAATATATCACTCACATCTTAAATCAAAATATAATAAATTTCGTTAAGTAAAAGCTTATTTATATGTCAAGAATTTTTTTCCTTTCAATAGCATTTGATTATACGAAAAATTGAAAAGAAAAAATGAAATGTATGTTTTATTAGTAAAACCCAACGACAAATGATAAAATTGTTATTTATAAGACTTAGAAAATATATCTGAAAGAAATGTGACATGTAGCTATAGAACTTTCTAGTGATACTTCTACTCAATCTTAAAGATTTAAGAAAAATAAATAAGTTTTCTATTTTCTGCGAGATATTATTATTTTTTTCCCTTTACGATTTCTTAAAAAGAAGAGAAAAAATGGTTTTCATTCAGCTGTACTCAATTGATCTTTGTTTACGTTGTCAGAAATATGTTTGATTTAAGATTATAGTTATGTATAGCTTTGTTTCCGTGTTATTCCTTTTTCAATAGAAATTTTTTCTTGAAATGTATTGTCAGATTATAAAAAGTATTGTCTTTAAATATATAGATTGAAACATATTAACTATTCAAACCAAAAATATAAGTAGTCACACATCATTATTATTTTTTATTATTATTAAAAAAAATTATTACGAATATATTCGGCTTATGTCAATTTAAAGAGTTCTGAATTTGTTTTGATATTTTAATTTAGAAATTTTCAATAGTTTAATCAACTGTACTGTCAAATGATATGGCGAAAATAGATATTAATTCGAATCTGAATCTAATTATAATTTTCGATTATTTTAAATTCGATTATTTCTTCAAATAAGCGGCCAACAAAGTGGTTTCTCTTGTTTATGGATAAATGAAAAATTTATAATGAACAGTAAATCGTTTCATATTATGTAAACTTTTACCAAAAATACATTTCCTATAATTTTGAAAGTACTGTCAATTGTTATAAACAAAAATGTGAATTTTGAATTAATAATTCTGATTTGACTTATAAATTTTATATGTTTGTGGAAAATAAACAAAATAATTTTATATTGTAAAAAATAAAATAAATAAATAAATAAATAAAAGTGCAGCACATTTAATGCAACTCATTGCCCTTTAGTAAAAGTACCAGCCAATGCTCATTCACTAATATTTTACCAGTAATTTCAATATTCTGAATACCACTTCGTATATAAAGTAAGTTTTTATTATCCTTTCGAAAATATGTACTGCAATTTATTAAGGGGGATTACTATTAAAAAAAAGGAAGGGGGGATATTCAAAATAATAACTGCTAAGAACATTGCGGTAAATGTCAAATCCCAAGTCGTGTCAGAAAATATGAGTTTGCCCGTTTCATAAGTTTGTATCATATATAAGGAAAGCGCAGCTGACGTCACGCTCAGGGCAAAACACTCTACTCAGGGCAAAACATTGGTATTTCCACCAATACAGATTGTTCTTTTGCCACTCGTGAGTGAAAAAGATTGATTAAAGGATCATTTGTTTGTAAACATGCCCTTTCCTCATACTGAAAGCGCAAAAGCTCGTAGTGGTTTTAATTTTTAATTTATTTATTTATATTTTTTAACAGTGTATATAATTTATGTATGATAAAGTTTAACTTCTGAAAATGCAAGAATTTGATAATAAAAATGTACTCAACATATAATGCAAAATATGTTTTTTAAAACATATATTATGATCTATCATCGCTTTAGTTGCAAACAAGTAAATTTTTTCAAATGGTTGCTATGTTATAACATTCACAGTCGCTAGACAAAAACAGAACATGCATTTACAAATGTAAATCTGTCTGTCAGTTTTGAATAATTGTGATGAGAACTAACATTATACTTATAATCTTTCTCCGGATTTATTAAGAATGTTTATTTTGCAAAAATAACAAATGAAGACATTTATGGTGATTTTAGTATTATATATATATATATATATATATATATATATATTTGTGTAGGAGTGATCGAACACCTACCAAGAAATTTCACAATTTGCACTTTGACTGACATTAGCAGTATGGCCACTGTTTTAAAGCAAGACAATTCAGCAAGAATTTTTATCCTTTTGTTCTGAATTGCACACTGAGGTTTTTTTCATTGTTTATGAATATCTAGCAGTAAGGAAAGTTTCCCCTTGGGGAGAAATTTAACAAGTTGAATTACTTAAATATCTCAAAACATGGCGCACATGTTTTTTTTTTTTTGGAGGGGGGGGGGGTGAAACTGCTTTATAGAAATTCTTTTTTATTTCGGAAGTTTTTAAGTAGGTCCATTCCACAGATTACTGTTTCGAATCAGTATTGCACAGATATGTCAAAAAAAAAATTATTTAACAAATAAGACACATCTTTTTTAAACACCACGTTTTCTGAAGAGTAATTTTCTTCTGTGTATAATTATGATTACATAAGAAGATAATTACTCTTTAAAAATAGTGTTGAATAAGAGGTGAGTATTAAGAATTCTTCGAAGAAATTTTAAAAAAGTTAGCACACCTGGGTTAGAGATCAACTCAAGTTTTTTCAAAGTTAAACTATGCGGTTTAAAAATGCCTCCACATCGGGAATGTGCGTATTTAAGATGTGTCTGTCAGGTAAGAAATGGCAAGGCACTATCAAGTCGTTTACTTTTGACAAAATATAACCATAATCATTTTTGATAAACAATGGACACTACTCTTATGGTAATCTGAGGCTTGGAAAACAATTTCGCATAAAATGGTTCTTGAAAGTTAAACAAAATATACTGACAATATAAAATATCTGTTTTCTCGAAATTTTGCATCGAATATATTTACCAAACTGTCATTGACAACTAAATCAGCCTGTACCCTCTTTCGTTCCTCACACCTGTACGTTATTCATTGAATGTTCCAACTTCTAACACCCCACCATCTCACTAAATAACATTAATTGCACTTTCTCCAGAAATGTCAGGAAATTGACGATGAATTTCCGTTCCTTGCATTAAAAAACGGCTTACAAACCATCTCACCAGGGAACAGGTTCTTCATTTATCTAAAACATTATGAGTGATTATAACAAAGCGAAAACACAACACAGATTGAGTGTAGTGGCATCATATCAAAATAACGAGACAACGAAGGCTGGAGAGCATATTTGGAGAGCTTATATTAGTGCTTTTGCGGCTTAAGAAAGGAACAGTTCTTGTATTTTGTAAACACGCCTCATTATATATATTTTAATGTTTTTATCACTATTAAGAGTATTAAAATAATTTTTTTTAAAGCATTTATACATTTATATTTACTTTCATTCAGCTGTATAAATAAAATCGTTAAATGCATTTAGAAAAAATAATAAACAGTACATAACTTTTTTAAATACATAATTTTATAAACAGTACATAACTATTCTAATTACAGCATAGTACTCTCATGATAGAGATACATACAAATGTTTACTACGTCTAACTTTTAGTTAATCTGGATCTAGTGACTTGAGCAATCAAGTATTTTAGTTGAAACTAACAGGCTACGCCCGCTTCGCTGGTCACTGTATTTAAATGAATTCTCAAAATAATTGAATCACCATTTATTTTTTATATCACATTATAAATAAAAACTTAAAAAAGAAAAAAAATACCTAAATTGAAATCGCTCAAAATTTCACTTCGGGTAATCGTTGTATATGTCCCTCGCTATTTATACTATATTAAATAAAATATTTCTTCCGTTTTGCACTCGTTTTGCTTCCGCGGAGTATCAAAATTGTGATGGCATGTCTCCGGAGTACCTCTAGGTGTCGTCGCTAATTGCCTGTTGCTCAGCACTGGTGCGACGTAAAACCCAACCAACCAACTATGCACTCGTTTTGCAACAATGCTCTATGGTCTTATGTTAAGGATTATCAACAATGAATCAACAAATGTTTACAAATTTAATGGGAGACTACCAACTGCACTCGCTTATTTTTCCCCCACTTAAAAAAAATATTAACTGCCCTCGGACTTGCAAACGCCACCTGCTACCTCATACCTCCGTTATGAATTTAGATACTTCCACTGAAAGTAATGAAATAGAAAACATGTAAAACTTGTGTTGTATCACGCACAAATGTACGCTTCACGCACATGAAAAAAAAATCTCTGGACACCCCTACCTTGCTGTGCATGAATCTGAGAACGCATGTAACTCGTTTTCTCAGCAATCAGTATCGCGCGCATGAAAACAAAATAAAACATCACTGCACACCCTACCTCGCTGTGCTTCAATCTGAGAACGCATGTAACTCGTTTTCGCAGAAATCAGTATCACGCACGTATGCACGCTTCGCGCGCATGAAAACCAAAAAAAAAAGAAAAAATATATATACTGTACACCCCTATCCCGCTGTGCATTAATCTGAGAACGAGTGTAACTCGTTTTCGCAGAAATCAGTATCGCGCACATAAACCTCCCCCCCCCCCCAAAAAAAATAAATAAATAATAATAATAATAATAATAATAAATAAATAAATAAATAAATAATAAAATAAAATAAAATAAAATAAAATAAAATAAAAAATTAATCAATTAATTAATAATACTAATAAATAAATAAATAAATAGATACCCCTACCTCAATGTGTATGAACCACAAAAGTGCACGAAATTACGATACTTACGTATTATCTGTAAGTACAATTAATATAAATATTATAAAAATGGAAAAATATATTATAAACAATAATTAATTATAAATTTCCTGTATCATTTATTTTTATATTAATGTAAATTTCGTGATCTTTGGCGATTATTCGCTGGCATTTGGATAATAGGTTATACCTTCTTATTAATTCCTTAATGTAAGATCCACTTTCTTGATAACAAAAAACTTCCAGCTAGGGTAGTTGATATAATTCCACCAACAAACATTTGGGTTCTTCCTATTCAGAAGCGAAGGGGTGGTAAGATAAAAACTCGTAATAAGAGAGTAGGTGAAAAGGGGGGTTAAGACTAGCGAGTGCAGTTGGTATATTTCGAGTGCAGTTGGATAACACCCAACTTAATAGATTATGTATTGGAAATAAGTACGCTGTAATTTAAAAATTGCAGCTCTTAGAACTTCAAAACTGATAATTTTTAAAAAGTTATTTATTATTCTTTAATTTTAGCCTTTTTTTTTTTTTTTTTTTTTTTAAGATAAAAGCAATCGAATGATATCACGATGTGGAACTTTGCAATGTTATATCTTTAAATCTATTAACTTGATGTATATAGTGTCCTCACAAAAATTGAATGGTTTTTCAAGCTCTTTTAAAAAAGTATAACATTTATGCAGTATCTTTTAAAAAACTTTAATCAGTTTTTACTAAAAAAAAAAAAAAATAAATAAACGGCTTTCGTCACCAAAGTAGTTAAATCTAGACAATCAAAAATAAGAGTGGTCCACACGGATATGTTCCGCCGACAAACTCTTCGCTTTATTTATATAGATGTTACCCTTTAAGTAATTTTAAAGTAAACTTTCCTGATAATAATTAAAAAACTTCCAATATGTATTTATTATACAATTTCTTAGTATATATATATATATATATATATATATATATATATATATATATATATACAGATTCTTTTAATTTGTTTTTATTTTACGTTATTTGTAGTTTTTATAGTGTTTTAATTTTAAAGAAGAATTAAGAAACATGCTTTCATAATTTGTGAAGTTTAAACTTTTTTCTGTAAATAATTCCCTTATTTAGCTAATTAAAAACTTTAATTTTTCTTTAATTGGAAGATTGGTTGGTTGGTTGGTTGGTTGGATTTTACGTCGCACTAGTGCTGCGCAGATGGGCAATTGGCGACGGTCAGAGACACACCCCTAGAGGTGGTCCGGAGACATGCCATCACAATTTTGATCCTCCACGGAAGGGATGGCTCTCCCGCTTCGGTGACCCCCCAGAGGTATAATTTTTGATGGGAATATGGAGGACATTGCGGCCACGACAGATTTTACGTGCACCAGCCAACCTTAGTGTACACGACTGTCTTTGGCCGGCTCGAGTACCGAACCCGCAATCTTTCAATTACGAGGCTGACCTTTAATTCTAAGAATTCAGTAGAATTTAGTACACATTAAATATAAAACCTTTTTCGAAGTCCAAAATACATCTAATAAAATAAGTGCATTCTCCATTCTCATGTAAACTAATAGACATTACATTCAGCTTTATATTTTATTTATCTACCTACTTTGATCATCTTTATTATTTATATTTCATGTAAAAGACGATCACTTTTCAAGTTTTGATTTTCTTAAATAATAAATATAATTTCTAATTATACAAAGGAAATCTTACAGTCATGTTTAAAATGCATAATTACGAGAATTGTCCAACATTTTCTTCTTTTAAAGCAGTAATTTCCTAAAGGAAACAGAGTGAAAAAAAATTATATTAATAACTTATGAAAAGTTTGTTTTGTTCTATAGTTTAAATGAGTATATAATTAGAATACATAATGAACCGAAACTTATTTATTCTTTAAGTAAAGACCTTTTTTTTTTTTTTTTTTAAGAAAAATATTCAGGTTTCTCATAATTGAGTGTTCTTAAGGAATGATATTTTATCGTTGAAATTCCTGAACGCTTGGATAATCCTCTGACATAATAGCTCATTTTTTTACTTAAACGACAACATTAAGAGATTATATCGTTCGAAATGTATTTTATTTTTCTTAAGTAGCATTTTCAAAATGCATGTATAATACATTGTGTATTATAAAAACAATTTTGTAAAAGAAGTATTGTTCATTAGGTAAAATAAAAGCATTAAAAATTCTAAAATAATAGAATAACTGCCAAGTGTTCCGTATTTTTGATAACAATATTTTTTTATAAAAATATTATGAAAATTTTTAAAAATACTTATAAAAATATTTTTGCTGCAGTTTTCTGTGATTAAATAAGTAAATATTTTCTAAAAAAAATGTCGGTAACCAAAATATTTACACGTGGCAGCTATGCAATAGGTTATATTATTGTTAGTGTTTTAATTACAGAGATTTTTACTGTAAACTAAAAAGCAACTATACAGTAATAGATTTATTGTTAAAATAATTTTTCTTCTTTAGAAATTATTTCAGAAAATTTTGATTATTTCTATTTTTTTCCCTTTAATGCATCATTGTATATCTTCTCTGAATTTTTTTTTTCTGATACATGTGTAGAAGTTATGCCGAAGATCATAAAGTAAAAGAGTGCAACATTATAGAAGTCAGGGCACTTGTACGACTGATTGCAGTAAGGAGGGCCACTAAATCTTAAAATGCCTGATTGTTTTATGAAGGGCATCGCCAGAGTTAATCTTTGTTTACATATGAGGTGTTGTCGTACGGTATATCAACGTGCAAGACAGATGAAGTTAAGACATGTTTATCCAAGATGGATGCTGCAACAGCAGCTAATTTTGTCTATTTTCCAATGTCCATAAAATCGTAAGTTTCCAATAACTTCAATTTCAAATATAGGCGAGAAGTATTAAACCCTCGAGAACAGTTTAATGCCCCAACCCAGCTATTCCCGCTATTCGATATCTTTTTCTAGTCAATTTTGTACTTTTATTCTTCTGGTGTTTTTTTTCCCTCGATTTTTACATTCTGCACTTTAGAATGTATAAATCGAGGGAAAAAAAGAGATAAAATCCCATAGAAAAAGCATGGGATGAGAACGAAAAAATCTCACAATGTCAAATGTGTTAAAAAAAAAAAAAAAAAAAAAAAGACTAACATCAAAAATAATAAAAAGACAAAATTGATTAGAAAAAGACAAAGGAGAGCGGTAATGGGCGGGTTGGGGCCTTAAAGCTATCGCCCAGCGTCTCGCTTATTATCGCCTCAGGCAGCTGTTGCCAATCATTCGATAATTATCTTAAACCCGCCAAATCTCCGATTTAGGCGGGAAACATCATAGCAGAAATTCTCTGTAATAAATTTCACTTTATTTAATCATGAAAAATTAATATGAAATATTTCTATCAACAAATACTGGTGTAAAACCTGATTAAAAAGTTAAAAATGTTGGCAAGTATTATTGTGCGGTTGACAACGTTGACTGCAATGGTAATATTTAGTTTACATTTGAGTCAATATTTTGATATTTTATTTATGTGACAGTTTTGAGACAATGGATTTCAATGACTATTGCCTCGGAAGATCCATATTATATGATTTCAAAATAACACTACAGAATTTCTTATATGACTGTGTCATTAAATGGCTTCTGCGTCTGCAATTTTGGCTTCATGTTTTTCCAGACATATCATCACCCTTTCATATCATATACCTCTATGGCTGTTTTATACTGATGAAGGAGAATATCACTATTATGTACTGATGAAGGAGAATATCATTCTTCTGTGGCTCACAGGCCAAATGTTTCTCTTAACGCAAAAGGTGAATTTAATATACTGGCAAAAACTCTATTTATTCTCAATACACTAATTTAAAATCTTCGTAAGTTATTGGAAATTTACGATTTTATGAACATTGTAAAACAGAAAAAAGTTTGCTTAAACGTGCATTAACAGTAATATTTTTGTCCTTAGGATGTCAGACCAGCTTTAAAATATGAGATATGTTGCTGAAAGCAGCCTTCTTTCTTATGAAAATTTTAATTTGGTAACTTCGTAAGCTATTCGAAAATTACAAATTACTTAACGCGACAGAATAGGGCAAAATTTCGCATAACTCTAACCTTCAGGAATATTTTAACCATAAAGATGTCAGACTATTTTTGAAATATTACTTAGGGTACTAGCACGAGTATAATGAACTATGAAAATTCAACTCTGAAAATTTCGTAAGTTATTCGAAATTTGTGATTTTCTTAATATGGCGCAAGAGGGCAAAATTTCGCATAAACATCTATTTTGAAGATTATTTTCTTCATAAAAGTGTCAGACTGCTTTTAAAATTCCACTTATGACAGTAACTTGAACATTATTAACAATGACTATTCTAACTAAAAACCTTCAAAATTTTCGGTATTTAAAATTTTCTGAATATGGTGAATAAAGCTATATTTCACATAAAATTGCATGGCGGAGATCGTTGTGATGGAAATTGCATAGAATTGTCTGAAAACTAAAATAGGATAGTTAGACTATGAAAACGAATTAGCAAATTAGAATAAGGTATATATATTCAATGGTAACCTACTAGGTGAGGTATTTAAGTCTGCAGCCGTGTAGAACGATTGGCCAAATTAATTTATCTTATTATGAATTACTATGAACGGTAATAAAAATTTATGAGAAGAAATATGTTGGGACACCTAACATAAGTTATCACCGACGTTTCTACCACAGTATACGATATTTTTGTTTTATTAATAGCCAATCCAGATATTAAGATTAACTTTAAAAAGTTTTTTTTATTTATTTTTTTATTTTTTTATTTTTTTATTATTATTATTATTATTATTTTTTTTTTTTTTTTTTGAAAAATGACTAAATCAATTTAAACTATTTTTGAATAGAAAAATTATACTGAAACAGATTATCAATTGATTTCTCTAAAAATAAGCTAATTTAAAGATAGCAGTTTAATTATTTTAGGCTAATTTATTATTTTACTTGTTCTATTGCATTTCTCATTTAAAACAGTTACTGTACTGTAAGCAAATATAAATAAATAAACCTCTTAAATGAAATGTATATTTCAAACATTTTATTTTCAATAAGTTTTCTATTTTACGACATACTGATAGAGTAAATCAAATATGAAATTGTTTTAATAAATTCTACTGGTAAATGACATATTTTCTTTCTTTTCTTTTCTTTTCTTTTTTTTTTTTTTTTTTTTTTTTTTTACATTTTTTAACAACTGCAGTATAAAATAAATAAGGTATAAAGGAAAATTCTAGTGATAGCACTCAAACATGCCAGAAATAATTTTATCTTTATTATTACATGAATGAAAAGCTTTTTTCATTGATAAGAGTTTTATTTGTCAAATATTATTTTCTACTTTTGAGATAAAACTTAAGTTTTCGAAAGCAAATTTAAGATTTACTTTTTCTTTCTTAAGAAAAATTCCTTTTAATCGGATAATATAAAATATATTTTGATATCTGTCATTTTTTTAAATGTTTAAAATCTACTTAAAAATAAAAATTTAATAAGCTCTCTTAAAATATATATATATATATATTAACACATTCCTTACATGTCACGGAAAAGTAAGTTTTTCTTTCTTTTTTTTTTTTTTTTTTTTTTTTTTTTTTAATTCCTATTATTTTATTCTTTCTTTCTTCCTTTTTTTTTTTTTTTTAAGTATTATTATTATGTTTTTAAACTAAAAAAACCCTGCTTTTAGGAGTTCCTCCGAAAAACATACTTTACTTAGAAAAATTATTTTATATGTTCCTTTTTAACACTAAACATGCTGTTGGTGTATGTATATGAAAATGGCTTTTATGGTAATGATTGCTGAGTGCGAAACTTAAATATTTTAATAAAGAATATACGCAAAATCATTTTGATAAATATTATAAACTTTAGCATGAACGCAAAAAAGTGAGGTTTAATGTTCTAAAGAGGAAAATTCTACGACGAAACGTGTTAAACGTAAACTGAATATTTTGTTAGATTAAAAAATAATAATAATTAGTGTTATTTTAACTAACTTGTGGCGAAGATAATTTTTTATTTATTTATTTTTCTTTTGACTATAACCTACATACTTGCATTTTGCCAAAGACACTCAGACGCATGCGTATGTCTTTTTCTTGCTTCAGCTTGGTGGCATAATACGATTTATTTCGTTAGATTAAAAAAAAAATAATAATTAGTGCTATTTTAACTAACTTATGGCAAAGAGAATACTTTATTTATTTATTTTTTCTTTTGATTATAACCTATACATATTTGCATTTTGCCAAAGATATTCAGACGCATACAGTCGGTAACAAAAGTGTCCGAACACTAGCAAAAATTCCTATGTAAAAAAAGTACACTTCATAATGTTTTGTTAAATAAATCCTTATCGAATCATGTTCTTACACTGACTAAGAACAGGATTCGACAAGGATTTATTTAACAAAACCGTATGAAGTGTGCATTTTTTACATAGGAATTTTCGCTAGTGTTCGGACACCTTTGTTACCGACTGTAAGTATGTCTATTTCTTACTTCAGCTTGGTGGCATAATATGATTTATTTTATTAATTACATTCAAAACTGATATTTAAATTTAAAAAAAATCCATTATGTACAGCATTTTCGAGATGTTCTAAAATTTGCTTTGTCATGAAAGTAAAAAATACTGTTTAATGTAACGTATCTTCAAATGCTACATTGTATTCTGAAGATAAATGCGGCGTAATGGGGTCTTTCTAAAGGGTTTTACTCCGTATTTGCCCGAATTTCAGTGAAAACTACTGGAAATTCTGAGCGGGTGGTGGATGAATGTGTCCGCGATTTCGAACACGGCAACTCTTCCTTACCAACTTTGAGAGCATATTTTTTTTCGGATAGCCGATGTCATAAATGTCACATTATGGGAAAAAAAACGAAGATTGTTTAAAGTAACAAAAAAATAAAATTTATTATCTCCTTTTTACTTTAACAATAAAACGATATCTTCGTTTGTAATTGATTTTGAATTTTACAATTACTCTTTTACATAACTGAATAAATATGATGTGATCTTTCGGTAACAAAATAACGCATGTCTTCGACGTAATATGCTGTAAAAAATTAACCATTTATGAATTAAATATTTAATCCTCATTAGCACACATTCTTTTCAGAAAAATACTTCACCATAGATTGATTCTATGTGTAATAACTAACGACGAGATAAATAAAGTAGAGTAATAAATGATAATCCTGACATGGTCCGACATGCGTCATGTGACATGCACCACCTATGCGTTGGTTTCTTTGGTTGCAACTTATTTTCAGTTAATTTCTATGGCAACTGCTTGGATATTGTACTTGGCGAATGAAATAACCGCCAATGTTTTTGTTTACTTACGTAATTTAATATTTCTTTGTTCAAAATCATTTCAGTTTTTATAATACTTCATTTTTATTTCGTGTAGTCAAAATTTAATCGGCAAAATATTTAAAAATAGTTGAGTAATTATTATTTGTTGTTAAATTTAGCTCTTTTAAAAGTTTAATTTTTCTTTATAAATACTTTTAAAAATTGTTGGGAAATAATGAAAATAATCTGTTGTGTCACTCACACGACTTTCTCTTACCCTGAAATATAATACTATAAATACAGGTTGCAGATTAAAAGGTAAGATAACGAGTACTGTTATGTAAACCTGTGTTAAACAAATCATATTAGGCTTCTGAAGAGTTTTACGATAATTATTTCTGTGTGAGAGGGGCTACTGCCCCCCTCAACCCCCCGTTTCATTAACGCACCTACATTTATACAGAATTTAATTCGGTTATTAAAAAAATAGTTCTGTTTTTAAAAAATAATTTATTAAAGTTATTATTTAAAAAAATTATCTTTTATGATAATGCAGACGATTTCTATATTAGAGAAGTAGTATAACACCAAATATCCAAAAAAAAAAGGAAGGTCCATTTTATTCTCAATGTTTAAAAAAATAAAGTACGATTTATTTTTAAAGTTTTTTTTAAGTTAAAAGAAAAAAAATCGAAAACTTTATTTTAAATTATCGCAGATCGGTGGTTCAACCATTCGTTTTAAAGGTATTGGCGAGCTCTTTTGAAAGATACCCATCATGAAAATTTACTCCCCTCGAGGGGGGACTTCCCCTCCACAGGGGGGGGGGGAGGCGAGGCACATGCACAATTTTTTTTCCCCAGTTAACTATCTCTATTACAAAAAATATATATTCGTTTCATTTGGTTTAGTGCAGTCTATAGACGTTAAACTCTACTTACCTTCAATTTCCCCCATAGACATAATGTATTAGAATTCTCTTGATTGTCCCTGTACACGAACCATTTGCTTGATCTGAACGAAAAGCTTACTGTAGCATCCCTATATGATACACATTTAGAATACCAAGTTTGAACTTTCTGCCATAATTTGTTTTTGAGATATGCTGATGACAGACAGACAGACACACACGCACACACACACACACACACACAAAGACAGACACACACACACACAGGCATACACACAGACCATTTGCTAAAAACACGATTGTCGTATTCAGGGGACCTCAAAACGTGTAAATATAACGAAATCTCGCTATCGAAAATTTGACCCAAAAACAATACTTTCTCTACCTTATGTGTAAGAGAAAGTAAAAATTACTTTATTATTTATTGCAACGTGAAATATCCGAAATATTATTTTAAAAATAATTTATCATAGGTCATAATTTATAATCGGTCATAGGAATGTCGTGCTACCTACTAAGAATATTAATTTGCCGAATTGAAATTTTAAATGCCAAAAACGTGATAAAGGGTCAAACATAGTAATCTATTTTCTTACTCTAGTTCATATCACCTGGTTCATGTTGAAACATGGGAAGTTAATCCTTTATCCATTAAAACAGCATCTCTACATTATTTATCTCATTGATGACTAACGACTGCTACTTGCATTCATGGAGTATTTGGAGAAAATTTAAAGCAACGCCAAGTGTCCACAGCGTAGGTATAGTGCCATATTAAATCAACTCAACCAAGCCAATTTTAAATTGAAAACATTGAGTAAAAGTACAGTTTACTGAATGCCTTTCAGTACCTCAATTAGTCAAGAATGATTATTAGTTTGTTAAAACTATATTCCTTCCTAACCTTCTGTTTTATTGCGTAGACATATTAATTTAATTCAATCCAATGTTATAAACTTTCATTTAAAACTTTATTTAGTTTTTTAAACTATGGTTTATTTTTATAACTTTGCATCCTATTTTTAATATATAATATTTTATTTCTTTGAGAAATTTATTTTTCACCTAAGGGAATATAATTTAACAAACGCTAATTACCTTGAAAATGCGTTTATTTATCGTAAAATTCTGTAGGAAATTATTGAAAATTATTGTCGCATTATATGAGATCGATACTAATTACGTTTAAACGAGGTTTTATTCAACTAATTGCTTATTGCCAGCGTCATTTGTCACCTGAAATGTTTGTTGTAAAAGTTATCGAAACAAAATAATCTCCTAATGGCCCCGTATAATCCACCTGTTAGATATTAAAATGCATTTCTTCCGTTGTATACATTAAAATTTTATATAATTTTTTAAAGGTTATGTTTCCTGCATTCATGCATTAAAAATTCAAAATGATTTTTTTTTTTTTTATCCTAATTCAAAAATGATATTTTGAAAGGCTTTTAACATTTACAGATAACTAACACACTGGGTGGTTATAATTAAAACTTTCCTATAAACATTATAGATCCATTAATCCACAAATTATCAAATTATTCGATTAAACTAAAAAATACGGCGTTAGCTAGATACGGCGTTAGCTAGATACGGCGTTAGCCTGAATTACGGCCTGAAAAAATACGGCGTTAGCCTGATTAATTAGTGTGTCAGTTTTTGATAAAATCTAATAATCAGACTAAAAATCTGGACAGATAAACTGATAAAATTTTAGCTTTATATATTTTAAATAAAAACAAAAATGTTTGCACCTTCATTCAAGGTGACAGAGAAGGAACGAAAAATCGCAGCCCGAAAGAAATAGTACGAAACTACAGTACTAAATAAACAATTAGGTTGTCCCTAAATTAAAATGAAAGAAAATTGTTACATGATTTTTTTTTTTTTTTTTTTTTTTTTTGACATAAAATAAACATATTTCCTATTGTGTCGGGGAAAAAAGCTTGTTTTTTTTTTTTCTTTAATAATTTTCAAGTTAAAATGGGTTTTATTTGATGTTTTTAGAACCAATAATCTTACTGAGCTAAAAATATGGCGTTAACTAGATTTTCTCCGAATTAATAAGTCTACCAATTTTCAAAGTGATCGGTTAAACGGTGTAAATTTGTATAGCGAATTAAAACATGATTATATATCCATATTTGATTCGAGGTGGGCTACTGCAAATTTTTACAACGTTAAAATCACTGTCAGAAAACAATAGTTCTGTCATACTAATGAAAGGATATGCTAACAACATATCTATTATTAATTTGACTTCGATGCCATAAAAATGGTTTGTAATAACGTAAAATTGGCTAGCAATAATAGTTTGGGTTTTACATTTTGGTGCAAATAATTATTATATATGGTGGGAAAAAAAGTTAAAAATTATATTATATGTATCTGTTTATTTTTGACCTATAAGCGATTTTTTACTTCATATGAACAGGATTACAAATTTTGTTAATCCCGAAATATTTGTCAGCTAGACTGGTATTCGTAAATTAAGTAAAATCACCAATTGAAAAGAAAATTCTAAAGGAATCACTTTAATAAAAATATTAACAAAAATACTTAGAGTATCTTCTGAAAAATACATTTAAAATATAGGTTACTATACAAAATATACTAATATCATTTCTGTATAAAATAGGATAAAAAAAAAGAACTATGTAAAAAGAAACTATTATTACCAAGTTATTATAGATAATGTGATGATTTAAAAAGCATTGCATGCATCATTGCGTTGAATTTACAATTTAACTTTTTCCATACGCGACTCTTAATTATTTGCAAGCTAACGGAGGCGAATGTCCTTTTGTACACAATAATATTGTGTACAAAAGGACATTCGCCTCCGCAGAGCTGCCATCCAAATCCGTCAAATTGTTAGTACTGCCCCTTTTCCTACACCACTTAATTTTTAGAGTAATTCTCTTCAAATATATTTACGATGAATGAAGAAAACAAATACTGTAAAAATTTAGTGGTGTAGGAAAAGGGGCGGTGCTAACAATTTGCCGGATTTGGTTGGCAGCTCTGCAATATTCATCAAAAAACTCGCTTTTTAAATTTTATCCAGGAATAATCTTCAAACTTTTAGCTTTAATTATCTACTTGAATTTTTTTTTTTTTCTTTTTTTCTAATTGTTTCTAATTTGTTTTCTTCAGTAAATAGAGCCCGAGTTATGACGTTTTAAAAAATACACGACAGCGCAAAAAAGAAATATTTTTGAAGCATAACTTACCGCAAAACATGATATTTCCTATACTCTTACTTTAAAAGTTATAAAAAATTTTAACATGTTTATACAGCGTAGCTGCCAACATTTTAATTTATTCCAGAGTATTTTTAGCCCCGCTATTATTTCCTACCATTTTTATTTTAAGAGTTTTTTTTTCTTCTTATTTTATCGTAGTTAGATATTGAAGACAGTTATTTTATAAATAAAGTGGTGCGAAATAAAGGCGGGGCCAAAAACAATCTGGAATAAATTAAAATGTTGGCAACTATGAAACAGCTTTTGAACTACTTTTGTAAATATATCTTAAAATTTGTTTATTTTCTATGGTTAAGCAGTTAAAAATGTATCGAAACTTTTGGAAATTATTCAGTACATTTAGTTTGATAGCACATAACTCATAAACTATCATATATAAACTTATAATAGCATTTCACATTTTAAAGCTTACTTTTCGTAGTAAAATGCTTTTTATTATTATTATTGCTTTTTTATATATATTAATTAATGGTTATTATTTTACGGTTCGTGTAACTGTCAATTTTTAGAAACATCATGGAAGTTTTTATTATTATTATTATTATTATTATTATTATTATATATCTTTTTGAGCTTTTTTATATATCATAATATTTTTTAATACAAATGAAGAAATTCAAAAGAATAAAGGCCTTAAGAAATGTAATTTAAAAAAATAATAATAATCTGGTGTGTCACTCACACGACTTTATCTTACCCTGAAATTTAATACTTTGTATAGAATTCAAATCTGTTATTAAATTCAAAAGTTCATTTAAAATTAGTCAAAACACCTTCACACGCAACATTCCTTGAAACTTGTCAATCTTGAACATATTTTACTTGTAACAAGCGTAATAATTTCAAAATACAACATTTGAATCGCCTGAAATTATTTGTTGTTGTTTTTATTTACTCTAACAGACATAGACCGAGAACAAAAGTTAAAAACTTGACTTGGGTATTCAGGAAATCTCAAATCGTGTAAATATACAAAAATCAAGCGATGAATATTTAGTTTTAAAAAATACGTTATTTACGATAAGCTATGAGAAAATAATTTCAATTCCTGTGCAGCAATCCTGGGCATGATTAAATGTTATAGTTAAGCGCTTCCACTACCGATAAAACATAATGTTATGGCTTAAATATTAACAGCCCAATATGTCTTCTGAAAGTTATGTACATAACATGGCACACATAAATATAATCCTATATTAATAGCACACGGCACAACTTCATCAATTTTCAAATATTGTCGCTCTATATCTAGATCTTTTTTTGTAGCCCTGTAAACGAACAGTGATTTATACACAATATTTTACACGAAACATGTTTTTAGGTATATAAAAAATATATATTCGTTTCATTTAGTTTAGTGCAGTCTATAGATGTTGAACTCTACTCACCTGCAATTCCCTCATAGACGTAATGTATTTGAATTCTCTTGGGTATCGCTGTACACAAACCATTTGCTTGATCTCAACGAAAAATTTAGTGTAGCATCCTTATAATATGCACATTTAGAATACCAAGTTTGGACCATTTTCTATAATTTGTTTTTGAAATATGATGATAACACCACACACGCACATTCACACACAGACACATGCATATACCAACCCCTAATACCCCCCATGCATATACATGATTTTTGGATTCAGGGGACCTTAAACTATGTAAATATAACAAAAACTCAATTTCAAAAATTTTACCCCAAAACCATACTTTCTCTATCTTATGGGTAAGAGAAAGTAAAAATGACTTCTAAAGGTATATGTACATCTTAATGGACGTCACAAATTCGTGCACGCGTGTACGGTTATGGAAGAAGGTATTTCAGTTTCGATTCCCGCAAAAATGTCAACAAACGCTCTTACATTTTTCCCATACGCTCTGTCTTTGACATAACTCACTGGGGAAAAAAATCACACTAATAGAGATACGATACGTAAGGAGATAAATAAATGTTTACAGTAAACACTTTTCTAAAATTTAGTACAGACAACTGATCTGAACTATACATTAATCCTTTATGATTAATCTTATTGTCTGCAAGTGCGCAAAATTTCCAAACGCTGTAAGTCTGCCCTTAAAGTTTGGTGGACCTGCAATAAGCAAAGATATATAAGCTTTTAATTTTGGATAGTTAATATTATTTTTTTTACACCCTGTAAAGAAAAATATACTAAAATTTTAATCTATTCCGATGCGCTTCTAGTACTCGCCCTTTTCTTTCATACATCACTTTACTTGTAGTGAAATTTTGTCAAGTATATAATTACGACTAAATGTGAAAAGAATAAAACTTTCCAAGAGAAATGTTAGGGGAAAAAGGCAGTTCATCGGAAAAAATTAAAATGCTGGTATGTCTGCCAATATTTCCAAACAGGATTTTCTAAAACTTTAATGAACTCGTTCCTCCCTGTCTCGTGTCTCCAGTCTACGAATGGCATTGGATGCATATAAAATTTGCTAAATTATGCAAAAATATTTAATTCAAGTTGTGCTCTTCCTGTTTTTCTGCCTAAACAATATTTTTCTTCTTGCAGTGGTTAATGGCAGACCGTAATATATCTCCCAGTAGAATCACTTAATTTTTTTTTAAAGATTAAAATCTGACAACTGCGCTAGTAACACCAGAGTCCAACATTTTAATTTATTCCGGAGCATTTTTAGCCACGCTTTTAATTTATATCTCTTTTCATAGCTGCTAAGTTTCCGGGGAGAATTAATACTGGAAATACACTCATTTCCATAAATTAAGGATAATGCTAGCTGAGGCAAATAAAGGTTCAGAAGCAAAACAAACATGATTTATTCATAAAGTCCATTTATTAAACAAAAGATCAAGAACAAAAAAAGGTGGTTTATGTAGGATACCATTTATAAAAACTACGATTTTTGCTCCCTGAAGCAATTACAAAAAATATCTCCCTTACAAAACTTAACATTCCATGGTTGGTATGATGGTTAATACATTGTATGTCTCTCAGATGATGAAATACAGTCCTTACAACGCTTAGGAATGTTGAGTATTAAATTATTGATCTGATCTTGGGGAAGATTACTTTATTCAGTAAGCAATGCTCTCCAAAGTTCCAGTACACATGTAGGAGGTGGTTGACGGACTACAACTCGTCGTAAAAGCATGTCCTACACACGGTTTGTTACTTTTCGGCGCGGCCGTTTTGGCGCGGTCGTTTCGGCGCGGCCGTTTTGGCGCCGGCAGTTTTGGCGCCGGCCGTTTTGGCGCCGGCCGTTTCGGCGCCAGATGTTTACATTCCGAACTTTTTGAGTGTAAGAATTTTTTTTTTTCCGTAAAAATAATAAATAGTCGGGAATATTCAATAATTTTATAACTGTTTATTATTTGTATATGGATTAAAATAAACCAGCGACTTAATCATTATTGACTTTGTTTAAGTGAAGGCAGTTTAAGAATTGGTTAAGAATGCATACATTTTCTTTATCTTGTTTCTTGCTAAAGTAACTTTTATTTTATCTCAGCAAGCTTTATTATATAAGAAATTTTAATACGCAAACTGTGAATAAAAATAAACAGAAATCTTTAATAATTAAATTTTGTGTAACAAAAAAAAAAAAAAAAAAAAAAAAAGAAGAAGAAGAAGAAGAAGAAGAAGAATAGCAGTGATAACTTTAAGATAATGAAATATGTTTTATTTTTATCTTCTTTTATATATATATATATAACTGGTGTAGATTTAAAAGTACAGGATATTTTCATCTGGCACTTCTAAACGTAAATTGCTCATTTTTCTTTTTGTACAGTTGATTTTTACTGATTTAGTGATTAATGAATCTAAGTCTACATTTTAACTGTGGGGACTTACTAAGTTACAATAAATAAAGTAAATAGTAAGCTGGGGGGAAAAATGGTATTAAAAATTAACAAGCTGTATGGAACTATTAAATTTAATTATTTTTTAATTCCTACCTTCACCTACTATTGTTTTTATCAGTTATTAAACAGATAAAATACTACACAGCTAAACGATTAATGAACTAATGTTTTTTAAATACTTGCAATAGATATTGTTTCATACTAAGAAATGAAACCCAAAAATATGGCTTCAATAAAAAGTATTTAGTTTAGTAATAACATAAATTAAGAAAACCTCGACAGCTTTTGCAAAAGAAAATATAGGTGCTTTCTTCTTCAGGAATCATATTTAAGCAACCTCACTAAAAACAAGGTCAACTTTTCTTTCGTGGATAAAATTAGATAAATATTTTTCTCATCAAGAAATAAATTAACTGTTAGATTGAGATTTTTTTTTTTTTTTTTTTACAATAAGCATACAACTTCTATAACTAACTGATATGTTATTAAATAAATTAACTAATTAATACTTCTTGTTACTAATAATTAGCAAATAATTTAAAATATTTTTTTGTTCATGCATAATATATATATATATATATGTATATATATATATAGATAGATATAGATATATATAAAGTCAGAAATTACATTGTTTATTTTATTACCCAAAGAACCGCATGACAATAGGTTTAATAAGTTTTAACTGCAAAAATCGAGTTATTTTCTCAGATTATCACTGACTTCTTTAAATTACGAAAAATCCCATTCATCATTAATGTCATTAATAAAAAATTTAAAATATTTTTTGGTTCAAGCATTTAAAAAAATAAATAAATAAATAAATCAGAAATTACATTGTTTATTTTATTCCCCAAAGAACCTCCATCACCAAATAGGTTAGAATCTTTAGAATTTCTGCGTGTGTGTTGCCATCTGAAGACTAAGTTTAATAAGTTTTAATTGCAAAAGACAAGTTTCTAATCTTATCATTGGCTCCTTTAAATTAAGCAAAATTCTATTCATCATTAATATATTTAGTAAATATTTTAAAATAGTTTTTTGTTCACGCATAAAAAATAAATAAATAAGAAATCATATCTATCATTAAATAAATTTTAACCGAAAAGCCTGAGACGAAAGCCGCGGCCATTTCGTGAAGGACAGGATGCGCGAAAATGGCCTCTCCGAAATGGATTTCGCGCCAAAATGGCCGCGCCAAAACAGCCGCGCCGAAATGGGTTTCGCGCCGGAACGGCTGCGCCAAAACGGTGGCGCCGAAACGGCCGCGCCAAAACGTCCCATTCCGTCCTACACATGCTCTATCGGATTCTAGTCAGGTGATAATGCTGGCCATTCCATGCGGGTGATAGCTTCAGATTGTAGGCATCCGTTTACAACGTTTGCACAGTGAGGACACGCATTGTCATCCATAAACACAAATTCTGGGCTCATGGCACCCCTAAACAAACGTACATGTTGCTGCCGAATGATGTCCCGATAAATCTGGCCTATCATTCTTCCGATTTGAACATGCAGATCTGTTCTGGTGCCCAATATCCCTCCCCTCCCAAACGAGTACTCCTGCCCCACAGTAACGCGTTCAGTGATGTTGTTTTGGTGGTAACGGCTACCTGACGTTCTACATATGAAAGTCTGGCGTAAACCACACTGTAAGCTAAACCTGGACTCGTCGGAAAACATCACACAAGCTCACTGTGCCGTTGTCCACATTACATGTTCTCTACTCCAAGTTAACCGCTGGCACAGTGCATTGCCTTGAGTGGAACACATCTAACAGGCCTGCGAGGATATAGACCAATATCTCCCAAACGTCTATACACGATTTATCTTGAAACTGTGGCAATCGTGGCTGCAGACAGCTGACGAGACAGGTCTGATGCTGTGCTTTATCTGCTTATTTTGGCAGTTACTGCCAACTACCGGTGGTCATTCGGCATTGTAACTCGGGGCCGACCAGTACTGTAACGTCGACTGGCATTTCCATCATTTTGGAATCGTTGCCAAAGCCTAGAGATGACACTTTGGGCGATTCTAAGTTCCCCCGATACTTCTATCTGAGTACGTCCAAATTCTAGTCGGCCGATAATTCTACCACGTAAGAAATTATCTGCATGCGTCCTCTGTGTCATAACCATTCGGTTGTGGCACTGAGCGGCACACAGAACGCTTGTGAACAATTTTCCTTCTTTGCTCCCATTCCTTCTTACACTTTCGTCATTGTAACATAATATCGGCGTCATCTGATGGCTTCCTATAATTTGCATATTATTCTTGAAGATGTGTGTGATATTTCTACAGGTGAAATTTTTGCATTAAAGTTCGATTTCAGTGTGAATCTGAATAATCCTTAATTTATGGACATGAGTGTATTTTACACCTTATTTAATCTCGAAAATAAATAGAATATATTTCTTTTTAAAAAAGTACTAGTGTTGAATCTGATTAAAAAATTAGAAAAGTGGGCAGCTATGTTATTTTATATTAAGAGTATTTTTTTTTATTATTTTACCGTAGTTATATGTTGGAAAAATCTATTAGAGCAGGTACTAGGGTTCCCAACAAAGGGAAATTTAGATACTAGAATTTTTATATAGTACTTTTTTTTCTTTTTTTAATAGCTATCAGAGGATATCTAGGATTAGTCAAGTCTAAAATTAGTACACAAAGATAGTGGTATTCATATTTATGTTTCCCGTTGTAAGAACCCGTGCAGGCACTCAAAATAATATAAAATAAAATAAAAGTCTGATGGACTACGATGGGATATAATATAAAAATTACAGAAAACTTTAACAGAACGCATAGATATAGGATGCAAAACTAAATTAAATAATGTGAGAACGCGTAAAAATATCAGTAGGAAACTTAATAGGGAAGCTTAGCATTTATGTTTATATAGAACAATAAACATAGTGTCTTGCAGATAAAAATTATTCACAAATTATAAAACTAATTTTCCGCATAAAGACATATTTTCATGTAGGCGAAGATGTAATGCTTTTAAATATTATACATGATTGTAAATAATACTTTAATTACTATTTTGATATCATATTTGTTTAAAATTTCAACTTGTGAAAGAATACATGTTAAAAATGCTTTTCACAAAATAAGATCACGGATGCTTCCTGCAATTAATAGAAGATCTTTAAAAAAATTAATTCTAGTTTACAAAGTTTAAGATATCATGCGTGAAACAATTTCGTGACATATTTTAAAAGAAAACCCTTCTAAATGTGCGAAAGAAAAAGATCCTTTCTTAAATGGAAAATTGCCAGCTGTTGTAATATCACTTTTATATAAAATTTTTAGCAACTTATGCCTTTAAAAATAAAATTCAAGTTTTTCCAGTGATTGTCGCGTAAAATAAATAACACTAAAAGAATTTTCTCATTAATAATATTTTACTTTTATCTTTAAGTCGTTGGAAAACAGCCAGAGGTATTATGAAATTATTAAAGAAAAATAGATGAAGAAAAAAACGAAGCACTGTGCCTTTTATTTTATTTATTTTACTTTTCATCATATTGGTTCAAGATGAAGTTAAGTCATTAAGTAAATAATTTGCTGTTTTATATTTTAAATATAGAGAACATTTTCTGGATAAATATTCGTTTTATTATACGTTCCTTAACATAGATAGTTAAAAAAAAAAAAACAGTTATCTTTTAAAGAAATAGAAATAACTCAGAATATCTTTGTTCGTATACTATAAATCAATTAATATAATGACCCTCATCTGTCATGAACGAATCCGGTTAGTACCGCTTCAAAACAGAAACTTTTGGCAGCCATTTTTTTTCCGTTTGTTTAATTCAACTTAGAAAACATACATATCATTTTCATACATGTTTTGTATCGCACATATTCTTATTTATTTCCTATAAAACCTTGAAAAACTATTCAATTGGGTTGGAAAAACTATTCAATAGGTTTAAATGTCTCAATTATAAATATAACGGATCACTGGCTATTATAAACATGAACCTATAAATAGAATTATGTAACTTCATGATTATAAACAATGCAATACCAAATAAAAACAAACCAAAACTGTTGCCATTCAGAAAATACAAATTCCAAATGGACAACTTTTTAATTCCGAATGAACGACTCTTTGACTGTTTCATTAAAAAAACGCTTAAAATATTTCTAAAACATATTAAAGCCTTAAAAATCTTAAAATATTTGTAAAAACGCATTAAAGCCTTTAAATATTTTTATCAAATTTCATTGTTTGTTTACATTGTAAGGTATGATTGCGTCGAGTTGAGTACGTAAATGCCGCCAGTTGATTTTAGTTTTGAAATTAGTGTAAAATGATAGTTGGGATAGAATGTTTGGTTGGGCAAGTAAAAGTCACCAGTTGAAATGAGCATTGAAAGTAGAGTAGTCTAAGGTGATAATGTCGAGTCAAGGTAAAATGTTCGGTTGAGAATCAGGAAGTCCCTAGCTGGATCCTGGATATTTTGGCGATGTTGTGGGTGAGATAGCTGGTTGGAGGTATCGGGTAGAGGTGAATTTGGGTTAGCAGGGAGTGTCTGTAGTTGTTGGATAGTTAGTTAGAAAATTTGAAAACAGGATCTACGATAGCCTTAAAAAAGAGTAATTTGGTAAAATGAAGTGAATCGTTTTTTCTTATTATGAGGACTTTAAATACTCAAGCGAAGTGATGACGTCACTTGCCGTTCGTGGATACAAGAAAAATATTTCCTATGTTAAACGCCCAATGGATTTTTCGTAAAAAATTATTAAAAATCGAGGGAAATTATTTCCCGATTTTAATCCCCATATTTAGGCTTAGATATTGTTGCGTACTTGGGGGTTCGTGAGTTGTCCGAGAATGAAAGGCCAAACTTACAAAAATTCAGTAATTTATTCACAGAAAGTTCCAGAAAAATACAGGTCTATAAACCAAGTATTAGCTTCAATTCAAACAGCAAACACAGCTTAAACAACAGCTGTCAATAGCAAATCCACAGTACAAACTGTATAGCAATAACACATAAAGCAAGTCTCTTCCAAAGAGGCTCAAGAGCAATGCAAGCACTAGCGAAGCTGGCTGAAAACTGAACTGAACTGACTGACTGCCTTGGCGAGAAGCGCTCCTTATATACTGTTCCATGGAACCCAGATTTTTCGAGAAAACTCTAGAAAGTGGTCAACCAATTAACTTACAGCTTCCATATTTGGTATATCCCTAATAAGGATTTTCTCGCCAAGGTCGCCAAAAAAATCGCCAAGGTGGGGAAAAGTCGCCAAATTTGGCGCCAAATCCATTACCTGCCTTATTGGGGCTTTTTAATGCGTTTTTAAGGGAAAATAAGGCTATTTCAACGCTAAAACGACTAGAAATGCACAAAATTAGCACTTTATCAACTTACTAAGCCTCTTTGAAAGAAGTTGTACAAAAATAAACACAATTAGTTACAATTTTGTAACACTGCCCCCCTCCCAAGGACTGCACGTCCTGGGCAGTGCACCCCTTGGTCAAGAGGCGAAACTAACCAAATTTACACAATCTAAAATACAAAACTAAGTTGCATATAACGACAAAATAGAAACAAAAATCAAGTGAGAAATATTTACAAAATTCACAAATATGTACAAGTATCTATATACAAATATTTACATTACGCATGCGCAAATTTTACCAGTATTTACATTTTTAATTTTAATATTACCGTTACTTGTGGTACTTGGCTAGCCTATTATAGTGCACCACCTTCGGTTTTGATGAAGGTGTTTTAGTGATCCGCACCACTACATCATTCAGCCTTTTTAAGACTGTGTACGGTCCGTCCCAGTTGCACTGTAACTTGGGAGAGAGTCCTTTGCGTCGAACAGGATTCCACAACCAGACCTTCTCTCCTTCCTGGAACTCATGTTGCGTAGCCTTTAGATCGTACCTTGTCTTCATTTTCTCCGTTGCAATGTGAATTCGCTCCCGAGCAAAGTTGTGTACGTCCTCAAATCGTGCCTGGAGATCTTGGATGTACTCCTCGGGCGATGAAGGCGCATCGGGTGGACAACCAAACAGGAGATCACAAGAGAGACGAAGTTCACGTCCAAACAGCATCTGGGCTGGAGTATAGCCGGTGGTTGGAGGTTTGATTGGAGGATGATTTCCTGTATCAATTCTGTGCTGGGTGATGTTCGTTCGCCCGACGTCTTCAGGTGTTCGAGAAAAAAGGTCTTTAAATTCTTGGAGTAGCTTCTCCGCAGCACATCTCTGTTCCTTTCCTAACTCTGCATTCTTGAGTAATTCCGTTATTAATTGTTCAGAAGACTTGGATTCCGTTGATTGCGTGGGGCGGTTGATGCATGTAACAGGAGTGCAGGTTGCTAACACCTCATCCTTCTTCACTGTTCGGACCTTATCGCTGATGTTTGTGACTCTCACAGGAATAGTACTCTTTGAGAGATCAACTAGAGATGAAGCTACCAGAACTCCTTTTGGGCTATTGTCTGTATTCGGGTATTCAATCAGTCCATAGCGAAAGTATTGCTTTGTGGGAGGTGTTCCTGAAACTGTTGTCTCTGTGTGTGGAGGGATGGAAATTTCAGACGGCTATTATCTGGCAAATTGTCTGAATGTCTTGATTTTCAGTGTTGAACACAGCGATGTCTTCCGAACTCGAATGCAGTTCATTATTCTTGAAGTCCAACTGAAAGTTAAATTTTCTCAGGAAATCAATTCCAATGATTAAAGGATCTCTTATATCTGCCACATATGCCATATGATGGTAACTGGCATTCCCAAAAGTGATAGTCAAGTTCATTTTCCCATATATTTTGATTTCGTCTCCGGTCACAGTCTGGAGTTTAACACAGGGCGGCGTCCAGATGATCTTCTCTTTTAGTTCTTGAGCCAAATCCGCTCTAATGATGGTCACGTTGGCTCCCGTGTCCAGAATCATCCGGCAGGCGTTGTTGTTAACTTGGCCATAGACGTGAAGTCCATTATCGCCGCCACTCATCGAGGAAACATGAAATACTGTAAATTGGGGCTCTTTAATGTTAGGCGACCTCCGCCCCGCGAGATGGCCTCCTCTTAGTTTCCCTGCAGTGATGGTGAAGACGGGTGATTTCCTATAGTTGGTCGTACAGGGCAGTTCCTCTTCACGTGACCATCCCCTCCACAGCCCCAGCACCTTATCTTCCGGTCCTTTATTTCCTTTTTTCCTTATTATTCTCCAGGCTGCGCAATCTCTTTAAGATCTCTTCGATACTTCTCTTCATTTCATTTTCACCAGCAGGCGTATCATTTAATGAGACTGCTCTTATGGTATGGTGGTCTTTACGAGAGGCTTGTTGGGCTGCCTCTATCCTAAGTGCATAGCCTAAAGCTGATTCTACGTCTCTGATGTTGGAGAGTCTCAGCGCTTTTTGAATTTCTGGATCACGAACAGCATCGATAAAGTACTGAAGAGCTAAGTCGTTTCGAGTGTCAGCATGACAGTCTGAGAATGCTAGGTGTGACAGTCTCTGAATGTCCGCTGCCAGCTCTTGCAAATTTTCGCCCGTTTTCTGGTAACGAGATTTTAGCTGGAGGCGACTATAGTCCTTAGAACACTTCTCTCCGAACCGTAGCTCCAGTGCTCTAGTCAGGGCCTCGAAGTCGTTCCTTTCTTCTTTAGAAACATTTCTCAGTATCTCGGCTGCATCTCCCCGTAATGCTGCTGCTAAGTGGACTGACTTGGCGGTAAAGTCCCAGCCGTTAGCTTCAGCAACGATGGAAAACTGCGTCTTATATACATGCCAGGAAGAACTGCCGTCGTAGGTGGATAGCTTAATAAATTCCTGATTCTGGATTCTTCTCTCTTTCTTTTCAGTTTCCTGGGGCAGGGATTCTAACTTTTCTTCCACTTTTCTCTCCAGATCTTCTTCTATTCTCTTCAGTTTACCTTCTATCTCTGAAAACCTTCCTTTCAGCTCTTGCTCAAAGTTTTCTTTAAATTTCTCCTCGAAACTCTGTTCTATCCTCGTAACACTCTCTTCAACCTTCATAACATTTTCTTCTATCGTCATAGCTTTCTTTTCAAAATTTTCTTCTATTTTCAAAACTTTCTCCTCAAAATGTTCTTCTATCTTTATAACTTTCTCTTCTATTCCATCCATTCTATTTTCCATCACCGTTAATTTACCCTCGATTGATTCTTTCACCGTTGAAAGCTCTCTCTTCATCTCATCTTGATTAGATTTAATTTCTTCGGTCAAACTGTCTTTCAACTCTCTTTGCGATGTTTCCATCTTCTCTTGTGCTACTTTCATTTTTTCAGTCAAATCGTCTTTCAACTCTCTTTGTGATGTTTCCATACTTCTTTCATCTCTCTTTGCGATTCTTCCATCTGTTCCTGTCCTGTTTCCATTTTCTCTATCAATCCAGATCTTAACTCATTCGTCTGAGCAGTGAGACCTTCTAGAAATTTCTTCATTTCTTGCTAAATAGCTCTCGTTATCACCATTCACAGACAATCCCGCTTCTGACACCAAAAATGTTGCGTACTTGGGGGTTCGTGAGTTGTCCGAGAATGAAAGGCCAAACTTACAAAAAGTCAGTAATTTATTCACAGAAAGTTCCAGAAAAATACAGGTCTATAAACCAAGTATCAACTTCAATTCAAACAGTAAACACAGCTTAAACAACAGCTGTCAATAGCAAATCCACAGTACAAACTGTATAGCAATAACACATAAAGCAAGTCTCTTCCAAAGAAGCTCAAGAGCAATCCAAGCACTAGCGAAGCTGGCTGAAAACTGAACTGAACTGACTGACTGCCTTGGCGAGAAGCGCTCCTTATATACTGTTCCATGGAACCCAGATTTTTCGAGAAAACTCTAGAAAGTGGTCAACCAATCAACTTACAGCTTCCATATTTGGTATATCTCTAATAAGGATTTTCTCGCCAAGGTCGCCAAAAAAATCGCCAAGGTGGGAAAAAGTCGCCAAATTTGGCGCCAAATCCATTACCTGCCTTATTGGGGCTTTTTGATGCGTTTTTAAGGGAAAATAAGACTATTTCAACGCTAAAACGACTAGAAATGCACAAAATTAGCACTTTATCAACTTACTAAGCTTCTTTGAAAGAAGTTATACAAAAATAAACACAATTATTTACAATTTTGTAACAATATGTATTAGTTATCATGTGCATTCGTTAGACTGAGTTGTTTTTGTTCTAAAATTGATAAAATTTGAATTTTAAATTTCAAAACTCTAGATAAAAAAAAACTTCCATATTCCATTGAAAACATAAACATTTCATTTCAAAGGATGATATTTACACAATAAATATCCAACTAATATACTAATTAAAAGGAAAATGATAATATTCTATCATAATTTGAAGTGAAATTTGTTTCCAAATGTCTAAATAAAGTATCTGATATAAGATACTAATATGTTGCAGCGGAATAGATTTGATATCGGTCATCCTTGGCAGAAAAAAAAAATATATATATATATATATATCGCCAAATTATCTGGCGAATATAATTTAATTCCTTTGAGAAATCATGGTTATTTTAAAAACTTATATTAAGAGAGTAATGAATAATATGAAACAATATTTCGCACAATACATATTACGAAAATATACATCTGGCATGTATATTTTCGCAGTACGTTTTTGATCGCCAAATACAAAAACGCCAAGGACAACAGAGTTTTGAAATTTAAAATTAAAATTTTGTCAATTTGACAGCAAAATAACTCAATCTAACACATGCACATGATAACTAATACATATATATATATATATATCCAAATATGGGGATTAAAATCGGGAAATAATTTTCCTCGATTTTTAATAATTTTTTACAAAAAATCCAATGGGCGAATAACATAGGAAATCATTTTCTTGCATCCACGGACGGTCAGTGGCGTCACACTTCGCTTGCGTATAGAGCACTTAATGGAACACTGGGATGTGTTGTTGCTGTTTTGTTGTCGGGCCTATATTTTTTGTCAATATTTTTTTATTGTCATTCATATTTATTGATCGGGTAGAATTTTTTTAATTTCAGAACGAAAATTATAAAATATCGAAACACATTTGATTTATAAACAAAAATTGAAAATACATTTAAATGATCACGTGGTAACCATCATGATCTAAACATTGTTTTCAAGATTTATCGTTCACATTCCGTCATTTTTGACGGGGTTATATACTAGTAAACAAATAAAGATGCATAAAGATATAATAAAATTACTAATAAATATATAATGTAAAATTTTATGTTTATGAATATATTGTATATATATATGTGTGTGCGTGTGTGTGTGTGTGCGCGGTTTTTTTTTTAATTGCATTGTATAGTAAAGAATATATCTTTTTTTTTTTTTTTTTTCACTGATAATTAAAAATTAATTACAGTTTCAAATCTACCTACTTTCAAAAATGTTTTTTGAGCATGTCAATAAAATCATTCTTTTTGCTAACATGTATGCTCTCACAACACACTACAATTATCCATATACTCTCGGAAATGACCTTTAAATCGTATCCTCTGAATGAGACACTACCCCCCACACAATGACATCCTAAAAAAAAAAACCTGATATGATTTGGACAGATATTGTCCTTTTTTCATTTGGAGGGCGTCTTCTGGATTACAAATTGTCACGCCTGTTCACATCCTAGGATGTACTTTTATGAATCTTATCAGACAACTGAAGAGCTTGTTTCCAAAAGGCGTTAAGTCAAAAATTACAAAAATTGACTTTTCGATGCAGAAAGTCGCAGCACATATCTAACAATATATTTTCAATAAGTAGAAGTTCAAAACGAAATTTAGTCATAATGAAAACAGAAAGCGAAATCTGTGTTTTTTTCCAAAAAGAATTAAGTCACAAGTAAGTTTTGTGCCAAAAGGGATTAAGTCACGTTTAATCAATTGTAGCGTGCCTTGAGATCACGTGGTTTGTCTGGCCTTAGATGAAATGTCAAAAATAAGGAAAAGAATGTTGTTGTAAATTGTTACATTGAGACAGTTTTTTTTTTTCTTTTTTCCCATGTAAAATTATAAAGAGGAATGTACTTATAAACTGTATTATAATGTGTTCGTAAAAGATTATAATCTTGGTTTTGGAACCCCGAAAAAAGACATTTGTTCCTCCTGTATTAGGAGAAAAATACAAATTAATTCAGAAAAATGTACAGAAAAAAGAAAAGACCCTGTTAACCGAACTTTTGATTCGTAAAAACCGGAGTAAAAATGTTATTCAATTTAGGGGTAAAGCTTATAGGAGAAGATGAAATTACAATATGTTTTGACCTGATGCAAAATCAGGAATTACCACACAAATAAAAATTATAACATATTAGGAATGCTTTCAGCAGTGCCTGCTCAAAAGGACCTCACCTTCACATACTATTTACCAATGCGTGGTCACCCCTACTTACCAGCAGATAGAACATTCGGAAGAAAATGGATATAATTTTACTCTCTAATGAATATTTTTAACATTTCTCTAAAGTTGGAAATCTTTTCGAGTACAAGAAGCAGTGGAACATTTTAGATTGGAAAAATTTTGCGCATAGTCGTCTGAAAACAAACAAGGTTTCTTGATTTCAGAGGCAAAAGTACTGGAAATTACGAAGCGAGATGTGGTAATCAAGACAACGTACTGTGGTTCGTTTTGCCGTCAAAAGATCCTAAAATGAAGGAAAAAATATCTCCCATGCGCCCCTTCTGGAAAAAAAAATATATATATATATGAAACAAGCAAAGAAAAACAGATGTTCTAAAATTACTTAACGCTTTGGGAATTAACAAATTACACGAATGTTTTTATTTTTATGATTAATCTTGCAACGATACTGCTAACGTTAACATAAGTGAAAATAATGATAATGATGGAGAAATAGAATTTGTAAATGAAGATTTGTAGTAACTAATTGCCTTCCAAAACTGTATAGCTAAAATTTATGCAGTATTTACATGAAAAAAAAAAGATACATGAATTACTTTCAAATGGAAGTAAGTCATTTCATTTCGTTATTTGTTCGTGCCAAAAGGGCGTAAGTCGTAGTTTTGTTTCAAAAGGGGTTAAGTCATTTATTTCTTTTTTTATTTCTAAATAACTATACTCTCAGGATTTTTTTAAACATGTAATTTAGTGTTATTATCATCCATAGATTACTGGGAAAAAATTTCTTTTCCTTAAATTCAATAATAAATCTTACATAACAAAATCGCGTTTTTTCAAGAACTGAAAAAAATGACTTAACGCCATTTGGAAACAAGCTCTTCAACTATAGAAAGAAAACTCTGGATGCCTACTGACATCCCTAAACTATCCAGAGAGACTGTTTAATCATGATAACCTAACCTCCTGTGGATGTCAAAAGGTTTCTTAAAAACTGTCAAAAATTGTTCTCTGATTAGGCGTCATCTCCATACTGAAATGGTAATAAACTTTAAAATTTTCAATATTAATGCCTAAATTTTGCATCGCTTAAACTTTACGACTAACATGAGACCAAATTTTACTAATCACAACGTGGGAAATTTACGTTTGTATGTGCTGTACAAAACAAAATAAAAATGAAAACAACCACTTTATCTTTCAATCTAGATTTGCGGGGGGGGGGGGGGGGGAGCCTGCAACAATCTTCTTCTTTCATTCTTAATATGTAATGGCGACCAAACTTAACACCTGTCTCACTCTCCCACGAAAATCTGCACTTATGTCAATTGCGCATGCATTTCCGATTAGAAAATCCACAGGATTTTTTCGGAGGATAATTTCCTCGGATTGTACAATTAGAAAATCCACCGACTTTACGTTGGAGAAGAATGGTTGGATAACTCGTTTTTTATATTCTTCGCGAATTCAGTGGATAACTTTCATACGATATGATAACTACAGGATCTGTATGATAATTATAGGATGTCCACAGAACAACTGTGGTTGTACGGGATATTGTTTGTTGTTAAAATCCGTTATATATATATATATATATATATATATACAGGGGTGGGGAAGTTTTAGAAAATCTCACTAGCCAATATATATATATTTTTCCCAATACGGTACATAATTGATAACCTTTACAAAATTTACACAAACATAAGGTGGTAAATTGCCCAGTTACTAGAATTCTTTCAAGTTTCCAAAGTAACATTTCTTAAATTACAGTGCTCGATATAGAATAAAGCAGCTTAAAAAGATAATAAAATCTAAAATCGTTGCCTATTCAAATGCTATTTATGCTTTTGGGAGAAATTTTTTGTTTTACTGTTTTACATAGCCACACTGCTGTTTTACACAGTTTTTTGGCTGTTTTACTATGTGAACGAAACTCATTGACTTAAATTTCAGTCGCAATGTTCGAAAATTTTCTCGCAAATGGCGAGTAAATCCAGCATTTCCCGACCTCTGTATATATACATACATATATTCAAAGCTGCCAACATCCTAAATAATATTTCCTTGCATTGTTAGTACCTGCTATATATATGTATATATATATATATATATATATATATATTTCCCTCATTTAATCGTCATTGCATTTGAAGAGGATTACTGTAAAAATTAAGTGGTTTAGAAAAAAGAAATAGATACAAACACTACAATGAAATATGAATTAGAATGTTGGCAGTTATGTATATATGTATGCCTGTATATATATACATATATATATATACAAAGACAGAGAGAGATTAGAAAGTATATTATTGGAAATGTATTGGTTTCTACAGACTAAAAAAATCATTCAAAACAACAATAAAGTTGTTGTTTTATTTACATTAAATTAAAATGAAAGCAAACAAGTAGCTCATTCTAAATATGTTAGCCCACTAGCGGACGAGCGGTTCTACGCTCAATGCTGGTAGACGTGAGGTTCCATGTTCGATCCCAGGTCGCGCTAGTTGGCCTAGCCGTTCGGAGTTCTCCGTAGTTTTCTCTGTAATTTGTGTAAATACGGGCTAGGACTCCTTAGAATGACCCCACTAAGGCATTCCTCCTCAGGCCTAGGACCCTAGTGTAGTCAATTAGCCTTAATCTCCACAACTCAACACTGAATAAGTTTTTTTTTTCTTTTCTTTAATCGGGTTAAGTAACACAACATCACAATTCTCTTCAAAACAGTTAAACTAGAAGAAATTAAAAAAATATTTATGTTATGAAGAAAACACTTTTTGAGTGAGAGAGAATTTCTTTCCTCTCCTTGCGTCAGAAAAAAAAAAAAAAAAAAAAAAAAACGAAACGAAACTTTTCGGTAGGCTGCAGTAATAAACTTTCCAGAATAAGTAAATATTACCTAAACTTTGCGTATTTACTATGAAAATAAACATTCCCGTAGATCGTGAATTTTTTTTAATTACTATAAAAATTATACTTAAGCTATTCGGTGTCAGTTAAGAAAATTATTGCTTAATTATAATTCTTAAAAAAGTTTTTAGCTGACATGAAAAGTGAAATATTTGAAATTTAAGAAGTGTAAACTTCACAGAAAATATTGCCAATGAATATTTCGTGCCACCCAATGACCACTGTGCATCAGTCACTATTACTGTACTGGTGGTTGGTGCTCGTAAAATCTGTCATATCCACAGTTTCCTCAGTATTCCGAAATTAATACTTTTGAGCAGAGGTAGAAATTAAGAAAATACTGATACTGGTCCGTACGACCAGTAACTTTCAAATTTCACTGGTCCAAACATTCTTTGACAGGTCCATTCTTCTATTTTATTTTATTTTTAAAAAATATTTAAAAACTTGTAAATTGTTTGTTTTAGTAATAGTTACATTATTTATAAATTTACAAGTCAAAAATGATTTTTTTTTGTAAATTAATTTTAAAAGTTCAAAGGTAGTCTTATATAAATAAAAAAAATCATGCATCATTAACGAGCTTAATGTCACATATTTACTAGGTATGAAGAATTAAAAGTGAAAAAAGGTTATGAAAGTGAATTTAAATGAAAAATTACAGGAATAGGTGATATTGACAATTATAAAAAAAATACACTTACTTTTATTATAACATACTATCCTGTGACCGATTTAGGGCCAATTTTAAGGCAAAGTAAAAAATTAAAAAATTGAAAAACTGGTCCTGTGAGCCACTAGAATTTATATTTTGCTGGTCGGTTGAATATTTTTTGGTTCCAGACCAACAAACCACTATTAATTTTGAACCTTGCATCTCAGGATTACTGAAGAGAGTGAAAGAGCATAGCCTCCTAACCTAGATACCTGTCGCGTTTCTCGGAATCTTGACAACAGTTGAGGCGGTAGACAGCGCCACCTGGTACAGATTAAGCGGAATTTTTTATTCAACAGCCACCAAATTTTTTTTTAAAAGGGATATGATATAGATAAATGAAGAATAGAATCAACGAAACGCCGATTGTATATAGAATGTATCACTTCTTAAAATTATTGGTGACAGTTGAATAAAAAAAGTCGCGCAATCTGTACCATGTGGCGCTGTCTACCGCTTCAACTGTTTCCAAGTTTACGAGCCACGCGACAGGCATCTAGTTTAGGAGGCTATGGGAAGGGCAATCTCTCTCGCAGAGAATCAAAATTGCAATGGTAAGTCTTCGGACACCTGTAGAAGTTATTTCTAGACCGTCGCAAATTACCCATTACGTAGCTGTAGTGTGACGTTAAAACCCCCTCAACCAATACATATTTACTTTAGCAATCAAGTAAATTATAATTTTTGCATCTATGATTTCGGTCCCAAATATTCAATAAATATATTAACTTTTTGTTGAAAAATGTTCATGAAATACTTTTCAGAAATTTGATCAATCATTTATAACTTCTTCCGTTAAAACTTTTCTATCTTTGGAAATTTTAAAATTTACGAAATAACACTATAGTAATTTTAAAGAAAACAAAAGAATTATTCTCAGGTAACTGATGTGACAAATGTAAAATGAAATTCTATTGAAAAAATATTAATGCATAATCTTCGGAAAAATTAATGATTTAAAAACGTAAGCAAAAGTTTTCTATATTTAAATCACCCTGTGTGAAACAAAACTCTATGTGTCGATGCATAACGTGGGTGTTTGTGACTCAAAGGTTAAAACCCTGAAGATTAGAGCCTTAAAATAATAATGACAATAATAATAATCAGTATATCAAATGACACTCAAATTATTTAGAACAGAACCCTAAATATTTTTACAATTCATTTACATATCACCTGTATGACACATGGACAACCAATGAAAACAAAATATAACTTTGTAGGAAATGTGAAAATACGGATGGGTTAAATTAGAAACCCTAAAATCAAGAGTAGCCCCTGAACACACACACCACTGCATTAAGAACAAGGAAAGTTTTATTTTTGAAATTTTTACACCATTTTTGATTATCTGGAATAAACAGAACAATTTTTTTAAAGTTATTAAAGTGACAAATGCAAAACGAAACCTATTTAAAGAAATTTTAAAAAATATTGCCGAGTGAAAAACATAAAATTTCAGAATATATTTCTTTTTTTAATTTTAATTCAGCCTGTGTTGAACCAAAATCTGTATGTCCATAGCTACCAACTTATACTAATTTTTTGTAGAAATTTTTAATAAACTTCTTAGCAGTTTTCTTCTATTAATCATAAAGAAATTTATTATTATTATTATTATTATTATTATTATTACAAAGAAATACTGGTGTTAAAAAACTGTACAAGTTAGCACGTATGTATGTCTATATTCGAGAACAAAGGACGATTATTTTTCTACACCTTTACACCATTTTTAATTATGACTTATTCTTCACTATAAGCTTTAAAATAAACAGTAAATTAAAAAAATATAAAAGAAATTCTAAAACTAAAAAATTAATGTATACACATATATATATATATATATATATATTATAAGTGATTATAAAGATTGTATTTAGAAATCATTTAATCGGATATTTTCAAAGGATGTATACTTACAAAAAAAAACTTCTTAAAATCTTTAAAATCCCTTTTTCGATAAGATTAAATATAACAGCTTCTCGAAAAATAATTAAAATTGCTAGTTCGTTAAAAAAAAAAAAAAAAAAAAAAAACTTTTAGCGAAGAAAAAAAAAAATAATAAAAAAAAAAATAAAATAGTTTTATTGAAATTTTAAGGCGTTGTTTTTCGAGTAATTTTTGTTCGTAACACGTTTTGATTTTTGTTTCTATTTTTAACTTAAAAAAAATTGAAATATGAGATTGATTAAAATTAACTCTACTATATATTTTTCACGTGTGGGTGTTGAGATTTATGCATTTCCCAATTCTTTCTTTTTAAAAATGAAAAGGGGATTAGTTTTTGACTTAAAAAATTCTGTAATTAATTACAAAGTCTTATACTGTTCTTATTTTAGAGTTTTTAGATTTAATAGATTGTTTCTAAGAAACAAATGTTACATAATAAATTCTTGTAAAAGTTTTAACAATGCAAAAATAAATTGAATTTTTAGAATTTTTTTTATTTATTCATTTGTATATTATTTCAACTTATTTTGTTTTGTTTTGTACAAGATAGGGTATGTGCTCCAGTGATTGGCATGCTCCAGTAATTGACATCTATCCGGAAATAATTAACCCCTTGAACTGCAATTTATTATCAGTCAGCAGACAATTTAATTTTCTTAGTTTTAAGAGAAGGGATTGATACAGAAACTTACGGTTTTGTTGCTCAAATAATTTGTTATTATTAAAAATATTATTTGTTTCACACATTTATATGAATGTTTATTGTTATACATACGTATAAGAACATAATTAGTGTCGGGAAATTAATAACGAGCTGGACTCGTCATTTCAGTTCAATGGGTTAATAAATAAGAAAAATAAGAAAATCATATATTTTACATATAAGAATTTTAACATTTTATGTCAAACACTGGAGCATAGGGTGCTAATAACTGGTAAAATGAATAACTAGCAGTGTCAAACACTGGAACATAGAGGGCCAATTACTAATAAAATGAAAAACTGGCAGTATTAATACTGGAACATTGAGTGGGTGTCAAATAAAAATTCATAAAAAAAAATAATTGTTATCAAATGTATATATTTTAACATATATGTGGTTCTGAATGCCTTTCATGCCATATGTACGAACGTAAGACTTCTAAAAATATTTTCTGATGACTAGAACATTAAAAACATCAGAGATTGCTCTAAAAGTCCCAATCACTGGTGCACTTTCCTTATATAAAAAAAAAAAAAAAAAAAAAAAATCGTGTAAATATTGATTTCTTTTTAATCTATAATATAAAATTTATTATTTTCAAATGTTTCATTTGTCTGGTTTAGTTTAGTTAAGATTCATTTTTTAATGAATCCTTTCATTTTACACTGATAAAAATTAAGTACTCAAAAATTAGTAAATGGACCCACTCATTTCGAAATGAGTGGTTATTTCCAATCATGATGCCAATGGATGCTAATTTTTGACAATCTGATGTTGACGAAAATAAAATGATGCAAGTTTTTGAACATCTTAATATATTTAGAATAGGTATATGGGATTTTTATATTTGAGTAAATTTGCTTCGGAGTTATTTTGAGCATTTGACATACGCAAATTTGTCACAATTTTATCGATTTTTGAGTATTTTTCCTCCTTTATTTATTTATTTTTTTGTCATGTTATCTGAATTATTTCTGACTAGTTTTATATAACATTCACATAAATATTATTAGTTTTCAGTTTATGAAAGGTTGGTTAAATAAAAAAAAAAATTATTTGACGTAAACATTTTGTAGTAAAATCTGTTCGAAAAGTTGTTATGCAAAACAATATACATAAACAATATACAAAATACTCCATTATGTATATTGTTTTACAACTTTTGTTGAAAATGACGTTTATCGAAATAACTTACACTGTAAATATATTACGTCATTTATTATGAGAATATAGTAAGATTCAAATCACACAAAATACTTGTATATTTAATGCATTTTTTTAAATTGTACAATATATAAATAATTTCTCCCATTTTATAGACAAATGAAAATTTATTGAAATTTGGTATCGGCAAAAGAGGTCTTTTATTCTGTGTTTCAACATGCCTAAAGCTTCATAGCTCTCCAGTGAAGAAGTGCGTAAAATACTGAATATGAAATTGCATTGTAAGACTTTTAAGGAAATATAGAAACTTTTAAATGCTTCTAAAAGTATATTTTATCGTGCATTAGCTCGTAAGATGCCGTATCATCCGAAGCTCCGTTCGGTATAAGAGTGGACCTGTGATGTTGTGTGCGGCTTTCCGTTTCAACGGTCTTTTGTGGGCTTGGCTTTTCTAGATGGTGAACAGAATTCTTCCAAATACATAGACACTCTAAATTATCCCTTCCTTTCATTCGCAGAAAGCATAGAGGAACAAAATTGGCTGTAATAGCTCTATAAAGTTCCCATGAATACCGCCAATGCAACGAAAAATGTTTTAGGTATGGGAAAAGGTGACTGCTCTTGGGTGGCCATCGATGACACCTGATCTAAATCCAATTGTGAATGTGAAGGGTTTATAGGAGGGAAAGCAATATTTCATTCAGTGAATACTTTGAAAACAGTCATTGAAAGTGCACGGTGAAACATGGAAACAGAGATATTGCAATCCTTAATTATGTCTATGGAAAAACGTGTACTCGATAGGCTACGTCCTTTTGAAACCAGTAAGTTCTTACTTTATTTTTTTAGTGTGTGTTAAGAAGTTTTTAAGATTGAATAAATGGCCTTTTTCAAACAAACTTTAGCATTAAGATACAGATCACCTTCTTATACTTAAGTTTACAAAATTATATGTAGATGCATCATGACATAAGTTAGTATCTACCAACTTTTGATGCCAAGCACTCAACAAGTACAGCGATTTTCACAATTTCAGAGTAGACTACACATAATTGCATTTAAATTTAAATGTAGTTGCATGTTGATATATATTAGTTTTTATCAACTTTGATGCCAATTGTTCAGCAGCTAGCGCTGCTGTACAGCGGTTTCCGCATATTAAGAGAAGGCTCTAATTCTGGTTTTATTGGTTATAATCGAACAAAACTTGATACGTAAGAAGGCCGTTATAAGATACGAGTATTATGCTGATTCGATTTCGGTATATATCGGTAGGTAAGTAGCTCTGGTGTACAGAAATTTTCCCCGAGAACGGGAAGTCTATATCACAGATTCTATTGTATATAATTGCACAAAACTTAGTGTATGAAAGAATCATTATGAAACACTATACTGAGTTTATTGAGGAATGAATTTTTTCCCTAGACGGAATTTGGTTACGATTATTTATCGGAACATCCAGTCCACTGATGGAACAAAGTATTTTTTGAAGACCTTGAAGAGATCGGCGGTAAAGCCCTTGTAGAACGGTCTCAACGTCCCCCACTGATGATAATGTAAAACGCATCTGCCTGAACGTTTGAACAGATATCATTGAGTCTTCGTTTAAGAACACAGATAATTGACATGCCGAAAAGTACAGTTCATGAGATTGTGATGATTGGAAACTTCACCATGATAATACGAAGTGAATACCATCTTCCTCGTCATGCATTCTGGCCGATTTCAAGTTGTCAATAGTTTTTCAGCTACCATGAAGTGCTGGAGTGGTTCCCTAGACTTCTTCTTGATCTTGTTTTTTGAAAAATTCATTAAAGAACATCATTTGGGGTCAATTTACAAAGTTAAAGATGCTTACACCAAAGTTTTAAAGTACATTTAAGTCAAAACATGACGCCTTCGATGCCTCCAAATCTAAATTGGAATCAATATATTGATGCAGTAGATGCCTCTTTGGTGTGTTGTTCCGACGAGATCAACAAATGTTTTTAATAGACTCATTGGCATTACATTTCGGGCAGACGGTATATATAAACTTGTAAGTTTCAATTAAGAATATTTTTTTCAATTTCACGATGTCTTTTCTTAAGCAAAATAATCGTTAAATTTTTGAAAAATACATAAAATATGATATTTCATTTCAAAATCGTTGTCTTTCAAAAATATTTGTTAATGAATTCAAAAAATATTCCTTTGAAAAGGAAATGTTTTTAATTATTTTCAATTTATTGTTTCGATCGGAAGCGTATACTAATATAGCAGAAAAGATCAAGCTTATTAAACTGCATAGGAATTAAGATAATAACTTTTATAATTTAATTAATAATTACTAACAAAAATGTAAAAATATATATATATATATATATAATTATTTTTATTATAATAATAAAAATATAATAAAACTTCATAATTCTTTTTATTCTAATAATAAATATATAATAAATATAATTTTAAAATTTCTTTTGATTATATTTTTATTATAACTGACCGAGTACTAAAAAAAATAGATTCACCTACTAGGTCTCGCTGATGTATCTCGTGAAATCTAAAACGCTCATTAGATGCTGAGATATAGTCATCTGTAAAATCGTAGTTCTTAAAGAATAGCATCGTCATCTGTCGTTTGATAAACATTCAAATCAAAGAGCCGTCTTAGGCAGTGGCGTATCGTAAATGACGTTTTGGATATGCTCCATACGGGTGGTTAAAAGCAGCTAGTTATCAGGAAAAGCTCATTCTTCTGATTGACTGTTGAAATGTCGTAGTATCTACGTTGTTTCTCGAAATAAGCGAATTAACCAATAAGACGATTGAATATCTTTTTTAATGTACTGTTTCTAACTAATCGACTGGAGCATACCCAAATCGTCATTCACGATACGCCACTGGTATTAGGCATACGTAATTTCCTGCTAATGCCGCGTTAAGCATTAGCGGGGATGCGAAGTGTAATTTTGAGCAAATTCAATCATTTGTTATTAGTATTATTATTGTTTTTATTTATAAAGTGATAATAAAAAAATAATTCCTTTTTTTGCATTTAGAAAATTCAGTTAAATACGTAGTGATTACCGCAGCAGTTAAATTTTGCTTATATATATACATAATTTTGAGCTTGAGCTTTTCAGTTAAATTTCAGTCTTATTTTGCTTTGGTCCGAAATTCTTTTGCTCATGTCAAAATAAAAAGGTTCTTTTCATTAATAAAAGTTCTATTATTTCCCCTTAAAATAGTATCCTAAAATAATCCTTCTTTTCTTAAGCACCAAAATACACGGTCCTATACTATACTTCATCAAGTATTATAGTCTAATAAACTAAAGTAAGTAATATTATTAATCTTGAAAATTAAATCAATTTAAGATAACTAGTTACTTTGTTTGGACTGGGTATGTTTCTGTGGTGATTTATTTGACTGAATATTCTTCGTTCTCGTTCTTTTCTATTATTGTCAAATGGATTATATATATATATATATATATATATATATATATATATATATATAAACTAATAATTATATTTTATTTCACTTTTGTCATAAAAATAGCGAAAAATATATTAAACACTTTTACAGTTGTTAATATCTTATTGATAAAATGAACAGTGTTTTATCTCTTTCCTTTAAATTGTCCAAATAGATCAGTCCTTATCATTTCTTACATATGTCAAAGGAACAAAAAACATGTCGGGCAATAAATTAAAGATAAAGGGACGTAAAATAGATGTTGCTATCTGCTATCCACTAAAACTCACACACTAGTAATCAATACATTTTCTATTGGAAATTCATCAAGCAATCTAATTGAAATTGAGTGATAACTGAAATAACTAGGAACCAAGGAAATTACCTGAAATCTTTTAAATGGCGTTCTTTTTTTTATATATATAAATATATTTAATTTTGTAACATTTTACTAGAGATGTTGATTTTAAACCAATAGGATTTTTTTTTTTTTTTTTTTTTAATAGTCTCTTGTTGTAACTTTGTTTTTCACTGGTAGAAGAATACTGTATCAAATTCAAATCTATCGCCATTTTAGCATTCAACTATTTTTTATTTTTCTGAATGAATAACTGAAATAAATAACAAGATTGATAATTGATGTGCTTTTTTTAATATTTTGTATTTGATACTCGAGGAATACAAATATACACAACAATTTTACAAAAACATTTTTTTTTTAACTACTATAGTACACACATGTATTAAAAAAAAAATAACATTAATAAAAGCGTAGAAGCATTTTTTAAATGAAAAATTATAACAATTATTAAATATTCTCGTATGTTACCAAGTATCTGATGCATGGGAATCTATATATTTATGAAGTTATTTGTAAAATAGATTTTCGTTTGTAATATGAATTTCTACCTTAATTATTTAATGTCAGTTTAGTAATCATTAAAGAAATGGTAATCTGTTTTCTTTCTTAAATCTTTAAACACCTTTTCTTAAAAAGAAATGTATTTCAGCTCCCAAATTTGCACTAAAATTTCTTTTTTTTTTTCTTTTTTTTTTTTCTTTACGTCTTTTATTAGAAGCTCAGAAACATAACAGAATTTAGGAAACTAAGTAAAAAAAAAAAAAAAGCTTTGTGAGAAAAGAGATCTAATTTAAAATTGAAATTAGACGTAGCTTATTCTGTATAAAAAGGAAATTAATTAGGTAGATTCAGTGAGAATAGTGTTAATGAACCCGAGGGTCTGAAAATACTAGAAAATCTCAGTTTTCTTCTCTAATCCTTTAATTAGATGAATCAATTACTTATTACGGAAATGTTTCTAACTCTGCTAAAAAGTTAAATAATAAAACTTTTGAATATTTTGCTAAATTGACTAATTAACATTATGAATCATAAAATAGGCAAAATAACTTTTATATACTTTATAGAACAAGTCATATACTCATGTGTATACATTTATAATCACGTCAATGTAAGAACACGTCACGGGGAATTTTTGGAAGAAAAATATAATTATATAGTTTTGGTGAATGTGTTTTTGGAGGTTGTCTTAATAAAGACGTCTTTCTGGGAAAAAAAAAAGTAAAAAAATATTTCTCCAGATACTTTTTTGAAATAATAATTTTTGTGAAATATTTACAAATGTGTATAAAAACGTGTTTTTTCTATTGAACTGTTTCCAAAATTGTTTTACCTTTTAATACAAAATTGAAGTATAAACCTAATTTTGACATGAGTAATCTTCTAGAAAATGGAAGATATTATGATTCAATAAGATTTAATGTTTAAAAAAAAAAATAAATGAGTGTAAAAAATGTGTAATTCTATCATACAAAAATGTACTTTTACGCTATATGAAGTCAAAGTATTTATTTTGAAAGAATGAAAACTGACAGATAATTGGGGACTGTCTGTTGAATTATTTACAAATTGGGAAAACGTATAGCAAATTTTAATATTTAGCTGAAATTCAAAAATGCAATGAATTAAGCGAACAAAAAAAAAAAAAAAAAAAAAAAAAAAACCTGCTCTCCAATGTTTGGCGTGTTACAAAATCCATAACGTTAATATATATATATATATATATATATATATATATATATATATATATATATTAGCAAGCAAATCTAAATTAACACCTACACGGGAGGTGAAAATGAGGTACGTTGGGTTAGCACGATTGGAATTTTTTATACAGGGTGACATAAAATAACGGAGACAATGTTTTGTAGCCATATTTTATTAACAGAAAATAAATCAACATATGTAACAATTGCAAACAATGATATGGACCACAGGTTATAACATATTCAGTTGGTTTCAAAGTGGCCACCATAAGCGTCGATACACAGCTGCAAACGAGTCTTGAAATTTTCGGCAATTGGCCGCAAGTCCTCCGGCAACAATCTGTCCCACTAATGAAGCAGTGATTGTTTCAGCGACTCCAACTGCTGTGGCGTTTGGCCCATACCCTCGTCTCCAAAATAGACCACACGCTATAGTCCATGGGGTTTAAATCCAGCGAGTAGGGGGGCATTACGTAGAAACAATGAAATCGGGAAAGTGGGTTCTGCACCACTCCTGTGTCAACTTCGCTATGTGAGCTGGGGCGGAGTCTTGTTGAAACGTCCAAAACCCATTATGGAAGTGCTGCTTGGCCCACGGAAGTACCACAGCCTCAAGGATGTCACGCTGGTACACATTTTATTTGATTTTGACCCCTTCCTCAATGAAAACGTGAGGAGTCTTGCCGCTGGCGCAAACGCCGCCCCACACCATGACAGACTGAGGCTTTTGCCGGCGTTCCACGATTGCCGATGTGCCGGGAGCGCCGGAGGACCAATAACTGTCGTTATGGAAATTGTGCACCTGATGTAAGGTGAACAGCTTCTCGTCCGTGAAGAGGATGCTCTCCCATCGTTCAGCTGCAAACCGACGCTTGAGTTGTCGGCATTTTTGGAGTCGTACCCGCTTGTTGTCTTCCGTGAGCTGCTGAACTTTTTGGAACTTATACGGCTTGAGATGGAGTTCATTTTTGGCTATTCGCCTAACTGCTTCGCGATTGATTCCAGTCTCACTGGCGATTTTTCGCATGGAGACTCTCGGATTTCGCTTGACTCGATTCTGGATGACCTTGCGGTTTCTTGGCGTGTTGGCGGTACGTTTTCGTCCTCTTCCAGGACGGTCGTCTTCACGGCCAAGCTCCTTAAAATGTTTGATGGCCTTGGATACAGTCTGTCGCGGAACTTTGAGTAAACGAACAATTTCACACTGCTGCTTTCCTTAACGAAACAGCTCCAAAATTGCAATACGTTTGTTTGACATTCTAATAGGAAAAGGAAATATGTGAGTTTACTGTCGTGAATGCATATACTAGTAAAAAAATGCATGGGTATTTCAACAGAACAACTTTTATTTGTATACGTTACAATTAGTTCGCGTCAGGATGTGTTAAAAATTGTCTCCGTTATTTTATGTCACCCTGTACACCGGTTTGCAGAAATAGTTCCAGGATTGGCTAATAGGCGGCGGCCCAGGCACATGAAACTTAAAATAGTACCCAGAAATACAGACAGTTCATTCGTCAATCTGTTTCATTGCTGACACGTCTAAAGGAGTTTATCGAATTAGGTATTATAGGAAGTTGAAGAACATCGTGTCGTTTTCCTTGCAGCAACGTGTTTTTGTTATTCTGGACACCGTCGACCAGGTCGAAGTCCGACTCTAAAAATGCAAAACTTTCAGCAAAAAAATAAAGTTAAAAAAGTTGCAGACAAGAAACCCGTTCGCAATTTATTTAGATAGAAGATTCCAAGCATGTCTGTCCAGCATACCATTTGTTTAACCTCATTCTCGCACTATTTCAGTGTAATGCCATTTCAAAGTTGAAGAGTCCTTCCTGAAACATCCTGTATATACATAAATATATTCTCCAATTCATTTAGAAATATTATTATTTTTTTTTGTTGTAGTTCTTTTCTATTATTTTCTCAGTGTACACTAAGAAAAAAATTTGTATCTGAAATCTAGAATCTAAATTGTGGCTCTAGAAAAAATAGTTCCATGTCATCTTTATAAATTCTAGTCCCCTTTGAAAGCGAGTTCTAGAATCCCCTATTAGAATTCTAGTGAGTTTGTCTATATTATCGAGGTCAAACTTATTTGAAAATATCTTCAAATGAATGCGAACACAAGAGGCGGGTTTCAGCAACTATAATCTTGGTTTATGACCCCATTCTAGATAATCAAGAGAGAATTTCTCGCCATACAAAAGATCCAAAATATTGTTTCACCATCTAGAAATGTGTAGACTAGAAATTCTCCATCAATTCGTCTATTCAGGTTATTGACGTGCCTTATGCGCATAGCTCGGAAATCTATATTTCTAGTTAAGGAATTTAGAAAATGGCCACTTATTCATTCTAGATGAAGTCGGTATGTTTTTTTTTTTTTTTTTTTTTATCAGTCTAATCAATGAATTTATTTCGTATTGTATGATGATGAAAAGTGCAACAAGAAAAAATGTCATGCGATTCTAGTAGATTAGAAAACACATTTCAGTTGCTTATACCGATAATGTTTAATATTCATCTATTCAGTGTTCATGTTAAGTGTTCAAAACGCGCATAACAGAAGTGAAAATATATTTCGAACAGTCAGCAAGTATAACCCATAATGTATCTAAATTCATTTGTTTTTCATTTCAAATTTAATGAGGAACATACTATTGTGCATGTGAATAATAGTTATTAATTTTGCTATATATTATGCAGCATAAAGATATTAAATTATGCTTTAAAGAAAATCCTGCCTAAAGAATAAATATCTAATTTTAAAGAAATACCCCTATTAAATTTGCTTTTAAATCGTGCATTATATTACGTAATAAATTCTTCTACAATGTTTTAATATTTTTCAGATTCATTTTATAACAGAAGTAATCGTATCGTAAAAGTGTGAAAAAAAATGATGCAAATGTTATATAATTTTTAAAAATCCTTATTCGGACATATTCAAACATTTTCCTTATAAAAGAAGCATTCGTATCCTAAAAGTGAGCAAATATATAATAAAATAACTCCTTATTCGAATATAAGAAGGTTAAATCGATATCTGAACTTTTAGTGAAATGCACTTATACATTAAAGAAAATACATTATACGTATGAAAATTTCGTTTTATTTACTTAATTATTTATTGTTTTTAAATAATTTTTTTGTATGAAAAATGTTTTTTTTTTACTAGTACAAATTTTATAGTTGATTTTATATTGAAAATTAATAGCATAATTGTCAACTTTAGCACTTTTTTGCCTACTGCAAAATTTTAGAAGATTATTTTTTTCTCTGTAACAGTTTTCGCTGGTTAAATAAAACACAAATTTCTAATATGATTAGCCGAAATGTGCTAAAGTGGGCAAAATATGACTAATAGTATCTGATATTTTTCCTTTAAATTGTCCATTGAATCCATTTTTATCAATACTACATAAGTCATATTAACAGAAAATATATTAGGAATTAAATTAAAGATTAGTGGACTCAGGAGATCTTTAAGAACTCATACTAGTAATCGAAAGGTTTTCTATCGGAAATTCATCACGAATCTAAGTGAAATTGAGTGATTGCTAGAAAAACCTAAAACCAGAAAGGTTAGCTGAAATCTTTTAAATCATATTTTCTTCGATTTTCATATTCTAAACACATAATATAATATATAAAGAAGGTATTCTAATCATGATAGAATGCAATTAAATATAGATGTTGAATCCATACGTTTTCAGGAATCTTGAATTTGTTTTTACTTCTTTTTATGGTGTGAAAATTGAGTAATATTCAGTGTTCTAGAAAATGGTATTTTTAAATTAACTAAAAAAAATGGTATTTTTAAATTAATTTATTTCAGAATTATGCTATTATGTTATGAAAAGTGAAATACTTTTATTGTTATTAGATTTCAGTTTGGGATTTGTATTATGAATCTATTTAAAACTTTTCGGATTATAATCTTTGTAAAGGTTGGAAAAAATGATGGAAAAAGTAGTTGAGCCCACCCATTCTAAAAAAACTGTTTAAACCACTTCAGCGGATGAATTGAAAGTCTATCTCAGTGCTTTGGCATACCTGCCAACATCCTAATTAATATTCCCAGAGCTGCCAACCAAATCCGGCAAATTGTTAGTACCGCCCCTTTTTCTACACCACTTAATTTTTAGAGTAACTCTCTTCAAATATATTTACGATGAATGAAGAAAACAAATACTCTAAAAATTAAGTGGTGTAGAAAAAGGGGCGTTTTTCAATAGGCGTTAACAATTTGCCGGATTAGGTTGGCAGCTCTGTATTCCGTAAAATTTTTAGTCCCGCCTCTTTTTTTACATCAAACTTTATTTAGAGTATTTTTCTTCTTATTTAATCACAATTATATTTAGGGGAAATTACTCTAAATATTTAAGTGGTGTTGAAAAAAGGGCGGTAGCTCGGGACGGCCCTACGTGGACTTCGGTCCTCGTATAGCTCAACACCGCTCTTCGAGCGGTGAGCCGGGGTCGTTCCCCTGTTCAATTCCCCTGTTCAATTGTTAACGCCCCGTGAAAAAACGGCCCTTTTTTCAAACCATTAAATTTTTAGAATACTTCTCTTCAAATGGTGTTACGATTAATTAAGAGTAAAATTACTAAAAAATGACTGGTGTGAAAAAAAAGGCGGATATTAAAAATTGTATGGTTCATAATGAGATTGTTGGCAAGTATGTACTAAAAAACGATTTAACGGTTTGTTTTAGCCGCACATACGTATAAAAAATGTATAAATGTACGAAAAAAATGTATAAAATATTATATATGCCTGCTATGAATAATTGAATAATGAAGCTTGATTGAAAGTTCCAAACATCTATAAGTTTTATAGTACATTATTTTATTATTATTTAATGTTTTTTTATTTATTTATTTTGCAATACAATTTTATATATTTTTAAATTATTTCTTCATATTTAATCATATTATCCCAATTTTTATGTAATTTTACTTGTTTTTTATTAATTTAATATAATTTTCAAAATTTATTAATTTCGCATAATATTTCTTTTCTTATTTAACTTTAATATTTGAAACTCTTAAATCTTATAACAATTTTACCACCCAATTTAAAATTTAATTCATCAGAAGCCAAATTATTATTAGAACCATGTCAATGTAGTGCGATAGTGAAACCAAAATCATTCAAAGAAAGATTTAAAAATAAAATTCATGTTTGATAACCCAGTTTTCCTACTTTCGCATGCAGTATAGCTTTACTACAAGATCCGCATGGCGACTTTTAAATTTTTGTCGCTATGTTGGCGATGCCTTTTTATTTATTATTTTATTTAGGCATAATAATAATTAAATAAATAAATTAAAAGAAAAAAAAAGAAAGAAAAGTTTAGTACTTATTTTTATTAATTATATTTTTACTTCCATTACCCGACTACCGTAAATAATGGAAGTATTGTATTCGGTTTAAGAATTTGATGTCGAGTTTTCACCTGATTTGCATGTTTTGAAGCCTCCTGAGTACAAAAAAGTAAGTTTCTGGTAATTGGTTAGTGTGTGCATGTGTGTTTGTAAGTGGGGAATCTTCTCACTATCATATCTTCATAACTAATAAATATAGAACTACGAAACCTCAGAATTGAGACAGGTCTGGTGTACAGATGGATTTTCTAAATTTTGGTGAAAATTGTAAAACCAGAAGTGGGACCGTAATTTCGTATCTCAAAAACGGCTCTAATAGTTTCCTTCAAATTACTATGTAAACACATTAGATGTCCTTTCGAACGATATAGTTGGATTGCTCAGGAAAATTGATTGGCGCCTTGTATAAATAGCTCAATTTCAGGTCTCACAACTACGTTCCTTCAAAAACAGCTGTACATTTTTTTTTAACTTACCGTATTAATTCGTTTTAAAATATTATTATTATTATTATTATTTTTTTTTTTTTTTTTTTTTTTTTTTTTGTATGTAATTATTGTTTTACGGTCAATAATAGAGTATGCCAAGTTTTGATAAAAGTTGGTATCTCAAAAACGGACGGTTTTCTTGAAAATTGTTATATAAATCCATTTTAGATATCCTTTTTCATGTATTACGGGATTATTACAGGAAAATTAACAGTCATCCTGATTAGGTAGTTCAGCTTCAGATCTTGAAAATTGGTGTTTTAAGAAATAACTTTTTTTTTTTTTTTTTTTTTTTTTTAACGTTACGTTTATTAGTCAACTGATAACATTCGTTTTCACATTCTGTTTATACCTTTAAAGTATTGCTAGATTTAAAATGGCGCTTGCAAATATCATAAAGATGTAACTTTTAAAAATACATTTTTCTTCAAAGTGATATTATCAGACAAATTTTGTCATTTTTATGATTAGATCATTGAGCTGATTCCGTTTGCTTTGCCCATGTATATATATATATATATATTATCTTCGTGTATTTAATTAATTATTATTCTATCTGTTGTAAGTTTTTTGTTTTACAAGAAAACATGAACCTAAATTACAATATTTAAATATTTACATGTCCCTAAAAAACGGTTCAACTGGAAATAAGTTTTTACTGTAAAAAATAACTGTGGAAATGTTATTTACAGGGCTGTCACAGCCGACTTTTTTTTTCATACCACTATTTCCAATTATTATAATTTCATACCATTATTTCAAAAAAATAAAATGTATAACATATTTTCGCAAATAAATTCGCACGTTGCCTGCATAAATTTAATGTATATTTGGTGTTATGGAAAGAGTGGTACGTAAATAATAATAATAATTTGGTGTGTCACTCACGCGACTTTCTCTTACCCTGAAATTTAATACTATAAATACAGGTTAGAGATTAAGAGGTAAGATAACGATGTTATGTAAACCTATGTTAAACAATTCAAATTAGGTTTCGAAAGAGTTTTATATGATAATTAATTCCGTGTGAGGGGGGGGGGGGCTACAGCCCCCCTTAACCCCCCGTTCCATTAATGTACCTAGATTTATATAAAATTTAGTTCGGTTATAAAAAAATAATTCTGTTTTTAAAAAATAATTTATTAAAAGTAATATTTAAAAAAATTATCTTTTGTGATAATGCAGATGATTTCCATATTAGAGAAGTAGTATGACACTAAATATCCAAAAATGTCCATTTTATTCTCAATATTTAAAAAAAAAAAAAAAAAAAAAAAAAAATTGTTTTTTTTGTTAAAAGTAAAAAAAAAATCGATAACATTGTTTTACATTATCGCAGATCGATGGTTCAACCATTCGTTTCAAAGGTATTGGCGAGCTCTTTTGAAAGATACACATCATGAAAATTTACTCGTCTCGAGGGGGGACTTCCCCCCCAGGGGGGAGGCGAGGCTCCTGCATACACAAATTTTTTTTCCCAGTTGACTATCTCTATTACAAAATATATATATTCGTTTCATTTGGTTTAGTGCAATCTATAGACGTTAAACTCTACTTACCTGCAGAAAAATCCTCTTGATTGTCCCTGTACACGAACCATTTGCTTGATCTTAACGAAATGCTTACTGTAGCATCTATACGAGGTTTGTCCGGAAAATACGTAAAAAGTTAAATAATAACTTCATTTTACAGTTTGCAGTCACCGCCAGGTGGCACTACTGCTGTAGCCAATCCCATCAACGCTCAGTTCGAGTCAGAGCGCTCAGCGTGTAAGTAGGAGTGTGCGGTAGGGTGGTGCGAAAAAATTCAAATTTCGATTTTTGATTGGTAATACCGCGGAAAAGTTGTCTGTGGCCATTGTAAAAAAAATAAAAATAAAAAAAGTTTTGAAATCGCATAATATCTTTCGATCGCGCATACGCGTCGAATTTACAAAAAATGACGATTTTTAAGGTTTTTTTTCGTATTAAAACAAAAATTAACTTCTGCAATGTTTCGATTCGTAATAGCGCGGAAAAGTTGCTTATGGCCATTGTAAACAAAACAAAACAAGAAAATTTGAAATCACATAATATCTTCCGATCGCGCATGCGCGTCGAATTTACGAAAATTGACGATTTTTAAGGTTTTTTCGAGTAAAAACAAAAATTAGCTCCTTCAATATTTTGATATATTATAATAAATAAACAATAGAAATAGATGCAAAATTAATAAATTATATTATAATTAATAAATTAAACAATATTCATTTTTTCAAAAAATTTAATATAACAAATGCTTACATTAATACTTCCTGTAGTAAATGTTCTGTAAATCATAAAACTGCGACAATCCAGTCACCAACCTTGTCATTTCAAACTGTCTTTTTCACGGATAGAAACTTTGTAGTGTGATTTTTGTGAAAACTCAGGCATGATAGATCGGGATTCAAGCGTTGTTTTAATGTAGCCATCCCTTGACTCATATTCACAAACTTTTATTGATGCTTCTGAAACCAGTTTCACACATATTTCCACAAACTGCGTGTGGTAGGGGAAGTTCTTTACATCCCAGTTTGGTACTTCACCAGATTGTATGAAATATTTTATTTCATCGTTGGATATGTTTCGAAGTAGAGGTGGAGGAGATAATTTTACTGAGTTCCAGTCAATGAGTTCTGTGTATTCAGTTGCGTTGAAGTTCAATTTGGAGGTACAAAATTTCTGACTGTTTTCCCTTTCGAAACACGTTCTCTACCTTTTAGAACTCTTCTCAGGCCAAGCTCCCTTGTATGTGTCCTCTTGTCGAAAATCATACCGAACAATAAATTTTCATTGTGTGCAAAGAATGCATTTCTTTCGATCACGGGGTCAACAACTTGCTTCAGGTTATCAGGCAAATAACGAGAAGTTTCAATGGATCTGTAAAGATGAATAGGACCATCTGTAAAAGTATTGCCTACTTTAATTTCGAACCAGACGGGCATGTATGATTTCATAATGAAATTAACTAAGACTTTTAGCACAGCTGACGGGTTTTCTGTACTAACATAAAGTCTAAGGACCCTGCTGGCTGTTGTAAGCCACCTGGAATGTGAAATAGGGCCAGGATTACGATGAGACAAATCATTTGGACAGTTACCTATTTTATTGCAAGGCAAATATCCAGAAAATATTTCTGATCTTTGCTCAATATATCTCGATCTAATTCTGGGGTTGTACAATAGATTTGTTGAAAACCTACCACTCGCAGTGTTTTGCATTTGATAAGTTGCTGTCCAATTTGCCCACAAAATGAATCAGGTCCCGTAGTTGCTCCATCTACATGCTGAAACAGGCGACGGAATGGCAGCTCGATAAAATGCAGCAAACAGATGGACCTTTGCAATGGGCGTCCAATATAAATTTCTATTTGGCGAATCACTCCATTTTTCCACCCAGTATTGACGTTAGTACCATCGCATCCAACAATGCTTAGATCTTCCAGTGAAAATTTGTTTTTCTCCAGAAAGGACAGCATGCTGTATGCGATGTCTTTAGCTGATTCGGAACATGGGGAGACATGACCAACATATGGAGAGCCAGGCTCTTTAATTATGGAATAACGATCTTCGTTTACTGTCCTTCTAAACTTTTTTTATTCCATCTCTTCTATGAGTAAAGTGTTATCTTTTCTCCCATCGAAATAAAGACAAGAAGCTGCTCTATGGCTTTTTGACTTTTGTTTTGGAGTTCAGTTCTATTGCAACTTTTTTCCCTTCGAATTTTATATCTATCAATAACTTGGGAAGAATCCCTTTCAGTTATAATGCCAATGTCCTCAAGCACGCTTGATGCAATAGCAGCAGTTGCTCTTTCCAATACTCCGTACCGATCGCTATGTAACGCTGTTGCTTGTAACTTTATTCTCATTTGCCACGGAGTTGCTTTTTTTTTAGAGTTGTGTGGCTTATATTTAGATCCACTATCATTTATTTCATCCTCAGAAACATTTCGCTGCATGCTCATGTCTTCTAAAGAATCCTTTTCGATATGGACGGGTTGTACAGAAACTTGTTTTGAAGTATCACATTTTGGGGATTGGCATAATTTCTTTTTAATCCTATTTTCTAATTTTTTGGTCTCCGTTTTGTCTACCGTGCCGATTTTTCCCAATCTGTGCATTCTTTGAAGATAGATGAACCGTTGCTCAATAACTGGAATCTTTTTTGACTTTTCACATGTACAGTTTATTGAAATGGGACACTCACACCGATCTGGATTCTTTTGACAAGTGCAGTTCACACTCATTACACATTTACAAGTTGAAATATCAAACAGCTTAGTTGCATCGCTCTTAAAGTCATCAACCTTTTGTTTGAAATTTCTTTTGTCCTTATCACGAACGTACGATGCGCATGCGCAATCGGAAGATTACAAGTTTCTATCCGTGAAAAAGACAGTTTGAAACGACAAGGTTGGAGACTGGACTGTCGCAATTTTATTATTTACAGAACATTTACTACAGGAAGTATTAATATAAGCATTTCTTATATTAAATTTTTTGCAAAAATGAATATTGTTTAATTTATTAATTATAATATAATTTATTAATTTTGCATCTATTTCTATTGTTTATTTATTATAATATATCAAAATATTGCAGGAGCTAATTTTTGTTTTTACTCGAAAAAACCTTAAAAATCGTCAATTTTCGTAAATTCGACGCGCATGCGCGATCGGAAAATATTATGTGATTACAAATTTTTTTGTTTTGTTTTGTTTACAATGGCTATAAGCAACTTTTCCGCGCTATTACGAATCGAAACATTGCAGAAGTTAATTTTTGTTTTAATACGAAAAAACCTTGAAAATCGTCAATTTTTGTAAATTCGACGAGTATGCGCGATCGGAAGATATTATGCGATTTCAAAACTTTTTTTTATATTTTTTTTACAATGGCCACAGACAACTTTTCCGCGGTATTACCAATCGAAAATCGAAATTTGAATTTTTTCGCAACACCCTAGTGTGCGGCTGCTTGTTGAATGTTACCCTTTTTCACCTGATGTCCGCATGGAGCTCTCTCTGATTGAGGAACAGCACATCAACATCAAATTTCTTGCAAAGCTAGGCAAGAATGGCCCAAGTTCGACCGGATTTGGCACAAGGGGGCAGGTGGATCCTTCATCACGACAATGCGCCCGCACACACGTCGCTCGTTGTGCGTGAGTTTTTGGCCCGAAGCTCAATCACCGTGACAGACCACCCGCCTTATTCACCCGATTTAGCCCCTTGTGAGTTCTTCTTGTTCCCGAAATGCAAAATGGTGCTTCGGGGGCGGTACTTGGGAGATGTGGAAGCCATCAAGGCAGAAACGACACGGCAACTGAACAGCATCACAACTGAAGACTTTCAGCAATGTTATCAACAGTGGAAACGGCGTTGGCAGAAGTGTATCTTGTCTCAGGGAGAGTACTTAGAAGGAGACCATATTGTAATACCTGAATAATTCTAAAATAAAGTTATTATTCAACTTTTATACGTATTTTCCGGACAAACCTTGTATATGATACACATTTAGAATACCAAGTTTAGAATGTCTGCTACTATTTGTTCTTGAGATATGCTGATAACAGACAGACACACACACAGACACACAGACGTACACACAGACACATAGACATACACACAGACATACACACAGACCATTTGCTGAAAACATGATTTTCGTATTCAGGGGACCTCAAAACGTGTAAATATAACAAAATCTCGCGTTCAAAAATTTGACACAAAAACAGTACTTTCTCTACCTTATGGGTAAGACAAAGTAAAAAAAAGTCACGTGTGACAGTACTGTATTTAAGTGTTTTTAACTGTCGAGATTTTATTTATTTTTATTTCATTTATTTATTTATTTATTTTTGCAACTCTTAATATCTCTATTAAGGTTTTAAAAGTTAGAACAAGAATGCAAATGTTTTTGTTTTCACTTGCACAATTTTTTTTTTCGATAATTTCTATCATATTCTATATTTAAAAAATTACTGTACTAATATGATAGAAAATATTGATAAAAAATAGTGGTGTAAGAGTTATGTCTTGAGTTAGAATTTGTTTTCAAATAAGCGGAAATTCCGAAGAGGAATTTTTTTGTATTATTCTCAAAATTTCATTCTTGATTTTGGAATAATTTTGGAACTATTACAAAATTTAGATTATTTTTGATTGATTAGAAAAGTTTTTTTTTTTTTTAATTACACATAAAAATTTTAATGATGTCAATATTTTCTAAAATTATTACCTGCGTAATCACTAACAATAATACACAAATTTTACGCATACATTACTCATATAAAATGATGAATTTATTTGATAAATTGGCTGCAACTTTGAGAACACTTTAAAATGAAATGAAGCCCATTGTGTGATGCTGCACTGCCTGCTATTGATGTCTAAGGACCATTCATTGGCGGAAACCCTTTACTTATATTATGCACAATTGAATTGATTTCGACGAACTATTTACCCAAATGATGTAGACGTGTAATTGCATCCTTTTGTGGTTGGGATGCAATTTCAATGGATGAGTCCTTCCTGTAATGAATCCTTCCCTTCCTAATTTATCGCTAAGTTATTTTGTCCATTGAAATAACTTTGCTTTGTTCCCCTATACACTGGCTGTAGAGAATGATGATAATGAGAGCCTTATAATGAGTGATCGAAAAATATTATTAGAATACCGTGGAATAATGAAGCAAAGTGTCCATTTCTGCTTTTGATGTTAAAAAAAAATAAAATAAATAAAAAAGAAAAAAAAAAAAAAAAAAATTGAGTAAAAAAGAAAAAAAGAAAAAAAGATGTATATGAAAAAAAGCAATTTCTTGTTGTGTAAATCTTGTGTCAAGAAGCAAATCGTGTTATATAAAGCAAGTTTATTTCAGTTAATTTTCGTGGAATGTTACTTTAGAAAAATAATGAAGCGAAATGTTTGTCACTCACTGTTTTAGATATGAAATAGAAAAAATTGTTACATAAAAAGAAAAGAATTGTAGATTAAAAAGAAAAGCAATTTCATGATGTGTAAATCTTGTACAAAGAAGTGAATCATTTTATATAAAGTAAGTTGATATCAGTTAATTTTCGTATGAAGTAATTGATGCAAAATCATAATATATGAAAATACATTTTGAAACAATTGTTAATTAATATATTCTTTTAGTGAAATTAATAAATAAATAAATTTACTAATTATAGTTTTTTTTTTTTTGTGCGACGGGACTATGTCTTCAACACAGCGATTTTGCGTTCCCGCCATTTATTGTATTACACCTTGAATGAACGTGCAAACGTTTTTGTTTTGATTTAAAATATATATAAAGCTGAAAATTTGTCATTGTAACTGTCCGAATTATTAGATTTTATCAAAAATTGGTACACTTTTTAATAATGACAAAATCTAGCTAACACGGTATTTTTTAGTTCAATCGGATAATTTATTTCAAAAACATTAAGTATTAACCATTTTAACTTTAAAAATACTTCAAAGAAAAAATACCAAATTGGTGCCACAAATAAATTTAAGTGAATATATTTCTACGTAAAAAAAAAAAAAAGGAGAAAAATCGTACTAAAAAAAATAATAAAATAAAATAAATAAATAATAAATAAAGCAGATTCAGTACAGAATCCCTTCACGAAATTTGAAATTTGGTACCGAATTAGCTCAGGCATTTCTCGCTAAGTTCTTTATTTACGCAGTTGTAATAACCCTTTTAATTTATCGCCGAAATGACAATAAAAATTTAAATGCCGCCAAGAGCTCCTAAGCTAAAGCTATACCAAAGAAATTTTAAGAAATGAACATAATAACCGATGCTAGGGGATTATTCATAGTTACAGCATGCATTTATATGGAAGGATAGATTAAAATAAGTCCTGTCGTACAAAATTAAATTCCGTTTACAAAAAATGCAAGCAGATTTTTTTTTTTTTTTTTTTTTTTTTTTTTACATTGATTACGAATGTACGTCTTTAAACTTATAGAACTTCATTTATAATGGATATTTTGGTACGAAACGAGTTTTTGAAAATTAAACCGCTCCTAATTTTTCAGAGGGAATATATATATATATATATATGTAACTGACTTTCCGTTAAATAGTTTACGAAAGTTTTGAAAAGTTATGAAGAAACGAAATTTTACGTTTGCATTTTTCAGTCAATATTTTCGGAAATAAATCTCATTGTATCGCATAAAACCGATACAGATAATAAAAGAAGACGTGTGTATGTGTATGTCCGTCGTTTTGTAACAGTTGATCTCAGAGCTACAGAATTTTGCATCGAGGTGCGTTTTGGCCCATCTTGATGCACCTCGAAGTCGATTTTCGAATTTTTGATTAGATTTTTAAATTAATGAAAATATACAAATAGCTAAGATGAACGATTTTGGAAATAGAAAAGTAAATGTGAGCAGTGTTTGTGTGGCCCATTACCTGAGTTGGTTGCACCGTCATGCTGATATTGAAAAGGACGTGAGTTTGGTCCTCGAAGGAACAATGCGTAGAAATGACTGCCGTAGAAATGGCTGTCTAGCGCCTATATCGTCCTGTTAACACCTAAATTGAAATCTCCGGTTAAGGCACAAATGCAAGCATTGGGAACCAGGAACCGATATATTGTAGATGGGAAAGGTACTGCTAAATGCACAGCGGGTTACTGAAGTGAGCTTTTAAGCGATTTTAACAGAAATTTGTTTTTAGTGTTTATTTATAAAATGTTTTAAAATATAGTGATTAATGTTTTTTTCTTTCATTCCCCCTTTTTTTTTTTTTTTTTTTTCTTAAATATAGTGACTAGCGAAGCAGGCAAAGCCTGCTAGTTTAGAATAAAATAAGAATATTTTTAAGGATCAATATGTATCGTGATACAAGAGAAAGTTACAAATATACAAGTGTACGTTACAAGTTCACGTACAAGTGTAAGTAAAAATTTTAATTTAGAGTTGTTCTGTAAAACTTAATTCAGTGACGATGTTGTACAGATGCTATTCCGAAATTATAAAGGAATATGTTATCATTCATAATTTATTTCATATTGTCTGGGTTCTGGGTATGTCCATTTTTTTTTTTTTTTTTTTTTTCAATTTCAAAGTTAATATTATTTTGGGCACAAAAAAAAAAAAAGTTTAACAGAGGACAATATTTTAAGCTATCGCACTCAATACTAATATCTGAGTGTAAAAAATCCGAAGGTCAAATACAGAACTATAAGTTGTATTTCTAAATTTTAAAAGGCATACCTTGCATAGTTTCTTCTCATAAAGCGAATATAACGAATATTTTGTTCTTTGTGCCTCATGAATCTTTAAAATGGTAGCAAAAATAATAGGGTTTAGTGCACTTCACGTCCTCAAATGACTTGTACGGCATTCACTATACTAGCGATTCTGGATATACAGCCCAAAAAAAGAGGGAAGAAAAAGCATGCGGTTCTCATACATTTTAAACATTTATCTGTTTGTTAATTTTACAGGAAAAAAAATGGATATTTTAATTAAAAGAAAAAAATTATGTAACATCCATAAATTATTTTTAAAAAAAAAAAAAACAACGGTATTCTAAAAATTCAAAAATATCGTACTTTTCTGTGTATAATCCGCAGGTCAGATAAATCAGTTTTAGACTAGAAAATTTATACAGTTACTGTTATAGTTATGGGATTAAGGCCGATTGACTGCTCTAGGGTGCTAGGACTGAGGAGGATTGCACTCCGTGGGGTCTTTCTATGGGGTGCTAGTCTGTTACGCAAGTTTCGGAGAAAACCACGAAAAATGTCGAACGGCTAGGCTGACGAATGTGACCTGGGATCGAACCCGGCACTTAACGTCTACCAGCTTTGAGCGCAGAAACACTCGGTCACTGGTGGGTCTAGAATGTTTAATTTACAGACAGTGCTACATGTGAATGACACATAGAAAAATAAACTCATTTAAAAATAACATTGTCTGGGAATTAATTTTTCCGGTACAAAACTTGTTTAGCTGATCTGTGTATTATTTCAGAACAGTACGTTAATTATAATAACAACATAGAAGAAAATATTATTTTAAACCATATAAATTATTTGTTCTGATTTTACTATTCACAAATTCTAACATGTAAAGCGTTTTTAAGAAAGAGACTACTCTACAATCAAACATTCAAACATTTTATAGTCAAGTATTACTTATACCTTCTAAAATAAAGTAGAGAATAGCAGTACATGCCTAAAAATAAAACCGTAGCAAGATTCTCTTTTTGAAAAAATCTGCAAAATAAAGTAATATCTTGTCTAGTGCTTCTCATGAATATTTGCAAATTCATAAACATTTGTCAAAATAAAATATATGATAAACAAATTTCGCACTTTCTCTAAATTCTTTAATTTACGCATAATTTACAAAATGTGCAATTTAAATATTAAATCTTTGAGGGAAAACATATCTCCATCAAGCCGATAAATCTCTTTCAATTTGAAACCCATTGCCTAAGCATCTATTGCAAAATGGTTCGTGAATCTATCGATATTGTATTTGCTACAAATTATTGAATTCCGCTGCAGGGTAATGATAGTAGTAATGGAGCCAGCTATATCAATCTCATGAATCATATTTATTGACAATCCGAATATTACCCCCAAATAACCACATAACTCAATGCTCTGATTATGGGAGTATTAGATGATTGTTCTCGTGTGCTTGAAATAAAGGAGAGAGAGATTTTGTGAAATACTCAAAAAGAATACATTTTAAAGTTTTGTAAGAGGAAAAATAATAAGATCTAAGAAGTGAAAAACATATATTGTCAATAAAAATTAAGTGTTCATCAGTATAAAAATAGCATGCGCTATTAAAGTTTGAAGAGCAAGTAGCAGCTACTAAAATACTAATTATTTAGAAGTAATTTTTAAAAAGGTTTATTGTTTTCTCTATTAACATGAGAAAGTTTTGGATTTGTGAAAATTTCGACCCCTGCGGTATTCGATAAATTTACACGTTTTGAAATGTCCTGAACACGACATGGCCATATTTTTAAAAAAATGTCTGTCTGCATAGTTGTTAATTTTAGCAATTTTTAGCTACCGGAAAATTTTTATAGAATTTTTTTGTATATATTTTTTGTTACTGTTTTTACTGATTAAAAAAAAATAATAATAAAAATCTATTAAAATTTTTTGATGGCCAAAAAGTGCTAAAGATGAAAACTTATGTCTGTCTGTGTGTTTGTCTATATATCTGTCTCTGTTTGCGTTACCAAAATTTTGTAGACACTATATTTGACGAATAATTAAACGGAATTTAACCAAACTGAACATTTAATTGCACCCCCTACAAACACATCTTCTTTCCAGGAGATTTGTAGGACATTTTGAGGATGAAACAGACATCTTTAGGATGTAATGTGGATGAAAGGGATATCTTTAGCACGAACTGTAGATAAATGTTTTTGTAGGGACCTTGACACAAGTTAGTACTGATTACATTTTCGGATGTCTCACTCTTCAGAATGGTTGGCTGAACATGATGCTCACTGTGTACATTTATACGAAATATTCTCCTAATCTGCTGTATTAAACATTGGGAAAAAACAGTATCACATCGCCACCTACTGAATGAGATGTCCAAATATATAATCAGCACTAATTCATGTCAGTGTGGAATGAAATGTCTAGTTTGGTTAAATTCCGTTTAATTGTTCGTGAAACATAGTGTCTTCCAAAATTTTGGTTCCGTTACCAAAATTTTGTCTGCTTGTGTGTTTGTCTGTTTAGTCTGTCTCTGTTTGCGTTACCAAAATTTTGTGCATGCTATGTTTCAATAACAACTGAACGGAATATAACGAAACTGGACATTTCATTTCACCTTGATATAAATTAGTGCTGAATATATTTTGAGATATTTTGCTCAACAGGTAACGTTGTCATACTGTTTTTTCCTAATGTTTAATACGTTATTTTATGAGAAAATTTCTTTTAAACATACACAGTGAGAATTATGTTTAATCAATTATTCTGAAAAAAAGTTTAATTTTTTTTTTATAATAGTAGTAGTTAACCCTTTCAAGGGCAAGCAAATTTTCGTCATTTAATATCAGCAGCCACCAGAAATCACCAACAATATTAAAAGACAAGAAATAAATGAAGTTATTCGTCTAAGTTATAAAAGAAAAATTTTATAAAAAAAATTCCAGAGACAGTTTTTGCAATTTTGAATTAAAATTTGTGGTTGCACTTTGTAATCACCGCCCCTCAAAGGGTTAACCACGAAAACAATTTTGTGTGTATAAGAGCATTACAAGTCCTCGGGAATTGTAAAATTTTAATATGAGTATTTTTCAAAAGAACTCTCCAATGGTTTTAAAATGAGAGTTTAATCCCTAAATTTGTAATAATTTGCAACAAAAGTATCGATTTGTTTACATTTTTAGAAAACAAATTCTGAAAAGTGCATTTTTTTTAGTTGTTTGCTGTACGGCAGAAATTTGACTTTCTTTCATCAATTACTGTTATATTCTCTCACATGAAAATCGACTGCATTTAGAACAAGATTTAGTAAATAGTAATTTTTAATGATTAAATCGTACCGCGTGAATTTGTATAGGGAAATATAGGTACAAAATTTCATGATAGCGACAAGGTAGTAGTTTTCTTATCTAAAGAAACACTTGAACAAAGAGACGGGTACTGGAAAAGAAATTATGTCATATCTCGAGTAAAATATTTGATTTATTAAAAATCATTAATTTGAAACAGAGAATTTTATAAGATTTCGTTATTCATTTCAAAATTTTAATCAGTGGACCTGGACGTACTAAAAATGTTGATTTATTGCCCAAGTAATAAATTCACTGCTTATTTATTGTATAATTTGCAATCGGAAGTCATATAATTTCTCTTCTTGTGCTAAAAGAATTGCATCATTTTTGCACAGACATGATGACAAAAATGATAACTGCCATGCGTTATAATTTTTAGATAGTTTATATATATGTATATATACATATATAAGAAATTATAATATATGTTTATAATTTCTTATGTTTTCTTATTGCATTTTAGTAGCTTTGCACTAAATGCAATGTGAGATTATAAATTATTTTGACCTTTTAAAACATTTTTGAACTATATATATATATATATAAATTTTCATCTTATTTAACACCAGAAACACGAATCATATTATTTGCATTGTATGTCTAATTTTGACTTTTTTTGTTTTTCTAATGTTGATTCATATAACTGCTCTGAAAGCTTATAAAAAATGAAATAAAAACACCGACATCAAATTTTTATAAAGCTTAGCAGTTATAGAAATTTTATTTGTTAATCCATCAACCATGAAATTAATTTTAGATAAAGTGGAGTATAAGGTTGACATTTATATTAACTATGTGAAAAATACCAGAGTCGGGAATCGAACCCGGGTCCTCCGCTTAACGTGCTGATAAAATTAATAAAATTAATTTCATGGTTGATAAATTAATAAATAAAATTTCTAAATTGAAATTTCGTGGTCTATTGAAGTTGTGCCACGAGTAATATTCTTATCTGTTACATCTGCGTTTGTGGGCACGGTGACCCTTCCAACGGATATTTTGTGAGAAATACCAAGCTGGTTATCAGCCAGGGTAATTCGGTGGTAGAGCAACCACAAGTTAAGCGGGGCCCCGGGTTTGATTCCCGGCTCTGTTATTTTTCACATAGTTGGTATATAAATCAACCTTACACTTCACTTTATCTAAAATTACTTAGCAGTTATGCTAAAATGGTGTCATGGAATGGTAAGTATAACTAAACATTTTGCTTCTCAATTGTAATTATGTTTTCTTCAGTTATAGTTACAATATTTTTTAAATAATTATTCAAAAAACATTACTACCAGTATTCCTAAAGCAATTTTTTCCTAAATGAATAAATGAAATTCAAAATTAATTTAATTTGTTAATTTGTGCAGCAGATTATTTTTGATATTTTTAATTTAACACTTAAAAAAATATTAATTATGTCCTAGTATATATGTTCTTTCTTGAAAAACTGGCACAGTTTGCAAATTTTACAAGCAAATAATTAATGTGTAGCTTAGTCAAATATAGCTATTATGTTGCAAACCTGTAGAACAGTGGTCGCCGACGAGCTGCATACGACTCTGCATATGCTTTGAATGTAAGAAATTTTCGTATTTATAAGAAAACTTTCCCGCCTAGATTTAATAATTTCATTCAACATCTTAATGTTCACTTCCATTTGACACTTGAATCTCTAGATAATCTTTCTTTGAACACGCATGGTACATATGGTCACAACAATACTCTTAAAAGATGCAGACTCAAAACGGGCTTCAGAATTATTTTCCGTCTTCAATCTCTATTTTTCACTGAGAAAAAATTCTGTAACTGACATCTATAATCTAAATTGTGGCTATAGAAAAAATAGTTCCATGTCATCCTTATAAATTGTAGTCCCCTTGGAAAGCGAGTTCTAGAAACCTCTATTAGAATTCTAGAGCGCTTGCCTATATTCTCGAGGGCAAAGTTATTTAAAAATCTCCGCAAATAAATGCGAATACAAGAGGCGGGTTTCAGCAACTATAATCTTGGTTTATTTTCCAATTCTAGAAAATCAAGTGAGAATTCCTCGCAATACAAAAGATTCAGAATATTCAGAATATTGTTTCACCATTTAGAAATGTGTAGACTAGAAATTCTCGATCATTTCGTCTATTCAGTTTATTGGCGTGCCTTACACGCATAGCTCGGAAATCTATATTTCTAGTTAAGGGATTTAGAAAATGATCATTTATTCCTTCTAGATGAAGGCGGTATATATATATATATTTTTTTTTTTTCTCTCTCAGTGTTTGCTGTATAATATTTCTTCCTTTCATTTGGCATTGAATTCTTTTTGAAGATTACAACATGTTTTGTCCCTTTTTGTTTATTTCTATTTAAGTAAAATTTAAAAAAAAAAATTAAAAATACCCTTAATAAATAAAGATACTCACTGTCCTTAATCTTTCTGAAACTTCTGTAATGCTGTTCTTACATTTTCTGAATTTTTATCATATTGTGCTTCTTTTTTGATAAGCGGAATATTTCTTATATTTTTATGCATATTTATTGTCTTTTATTTCTTGTAATGGCACAGAATTTATGTTCAGGTTTCATTCACTTTTTCTGTTATCTACCATTCTCAGCTAAATAAAGATGTGTATAGTTACCACTGGGGTTTCCGAACCTCAAGATTGGTAGTCAAAAAAGTTATTAAAGAAAAGGAAAAGTAAAATCTTCAAATGATTGTGTGAAAAAAATCAAAAGGTTTGGCAGCTATGATTGTTACAATCGTCAACGGAGCCACTTTTCGAAAAAACCATTATTTAAAAAAAAAAAAAAAAAAACAATCTACATATATTATTAAATCGAAGACAGTCGGTCCAAAAGACGACTAAATTTTTATTTTGGCAAAAAAATATAGTTTCTTAAAAAGTAACCGTTACAAACACTGTTTTTAATGTCTGCATTTATTATTATTATTATTATTTTTAATAATAATTACACCACATTTTTGTAGAGTAATTTTCTCTAGTATATGATTATGATTACATGAGAAGAAAATTATTCTTCAAAATCAGTGGTGTGAAAAATGGAGGGTATTAACAATGCTTTTTGAATAATTAAAATTGTCAGCAATAAGATGCATCGCTTGTCTCCACCAACAGAAAAACACCACCTTGCTCTATATTGATATTTGGAACGAGAATTTGCTATTATCTGTTATACATATATACACACACACACACATATATATATATATATATATATATATATATATATATATATATATATATATATATACATAAATGATAGCTATCTTAATAAAAATTTAACCTTAATATTTTAGTATTTAATAGATACATGCCAATATTGACACAACAAAAATAAAACTGTTTGTAACACATTGCTAAAACTAGCACAGAAATGTTGCGATACATGGTAAGATCCGATAAGAGACAAAAACAATTTAAAATACTTACACCCACTTCAGTAAAAAAGGACTATTAAACATAATGACGGAGAAAATAAAGGACTTCATAAATAATAATTGGAATAAAAAATTGAGGAATAATTGGAATAAAAAAGGCTTAAAAATAGAAGTAAAATATCATCAGGGAGCATGTACTTCATAAAGCTCTGAAAGCTGCAACGATTTTGTAAAACAATATAACTAACAATAGCAAATATATATTGTTCATGCCCCGATCGGGAAGTAAAACCTTTTTGAATGAGAAATGAAATAAAATATTAAATCAAATCATCAAAGAAACCAGAGAGAAAAATAGAAAAAAAAAAAATCAGAGTAACCACATGTAAAGCTTTCAACACAACTTGGAGAATAGGAAGTTGTCATCAAATTCATGAAATTAAAAATAAATTCTTTGCAAACTTCGATTAATCGATAAAGAATTAACAACGGAGCAATTTCATTGTGCAATTGTTTATTAAGTTTTTTTTTTTTTACGTAAATATATTTCATTTCTTTTGTCACATTTAGAAAGTGCGCAACCGTTGAATAAGTCTGTTTTTTTTTTTTTTTTTTACAAAATGTGATATTTAAAGTTTTGAGTAATGCTTATAAAATATTTAAAATTCAAATGATTAACAAAATGCATTTTCCGTTATTAAATGAATAATTAAATAAACAAACAAACAAAATAAATAAACCAAAATTTGCATTTTAAAATAAATAAATATCAGATAACATATATACATATTAATTATAAAATTTAATATAAAATTTTAAAAATTTTAGAAACGATTTGAGCATAAATATAAACAATGTAAATTCTAATACTCAGCTAAAACTTACATTTATTAATAATAACTTGATTTTAACTAAGATAATTTAAAACTATTCCCAATTCTTTAATTTATTCATATTTTATATAGAATTTTAAATCCTTCATCTCTTGCTTGAGGAATCCAGTGGAACTATTCTCCCTTGTTTAGAGACGCATTATCTATGCATTTATTGTAAAATGGATTGTGAACCTGCTGATATTATATTTGCTACAGTTTCATTTGAATCCTGCTTCAGGGTAATGATCCTGGTAATGCGCCTAGCTCTAGATGAATCATATTTATTGACAAGAGAACTCAATAGAACCATATATTTGAACAGACAAGCAATATGTGCCTTAAATGGAGTTATGGGGAGTTCGTGATTATACAGCATTATATTATGTTGAGTAGAAATGCAATTAATTCTTGTTTTAAACTTTTATGTAAATTGTAAATGAAATAAAAATATAGGCAAAGGAAATGTTTTAATTAAATGGCCAAACAATATAAATTTAACGAGTTAGTGTATAAATATTATGTCAATGAAATAAAATGATAACTGTGAGAATATGCTAACTAGGAAAAACAATAAATGTAATTTTATAATTTCGTTAGAATGTGAAAACAAAAATATAATTAGCGAAAATTAGTGAATTGCCCCATTTGTGAGCATCATTATTTAGAGAAATATAAGTAATAGTAATAATGTTAACTATATATATATATATGTATATATATAAAGAATCACATACATTGTTTAGCTTGTAAATATTTTTGTTGTATTACATCTACTTTAAAATGCGCATAAAGCATTAGGGGTCATAGCATAATTAGGGGTCATACTCCCCAACCTTTTTTATGACACTACTGGGATGAAAAATATCCGCCATATTTGCTACCACTATTTTTACTTTCTTCTGTATGTATATGTAGAGAAAGCATTGGAATTGTGAAAATTTTCGAACTCCAGTATTCGATCGATTTACACGTTTTGGCATGCCCTGAACACGATTCTACTGTTTTTAAAAAATGTCTGTCTGTCTGTGTGTGTGTATGACAAATTTTTTTGTGGACGCTGTATCTCACGAACCAATGAACCAAATTTAACCAAACTTGTTATTTGGTTGAACCCTGACATAAACTGGTGGTGATTACATTTGGAGAACATTTTCTCAACAGGTGGCGCTGTGATCCCATTTTGTCTAAATTTTTAATATGGCAGAGGGCAAAATTTCGTATAAATATACATAATGAGAGTTATTTTTAATGGGTGATTTTAAAATTAATATAAATTATTGATAATAGTAGTAGTAAACTAGGAAAAAAGCTTGTGCATGTGGAAGCATAGTCCCCCCCCCCTCCCTGGGGAGAAAGTACACCGGGGTTGTAAATTTTCTATATGGGTATCTTTCGAAAGATCTCGTCAATTCCTTTAAAATGAATGGTTGAACCATAGATCTGTGATAATTTAAAACAAAATTATCAATTTTTTTCATTTTTTAACGAAAAAAAAAAAAAAAAATCGTATTTCTTTTGATATTGGCAAAAGGTTGACTTTCTTTCGGCTTTTAGTGATATAATTCTGTCAGAGAAAAATCGTCTGCATTTATAATGGAAAATAATTTAATAAATTATTTGAATTGCATGAATTTTGTGTAAAATTATATAGAAAAAAGTCTTGTGGTGGCCGCATCATACTAGCTGTACAATAATCTCCATCTTATTTAATAACGACACATTACTATATAAATATGATGAACTTTTCTGTATGAGAATAGTGATAGAAAAAAAAATAAAGCAATATCTTCTCACGTTTAAAAGTGTTCTGAAAAAACTCAGGGAACAGAGCTCCTGCTTATACTGCAAAATCTGCTTAGTTAAAATTGAAATGTATATTAAAATAAAATGTGTCAAATACACAGTTATATCAGATTCGCGTTGTATATCGACGATGATTACGGGATGGTTCTTCCCGGGATTTAATTGTAAAAATTCTACATGTAAATTCTAGATTTGTCTGTGAAGATGACGCGTAATGCACCCAAACTAGCGCAACTGCCTTCTGCCTAAAATCAAACAAACTACAACAATGTTTGTAATGAATAGTGTCCGTCAAATTGCAGATGTTATACATTTTATTTATTTATTTATTTATTTATTATTATTATTATTATTTTTTTTTTTTTTTGTATCTTTTTTAACTTTATCGACTGTAATTATAATCAGTGTCCGATACCTTAATTAACTTTTTCTGTACATGACAATACTGCATAAAATGCTAATTAAATCATTTTTATATTTTAAAAACTAATTTTCAATGTAGCTTAAAATGCGTCAGTTGTGAACGCTTCAAGACCTAATAGTAGATACTGTTTTTGTTCCAGTAGTGGACACCTTTGAATTTTTTAGGAAAACATGAATTAAAAATTAAACTGAGTGAAAATGTGTATTTAAATAATAAAAGATATTTTTTCTTACATTAATACTTAGAAAGAACGAAAAATATACAAAATTATATCGCAAAGTGAAAGCAAATTATCTGTGAAATTTTTTATGATATTAATATCATGTTGTTTTATTTAAATTGAGTCTTAATTTGTAAGCATTTCGATCAAATTTAGAGTGAAATGAACTGCTATTCGTTTCCCATTTCGAATTTGAGAAAATATTGATATGCGTCTATTACTGTATCTGGCATTAACAAGCCAAATGAGCCAATTGTTGATACAGCTGTCCACTACTGGTCGGGGTAGCAACCGTGGTTGTGAGATATATATGTTTGAGAGATGAGCAACAGTGATTGTGAGGTCAAAAAAATAAAAATAGAGTTAGATCATTCAAAATTGGTATATAGATGTTTTCGATACTTACAAATCGATTGCGGATACTTTCGAATTTTTAAAATTATTAGGTGGGGCGGGAAGGGGGGGGCTATGGGGCAAAAACAAATAGAAATACAGTTAGGCCGTTCAAAATTGGTACAGTTAGGTTTTAGATGCCTGCAAGTCGAATGGGGATATTTTCGAAAGTGTAAAGTTATTAGGAGGGCCGGGAAAGGGGGAGGGGAGAGGGGGGGCAAAAAAATAAAAATAGAGTTAGATCATTCAAAATTGGTATATAGATGTTTTCGATACTTACAAATCGATTGCGGATACTTTCGAATTTTTAAAATTATTAGGTGGGGCGGGAAGGGGGGGGCTATGGTCAAAAACAAATAGAAATACAGTTAGGCCGTTCAAAATCGGTACAGATAGATTTTAGAGGCCTGCAAGTCGAATGGGGATTTTTTCGAAAGTGTAAAGTTATTAGGAGGGCCGGGAAGGGGGGGGGGCAGAGGGGCAAAAAAAAAGAAAATAGAGTTAGATCATTCAAAATTGGTACATAGAGGTTTCCAATACCTACAAATCGATTGCGGATATTTTCGAATTTTTAAAATTATTGGGAGGGCGGGAAGGGGGGGGAGTAGAGCGGTAAAAAAATAAAAATAGAGATATATCGTTCAAAACTGGTGCATAGAGGTTTTTGATACTTACAAATCGATTGCGGATATTTTCAAATTTGTAAAATTATTAGGATAGACAGGAGGGGGGGGGGCGAAGTGGGAAAATAATAGAAATAAGAGTTAGAGCATTTTGGGAGTTTTTTCCGAAGGCAGTGAGAACCCGGTGCGACATTTTTCCTACTCAGATTTTGTTTCTCTTTTTTTTCATGTGATAAAAATTAATGCAATTTTGAGAATTCATTATAGTGATTCATTTAAAAATAGGGACCAGCGAAGCGGGCGTTGCCTGCTAGTATATATATATATATATATATATATATATATATATATATATATTGACCTTTTGCTGATTAATCTCAGAAAAGTTTTGTTTCATTGAAATTTTAAAGGAATTTGCAAAACTCATATTTTTTTCTCTTCTTTTATGTTTTTACATTTTATTTGAGCTTAAAATAACTATTGTAACAAAAGTTTTTTTTTTTTTCCTCCGGCTTTTAAAATTGCTGAATTCGGTAACTTATCTCAATCTGAAAGTATTTGCGAAAAATTAAAACTGAAAACCTTCTAATCACACATCTTTTTCTGCAAGTATTATCCCAAACTTAGTAAAATGACCTTCTCTTATGGATTTCACTGTTTTAACTCCAGTCATACAGAATCGTTCGGTGTTGGTTTTGGTGTTAAGATTAAAGCTAACTGTCTGGTCTAGCCTTCTAGGCTTGAAAGGAAACGACCTGCATGGGAGTCTTTCTAAGGCATCCTATCCCATATTTAAGCAAGATTCGGTGAAAAACAAGGAAAACTGTTAAAGACTAGGCCGGCGAACACGACCTGTGATCGAACCTGTCACCTCACGTCTACCAGATTTGAGAGTAGAACACTTGTGGAGCTAGAATCGTTCGGAACGATTTTCTACGAGTAACCCCAAATACCCATAGCTGCAAGCAGTTATTTCTTCAAAAATGTTTATAACCACTACTTTTTTATATATATATATATAAAAAAAAAAATACTGTCATTAATTTTCTGTGATATTATATCTTGAATTTTTCTCTATAAACATGTGTATAAAGTCTCCATTGAAAAATTAGAGCGTTGACAAATAAGTTAATCTTTATTATTCTGTACGAGTAAGAAAGACCATTCAGCTGTATTCTAAGCTAGAAAGTAAGGCTCCTATGTTCACGCAGCCATCTTTAATTTTTTTTTCTTTTGCCTCAGGGTTGTCATATGTACCAAATGAGATGTAAATTATCAAGTGATATCAACATTTTTGGTCATCATGTGGCACAAAAACTTAAAAATACATGTATAATCCAGGCAAAGACATAAAAACAAGTTTATATTTTCCTCAGATCCTACGAGTTGAAGAACATAGCTGCGATAAATGCGACAAGTGGGAAAACCGACGCGCTACGGCTTCCGAGGTTAAAATATGGCGGCTGATGTGTCCACTTGTATTAATATATGGGCTATACTAGAGAGCCTTCCAGATAACAAGAGTCAATAGCGATCCAGTCTCTGAATGCTTGGATAACTAACTTTTCACTATGCAGATTTTAAAATAGTTTTAATAGATTTAAAACTTAAGACTCAAAATTACAGCTGAAAAAAATTTATTATTGCCAAGTAACTAAAGCATATGTAAATTTAAGAATTTTTTTTTTTAACCCAGCCCCAGTTTGTTAATATATATATTTTTTGCGTATGCGCCGTAGTGTTAATGTCACCAATCGTCGTCTCTCTCTATGTAAATATGCTCTCTTTTAACCGGAATCCAACTAACGGGTCTTTTTTGAGAATTATTCTGTTATTTTTCTCGAACAATAAAATTCATATTAAATTTAAAGGTTTATTTTATGACAAAAATTTCTATGTGACATTAGTAGTAGAGAAAAATTAGGCACGTCTGAAACTAGTATAACGAATTCCCCGAAACTGGCGTGAATACCAACCAGGGTACCAAAGATGGCTTACCTACGCCTAGGAACGTATTAGAGAATACTTATGTGAGCTTAGATGTGGATATGTACTTTTTCTGATATCCGTACCTCGGATACACAAGAGATTCTGTTTTTCAAGCTGAGAGATAAGAAGTTCCAAGTTCATACCTAGACCGCGCTCGCCGACATAGCAGTTCAGAGTCTTCCACGGTTTTCTTCGTAACTCGCTTAAACACGGGCTAGGGGGCCCTTCAGATGACCCACACACACAGAGCGCCAATCACCCAGACCTAGAATCTAGGTGCAGTCAATTGGTCTTAACACCAATACCCTGTGGTGCCTATAACTTCGTCTACGAATGCTCTCTTTCGTTTTTTACATATTATGTAACAACTGCAACGCTAACACAAACTCATTTATAGTAGACAGTGGTTGATCCAGTCACATATGCAACGATATTGATAAGTTCATATCATTGAAAAATAATGATAAAAACAGTTAATGTTGGTTAATGGCCAGTCGGTAGTTTCTCAGAGTTGTGGAGATGTAAATATTGAAGTAAGAAATTCAGAAAACGAAATCAAGTACATTACACTAAAGTATGTATTATACATACCTGAGATTGCAACAAACTTAATCTCCATAAAAAAGGCAATCGAAATTGGCTGTCAGGCTATATTAAAAGAAAGTATTTGTGAAAACAAGTATCAAAATAAAACATATATGACTAAGATAATAACTGACAACACCGCTCTGGAAAAAAAAAAAAAAAAGAATTCGAGATCTGATACCATTTTTGCTGATTCTTATGTAAAATGACCTCTTGAATCCGAATATGACTCTTATTTTGCCATGTCACCCACCGTTTTCTAGATATACCAGCCACTCCCTTAATTTCTTTCCCTATTCGATAATTTTATGACCATGGATTTTATTTGAAGAATTAAAAATATTTAATTTAACACCTAAAAACAAACAAACAAAAAAAAATATTTAAAGTTTAAAAAATAACATTAATAACAGATTTAAAAAATATAAGATATGTAATGCATGATTTCAGTGGCAAATCCCCCCAAAAATTTTCCCTTGTCGCAAAGTCCATGTTTTAAAATTTTCAAACTCTGTAGCCCCTTAAAAGATATTTAACGGTTAAAATAATCCTCCCCACTTCTAAAAATAAAATTTATAGCCATAAAATCACCGAAAAAGGATAAAAATAGGGGACATTCCTAAAAAAACGGTGGGTGATAGAGCAAAATTGGCGTCTTATTCGGATTCAGGAGGCCATTTTACATAAGAATATGCTGAAATGGTGTCAGAGGCAATTTTCATGCCAAGAAGTGTAATTTATATGAGGTTAAAACACATGGAAGCATAAAAGAGAAAATAAACATGACAGAAACGTGTGACAATAAAAATTGTATTGAACTGTGGCATCGTAGACTAGGACACAAAAACATGAAACAAATAAAGGAGCTTGTTAATAAAAATATGTCCTCAGGGATAAAAATAAATAATTGTAAACACAATGAAAACTATGAACTACGCATAATTTCAAAATTAGAAAACGACCCGTACCCAAAGGTAGAAACGTACAGAGCAAAAGAAACTTCAGAGTTGGTACATTGTGATCTGTGTGGCTCCTTTCAGACACCTACGGTAGGTGGGAAAAATTATTTTCTCACTTTTATTGATGATTATAGCAGATACACGAATATACTCTTACTGAAAAATATACATGAAGTATTAGAAGCTTTCAAAAAATATTATGCATTAGCTTCCAACATATTCAGAAGATAAATTAAAATTTTGCGTTCTGAAAATGGTGGTGAATACGTGAATAAAGAATTTGAAAAATTTCTTGAAAATGAGGGAATACAACAACAATTAATTGTGTCCTATTGCTCTCAAGAGAACGGCACTGCAGAAAGGAAAAACCGCACTTTGGACGAAATGACCAGATGCATGTTAAAAGAAAGTAAATTAAATAAAAACTTTTGGGGAGAAGCCTTAATGACAGCCAGCTACTTACAAAACAGACTACCAAGTGCTTGTGAAACCACGCCATACGAACATTGGACTGTTAGGACTCTCGTATGTAAAAACATTCGACTCTAAAGCTTTCATATACACAGATAAAACTGAAAGGAAAAAAAAAATAGATGATAAAGCTAAGCCAGCAATTTTTACGTGCTATGACTCAAAAAGTAAGAGTTACCGTATTTATGTAAGCAACAACATAAAAATTTGCATAACAGTTAAATTCCTCGAAGAACATGGGACTCAGGAAATAACCCAAAACGCTAATGATAATCCGATAGATAATGAAAAAAATTTGAAAGAGAATGTTCATGAGGAATCTAAGATCCTAATAATACTTAATGATCAAAATGATGTGAAAGAATCACAATCTAATGTGATAAAGAACACACTAATTCCCAGTAGATCAGAATGAATTAATAAAAGTGTACCACGGGATCGATTTGTTTTTCTGTCAACCGACATAAATTTTGTTGAACCAAAAATCTTTGAAGATATAATAAACAAGCAAATTCCAGTTCAAAAGAAAAAAAAATGGTTAGAAGCCGCAGATGACGAAATAAAATCCTTGAAACAAAAATGGCACGTGGGAACTCGTTGATCCTCCATCTAATGTACACATTGAGGGTTTCAAATGGGTTTTTAAGGCCAAATATAATAACTCATTGGAAATTGAAAAACATAAGGCAATACTCGTAGCAAGAGGTTTTAGCCAAAAATTTGGAACTGATTATGACGAGACCTTTGCCCCAGTGACGTCACATACAACAATAAGAACCTTTTTAGTAAATGCATTTTACGAAAATTTGCAATTGACTCATGTTGATGGGAAAACTGCTTTTCTTCATGGGGAATAAGAAGAAGACATTTATGTGAGTCAGCCTGAAGGCTTCATTGAACCAGGACAAATGAAAAGAGTCTGTAATTTAAAAAAAAGGCTATATACGGCCTGAAATAAGCAGCAAGGGCTTGGAACATAAAAATAAACGACACCTTAAATTAAGTTTCACAGCATGCGAATCTGATAAATGTTTTTACAAAAGAGTTAAAACCAATAACACAGTTTACTTACGTGTGTACACGTCGACGACATACTGTTGACAGGAAATGAAAGAGATATTAATGAAATAATAAATGAACTTGGAAAATAATTTGAAATTACAAATCTAGGTGAAGTGAACAAATATTTAGGAATCACGGTTGAAAGAAGTAAAAGTGGAACATTAGCAATTCATCAAAGAAATAAAATAAACGAGTTAGTAAGCAAATGTAAATTTCATTGTTCTAGACCAGTCAACACTCCACTTGATTCAGGATATCAGAAAGATAAAGAGAATAAAAATTTATTGCCCAATAACAACAAATATCGCCAAGTAGTAGGAGCTCTACAATACATAGCCCTGTTAGTGGACCGTATATGTCATCGGCAGTGAACATACTTAGTCGTAAAAACGTATAGCCTAGAGAAAAGGATTAGGAGGCTGCAAAACGAGCAATAAGATACTTAAAAACAACTAAGGAATACAAAATAAAATATAACATAGATCAAGACCCTATTTTAAAAGCTTACGCAGACGCGGACTGGGATAATGATCCACTTGATAGAAAATCTACTAGCGGGAATGTGCATATTATTGGAAAAAATCCCATTTACTGGATTTTGAAAAAACAACATTGTCTGTCGCTTTCCACTGCTGAAGCTGAGTATATTTCAGCTGGAAATGCAACAAAGGAAATAATGTGGATTTTAAGCATGCATAAAACTTGCTGAATCTGAAAAATACTAGTACCATAATTCAAAGCAAGAAGAGAACAGCTATAACTAAATAGAAATTCGACAACAAGAACGGATGCCTGAATGATGAATTACAGATAAGAAGACTTCTTCTATTTGATTAACCTGTAATAAATTACACTTAATAAGATGTTTATTATTTACATGATGACCACGCTAAAATAAATATTATAATTGACTACTGCGGTTAATTATTTCAAGAGTTTTCATAGGGTGTGACTCTTTATTCATGTAAGTTGACAAATGGTGAATTCGCAATTCAGAATTTATCACTATTAGTGCAAATTCTGCAATAGTGACAGTGCAGTGAAGAATCCTCTTGATTGCGTGACCCTTTCGCACACTAATGATCCGATAACGTAGAGAGCCATTGCAACAGTTTATTGTAAACTTCTTAAATGCACTAATTCGAACATTGGTTGCAACACGTCCACCATATCACTTCGCTTAAAATTCTATCTTAGCAGTCTGTCTCACCATCCCGAGGCCTATAAAGCATTTGTCCAGAGAAATTCTTTTATTAATTTAGAAACCAGGGATTTTTGTTTAATATTTATACAGTTGGAAATTTATGACCAGAAAACTACAAAAATTGAATAAATTGAAAAAAAAAAAAAAAAAAAACTATAGCATAATCTAGGATTTACTCAATTCTTCAACTAGAAACTAAAAAGTAAAGTTGAAATTATATATCTTAATAATATTTTTCAGTTAGAGTAACAAAACCTTCAAATGGGAATTTACGTAAATTTATATTCCAGAAATTGTGAGGCGCACCAGTGGCCGAGGTGTTCTTCGCCCAAAGCTGGTAGGCATAAGGAGCTAGGTTCGATCTCAGGTCGCGCTCGTCGGCCTAACCGTTTGGAGTTTTCCGTGGTTTTGTTTTTAACTTGCATAAATAAGGGCCCTTAGAAAGACCCCCACGGAAGACACTTCTTCACAGGACTAGGATCCTAGTGCAGTCAATAGGCCTTAATCCCAAAAACAACAACCCAGATGCGTTATTTGTTTAAAGAGCAGATGAAACAAAAACTATTTTGCTATCTTTTCTATTGCATTTCAAAGTAATCCCCGGTTAGCATAATTACTATGAATAAGTGTTTTCATTGTTATTTATTTATTAATTAGAAATTTTTATTGGCAGTTTGAAAATTCCATATGACTTAAAAGTACCAATGTTTTTGGTACACATGAAACAAATATACATACAAGGGAATCGAAAAGTCACAGAAAAACGAAAAAATATATCATTCAAAAAGTATTGGCCGTAACACTACGCTGTTTTCACTGAAATGCAAAGAAAACGTGGGATTTATTTAGGTAACAAAAGATTTATTAATGAATCAGTTTAAATATCATTCACCAGGTGACGCTTTAATTGTAAAGTTACTTATTTACAGGGATGCATTACCTCAACGTAGCTAGGGCTATAAATGTTCAATGTGACGGCCTTCATTCATTATAATGACCGTCAGACGTTACGTAATCGGAAATTCTGCTGAAAACGCTTTAGAATTTGCGATATGACGTCATTCGATCAGGCGTATCTGCTTTAAATGTGAGAGGATAACATGAATAAAGCACACTATGTTACCGCATAGAGATACAGTCGGCACTTTTTGAATAATACATTTTTTTTCTGTGACTTTTGAATCCCCCGGTTATATATATATATATATATATATATATATATATATATATATATATATAACCAAGTTATATATATATAACTTTCAAGTTATATATATATATATATAACTTGAAAATTAGTAAAAAAAAAATCTTGAATTTTTTATAAAAAACTTGAAACAGAGTATTTATAAACCAAATGCAGCAAATGCAGCAAAAACAAATATAAAACCAAAATAAACAACCTGATAATAAATGAAAAGTAATCCGAAAACACATGGGGGCCTTCTTCAGGGGAGCCCCCTACCAACCCCCATTTAGGGAATGGAAAATGAGAAGTTTCTGAAGAAACGTGTACTTTTTAGGTTGTTTCTGTAACATTTAGCTTCTGTCTTTAGTGCATAAACAAATGAGGAGGACTATATATAATTATAGAGCACTTCCCGCTCATTTTTTTATGTACTAAAGACAGTATGCAAAATAGTTGTATGGTATTCAATATTTCTCTTTGGTGTTACAGGTGTTGATAATTTTCCGGGATTTAGAATTGCCTTTGTTTAGAACTTGAATCGTTTTTATAATTTTAGTAATTTTTTATAGTTTTCAAAGAACAATTTTCAAAGAACAATTTTTATAGTTTTTAAATAACTGGCAAATGGCCCTATCAGCCGAAGAAGGTTCTCTCTTTTTGGTGAGGGTTCAAGGTTTTTCCATCTACTTGTCATATAAATTTGTCCTTATAAATATTTATATTTTTGTATTTTTATATTCATATATTTACTATTTTATTTTATTTATGAATTTAATTGCTTATTTTAATGCTTTGTATTAATTAAACTCTTATCTTGAATTCGTTTGCTATATATTTTTGCTTTCATCTATGAGAAGTCGGGGGCTAGAAAGGTATCTTTTGGCTAAAAAGCACATGTTTCCTCTTAAACTTCTCATATTCCATTCCCTGCATGGTTGGGAAGGGTGGGGGTGGGTGGTGGTGGGGGGGTTCCCCTGAAGAAGTCCCCCATGTGTTTTGGGATTACTTTTCATTTATTATCAGTTTGTTTATATAGATACTAACATTGGATTAACGAGAAGCTTCTAACATCTAAGCAAACACTAAAAAAGTACATGAGCCTCAATCAAAATTTCTTTCCTTTTGAAATCGCATAATAAACATATTTTCAAAAACGTGAAAAAGTACATAAATACTTCTTATTTCTGAACATATTTATTCTTTAAAATCCCTGCTAACAATCAATAAAGCTCTTCTTTTGGTAAACAAAAATAAGATAATGAACTTTTTATTGCTACTATTCTAGAAAAACAAATACTTTTTGTGGTTATTTGCTTTCATTTGGAATAATCGTGATAAAACAAACGTTTTTAAAGTAAATTTCGAGAGAAAAAAAAATCTTCTCGTTAGATTTTTCTTCTTTCTTCTTTAAAAAAAAAATAACTGGGGGAAAAAAACACATTTATTAAATTGAAATGTTTTGAAAAAAAAAAGTCTTTGTGCATTTCGGATTTATCTTCAAAAAGAAAAAAATATTTTCTTTCTCCCCCCCCCTTTTTTTTCTCTTTGCTGTTGTTGTTTTTAGAAAAACGAATGTATCTTTATTAATTTTTTTTCATTAAAGTTTTACTTTGAAAATATATATATATATTCAAATAACATTTGTCCTTTAACGCCAATTTGAAGAATTTTATATATTTAAGTAAACTGTTTATTTATACATATTAGTTAAAATTTACAATTTGTTTTTATTATAGCTATCTACTAAATACTACACGAATATTTATTTTTTTCCCCTCTTTACGTCTTGAAAAAAAAAAAAAAAAAAAAAAAAAAAAACTAATGTTTCCTACTATGCTTTCTAACTAACATGAACTAATGCTTTCAATGAATATTAAAAATTAATATATATATATACACACACACACACACATATATATATGGGTCTTTTACTGAAAATTATAAAATAAATTAAATAAATAAATAAATAAAATAAGGATTCGTTCTTCTTCTGTTCTTTGTTCAATTCGAGTATAGTAAACAAAGTCATTTCAAATCCTCGAAAAATTATCAACGTCTTTAACGCCCAAAAGAAAAATTGAATACCATGCAACTATTTCGGTAGCATTTCTGCATAGTGTCTTTAGTACATAAAGAAATGAACGCGAAGTGCTCCTATAATTATTTATAGTCCATACCTGGTAACATTTATAATTTATTCCGGAGAACTACTATCTCCGCCCTTTTTTCTCACACCTGTATATTTTAGAAGCATTTTTTTTTTCTTATTTCATCATAGTTACATATTGAAAAAAAAATTCTCTGAAATCCCTCTCATTATGAATCGTAACATTTTTAATACCCGACTTTTTTCCACACCAGTCTTTTTTTTTTTTTAGAGCAGAGCTGCCAACCTAATCCGGCAAATTGTTAACGCCTATTGAAAAACGCCCCTTTTTCTACACCACTAAATTTTTAGAGCAATTCTCTTCAAATATATCTATGATGAATTAAGTAGAAAAATACTCTAAAAATTAAGTGGTGTAGAAAAAGGGGCGTTACTAACAATTTTCCGGATTAGGTTGGCAGCTCTGTTAGAGTAATATTATTCTTATTTGATCGTAACTACATTTGGAGAATTTTTTTTGTCAAAATAAAGTCGTAAAGAAAAAAGAACGTGTTTAAAAGAGGCGTAACAATGTAACGATTACGCTTTCGCGACCGCTGAGGTAGATTCACGTCATTTGGAAATTATTAACTCCGTCAGTGGGCGTTTCTTTTGCAATTTGTATGTCCTTTATTTCTTAAAACTATACACAATATTCATATTTGTAGAACCAGTATACTATGGATATAAATACTTTCATTAGAAGGAGTATAATTATAATGCATATCCATTTGTAATATGAATCTAAATATAGAAAATTTTGTTCTGAAATATTGTAACTTGGGAGAATAACTCCCACAGGCGGACCTTACTGTCAAAAAGACAAAAACATGCGGTCGCGAAAGTGTTAACATACTTGCCAACATCCTAATTAATATTCCGCAGTGTTGTTAGCCCCGCCCTTTTTTTCACACCAGGAAAATTTTAGAGTAATATTCTCCAAATGCAATTACGATTAAATAAGAAGAAAAATACTCTAAAAAGATATTGGTGTGAAAAAGAAGGCAGGGCTAACAATACTACGGAATGTTAATTATGATGTTGACCCGGTATGTTATTAGTGATATATTTGACAAATATGAAATCATTCTGGTGTGAAAAAAGGGCGGGGCTAAAAGTATTCTGCAATAAATTATAAATGTTACCAGGGGTGTAGAGTCCTCCATCTCATTTTTTGTGCACTGAAGACATACGCTAAAGTTTACTGAAATTAAGTGTCGTACTCTCCGCCTATTTTTCAGGCCACTCTCAATAAAAAGAAATTTTTTAATTTATAAAATTTTTTTATAAAATATTATCTATCAAAATATCTAAAATATACCATCTATCCATCTAAACTATTATCTATATTCATGATACATTACCATAAATATACCAAAAATATTTGTGCATGACATTAGTGGTGGGAAAAAAAGACGGGAATTTCTTATCTATGAAAGTGTCCTGAAAGAAGGGCGGAGAGTACGACCCCTGCAGAAACTGTTGTCTATGTCTGCTATTACATTTTCCCTTTTGGTGTTCAAAATGTTAAAGAGTTTTCCTAGATTTACATATGTCGTGCCAAGTCTCCTTTTAAAAAGGAGAACTCTACTCTCAGAATAGACTCATTCTTGTTTGTTTGGGACTCGAATCGGAGAACGAACAGTACATATAATTAATTACATTAAATAAAGAAAAAGAAACTGTTTCTTTTATAAAGAGAAATGATTTATACATTTTGAAAATACAGGGTGATCCAGAAAAGTCACAGAAAAAATAAAAATGTTATTTTTCGAAAAGTATTGACTGTAGCACTATGCGGTTTTAACTGAAATGCACAGAAAGACATGGATTTTTTTTTTTTTTTTTTTTTTAGGCAACAAAGGATTTATTAGTATATTAGTTTAAATTTTCTTCATACGATGGCGCTATAATTGTAAAATTACTTTTTTTACAGTGGTACAGTACATTCTACATCTTAACTAGGACTATAAATGCTCAATGTAATAGCCGTCATCCTTTAAAATGGCAGTCTGACGTTGCACATTACAAATTCTTTTGGGGGAAAATGTAACTAATATTTGTTTATATATATATATATATATATATATAACCCCATGCTTTTCTGTACATTTCAGTGAAAACCGCATAGACATACAGTGAATACTTTTTAATAAGGATTTTATTATTTTTTCTGTGAATTTTGATCACCCGCTATTAACGTAAAACCGATAGAAAAAAATTTTAAAGCTATATAATCGTTTAAAGTAGAATGAAGTTAAAAATTCTGATTTATAATTTAAAAACGATATATATGTATATATATATATATATATATACAATTCCAAAAATAAATTAATCGTTAGTTATTTAATACGATTTAAAAATTAACTGTGAATTTTACTGTATACAGCCACATGTTTGTTTAGTGATCAAGCTACTTATACCAGTTTTTCATGTGTAATGTATGTTAAACTTTAGCTTTATTAATTATTACTAGTATTTCATTTAACTATTATTATTAGTATTTCAATTAATAATTTTGAAATTGCTGTTTGAATTTAAATAAGTTTGATTCTCATTTGGTTTTTCAAATATTATTCTTTCAGTTTAAACTTTTTCTTTCTTTCTTTTTTTTTTTTCTTTTTTTTTTTTTTTTTTTTTGTGTGTGTTTGTGTGTGTTATTGGGTATAGCTTGTTGTAAATGTTCAGCAATTTGCATACAACAAGACAGAAATAACACCTATTTTACATGCAATATTCATTCTATATTCTTGAAAACGTAATGAATTTGCATGTTTCATTTAAGGTTTCTTGCTATTCGTAATCTTTTTATTTTTTATTTTTATTTTGTTTCATCTTATTCAATGTTTCTTGTTTTCATCTATTCAATGTTTGAAAAGGTTTTCAATATATATATATATATATACTAGCAGGCTTTGCCCGCTTCGCTGGACATTAAACTTAAATGAGTTGTCAAAATCCCATATCTTTATTAATAACCCAAGTTCTCGCTGTGATTGGTAGAGGTTTTCTCGCTCGCAAAGTGAGGAGTCTAGGTCTCCACTGTCTTCGGCACAACTTACCCACTTCTTACTTCCCCTTCCTCAGCGGGTGAGTTCGAAGTTTTGCAAAATCCCACTAACGTACATAATGCGTACACTTAATCAATATCCGCACACCAAAATTCGCCATTCTAAGATAATTCAAAGCGAATTCAAACGGAAAAACATGTTTTTACACATGTTTATTGGGAACGACTTCAGTATAAACCCACAACGATATTTGGCGATTTCTTTTGTTGGCGATTATGGCTAAATCATAAATCTAAAAATCATAAATCATATATGATAAATGATAAAATCATAATCTAAATCATAAATCCAAAATAAGCAAAATATTAGGCTGCCATATTATATCGCAAACAGTCCAGAACGACATCGTTATCCTTCAAAACAACGCCAAAGAAAAATCGCCAAATTCAGCTGTGGGGTTATACTGAAGTTATACCGTTTATTGCCCTCCGACTCAGAGAAGGGGGGGGGGGAGATTTCGAATTTCGTGAAATCCAGTTACAATAAGTGCCGGATGCAAACAAACAATTTACGCACCAAATTTCGTGACCACAGAAGTCTTTAATAGAAAATATAAATAAATAAGTACAAAATGCACAGCTTTAGTATGGGAACCCTTTGGCGACTTTAAATATTTTAAGCCATTTTTGCGATGAACTGAATTGGCTATCTCAATTGTGCAATCAAAGATCTTGGCGAGAAACGTCCGAGCTACTTCGGTTCCGAATTTCAAATTTTGCCAAAGGGATCCAATACTAAAGCTGTTCCATATCGAATCTAGGTTGAAAACGGAAAAAAGGTAAAATAAATTAGAAATATCAGACCTATATTTATAAATTTGGTACCAAATGAAAGAGGCGATTTTTCTGAATCCAGGGGTGCAAACAGTTTTTCGATGCGACAATTAGATATTAAAAAATAACTAAAGTATGAAATTTAAGTGGCAACGGAAAAACGGAAAAAGGGGAAAATAAATTAGAAGTATCAGACCTATCGTTACAAATTCAGTACCAAATTAGAGATGATTTTTCTGAATCCTGGGGTGTAAACAGTTTTTCGATACGACAATTAGATGTTTTAAAATTAACTAAAGTATGAAACTCAGATGGCAAAACTTCATTTAAATCTTTTCATAATTTGTAGTGCGAATCACGCGAATGAAAAAAGTCTTTATCTTAAAAATTTATTTTTGCATTTTATTTTTCCATTCAAAGCGTTTCAGTGAAAAAATATTTATGGCGCATGCGCAGGCGTTTTTTACCCACAATTTAAACACTAATCAGAATTTTGAAAATTTCTATAGATATAATTTTAAGTTGGGTGAAGACCTAAGTTTCTGCCAAGCGCCATTGAATTCCGTCCAGCCGTTCTCGAGTGATGCCCGGACAAACGTGTTTTAGTCTTTTACCCCCCAGGGGGGAACGGGGGAGAATTTCTGAAAAGTTGATGGATATAATTTTAAGTTGGGTGAATACCTAAATCCCTGCCAAGCGCCTTTGAATTCCGTCCAGCCGTTCTCGAGTGATGCCCGGACAAACGTGTTTTAGTCTTTTACCCCCTAGGGTGAGAACGGGGGAGGAATTTCTGAAAAGTTGATAGATATAATTTTAAGTTGGGTGAAGACCTAAATTCCTGCCAAGCATCGTTGAATTCCGTCCAGCCGTTCTCAAGTGATGCCCGGACAAAAAAAGCGACATTCGGACACGATGACACACACACAGACACACACACACACACACACACACACAGGCAAAATTTTCTGAAGTCATTTTCGGCTTTCATGGGGTGTAAAACGTGAAGATATCGCAAAATTTTTCGATTCCGACAAATTTACAGACAAAACTCTGATTTTATTAATAGAGATAATCTAAGTCTTAGAGATAATCTAAGTCTTATCACTTTATTTATAGAAAACTTTTCTCCAATATATAACTACAATAAAGTGAGAAAAAGTTACCCTTAAATTAAAAGTGGTGCGAAATAAAGGCGGGTCTAAAAGTGCGCCGGAATAAATTAAAATTTTAGCAACCCTGCTACAAACATGAGTCGGTGGCTCATCAACAGATGATGGTTCGTACGATTGGCACTTGGTTAGTTCGGTTAGTTGGAGTTAGCCCTTCGTATATTTTTTATTTATTTATTGGGTTATTCCACAAAAAACAGGACATTTTATACAATATTTTTTTTTCTTCTTAAATGATACCAAGTTACTCAGTTTGTTTTTCTAAGTCCAAATAATATGTATTTAAGAATATTTTTTTAATATTTTACTTTTTTGAGTGGCAACAATGCTTCAAAGATGGCTACCATCAGCTTAATTTCATATGGTTAAAAAGTGTTGATTTCAAAGCAATCTAATACTGTTCTTCTCGATTTAGTGATTTCTGCTATTACAGTTTAAATTAGCTATGCATTTTGTTTTATTTTAAGCATTAGTTCAACATTTTTATTGCAGTATAAGTTAAATTATTACAAACTAAAGTTATTGTAAATTTATGTCCCGTACGTGACAGAATGAAAGTAATTTTTTAAATTGTTGCTAAACCAAGAATTGTAGTTTGAAAAAAAAGGTGGCTTAAAAAAAACCATATTTTGTACAGAATTTTCTGAAAATATTATAAAATAATATCTATTTTAAAATTAATTAAAAGATATTTTATATTGTCCCCCACGTGACGTCACGTGTAGGACATTACAAACAAAGATATTTCAAAAATAAGGACTTGAATAATATTAGTAAATATATTTTTAAATATTCATAGTTAGTAAATAGTATTTTTAACGCTATAAAAAAAATCTTTATCAAAACGATTTCATTAAAAGATGAGTAGGCTTTATTGAAGGATGGTTTTATAACACAAGATATTCAAAACGAATTGAAAATTTATTAAGTATTTAAAAGCAATTATCAGAAAATATATTTCAATGTAAACTAAAGTTTTCTAATAGGACAGTAAGTTTTGTTTTCAATATTTACTTATTTAATGTACACTTTCATTTTCCCTATATTCCTTATTTTCTCATACATAATGTTTGTTTTGAAACATGAAGAGGATCTCAGAAAAAATTCTTTCAACATCACGGAATAAATATCTATGGGAAAATGTGACAAAAATTAAAGGAATATCGAGCTTCCATTCAATTTAATCCAAAGGAAGAAACGTAGCTTTTAAATGTTAACGTTAAAAGACTTATTTTAACTTAAATTATAGAGATTATATCAAGAATTGTGATGATACGAGCTCCGAAAGATATTACAACATTTAATTAAAAAAACAAATATTAGAACACGGAAATAATAACTAATAGCAACTACAATCGGTGTTGCCCCGCACATAAAAACAAAAATAAAATACAACTTCAACACTTTCCCTTATTTTGTTTTTGTTATAGAGTTCTATGCTAGTCCTATATTTTTACACAAATTCAAAAGTCTAGGGCTATAAAGTGGTTTCGTTAGAAGGTCTGTCAGCTGAAATTCTGTTGATACACGCTTTACAGTAAGTTCTTCATTTGCTACCATCTCTCTTACAAAGAAATGTCTGATGCGAATGTGTTTAGTTCGTTTATGAAATTCACCTTGATTTTGTGACAATCTGATCGCTGCCTCATTGTCAACTTGTAATTCTGGTACCAATTTCTGATTTATAATCTCACTAATCAGTCTCTTTAACCAGACTAATTCTCTGGCTGCTTCACTGGCTGCGGCTATCTCAGCTTCTGTGGTTGAAAGTGCTACAGAAGATTATCTTTTACTAAACCATGAAATTGCTCCACCAGCATAAATGCAAACAACGCCTGTAGTTGAACGACCAGTTGTAGTATCTCCTCCATAATCAGTATCACTGTAGCCTTCTAGAATAGCCTTCTTGTATCCTGACTTGTAGATTAGTCCTTTATCTAGAGTTCCTTTCAAATATCGAAATATTCTCTTAACTCTCAGGCAATCTTCTTCATTTGGATTTTCCAGACATCTAGATACTACTCCTATTGCGTAGTATACTACTCCCTATTGTCAGGTCGAGTTCCTGTCATGATATACGAGGAGCAAACATTCAAACCGTGTTTTCTCCAAAAAAAAAAAAAAAAAAAAAAATGAGTTAGGGATTTTTCTGTGAACTCAACATTAAATAGCACAAAATTGTACTATTATTTTAAACCAAAATTTTTTTTTATCATATTGTAAACGCGCTTAGAAAGTTGGGGTTTCAATCAAACAGTGTTTCCTCCAGAGCCTGTTCAGTCAAACTGTGATTTCTCCAGCCGACCAGTCAGAACTGTTCTTTCTGGTCGCGTGACTCGTAAATGTACCCGCTTTTTATGTTTGTTTATTTCGTTAGTTCTATTTTGTTTTCTTTATTTTAGAGGAGTGTGTTTTTTTAATTTCAAATGAAAGAATTAATAGGTGGTGTAGTGAGTACTTTTAATTATGGAACTAGAAAAAAACATAGAATTGGTGGAAAAAGAAAAGCGAAAAAGGAACGATATTCAGCGTCTTCAGATAACGTTTATGCTCCATGCAAACATTCTAGTAATACTTTTTCATGTACTGATGTTAGACCTAATGATGTTAAGAAGTTTCAGGATAGACTTTACAAAATTGCGGACAAACAACGACAAGATTCTATTATAGCCTCATTGATTGTTACAAAAAATGTAACACGACGTAGACCTAATAACCCAACCCAAAATAAATCGCAATCATCTGGCTCACAACATGCATTTTCTGCTTCTTATTTTATTACTAGTAGCAGTGGTAGGAGAATTCCTGTGTGTAAAAACAATTTCATGGCTATAGCTAAAGTAGGTCGTACAAGGCTAGCCAATATTGTTACTAAAGTACATGCTGGCGAACCTATTGAGGAAAAGAGAGGAGGCGATAGAAAAAGCCACTTAAACATTAATAAAAAAACAAGGTAAGAAAATTCCTCTCAAACTTAAAGGCATCAGAAACTCATTATGGAAGACAAAAATCGAAGCGATTGTGCTTGCACTGTACATTAAGTTCAAGGAAGTTGCATGAAGTTTACAACAAGAACTGCAACGACGACCTGGACAAAGTTAATTTCGCTATGTTCAGGAGAATATTCATAAATGAATTTAATATAGGCTTTAAGTGTCCTTCTAGTGTTGTTTGCAGCACATGTTCTTTACTTGACCAAAAAATAAGGTCCTGTCCTGCAGGGTCTACAGAAAAAGTTGATCATATGACTGACAAAAGAATTCATATATTAAGAGCCAATGCATTTTATTCCATTATGAAAGAAAATACAGATGAATCAGTCGTTAGTTTATGTTTTGATTTACAACAGATTCAACATCTGCCAAAAACAAATATTCAAGATGCCTATTACTCAAGGAAATTCAACTTTTACAGCTTATGCATAATGAGTTTGGATGGTCTAAATACAACATTTTATACTTGGTCTGAGGAGTTTGCAGGCAAAGGCAGCACTGAAATAGCGTCGGCTTTATATTGTCACCTAAACAAAATGGACCTTGTAGGTAAAAAAATCTTTGCGGCTCTTTAGTGATGGTTGTATTGCCCAAAATAAGAATAACATAATTCTGCAAATGCTATTGCACTTTTTGTAGACTACAACGTCAAGCATTGAAAATATAGTACTGTACTTTCCTGTCATAGAACATAGTTTCCTTCCAGCAGATCGTATATTCGGTCATGTTGAGGAGATCCTCAGAAAAAAATTAACTATAACATAAAAAGAACAATACTATGAACTGTATCAGAAAGTTGGTGATGTAAAAATATTGGGGATTGATTGGAAACTTTATAATGCGAAAACACTTAATGCTTATTTCAAAAATTTCTCATACATATCAGAACTGAAAAGAATTGTTTTAGAAAAAAATAGAGAAAGTGTGATGGTCAAAGGATTCAAAAACTATAAATTCGAAGATATAAAAGAACAATCTGGAGCAAAACTTTTTAGGAAGGGGATTAATACTGCTATTATACGAAATGTTGTCATACAATGTCTTCCTCTGAGTCATGGAATATCACTTGAAAAGAAAAATGACCTAGAAAAACTTTTAAAATTGATGTATGGTGAAGAGTGAAAAAATCAGCCTGATTTTAAATGGTATAAAGATATCATTGCTAATAACTTTCATGTAGAATATGAAGAAACAGAGGAAGCATGCAATTGCTTATGTGAAGATATTGGTTTAAAAATTTAAATTTCAAATTGGCTTAAAAATTTTAGTTCTTCCCTACAATTTCCAGGATGATTTTTCACGTGTAAATATTTAATTTAATTTTATAATTACATAACAATGTCCGTTCTGTTAATTAGTTTTATTTCATTAAGAATGTTATTTTATCAATATGCGAGTTACATACTTTTTCATTCAAAAAATGTTTTGTCCACATTAGAATCATTCAAAACATGTTTTCTCCTCTGTGTTTCGGTCAAAACATGCTTTCTCCAAATTTCAAATGCATTTTTCTAATTAACTCTAGGTTTATTAGGTAAAGTATGCCTACAGATCTTCCTAGTAACCAGTAATACAACTAAACAAACGATAATTAGGGTCTAAGAAGGGTTATTTTTTAATTTATCAGTTTTTTGCGTTTTCTGAAAAATTGTATTCGAAGGAGAAAACACGGTTTGAATGTTTGCTCCTCATACATTAAGGCTCCAACAGCTTGTCTGTAAGGAAAAGTTCTTTCGGAGCTATCTACATTCCCTGATTGAGAACCTTTCTTTGATAATGGGCGTAGATACATGTCTGCAATCGTTCATACCAAATTTTTCTACAACTTTCTTTGTGTAGGCTGTTTGACATAATTTAACGGAATTTTCTTCTTGACGATGAATTTGAAATCCTAAGTAATACTCAGCGGGTTTTACTGCGACTTTAAATTCTTTCTTTAGGTCTCTGAGAAATTTTTCTAACAGATCTTTATTTGATGATGCAACCAATCCATCATCAACATATAAAACTATCAAAAGCAATTCTGAGTTGTTTCTTCTTATAAACAAACATCTGCTTCACTTCTTACAAAACCATGTTTCAACAAATATCCTCCAAAATGCTTATTCCAGCCACTTTGGTGCTTGTTTTAAACCATAAAGGCTTTTCTTTAGGTGACATACTTTGTCAGTTCCATCTTCATAGCCTTCCGGTTGACACATGAAAACATCCTCCTCTAATTTGCCATATAGAAATGCTGTTGAAACATCAAATTGCAAGCAGCAAGTCATATTTTCACTTGCTGCTATACTAATTAAAGTTCTTATCGAGCTTGTTCTTGCAACAGGGCTGAATGTTTCTTCATAATCTATTCCTTTGTGTTGAACAAAACCTTTTATAACAAGTCTTGCTTTGTACTTATCGATACTACCATCTGGATTTCTCTTAATTCTATATATACATTTGCATGGTATGGGCTTGACTCCTACAGGTAATTTTGTAAGTTCCCATGTATGATTTTCTTTTAATGAATTCATTTCATTTTCCATGGCTTTTCTCCAATTGTCCTTTTCTCGAGTCTCTATAGCTTTTTGATATGTTTCAGAAATCTTTTCATCATAAATGAATAACTATACTTCCATGATATAGTCATCAAGACGTGCAGGTTTCTTCAACTGTGATCGATCTCTCAATCTCATATTGTGAGAAGACTTTGATTCATTCTCTTCATCTTCACTCTCAATTTCAGTTTCAGTTGAAATAATTTTCTTCCTTTCCAATTCTTCTTTTTTCTCTTTATTCCCTTCCTGATTAGGTGAAGTAAGTTCATTGTCTGAACTTTGCAATAATTCTTTATTGTATTTTTCACGCTTCTGAAATTTTTCATGAAAAATTACATCTCTTGAAAGAATTACTTTTCTATCTTCTGCAATCCAAATTCTATAACGTTCATCACCATTGTAACCAATAAGAAAACCTTTAACAGCTTTTTTTATCCATCTTTCTTCTCTTTTGAGATGGTACATGAGCATAACAGAGAGAACCAATTATGCGCATGTGTCTTATTCTTGGTTTATTTCCAAACCATAGTTCGTGTGGACTAACATTTTCCACTGACGAAATTCCAGTTCTATTTAATATGTATATAACAGTGTTGACAAGTTCTGCCCACAGAAATGCTGGAAATTCTATATCTGGATTGGAATGCTTCAGGGTTCTGGCCATTTCAATAACTGTTCTGTTTTCACGTTCACTAGTTCCATTTTGTTCTGGTGTGTATGGTGCTGTGAGTCTTTGAGTAATCCCTTTTATCTGCAGAAATTCTCTGATTTTTCCGTTATTGAACTCTCCACCATTGTCACTAAGAATCTCTTTAACTGAATGTCCTAAATTTTCTGCATGAGCTATGAATGACTTAAGAGAATATACGACATCAGACTTTTGTTTCAGAAAGTAAACATAACGGTATTTTGAATAATGATCTTTGAAAACAACAAAATATTTACACTTGCGCTGTGATTCGTCAAAGGGTCCACAAACATCAGTTGGCACAAGCTCTCCAACATTTGTAGCTTTAGGTTTGGTGCCAAACTTCAGTCGATGTGCTTTTCCGTATACACATGGTTCACATGGTTCTTTATCCATCTTCACTTTGATATCAAATTCCTCCTTGAGCAGATTTCTTATATGACGCCTGTCTTGGTGTCCCCATCTACTGTGATATAATTGCAGTAAAGAACTGTTGCTAGTGTCTACATCAGCAATTTGCACTTCTACTATTTTATTTGGAAGTATTGGTTCTAAAGCTGCCCTGTACAAAGTTCCACTTACTTTACGAGAACCATACAGCTTTACTTCATTGTTGATCTTTAACCAACATTCAGTAGGTGTAGAATAAAATTCACTATTCAGATTTCTATCCTGAGCAGCCAGAACTGAAAACAAATTTCTGTTAATCCCAGGAACATACCAGACATTTCTCAATTCCATTACTTCTGTTTTTCCTCTAATTAACATTTTGACTCGGATATTTCCTTTTCCTGAAACTGTCAAAACTTCTTTTCCTGCTGCTTTAATGGTGTGAGAACCTGAATTTAAAAATTTTTCAAAATGAATAAAGTATACCAAAGTGTTAGTAACATGCTTTGTTGCTCCCATCCAGAATATGTTTGATTCCCCTTCTAATAGGTAATTTTCTTCAGAAAAAGACATCAATGTCGTATTAGTGCAATATGACATGTCCCCTTGACCACTATTATTTGGCTTCTTTTTAAAAGTTGAATTCTGCAGAGGTTGACCATCCGCAATCCATTTTTTTGCACGATTTCACCCAATGTCCACTTAATTTACAATAGTTACAAAAATCTTTTTTCTTTGATTTTTTCTTTATTTCAAATTTTCTTTCTTTTGTTTTATATCCAGACTTGGCATTAAGGGCTTCTTCAGTTTTTTCATTGTCATCACATTTTGTGAAATTTCTTTCAAACATACTAAATTGAGCTGCCAAATCCTCAAATGTATTTTTTTTATCCTTTGCAAGAAGCATCCCACTTGATTTGAATGAATCGAAACTATTCGGCAAGATATTCAAAATTTTACAAATTAGTAATAAATCCGGTAATTTGTTTTCTTCTTTTGCTATAAGCTCATTATTAAGTTCATTCCATAAACTGCTTAATTTAGCAACATGAGTTGAAACATCATCACCTAAAGACCAGCTAAATGTAAAAAACTCGGAACAAATCTTCAATAACTGAGCTTTTGATGTTGCTTCAAACAACATTTTCAAAGCTTCCCAAGCTTCATATGCCGTTTCTTTATCCATTATTTTCTGATAAACAGAATCTGTTACAGTGCTTGCAATCATACTTTTTGCATAACTGTTGGCTTTTCGATACAAATCAGCATTTACTTTACACATCTTTCTTGCTTCTGCATCGGCCGTGTCAGGTAACTCTACTGGTTTCTTTAATTTACCGTCTATTACCTCCAATGCTCCTTCATGGTAATCTAGTAAATCACGAATCTTTCGTCTCCACATCGGAAAATCTGTTTCTCCCGATAAAGGCTTCACTGTTCTTGACAAATCCATTTTAGACTTAAAATGAGCAAGAATACGCACTAAGAATTAGGCTTAATTTCTTAAATATACTTCTCTTAGCTTAAGTACTCAAATACGCGGCAAGCGTGGCAAAGCCCATAACCTCTTAACGTTAAAAGACTTACTTAAACTTAAATTATAGAGATTATATCAAGAATTGTGATGATACGAGCTCCGAAAGATATTACAACATTTAATTAAAAAACCAAACATTAGAACACGAAAATAATAACTAATAGCAACTACAATCGGTGTTGCCACGCACATAGAAACAAAAATAAAATACAACTTCAACATTAAAACCCATTGCATTCTGAAAGAAACTTTCACGTGGGATCTAACAATTCAGAAAACTTAATTCCCAATGATGATCTAGATTCTAGAATGTGGATAATGGATAATAATCAATTATGAAGGCAAACTCAATCCAGGTGAAATTACGAAAAGGTTAGAAATGATAATGTTTTCGTAAACGTAATGGAAGAATAAAAAATCTGAGGCTATTTAAAATGGCCTAAATATCAATATGAAGTAGTATCATCCTAATTAATGTTCCGTAGTGTTGTTAGTCCCGCCCTTCTTTTCACTCCAGGAAAAATTTTGAATAATATTCTCCAAATGCAATTACGATTAAATAAGAAGAAAAATACTCTAAAATGATACTGGTGTGAAAAAAAGGCGGGGCTAACAATACTGCGAAACATTAATTAACACTTTCGCGACCGCACGTTTTTGTCTTTTTGACAGTAAGGTCCGTCTGAGGGCTTCATTCTACCAAATTACATTGTTCCAGAATAAAATTTTCTATAGTCAGATTCATATTACAAATGGATATACATTGTAATTATACTCTTTCTAATCAAAGCATTTATATCCATAGTATATTTCATTGCAAAAATATGAATATCGGATATGTACTTAAGAAATAAAAAACATACAAATTACAAAAGAAACACCCACTGGCGGAGCACTGGCGTATCCATGGGGAGGGTAATGGGAGTAATTAACCCCCTTTCCAAACTGGGAAGGATCACAGTTTGGAGATTCATGATGGCTGTTGTAAAACTTCGATATTTCCTTTTTCATATTCGCCCACCAGCGGCCGAGCGGTTCTGCGCTCAAAGCTGGCAGATGGGAGGTGCCGGGTTCGATCCCAGGTCGCGCTCATCGACCTAGCCGTTCGGAGTTTTCCGTGGTTTCCTCCGAAACTCGCGTAAATACGGGCTGGGACCCCTTAGAAAGACCCCCACGGAGGGCATTCCCCCTATAGGCCTAGGACACATAAGGAGTCAATCGGCCTTAATCCTCCAACCAACCAACCAACCTTTTTCATATTCGCTGATAAAATATTTATTTTTCACATTTACCGATGTATTTTTCGATATTTTCTTTTCAGCTGTCTTCGAGACTAGCCTGTTCAAGATCCCTGAAAATTTAAACTGTGACAAACTTCCGCTCTGAGGCGTCCTCTTTTTGCGTCAGACACCTACAACTTGTCCGCGTTAGACGTGGGAACGGTGAACACTCCGCTCACTGGCGTCCTCGAACTGTTCCTCTAAACAGAGCCTGATTAAGGGGGAAGCACACATTATCTCCGCTCTCACCGGAATATTTTTACAATTATTTTTTACTTCATGTCATAGAAATTCCACGCTTTGACGATGAAATATTTAAAAAAAAAATGAACGGTGTAAAACAATCCAATTTACTCACCGTTATTAGACACCAGAATTCTTTTAAAATAATTTTTAATGAGAATTTTCTGTTTATTATAGGAGGAAAGTATTTATTAAAAAATAACGGTGTAAGTATAAATAATGTGTGCTTCACCCTTAATCAGGCTCTGCCTCTAAACAAGTCTGACCGTAACAATTACTGCTAGACTTTCGCTGTCCTTGAATATCCTGCTTCAGAAATTTTATCTTAGTTTTGAACAATCATTATTTTATAATTACTCTTATACAAAATCATTTTCTTCAATCTTACAAACAATAAAAAACGAGCAATTATTTATGTAAAAAAAAAGCTATTATAGTAAAAATTATTCAATCATTGTAGCTTAGAAAAAAAAAATTAAAAACAAAATTATTTCTTCACTGAACAAGCTTAAAAACACACGAATTGTTGTTGAATTTTTTTGGTGTTACCAAAACGGCCACTTAATCTTTCAAATCTATTCCAGAAAACATCTGAAATAGCTCCTGTTGACTTTCAATTGAACGCGAATGATTTCTTTCTGTAAGCTCCCTCGATGTGTTTCATTGAACATTTTTGAACGTTGCACATACGAAAAATTATCTGTTCAACGTTATATAGTATATCTTTGCGCAAGAGGTGGTATTAACAAAAATGAAAACAGAGCCTTCTACTGGCGGTTGAAAAGATAGAGCGAGTTCATAACGTTAGGCTATTTCTGAGAATTCCACAAAATTTAAATTGTAAGGTTCAATGAATTGTATAGAAGTCAACATAAGAAGGTAGGAGCATGAAAAAACAGTAAAACCGTAAGGTTGAACTATAGGCTCGAAATCGTATTACAAGATTTTTGTATTTAAAAATACTTTTTAAGCTTTGAAATGAATAAGCATGAAGATCGGTACGATGAAATTGTATGGACGCATTAAAATTTATTCAGTAAAATATAATTTTTATTAACAGTATGTTAGTAAGTACACTTTTTCATATGACAGTTTAATATATTTTGAGGCGTTTTGACGAGAAGACAAGTGATTGCAATTTAAGTCATTTAAATATTTAATATTCCAAAATTTAAAATTTTGGAATAAATTCTTTTTTTTTTCTTTTCTTTCTTTTTTTGATTGTGCACTCATGAACACTAATTATAACTGGTTTGAAATTTTTTATAATATTGGTTGAAAATTCTCAATAGAAAGAAAATAAATTGCTTTGCTTTTATATCCTTGTGACAACCTCCCAGACCCTACTTTTGTATACCTTATTATCTGATGACAAGTGTATGCAGATGCCGAAGTAATCAGCCTTAAAAATGAACTTTATTATTATTTATTACTCAATCGAATCCAAATACTTTATGAAATCATAATCGCTATTTATAGCCGATTTCCAATTTTTGTGACAATCAGCTCACGATAAAAAAAAAAAAAAAAAGGATGGTGGGGAGAGGGCTATATTTTGTTCTAGTTCAGAAACCACATGACATAAGCATGACTAGATTACCATAATTCGAGCCTGGATACGCCAGTTACATATTTCCAAATGACGCGAATCTACGTCAGCGGTCGCGAAAGTGTTGGCAAGTATGTATTATGTTATTACACGCATATCGAGGATGTTGATTATCCGCAAGAAAGTATAAAATTAGTAATTAATAAATACCAGAAGGTATTACCAATGTAAAATACTGTCTGGGGCCATCAATCTAGCCAACGGTTATCAACAAAAAACCCACCGTTGTTTCAATGTTGGCCCACAGAAATTTTGTTCGTGGGAATATTATATAAATATTCTACAAAAATTCTGGTTTAAAAAGAAGGCGAGGCTTATTGTGCTCCAGAATAAATTATGAAGGTTGGCAACTCTACAGAAATTAATAATGATGTAAAATGAAAGTAAAACAAAGCAAAAAAGAAAGAATCAAATTATTCTTATCTAAAATACGTTAAACAACATGCCAAAAGATTTTCTATTGCAGCAAACTTTTGTAAAATTCTGTTAAAAACATATTAATTCTTTACAAACAATTTAAAAGTATTAAAAATGTACTAAAACTGTTTGAAATCATTCTTTCTCTCTCTCTTTTTTTTTTTTTTTTTTTTTTTTTTTTTACGTCTTGAGAAGTTAAACTCTACTTTTGGATTTGAAAAGAAATGGGCATAGTTTCAAAGTTCTTATCTTTAAGATGAACAGAAATACATTTTATCTTTCAGTGTAATGAGCTTGCGAGATTATCCATCTTAAGTATCACTTTCTTTCTCTGAGAAAATCTATAATTTCTTTCTAGATCTTAAAAGTGAGTTTTTTTTTAGTGAGACTTTTCTTTTTCTTTTGCAAAAATAATGCAGAATATAATAGTTATTTGAATTTAAACTTAAGTGTTACGATATATATATATATATATATATATATATATATATATGTATATATAAATATATATATTTTTAAGTATATATAATAGTTATCATTTTGAATCTTAATAGCAGGAGACTCTGCGTTGGAATATTAAAACGGGAATAAACTACTACGTCAGAAACGCCAAAGAAAAATTATTGAGGTGCATACAGCTGTTTCGGTAGCCTAAAGCGTACCGTCTTCAGTGCAAAAAGAGTTCTGAATCTGGAGAAGTGCTCGTATATATAGGAGAGGGACCGGATTTAGTTCAACCAATAGGATTACGGAAGAGGTGGGGCGTGTGGCCAGTTGGAATTAAAGAATGTGTAGCTGTGCAAACAGTAGAAAAATTAAGGAAATGTGGACTGAATGTAAAATTTCCAACAATCAGACAAATAGGGAACAGCGAAATCACAATTTACAAGGTTTTTAAAATTTTTATAAATATGAAAAGCTTCAAAGAAATCGAGTTCATGAATGGATTTAGTTCTGCAAATTATTTTAGCTGAATTAAATTTAAAATTATGATTTTCCTCCCAGCAATGTTTAGAAATAGCCGATTTATTGGTTTCTTGTTTGCGGACGTAATTCATATGTTCTTTTAGACGAAATTTAAGACTGCGTTTAGTTTGGCCAATATATGATAAACCACACTGACAGGAAATACTATAAATGCCCCAAGAATTATGCATATCAATAGGATCTTTTAACTGAGAAAAGGTGAGTTTATTGGAAGGCGAAAATATTATTTTAAAATCATATTGTTTGAGAATTTTAGCTATGGTTTGACTGGTTTTAGAAAAATAGGGTAAAACAATACTGATATTAGATGTGACCGATTTAGTAGACGAAATACGAGGGAGTTGTAATTTTTGGATAGCTTTGTCTATAATGGAAGGGTCATAACCTCTGTCAATTGCGATGGCTTTCAGGTATATAATTTCAGATTTTAATAAAATAGGATTTGAACAAATATTAAGGGCACGGTTTACAAAAGTATAGAAAGCAGCCATTTTTTGGTTAGATGGGTGTAAATGGATTTTCAACCACTGTCTATCGTAAAAATTTTGCAGTCTCCCTTCCTCCCCATGCGCTTTCATGTCACCCACCTAACAAAAAAATGACTGCTTTCTATACTTTTGTAAACCATGCCCTTAATATTTGTTCAAATCCTATTTTATTGAAATCTGAAATTAAATACCTGAAAGCCATCGCAATTGACAAAGGTTATGACCCTTCATTATAGACAAAGCTATCCAAAAATTACAACTTCCTCGTATTTCGTCTACTAAATCGGTCACATCTAATATCAATATTGTTTTACCCTATTTTTCTAAAACCAGTCAAACCATAGCTAAAATTCTCAAACAATATGATTTTAAAATAATATTTTCCCCTTCCAATAAACTCACCTTTTCTCAGTTAAAAGATCCTATTGATATGCATAATTCTTGGGGCATTTATAGTATTTCCTGTCAGTGTGGTTTATCATATATTGGCCAAACTAAACGCAGTCTTAAATTTCGTCTAAAAGAACATATGAATTACGTCCGCAAACAAGAAACCAATAAATCGGCTATTTCTAAACATTGCTGGGAGGAAAATCATAATTTTAAATTTAATTCAGCTAAAATAATTTGCAGAACTAAATCCATTCATGAACTCGATTTCTTTGAAGCTTTTCATATTTATAAAAATTTTAAAAACCTTGTAAATTGTGATTTCGCTGTTCCCTATTTGTCTGATTGTTGGAAATTTTACATTCAGTCCACATTTCCTTAATTTTTCTACTGTTTACACAGCTACACATTCCTTAATTCCTACTGGCCACACTCCCTACCTCTTCCGTAATCCTATTGGTTGAACTAAATCCGGTCCCTCTCCTATATATACGAGCACTTCTCCAGATTCAGAATTCTTTTTGCACTGAAGACGGTACGCTTTAGGCTACCGAAACAGCTGTATGCACCTCAATAATTTTTCTTTGGCGTTTCTGACGTAGTAGTTTATTCCCGTTTTAATTTTGAATCTTATTTAATGAGGAAAACCTGTTTAAAAATTTTTTTAAACATTTCTTTTCAAAATTACTCGTGAAGAAAAAAATAAACGTGTTATTTAATAACTATACATTAAACATAAAAAAGAGAAAACTGCAAATAATTAAAGGTTAAATTAAAAAATGTATAATTAATGAATATACAGGATCCGTACATACACAACTCTTTCCAAAAATTTTCCACCAGTATCTATTTATTTATTTATTTATTTATTTATTTATTGTTTTGTTTTTTAATTTCCAGGCAATTGTTATTACAAGAAATATTTTCTAGGACATTAATGGTGAAGAATATGAAGCAAATTCAAAGACCGTACGAACCCTGATATATTTATCCAATAAGACGAATGTTTAAATAGGAAAATCAAGTATGCGCTTTTTCTAATGTGGTTATTATTATCACATTATTTTATTATTATTATTATTTTCATGCTTGAAAACATGTTACTGGTCCGATTAGAAATGCATTACTACATAAAAAATTAATTTGCATATTTTTCCTAAAGTGCATGGTGTTTCAAATAATTTGAAAAAAGTATAGTTAAATGGAGGAGGATGAAACAAAAATTTTTAGGCATGATTCTGAAATGCTACGAGTAACTGCTAGTACGTTAAAAGCACTAGTACTACACAAGTGGAAGGATAAAAGGTGTATTTTATGTATGCAAAATTTTAATTTTCAAACTCTTTTTTTAATAAGTAATCAAAAGAGCTATCACCAACAGTGATTCAGTATTTACTGTAACGGTGCATGGATTGGCGTAAATTTGCCAAGAGATCAAGCATGTCACGCACATTTCTGAAAACATTTGAAAGTCTCGACACCAGGTTTTCATCAGAATTAGTGGGACTGTACTAGACCATGTTTTGAATATGATACCGAGAGAAGAAGAAAATAAGACGATATACTTTACTCACTTTTCTAACGATTACAGATAACAATAAATAACGCTTTCCGGCAGCAAGTCACTTGCTGATACCGATCTCTTCAAAGTAACTTGCTGCCTCGGTGTCATTCCCGCACCTGACTGTCTACAGTGCCGGAAAAAAAATCTTGACAAGGTTAATAAAATAAATATTTAAGTCAAAACCTTAACATTCAAGCGATTTTTTGCAAATATTGCACGACATTCAGCATTTTGTCATATCACTTTTACATTTTATTACCATCAGCAGCCGTTTAGGCATGAATTCAGCAAGCCTGGCGAAGTAGGTGAGGTCCATAGTTACCTACAGTCTCTTAAGCGTCTCCTTTAGGTCATTTATGTTGCTGGGCCGTGTCTCTTGAACCTTGTTTTTCAAGACATTCCAAGCGGTTTCTATTGGGTTAAGGTCAGGTGAGTTACCTGTCCTCTCTTGAACATCAATGTTACGATCATTGAGAAATTTGGTAACGGCCTTGACCTTGTGGGCAGATGTTACATCATGCATGAAAAAATGGTACTCGTAAATGTCCCAAAAATTAAGCAATGCTCTTGCTAAACATTAATATAATTATTTGTTTTCATTGTTACATTCTGGGGAAGAAAGTACAAACTTCCACTCCACACCATTACATTGTCAGGGTATTTAACAGTCTTGATTGTAATTTTTGGGTCATACCGTGATACGGTACTCGGACGACGCACAATATGTGACCCTCCTCGACCAACCTGAAAGTGCTCTCATCACTAAACATAACTTTCTTCCACTGTTCGAGTGTCCAATCTGGATATTTCTTACAGAATATAAGTCTTTTTTTTTTCCTTTTTTTTTTAAATTGCTGCTTCTAACAGGGGCTTCTTTGTAGCAGGGCGACTTCGTAGCCCCAGGTCCTTCTGCACACGGGGACATATTGTCCTAATTGCGACGTTCTGGAGGAGCTCAAGATATTTTTTTTTTGAGTCCAACAGCGGTTGTAGATGGATTTGACATCACTTTACCAGTCCCTGGTGTAGTTTTCTTAGGTGCATCAGAGCCTGATATTCTCTATGGTACCTTCCCGGAAGGTAATGCCATCGCCAACCGCTTCAGATTATAAACTGCCTGTTTTGATACTGCCAAATCTCTGGCTATATTAATAGCAGACTCCTCCTTTTCTAGTAGAGTCAAGGCACAGGATTTTTTCTTCCATTTTAAGTTTATTCCAACCCATTTTGTGCAGTAGGAATACCGATGTAAGTTTTCAAACTTCCAACAAATAAATAAAACACTGTTCGGCTGGAGATAAGGACGTTCAACCTCAATGTACAAGCCCACGTGGCGAACTGAGTGTTAGTAGGATAGAGGAAGAATGTCTGTGACCGATTTACGCCTCGCTTTATTCTTAGGCTCAACCCACAGTTTTACGGCGGGAATGCCAAATGCAATTATGACACCGATTTGACATGTAATTTTTTTTCTTTTTCTTTTTCTTTTCCTTTTTCTTTCTTTCTTTCTTTCTTTCTTTTTTTTTATGCTGCACCATACCTGCCAATATTTTAATTTATTCCGGAGTACTTTTAGCCACGCCTTTATTTCGCACCACTTATTTTTTAAGAGAATTTTTTTCTTATTTTATCGGTGTTATATATTAGAGAAAAAACATTTATAAATAAAGTGGTGCGAAATAGAGGCGGGGCTAAATGTACTCCGGAATAAATTAAAATATTGGCAGCTATGTGCTGCACCAGTGTAAAGATTTTTTTTTTCGACGGCAGTGTATGTGAAATCTTCTTATATCAGTCCTCTATACTTGCTTTTGCATTTTTGGCTGATATTTTTGAAGCACTTTATATATTCTAAATGTACTTCTTTTTATTAAATTTGCTATGTAGACCTGCTAACTATGCTAGTTTATCCGTAATGGTATTAAGCCCCGCCTTTTTTTTTTTTTTTTTTTTTTTTTTTTTTCACCAGAATAGTTGTAGAGCAATAGTCTTCATATTTAATCATGAGAATATACTGCTGAATATTACTCTACAACTATTATGGTGTGAAAAAAAAGGCGGGGCCTATTACCATTACGAATAAAGTAGTATAGTTAGCAGGTCTAGCTATGTATGAAATGCGATACCAATAGAAAAAATGCTTGAATACGGCAATAGACACGACAATATATTTTAAATTACTTATTATTATTATGCTTAATTTATATATATACAGTTCCCGCCGCTTATTGAAATCGCATTCGTTCTGAGCCAAAGTGATTTTATTAAGCGGCTGATTTTTATATCCGGTGAACGTTCCGGCACTTAAGGAAAAGGTATTACTTCCCTGAATTTGGAAAGAAACTTCAAATTGTAACGAATAATGGAATTAGTAAATATTATTAATTAATTTTTGATAGACAATTAATTGTTCCTTCGATATAAGTAAATTAAACGTAATCCAAGTTCCCATGCGCTCTCCTTTAGAGGAAAATCATTATTACTCTACCAAAAGTTCGCGCTGTTCTTATAAATTTAAAATCTTTCCGTTTAAACCTCATGAATTATAGTAATTTCAAAATAAGAACTAGAAATTGTCTTTTAATAATTAGAAAAAAAAATCATTTCAAATCAAATTTGTAACTTATTACTGCGCTTTGAAGAACAGCTTCTTCAAATTGTTCCGGAGATAAGTTATGGAGTGCGTTTAATTTGTAACTGTGCTGCAAGTGGGTAATCTTCGACAATCAGCGATAACGGGGGGTTTGTCGTGCTGTATTTTTTTTTTTTTTTTTTTTTTTTTTTTAATGGAAAAAAAAAATCACAATGCAAATAAAAAATATTTTTAGTGTGCAGAAATGATATTTTTGGCTGTAGAGGAGATATTTTTGAGTTTATTAACCGGCGATGTTGATTTTTTTAAGCGGCGGCTTTATAAGTAGCTTCTATTGATTTGATTTCGGTCCTAGCAATTTGATCAGATTAAGCGGCTGATTTTATTAATCAGTGATTTTATTAAGCGGCAGTTACTGTATATATATATATATATATATATATATATATTTTTTTTTTTTTTTTTGAAAACACATTATTTTACACATAGGGTAACTTTTGTCATGCAACAAATTTTACACACACACACACACACACACACAAAAAAAAAAAAAAAAAAAAAAAAAGGAGTAATGTCGCCAGAGTGTCCTTTATTATTCTTAAGTATCTTCATTATAATTTGCAAAATGACAAAATGCTTTGCATTACATGTTTATTACCTTTTTATTTGGTGAAAATAAAACGATATCACATCAGCGGGTCTATCTAGACCAAAATTAGGTCTATTAACTACCTGCCTATTGTTTTATTTATTTATTTATTTATTTTATTACATTATTTATTTTCCAACTATAGAAAATTTAAAGTTGAATATCATAGATAAGTTCATGTTATAAGTTCAGTGTCATAGACAAGTGCTCTTCCCGTAGATAAATGAACTCGAGAACATTTCAGTGACAACTGATCTAAATAATTAAACGGAGTATATAGTCTGTAATCTTTGCATTCTACTTTCCTTAATAGTGAATCCGTTACATTAATCCTTTTAGACCAAAAGTTATAATAACAACATAAATATCTTACTACATATAGTGGCATCATATGTTACAGAAAAATCACCTTTATGAATTTAATATCTTAGAGGGCTAGTTATTTAAAATGACATACCTCTAATTGTTAAATTGTAAATTTTAAAATCGCCAAACTCCTTTTTCAGTATTACAAAATTAACAAATTTATATCCTTAAAGAAGTTGATATTCAGCAATATAAAAATGATTATTTTTGAAAAGTGTTTCATCAATTTAAATTGGCCTAAAAAATAGTTTATTTTCGGGCACGGTGCGTAGATGCCAACATTTTAATTTATTCCGTAGTATTTCTAGCCCCGCATTTATTTCGTATCACTTTATTTATAGAAAAATTTTCTGCAATATATAACTTCGACACAATAAAAAAAAAATATTTTTTTTAAAAATAAGTGGTATGAAATAAAGGCGGGGCAAAAACTACTCCGGAATAAATTAAAATGTTGGCATTTATGCATGGTGTCTCGAAGCTAATTTTCAAAACCAGCTCATGTTTTAAAGAGATATATAGTTATGTACTGCCATGCATTGATATGTATTAAAAGCAACGTAATTTAGCTTTTTAAAGGATCGGTTCATCATCTCATACTGTTTAAATCTAAAAGTTACTCTTAAACTACTTACACTTTATGAAGAAAAGAAAAGAGATCCGTGCATGTGGATATCATAATTTAAGAGCTTAAACGAATGATTTATTATTATTATTATTATTATTATTATTATTTGTACCATTCGAAATATTAAATAATTTAAAATTTGCTTTGCTTCGATATACAAAATTTCTCAGTTAAAATCAGAGTTCCGAACTTTTATAATTTATTCACGAACATTTTTAGCCCCGCCTTCTTTCCGCATCAGAAATTTTGCAGATTATTTCTCTTTAATATGTCACAACGATTAAATAAGAAGAAAAACATTTTTCAAAATTTTTGGTATGAACAAGAGTTGGGGCTAAATATGCTCGTGAATAAATTATACAAGTTGGGAACTCTGGTTAAAATCTAAAGAAAGACAAACACGATAAAATAAATTATTTTTAAATGTTTCTCGAAAACACATCTTTATCAAGAAGATCTCAGGGGGATACAAAAGTAATTTGGAAAAGGAACTATGATTTGCTGAATAATTGCTTGCTTCCAATAGCACTTGTAACTACTTTCCCCGAGATTACGTTTGAAACGGCTGAATAAATATAAGTTTTTCTTCGAGCTAGTAATATCTACTCTCCCCAACTCTAAGAAATTGCATACATATTTGGCATATAGTTGTGAATTCATAATAACTTATGATTAACTATCATAGAGCATGGCCTCAAGAGAACGAGTGTATAGTTGAAAAGTGTTGTCAAAGCATTATGTAGATAATTTTTTAAAAAGTGAAAATTTCCGTCTTATTTATTAAGATGTATTGCTTTTATCTGGCGTAAAATTATTTAGACAAAACTCTTCCACCAGGACTTTTTAAGAATAATATCGATCCTATTTAAATGAAAAAAAAAAAAAATGTAATAATGCAATGAATATTTCTAAATAAAAATAGTGATGCCGATTACGCGCAGCACTTTTACCCCTGGTCTTTTTTAAAAGTTACGTGAAAAAGTTAAGCAAAATAACTTGTAATTAATCTATAGATAAATGATTTTCCATAACAACTTCTAAAATTTAAAACGTAATAAGAATTAAGGTTAAACACTAGCTAATCCTACTGCCATGCGAGTATCATTGTTTATATAACTCACACTTTAAATTATCATTAGCGTGGATAAGTTTACATCGTTACAAAAATAAATGTTCATTCACCTAACAATAAACAAGACGCGTTTTAAAGTTACGTAAAAACGTTAAGAAAAATAACTTGTAAATCTACAGCAAAAAAGTTATTCATCGCATCTTCTTAAAATTTAAACGTACAGTCGGCAGCAAAAGTATCCGAGCACTAGCAGTAATCCCTGTCTAAAAAAAGTACACTTAATACTGCTTTGTTAAATAAATCTTTGTCAAATCACGTTCTTAGTCAGTCTACGAACATAATTCGACAAGGATTTAATTAACAAAACAGTTTTAAGTGTACTTTTTTGATATCGGAATTCGGAATTATTGGATACTGATTGGATACTTTTGCTGCCATAAGTAATAGAAAATAAGATCTTGTTGAGCACTAGCTAATCCCACTGCGAAGCGTGTGTCCTTGTTGATGCCTCTTTAAATGATCATTAACGTAAAAAAAAAAAAAAAAAAAAAAAAAAAAAAAATTACTAAAATGTACTATTATTACTCAAATTATGTACTGCCATGCATTGACATGTATTAAAAGCAACGTAATTCAGCTTTTTAAAGGATCGGTTCATCATCTCATACTGTCACTGCATGTAATACATGCTCAATCACTTAACAATTAACAAAACGCATTTTAATTTTGGTCTGATTAAAACCAAAGCACTCTGTCTGCATTAAGGATCACATTTGGCATAATTTTTTTGGTGTTTAAGTAAAAAAAAAAAAAAAAAATACTGCAGTGATTTTTGATGTATTCTTACATGTGACAAGAGTCCATATACCAGGGGTCGTACTCTCCGCCCTTTTTTCAGGACACGCTCAGAGATAAGAAATTTCTACCTATTTTGACACCACTAATTTCATGCAGAAATACATCTGATACATTTATAGCAATGTGCCATGATTATATAGGGTAGAAATTATTTTATAAAAATAGTGGTAGCAATAAATTTGAGAATTTCTCATTCGTGAGAGTGTCCTGAAAAAAGGGCGGAGAGTACGACCCCTGATATACCTTTAAAACCCGAATAAACTACTACGTCAGAAACGCCAAAGAAAAATATTGGAAATGCATACAGCTGTTTCGGTAGCCTTAAGCGTACCGTCTTCAGTGCAAAAAGGATCAACGCCAAATCTCCTGTCATTATCCATATACCTTTATTTTATTCTATTATGTCATTTATATTCATGCAATCTAAAATCTGATGTCATAGACACTTAATCTCCTTTCACCAAAATGAACTATTGAAGGTCTGACTGTCAGATTATACAGTAAAGCGGTGACAGAGATGACAAATAAATAAAACAGTTTTATTTTTTAACACCACTATATTTTTAGAGTACCAATCTATTGGTTCATACACTCGATTTAGTTTTTGTAAAAAGCAGTTGCTTTGATATAGTATTAGGGGTGTAGACCTGCTAACTATGCTAGTTTATCCGTAATGGTATTAAGCCCCGACTTTTTCTCACACCAGAATAGCTGTAGAGTAATATTTAGCAATATGTTCTCACGATTAAATAAGAAGACTATTGCTCTACAGCTATTCTGGTGTGAAATAAAAAGGTGGGGCTTAATACCATTACGGATAAACTAGCATAGTTAGCAGGTCTAGGGGTGTTAAAAAATAAAATTGTAATATTCATGAGGCAAACTTGCACCCGCGTTATACGTGACTTTACTGTATATGTAATTAAACGGAATATATATTCTATAATCGTTGGGTTCTATACTTTTTGATGGTAATCAATTTATATTTAATGAATGAAATAGCTAAAAAAAATTCAAATTCTCATCTTTGTATCACTAAAAATTGAAGGCGCTTTTTAAGAGTATTACATTCCAAGCAATCAAAATAGTAAAGATTTTATAATTAATCTTGTTTCCATATACAAAATTTCTCAGTTAAAATCTAAAAAAGGAGAAACGAAAAAAAAATTAATTACGTTTAAATGTTTTACAGAAACACATATTTATTCCAGTAGAGCTCAGGGGGATACAAAAGCAATCTCGAAGATGAATTATGATTTGCAGAATAATTACTTGCTTCCAATAACACGTGATACTCTTTCCTGTGGGATTGCATTTTCAATGGTTGAATAAACATACGTTTTTCTTCGAGGTAGTGATATTTATTTGAAATTGCATAGACATTTGCCATATACTTTTGAATTCAAAATAATTTGCGATTAATTGTCATAGCATACCTCAAAAGAATTTAGATTTGTTTACATTAAAAGTGTCGTGAAAGCATTGTGTAATTTTTTAAAAGAAGTAAAATTCAAATCTGATTTGTATTAGTGTGCACTTCATTTATTGGAAGTTACGTGAAAACGCTAGAAAAATACCTTGTAATTAATCTATCATTAAATATCAATTCATCGCCTCTTCCGAAATTTAAAGGCAATAGAAAAATAGATCTTATTAAACACTATCTAATCTTATTATGTTGAATGTGTCATTGTTTCTTTAACTGTACTATGCTATATTAAAAAGAGACTTGGCGCAGGTTAACTAAAACCAGAAAAATCTTCAACGTGTTGAACGCCAAATAGACAAACTGAATTTTTTCTTCCCTCGTTAGCGTTCAGAGTTTTTCTCTTTTCAGTTCAAAAATTTTTCTCTTCACGGTTTTTCTCTTTGGCGTACAAGACGTTGAAGATTTTCCAGGTTTTAACTGTACTATCATAGATGCCAACTTTTTAGGCTTTTTAACACCAGCATTTCTTCGCAAAACATTTTTAAGTTTAATCGCAAAAAAACTTAAAAAATTTCGATTGATAATTTCCAGTAGCAAAAACACGTACAAGTTGGCAGCATTGTATTATGCTATACATTACAGAGATGTAGAGCAGAACAACTATACGGAGCAGAGATGTCCACATTTTCATTTATTCCGGAGCATTGTTAGTCCCGCCTCTATTCCATACCCCTTTTTCCTTAAGAGAATTTTTTTTCTTATTTAGTCATAGCTATATATTGGAGAAAAATATTCTATAAATAAAGTGGTGCGTATTAAAGGCGGGACAAAAGAATGCTCTGGAGTAAACTGAAATATTGGTAACTATGTTCAAAGGCTCATCAACGTGGATTAAATACTGAATTATTACGGAAAATCAGTTTAATGTTCTATTTCTTGTCAGTATAATTAAAAATATATATATATATATTTGAAAATTTTTGCACAATTTACTCCATAAAAAAATTCGCAAAAAATAGATTAAAAAAAAAGAGAGAGAGAGAGAGAAAGAGATTTTTATTATAATATTTTGCTGTCTTTCACATATTAACTTTAAAAATATACTCTTTTTTGTTTGTTAATTCTATTTTATGAAATTTTATATTTATTTTTGAATTCTATAATATCCAAAGTTGCCAACTTTTACGATTTGTCCCAGAGCACTGTGAACTCCACCTTCTTTTCATGCCACTATATTTTTAGAATAATCTTCTTCTTATTCAATCATAGTTACATATTCATCGAAATTACTCTAAAAATATATGGTGTGAAAAAAGGCGGTGCTAACAAAGCTCCGGAATAAATTATAAAAGAAGACAACTCTGTATATCTTGTGAAAAAAAGTCATTAGCTGATAAAATGTTTCGAGTTTGTGATTACCTTCATAATAATTCTTTATTTCAAAACTTTTTTTTTTAATCAAAAATATCTTATCTAGAGTATCTATATAATTACTGGCGTAGTAATCACGAAAACAAACGGACAACAAACTTAATTTAATGATTCGCACAATAGTTAGTTCTTATTACTTTTTCTCTGGCCACTTTTGCACCGCATTTTTCACTTAATTGTCTATGGCATTTCATCGACCTCACAAAGCCTCCTTTAGCGAACCAAACCAGTGAAAGTTACATATCTTTACTGTAAAGAATGTGCATGTTTTCCAGAAAAACCTTAACCCTTTCAGTCGCAGTGTTTCCGCTGATGGAATACCTAATTTTAATTCTCAAGTGCAAAATCTCATCTCGGAAATTTTTTAGCAAAATTTTACATTTTAACATAGAAAAAAAGGCCCTTTTTTAACGGAAAATTTAAAATTTCTTCTTTTTTAAATATGTTCGTAAATTCCGGTGACACGGTATTTTAAATAAGCCGAATTACCTTGCGCCGCAAAGGGTTAAAATACTCCGGAATAAATATAAATGTTGGGATCTATGCAATTTTACGAGTTTTTGTTGTCGATAATGTTTACTTATAAAGTGATTTATTTATTAAATTAAATATTATTTGAATTTTATAAGATTTACTTACAGATGTTTCAAACCGAAAATTTCTCGAAAAGGAACAATGCTAATTTTTTATTTTTTAAATATTTGTGATCAGCTATGTGTCTAAAAGCCATTTTTTAAATTAGTTTGGTAATTTTTAAAATAAATTAAGTAGTGAACGTTAAAGGGTTAACACAAGTAATCTAGTGTTTTGCGAGAAGCCTTCTTCGTGCTCACCATCAGTGTTGCCAGATCAGGCGAATTTTTTATTCAATAATCACCAATAACTTTTAATTGTAACGTTTGCTTAATCACTTCGAAGTTTGATAGTCCATTACGTTTATTAAATATCACTTTACAAAGTTATTGGTGATAATTAAATTGAAAATCCACCAGATCTGGAAATACTGCTCACCATGTAAAATTTTATGAAAACGGAGTTTTTCGTAGGTGATTTTTGGTAGAACCATGACTGATGCTTAAAGAATATGTTGTATCATAGGTGATAATTAGTCTATTCACCAGAATTATCTCCCGAGCTTGCTAAATATAGACTATTGCAGATCCGTTTTATCGCCGTTCTGTTTTATCTGCACGCATTACACTTGTTCGGTCTCTTTTCAATTTCTGGATCCAGAAAAACGGGATAGTGAAAGTCCCCTACATTGCAGTGATAATCAACAATATTTTTCTCAATCTTTGGACAAACAAACGTTTCTTTGAAAAAAAAAAAAAAAAAAAAAAACGTACATATAATATTCATCTCTTTTCACTCTAAGAAACAGTATAAACATGTATTAATCAGCAATTAAAGCCATTAGAAGAACTTATAGAAAAAGAAGCGAGGACTTTTAAAAATATCCCTTTTCTAAATCATCTCAATTTGAAATGTAATTATAGATATTCTGGACTTTTTTAAATAATCAGTCTATATATTATAAAACACTAGGGTGCTCTACCCCCTGCTAGCTCCGCTCACCAACCCCCGAAGGAGGCTTCGCCTCCTCCCCGACTCACTTTACTTAATTACCATTGCAGAACTCTGCCCGCCTATTCGCTGCTTTCTCTCTCTAAAAAAGAAAATTAATAGTGCATATTACAAGACAAAAGCTGAAAATTATTATGGAAATCCTCATATTCAATGTCAAATTGAAATATATAATATATAATATTTATATATATATATATATTTATAGAAAGAAAATCATAATATCTAGACCATTTTGCATTACAGCTTTAGTAAATGACCCTTTTTATTTCTTTTTTACAACCTTAAATCGGGACCACGGTACCCCAGTTGGTAGTGCACCGAGTTCGTAATTGGAAGAATGTGGGTTCGGTTCTCGAGCCGAGCAAAGACCGTCGTGTACTCTAATGGTGGCTGGTGCACGTAAAATATGTAGTGGCCACAATATCCTCCGAGTCCCCATCAAAATTATACCTCTGGGAGCCACCGACGCTGGGGAGCTATCCCCTTCGTGTAGGACCAAAACTGCATGTTTCCGGAACATCCATAGGGGTGCGTCCCAAACAGTCGGCAATTATCCATAGCGCAGTAATGGTGCGACGTCAATCACAATCTACCTAATTATCTACCTACCTACAACCATGGATCATATTTTAATTTTCCCGTGTAAGAAGATTAAGTTTCTAAAAGTAGATAAAAATGTTGATATTTATTTATTTTTATTTTTACATCCATGGTTTCGGGCGGCGGTACCCTAGTCGGTAAAGCGCTGAGCACGTAATTGGAAGATTGAAGATTCGATACCTGAGCCAGCCAAAGACCGCCGTGTACACTAATGGTGGCTGGTGCACACAAAATCTGTCGTGGTCGCAAAGTCCTCCCTGTTCCCATCCCCACTATACCTCTGGGGATCACCAAAGCGGAGAGGGATCCCTCCGTGAAGGTTCAAAATTGTGATGATATGTCTCCGGAACATCTCTAGGGGTGCGTCCCAGACCGTCGCCAATTATCCATAGCGCAGTATTGGTGCGACATTAAATCCAACCACCCTATCTACCTACGTACAACCACGGATCATATTTAATTTTCTCGTGTAAAATGACTTCATGACAGAAGAACAACGTCACTGGGAGGAACTTTTTTCAAAATGGCAAATAGAGTACCTTCATAAACTTGTCTTTTTTAGTTAATAACTTCTTTAATTAAAATGATAGAAATTTCTAAGCGGCTGAAATGTCTTCCTTGGAGTACTCGGAACACATTGATACCTCTCATGACGCGAAGGACCCTGCCCTCCGTTAGAAGATGCTGTCGCAGACAAGAAAATTTGACGTTAGTGACAGTAATCTTTTTTTATATAGAGAGAGAAAAGATAAATAATCTCACTTTAATTTCACTTGAACTAAAAACTTGATTTTCTTTTTCCTTTCATGAGGCTTTCAAACAATATTATCTTTGTATTCATCTATTTAAGATCAAAACAAGAACGAAAATCCTGCAGTACGCATCGATTTTTGACACTTTCCAACTGTACGTACTTGTTGTGCCGCATAACTTTCAATATTCTTTGCCTACGTTATCACACAGTAGACAGACAGAAGGTTTGAAAAGTTTACAGATTGATTAATCGAATTTAAAACCACTCTTAGACATTGTTGGAAAGTGTTAAAAAAGCCTAATGCAAAAGAAAATCTAGCCATGAGATTATAATCGCAGCTCTTAATGTATCTGAATACTTTGTGTAGCCCTGTAAATCTGCAGGTTAATCATATCATATTTTATACAACACATTATTTTAGAATATTAGCAATACATGTCAATTTCTTTATCATTTTTACAGTAGAAAGATATTTAAATCTGATTTTTAAATATGTCTGTCCTAAAACGCAATGCATTGATTTTTTTTTTTTTTTTTTTTTCGGTAGTCCCTGTATACTCACTAGTTGTACAGGACCTATTAATGACAATTTAAATAAGGTATATTCCATAGGGAACTTCATTATTATATGTTTACGGGCAATGGGGGCGGGACACAGACAGATGGTCAGATGAACAGACAGACAGATACACAAATTGAAATCCATATTCACTCTTAAAAATTGTTAGAAAGTGTTAAACACGCTAATTGTAAACGAAAGGGCAATTCAGGCAAATTATTATTAATAGCTCCTAATAAAACTGATTATTTTTGTGTGGCTCTGTAAATCTAATACTAATCATACTATATTCAATAGAGAGCAGTCTTTTGTACATATCAATGACATATTTCAATTTCGTTAAGCTTTGTGCAAAGAAATGTCATTAAAATTTGATTTGTAGAAATACCTCTCATAGAAGGCAACACTTTGGAATACTTTCGAGTGTCCTTGTACACAAACCAGTGATAGTATTTACTCCATTTTATATAGAAAACATCCGATTGTAAACTTGAATAATAAATTTGAATTTTACTAAGATTTATGTACAATAAAGTTAATATATTTTAATTTATAGAAATCCTCTCATAGAACACAATTCTTTGGAATAATTTCAGGTGTTCCTGTACACAAACCAATAGAGATATTAACTCCATTTTCAATAGGGAACAACCGATAGTGAACTTGAATTACATATATCAGTTTCAAGAAATTCCATAAAAATTTACGGAAATTAGAGAGCGGACAGGGACTGGCGGGCAGTCGGGCAGACAAACCGAAGTCATCAACACTTTTCAACCTTGTTGGAAAGTGTACAAAACAGAATAATTCTTACTATCAACAACATAAACAAATTTGACAAAATCTACAAAATAATAATAATAATAATAATAATAATAATATATGTATATGTAAGGAAGGGGGGGGGGGGAGGTAGTCTTTAAAAATATTACTTTTATAAATTATTTCTTAGTGAATAATTCCTCATAAAATTTCTAGAAAACTGAAAAATAACTATTTGATATATATCAATGCAATAGAAAGAAAAAATTTTCACTGTTATTCTCCAATCATTTTATTATCTTTTATTTATTTATTTATTTATTTATTCGTTTTTTTTTTTTTTTTCTTTTTTTTTGTTTTTTTTTTTCATAATGCAGTCAAATGTATCATTACGTATAACATCTTTGAATTCGCTTTTTATTTATTTTTGTTCCAGAAAAGACAATGACACCTAAAGTCAGTAATAGAAGCTAATAGAAGAGCGTCAAGTAAAAAAAAAAAAAAAAAAGAAAGAAAGAAGGAGCTTTAAAAAGTATCTCTTTTATGCAGAGATCATTTATCAGTTTTATATTTCGCTTCATTCGAGTCTTTAGGATCCATAAAAATTCCAATGATAGAGGTTTTAAATCTTCTATAAAATAGGAAAAACGGACTATCTGAGAGATTCGAGATGGCATTCTCAGGGATGGAACACGGGCGCAGAATTCATACCACTATCAATGTAAGAAAATTTTCTACCTCTTAAATCAACGATATTATAGGTAGATAAATTTCTTAAACAGATTCCGGTGTGAATTCTGCACCCGTGTTCCATCCCTGCATTCTAAAGCCTTTTGTAGATTTGCATGTTGGCATTTTTGATTGCTATTTTTACAGAACATATATAACATTGATTCTTTAAATAAGCTTGAAAAATTTAGTGTTCAGTTTTTCGAATACACTTTTAAACGAATAGATATTATTTTTATATTTTCGAGTTATACATTGATGTAACGTCATTTCAAAATAAAAGTAAATAAAGTGATTTCTTTTCACAAATTCAACTTTCTTTTTCTTTTTCTTTTTCTTTTCCATTTTTTTTTTTTTTTTTTTTTTTTTTTTTTTTTTTTGAGTTTTTAAAAGTTCTTTTTATGCAAGTGTTAATTTTTCATCATGTTCCGCATTTCTATTAATAAATTACTGCTGCATGAAACTATCCATATTTTTATACATGTAGTTTTATACATGTGGAAATTAGAGGGATAAATTTTAATTTGTTTATAAAAATAACTAATCATAAAATAATATTTGTTATGTAAAATCAGAATATAATAATAAAAAACATGCGAATTATGATTTGTCTTGGAACAGTGTCAGTATATAAACCCGAAATTAAGAATATTGAACAAAACTTATCAAAACATATTTAGCAGTCCTCATGATTTTCTAACACCATGTTTTAGATTAGCTATCTTCGTCTAATGAAAGTTGTACATTTTTCGTTGTTAAAAAAAAAAAAAAAAAAAAAAGGACTTGTGTTAAAATAGTTAGAGTTAGTAATTATGAGGTGGGTGGTTACAGCTACATAATAGTTAATGTTAAGAAATTGCTACTAATGGAGAGAAATGTTATTTATTGTAAAATCCAAAAATAAACAGTTTTTTCCAAATGTTGGCGTGCCTGTAAAGATAAGCTAATGATGAAACTAAAGTTACTTAGAGCAGTAAAATTTAAGTTTCGATGAAACTTATTGTAAAGTTAACTTTAAGGTTGAGCTAAAGAAAAAAAGAAGTTTAAAGCCAACATAATCATTACAGGTGTTTAGGAGTACATATTGTAGGCTTGTCCACCGGAGCGTTCCCAACTTTTATAATTTAGTCACGAGCATTTTTAGCCCCGCCTCTTTATCATACCGGAAATTTTGAAAAATGATTTTCTTCTTATTTAATCGTTGTCACATATTAGAGAGAAATATTCTACAAAATTTCTTGTGCAAAAAAGAAGGCAGGGCTAAAAATTCTCGTAAATAAATTATAAGAGTTGGGAACTCTGCTCCACCGATTACTTCGTGAAAACAGCAATTATTTAAGCATATCTTTATTTTCATGATCAACAAAATCGACATTTGCATAGTTGCCAAAATTTAACAGTGTTGCCAACTTTTGGGGACTCTTTTATTCAATTTTATCCAACAGTAAATTTTTATTGTAAAGCTTGTCTAACAGACTATGATTATACAAACAAAATTATTCAAAGTTAGTGCAGTTTTTTAAATGAAAATGTCTCTAAAACTTGGCAACACTGACATTTGCACTTTTTTGACTACCGGAAAATTTTATTTTTATTTTATTTAGTGAAAACAGTGGCAAAAATATATAAAATAATCTGGTTTGTCACTCACACGACTTTCTCTTACCCTGAAATTTAATACTATAAATACAGGTTGGAGATTAAGAGGTAAGATAACGATGTTATGTAAACCTATGTTAAACAATTCAAATAAGGCTTCGGAAGAGTTTTATATGATAATTAATTCTTTGTGAGGGGGGCTACTGCCCCCTCAACCCCCCGTTTCATTAATGCACCTAGATTTATGGAAAATTTAATTCGGTTATTAAAATATAATTCTGTTTTTTAAAAATAATTTATTAAAATTATTATTTAAATAAATTATGATTTATGCAAATGCAGACGATTTCCATATTAGAGAAGATAACACTAAATATACGGAAAAAGTCCATTTTAACCTCAACATAAAAAAAAAAAAAAAAATTCTTAGTTTTTTTTGTTGTTGTTGTTGTTAAAAGTAAAAAAAAATCGATAACTTTGTTTGTAATTATCGCAGATCGATGGTTCAACCATTCGTTTTAAAGGTATTGGCGAGCTCTTTTGAAAGATATCCATCATGAAAATTTACTCCCCTCGAGGGGGGACTTTCCCCCCAGGGGGGAGGCGAGGCTCCTACATATACAATTTTTTTCCCAGTTGACTATCTCTATTACAATATATATTTATTCGTTTCATTTGGTTTAGTGCAGTCTATAGACGTTAAACTCTACTTACCTGTAATTTCCCCCATAGACGTAATGTATTAGAATTCTCTTGATTATCCCTGTACACGAACCATTTGCTTGATCTGAACGAAAAGCTTACTGTAGCATCTATATATGATACACATTTAGAATACCAAGTATGGAATGTCTAATACTATTTGTTCTTGAGATATGCTGATAACAGGCAGACACACACACAGACACACAGACTCACAGACACACACACATACACACAGACCATTTATTTGCTAAAAACATGATTTTCGTATTCAGGGGACCTATATCCTATCTATTTCCTATATCCTCTATGTTAAATTCATTTCTACATTTTTGTGTGCTGTTATTGTTTTTGTTCTATTAATTGCTAACTTTTAAGATTAAATTTTATTACGTTATCTATTATATATATATATATATATATATATATATATATATATATATATATATATATAATGAAAAATTAAACCCATGCTTCACTCTTAAATTACAAAATATTTTTCCATATTTTTAAAAAAGAAATATTTATTCTCGGAGAAATTATACTAAAACCTATAGGAGAAAGATTTCTGTATTATTTAATAACTCACATTCGCCCATACGGTGGTATGCACGCTCGCATGCATAGACACATACGTTATACGCCCGGACGTTATAAAATCATGCATCATTTGTTAATTAAGAAACATTTTTAAATAACGCTGCGCTATAAAGAAAAAAAAAAATCGAGCCCTTATACCCAGAGCCTGATTAAGGGGGAAGCACACATTATTTATACTGCTTACACCGTTATTTTTTAACAAATACTTTCCTCCTATAATAAACAGAAAATTCTCATTAAAAATTATTTTAAAAGAATTCTGGTGTCTAATATCGATGAGTAAATTGGATTGTTTTACACCGTTCATTTTTTATAAAACATATTTCCTCGTCAAAGCGTGGAATTTCTTTGACATGAAGTAAAAAATAATTGTAAAAATATTCCGGTGAGAGCGGAGATAATGTGTGCTTCCCCCTTAATCAAGCTCTGCTTATACCCAGTGTTGCCAGGAATTTTTTATTCACTATTCACCAATAATTTTTAGAAATTATATTTTATATACATAATGGACTATCATTAGGCAAACGTTACAATTAAGAACTATTGGTAATTATTGAATAAAAATTCCGCCAGATCTGGCAACACCGCTTCTTGCTGATTCTTATGTAAAACGACTTCCTGGATCCGAATACGACCCCCATTTTGCCCATTCACCCACCGTTTTCTCGGACGCCACCCCCTCTCCCAATTTTTATCACTGTTCGATAATTTTGATTGAATTTGATTTGAAGAATAGAAAATAATTATTTTAACGCTTAAAAAGAGAAATATATAATGTTATAAATTCTAATAATAACTGATTAATAAAATATAATAAATGTAATGTATAATTTCAGAAACAATCCTCGACCCCCCCCCCCCCCCTCTAAATTTTTCCTTGCTGCAAATGTTCATGTTTTAGAATTTTCCAACTCTGTGACTTCTCAGATGTTTAACAGTTAAAATACTGATTCCCCTCCTACAAATCAAATTTATAGCTATAAAATTAGCAAAAAGTGGCAAAAATAAGGGATGTCCTTAAAAAATGGTGAGTGATAGCGCAAAATAGTCGTCATATTCGGATTCAGGAAGTCATTTTACATAAACATTTGTAAAAATGGTAGTAGAGCCGATTTTTATGCAGAGCAGCGTAAGTATGTGGAATATTATATTATTGCCATTGTAGGCAAAACTGAAAAATCTGTAAGTTACAGATTTCAAATTGAGCTTTTAGTTGTGTTTATTTTTTTATTTGTACGGTATTTTCTTAAAAGTAAATATGATAGAAATTATTGATAGAAAAAATAGTGGTGTAAAACTTCCATTTTGATACACAAACTCTCTCACCCTTGAATTAATAGTATTATAATGTGAATTTTTTATAATTATTTATGAATTATTGAAAAAATTATAATTCCTGTAGATTTAAGATTAACTAGATAATTTAACAATGGAGGTTTAAATAATGTGCGTAATTGATAAAAATAGTAAAAGAGAGACATTGAAAAATCTTTATTAAAAATACTTTTTTTCTAAGACAAAAATAAAATGGATAATTACGCAAAATATCTTATTATATGTAGATAGAAGTATACAAAAAATAAATACAAATAGAAATTGTAATACTTGTTTTATTCTATTTTTTTTCTTCTTCTTCTAGCAAAATTTAAATTTATCAGCCGTTTTCTAAATTATTAATGCGTGAAAAGAGATTAACAAGTAATTCTTTACAAATATATTTCCAGAATCTACTGTAAATTTTATATCCTCGCATTTTATTATATGGCCACCACTGTCGAAAAGAAATTTTTCTTGATTGATTTAATGCTAAAATGTCACGTAAAAAATATTGTTTTAAAATTGTGAAGACAAAGTAATAAAACTGTACGCTCACATTATTATATTGTCACCACTCCTTTGAAATAATAGTTTTTGTTGACATAATTTTTTAACATTAAAATACTCAAGATTATTATTATTTTTTTTTTTTTTGCCGGTAATTGCCAAAATATAATGAAACAACAACAACAACAAAAAAAATCTAAAGAACTATGCGAGGTTTGTAGACGATGTAAAACAATCAATAACAAAGTTTTACGAAAGAAAAACATCTTTATGTTTATTAGATATCTACTCAAATAATAATAAATATAATAATAATATTACGTTACCTCATAAAATAAATTTGCATTAATTTTATATTCTGAAAATACCATTACAAAACTATAACTTCTATAACTTATGAAACTTCTCAACAACAAATCTATTTCGGTTTCATATCAAATATCGTTTATCGCATCCAATTACTTCTAAATTAAAATCTGCAGGTTATTTTTCCCGCTCACTAAAGCTGCGTTTAACCATAAAATGAACTTCAGTAAAATTGTCATCTTAATGGCGATTTCTCAGTATTTATTAAGTGATAAAATTTGAAACCAATGTCGTAAAAGATTTTAACTGCCACTTACGATGTCGAAGCTTCAAGTTACCAATATAATTTATTTACTGTCCGTGAAAATCTTAATTTAACTGCAGGTATCATTAACAATATAATAAATATTTTATTTTATTTTTTAAATGTGAAAGTGTATTATATTGCAAAAATATCTAGAACATTTCTTTCCCCCCTGGAACTATAAACTGCTTTAAAAAATTATAACAAGATTTCTAGATAGTGTAAAATTATTTATTTTATGTAAGTGTTTATTGTTTAAAGACCCCAGGGAAAAAAAAAAATCTAAGTTAAACTTATTTCATAATAGGAAAATACATAAAACAATTAAATAGATAGTTTGGTTTTTATCAAGGATATCAATAGTGAAAAAAAAGGGGTTAGGGGTTTTATGTGGCAAATTTAAAGAAAATATTTAGAACCGATTTTGAGACATCGATTTTCAATCTCATGTCTGTTTTTCCTCAAAATTGGGCAAACTCATCTGTTTTGAAATATTGTTTTGAATCATTGAAGTTTGATTTAAAAATTTATCTAATGCAAATATCATTTAATATTTAGCTATTATAATATTAGCTAATTTTTTTCAGCATTAAGGCTCATTAACGAGGAATCTATGACCTAAAGTCACAAATTCAGAATTCTAAACAATATTAATGTAACAATAAACGTTATAATATTTAGTCAATCATAAAATTTTATATAAAGTGTTAAAAGTCACTTTAAATACACGTAAATATAAAGACATACGTTTTTTCCCCAAAGCTCTTCGCTTTGCTTTTAAACCAGTCTTACTTGAATTTTTATTCACTTATCACAAACGATTTTGAGAAGTGATATTTGATATACATAATAGACTATCAGTCTTCGAAGTGATTAGCAAGACGTTACAATTAAAAATCATTGGTGATTAGTGAATAAAAAATCAACCAGATCTGGCAAGACTGGTTAAAGCCGCATCATCAGGAAAACATTTTTACAATCTTGTTCCTGAAGTGTAGCACAATATACTCGTATACAGGGGTCGTACTCTCCGCCCTTTTTTCAGGTAATTCTCAGGAATAAACAAATTTAAAATTTATTGCTACCACTATTTTTATGCAATAATATCTACCCTGTATAATCATGACACATTGCTATAAATATATCCAGAATTATTTCTGCACAAAATTAGTGGTGGCAAAGAAGGTGAAAGTTTCTTTTCTTTGAGAGTGTCCTGAAAAAAGGGCGGAGAGTACGACCCCTGCGTATATCAGTATCTTACAGCTAAAAATGAAGTTAAGCTTGATGTACATCTACCATTCTTGCTAACCATCTCGTTATAAATGGTAACATTTTTGGTACTCGCCTTTTTTTTCACACCAATCTTTTTTTAGAGTAATTTTATTCTTATTTGATCGTAACTAAATTTAGAGAAATTTATACTCTAAAAATAAAGTGGTGTGGAAAAAGAGGCGTATTTTAAAGGGGCGTACCAATGTTACGATTATTAATGAGATTGTTGACAAGTGTATGTCTATAACTGTAAAATATTGATATATATTGTGCTGCACTTCAAGAACAAGATAGTGAAAATATTTTCCTGGTAATGTTTTATTAAACAAAGTGAAAAGCCTTGAAAAAATATATTTTTATTGTAAAGAACTTTTTAATTAAATATAATGTTTTTATGTCTACGTGTTTTTAAAGAGTCCTTTAACACATTGTATAATATATTATACAAGTGTTTTAACCATTCTCTCTTTCTAAGGAATGGCATCTTTTTAATTATGAAATTTGCTTCTCTATTCATGTTTTAATACTTTTACCTCCAGTAAATATTTTAAAGATAATCTGTTGTTGCACTCTTACACAATTTTCTCTTACTCCACAATTTAATACTATAATAACATAATAATACATATTACATGTTCAGGTATCAGATAAGGGGTAATATTTTGTTGCGTACTTTAATAAAAACTGAAAATAGTTTTAAAAACATGTTGGCATATATTTTTATGTAAGGGGGCTTCAACGCTTCTTAACCCCCCCTCCCGTTAGAGTATACCATCCCCATTAATAAAACGTTTAAGGCTGTTGCTAAACCAAAAAGATTAGTCAGCAAATTAGTCAGTGAACTTTCATTCACGCCATTCTGCGAAAGATGATAAAGGTCAACATTTTATATTGACAAGATTATATTATCTCATATTACTAAATTCAGAGCTGCCAACCTAATCCGGCAAATTGTTAGTACTGCCCATTTTTCTACACCACTTAATTTTGAGAACAATTCTCTTCAAATTTATCTACTATGATTTAAGAAGAAAAATGCTCTAAAAATTAAGTGGTGTAGAAAAAGGGGCGGTACTAACAATTTGCCGGATTAGGTTGGCAGCTCTGTAAATTTGAACTTCATGCAATCATTAATTGTAAACTAGGCTCATAGCAGACGGGCATAAAAAAAGCAAAAAAGCATACAAAAAAAAAAAAAAACATTTTTAGACTCAGTTGATTTCAAGACGTGAATTCTATTAAAAAAATAAAAATAAAAATAAAATAAAAGACCATTTTATTTTCACGTGGCGGCCACTTGAAAATTTATCAACACGATAATTTTGAAATTTTGAAATACTGAATTAAATCGAGCTAAAGTTGTCGTGTCGACTTATCTTAGAAATGCATTTGGCATATTCGTTTGCCAACTTGATTCGTCATCTTATTTCCAAGTGCCGTCCGCTTGAAATTTTCAAGTTCACAATAAAAGGTACTTACGAACCAATTTGCTTATAACTCCATATGTACCACAGCCTCATCAATATTTCCATCATATTCATTAATAGCCACCATTTTGTTAAAAAATCGCGGGTACTTGAAAAGAAAAAAGAAGTCAACCTACACTTCCGAAAGATCCGGAAAGATTTTTTTTCTTTTTTTTTTTTTTTTCTTTTCTTCTTCTTCTCCTTTTTAGTGCTAGAGGCCTATTTCAGTCGGTACAGCGTTGTCGAATTTTTATACGTCACTCTTAATACTGCTAAAGGCCTATTTCAGTCGGTTTATTGAATGGGGATTTATTGAATGAAGTCCCCCCCAAGGCACAACTTTGACATGAGTCCCCCCCAGGCCCAACTTTGACATGAGTCCCCCCCAAGGTAGAACTTTGTTAGTGCAAGAGTCCTATTTCAGTCGGTACAGCGTTGTCGAATTTTTATACGTCACTCTTAATAGTGCTAAGGGCCTATTTCAGTCGGTTTATTGAATGGGGATTTATTGAATGAAGTCCCCCCAAGGCCCAACTTTGACATGAGTCCCCCCCCAAGGTACAACTTTGACATGAGTCCCCCCAAGGCCCAACTTTGACATGGGTCCCCCCCCAGGCCCAACTTTGACATGAGTCCCCCCAGGGCCCAACTTTGACATGAGTCCCCCCCAAGGTACAACTTTGACATGAGTCCCCCCCAAGGCACACCTTTGACATGAGTCCCCCCAAGGCACACCTCCCCCTCATTGGGAAAAAGAGAGAAAACGTTGTTTTGCGGCTATAAGACAGTTTGGACTCCCAACGTTATTTGTTACAGTATCTGCAGCTGAAACACATTGGTTTGATTTAATGAAAACTTTATCATGGAATTTAGATCGTCACGAATTAACTAAAGAAGAATTTATCGATATTAACAAGTTTAGCAGTAGGCCTCTGGCACTAAATTAAAATCTGTCAATGTCAGATTTTCATGTTTTAAATAATGAAATAATGGCGTGTCTGTATATATATATATATATATATTTTTTTTTTTTTTATTTATTTATTGACATGATGTTAAGTTTACCTATAGTATCCGAAAGGCCTCATATGTTTTGAATTACGTTAAAACAGGATCACACTGCTCAACCGCTAAAAATAAAATTTTCAACCTCAAAACGTGCAAGGATTATAAAACTGAATTTCGTAAATTTGACACACACACACACCAAAAAAAAAAAAAAAAAAAAATTTCTTGAACAAATATGGATAATGGAAAATTAAAAAACTGATTAAATAGTGCTATATATGTTAGGATATTTTTAAAAATGAATTTGATTATTTGATTTAAAAAATCATTTATATAATTTTTAATAAAAGAATTAAATAAAAAATCCTTTGTTATTTATTTGATTTGCTAAAATTAAGACCGTTTTATTGAAATTAAAACATATTTAATTTTATTTCATGCATAAATTCCCACCATTTTTCTCATGAATATAAGGAGAAAAATCTTCCTTTACAAATAGATCATTCGAAATCTTTTCCATCTAACCAAAGTAATTAAGAACGCATGTATAACTTCAAATCCAGATTCACTGAGCCTATTCTGAGTATTCCTTTCTTCAGAGAACACAATTCAAGGCTCTCTTTTGTTCTATTGTACACAAAAGTTCTCATCGGAAAGTTTGGAATAGTTTGTCTTTACCATTAATTATGATGTGCACCTGGCGTTAATAAATAAAACTGAATGCGTATTCTTATTGCTTAGAAAACACAGCCTTCGGAAAAAGTTAGGAAATGTAAAATGGGATTTTTTTTTTTTTTCTTTTTTTTGTACGATTTTAAAAATACTTTTTCCTAATGTGCATAAAACATAAATTACTCATTTCACTCAAACAATTTTAAGAATATGAAATACGATTTTTTTTTTCGTGTTATTTATAAAATTAGTGTATTATCTGCAGGTTTCCAGGTTAACGCAGCTTTTGCATCACTGTTTTGTAAAATAATATTTCATAATAAAATTCTGCAATTAAATAATTGAAATATATATATATATATAATTCTTAAGTGGTGCCCATACTTGCCAACATTCTCATTAATATTCCTTAGTATTGTTAAATACGCCTACTTTTCACACCAGTAATTTTTTTGAATTTTTTTTTTTTAATTATTTAATCGTAATTGCATTTGAAGAATATTAATCTAAAAATTTACTGGTGTGACAACAGTAAATTTTTAGCGTTTTTTTTTTTTTTTTTTTTTTTTTTTTTTATCGTAATTGCATTTGGAAAATAGTAATCTAAAAATATACTTGTGTGAAAAAAAAGGGTGGGACTAAGAACTACGGAATGGTAATTAGGATGTTGGTAAATATGGTGCTGTCAAAGCTGCCCAAGAGTGCTACCCCTGTAATTAATAAAAGAAAAAGTATCCCTTTACACTCCAGACTTTTTCCAAGTAATTAATCAATTTCTTACAGATAACATAAAATTACATCACACGCAATTTAACATTTAAAATATTTATAATTTAACCATTTATATACCTTTATACTTCAAATAAAAACGTTTGATAAACATTAAGTCTTTCCAAAACAAGCGCACAACACCTTCGCTTTAACGTCATTAGGAAATCTGTAATTCCGCTAGAGGCCGATTCTTTTGCAGTTTTTATGTTACTTTATTTCTTAGGAATATACCCAATATCGATATTTCTACAATTACTGTGCAGTGGATACAAATGTTCTTATTGGAACTAGTATATTTATAACCTATATCTATCTGTATTGCAAATAGAAATACGGGAAACGTTGGTCTAAAATAATGTAATTTTACCCTTTCATGTGAAACGTAAACCTTATCATGTTTATATTGAATATGTACCGATCGGAACGACAATCGAAAGCATACGCCGATATTGCTGCAACTGTCTTAATGGTCTAAGAACAATAGGATGTGATTCTCACATGGCCGCAGTTGCTTATTACTTGTCTTATGCCCGATATCTTTCCCGTATCTTATGTCCAGCACAAGTTTTATCTGGTATAGTTACATCAGAAGAGATTCACGCAGTTATTAATGAGGACAGTGATGAAGATTAATTATACATTAATAATATATTTTGTATTACAATAAATGATATTTCCTTTGACTTAATTTTTAAATATTCAGCATATATATATATATTTTTTTTTTTTTTAACGTGAATAATAACAGTAATTTAGAGCTTTCACAAAGTTGTACGTTCTTAATAAACATGTTACTTCTTTTTAATTCAGTAATCTACGACAGTTTTTACATTTACCAAACATATTTTGTGTACACTTACTCACTAAAACACAATAAAATAGTTTTCTATAGAAAAATTAAAAGTTGAAATACTTTGAAACAATACGCTGAAGATTATTTAAGTTGAGCTAATACACTGGTAGGAGTAGGAGAATAATAGGTATATTGCAGCCACGTTCCTTAAAACTACCAAGCGACGACGCGTCCAAAATGTTGGATGTGTGCCAGCTTGTGATTTGGAAAACATCCAATAATTTGCGCTCTGTTATCATTCGTTTTCTCTGAGCCAGATGACTGTCACCCCTATTTTAACAGTGAACTCGTTGAATTAGCGCTTGCGCAGAGGCTTCCATAGGTTGAGGAATAAACAAAATGCTACAAATTATACACACGCAACTAGCTGGAAAGCGATATCTTGCGTCTTGTTCTTTAAAAACGTAGTTCCACAAACAATTTTCAACTCTTTCTGTCAAAATCAACGTCTTTCTTATAATTTTAATTACTAACTAATATATATTTTAGTAATAAACATGTTACTACTTTTTAAAACAGTAATAAAAATTTCAATCAAAAGACAAATGTAAAGTCATTAGTACCTAAGACGGTCATAATGAGCGTGTTCAGTAGAGCGCCCGAGATGGATCAATGCGACCGGGCGATGACGTCACTGATCCTGGACCGGTCTTGGATCGGGCCAGGAATCTACTGAACGCTTTGGAACAATTTTGACGTGATAGGAGCAGCGCCATCTATCTAATTTGACCTGTATTAGCAAGTTATCTATTGTATTTCTGTTGTTTATTTTGTCTGGACTTTTAATACGTAATTCCATAAAATGCTAAACTATATTACGTTTTTTCTAAAAAAAAAAAAAAAAAAAAAAAGAAAGAAAAAAAGAAAGAAAGATTTTTTATGTAATAACAGTTTTACTTCTTTCTTATTAATTATTTAGAATTCTGTACTCTGCTAACAAAAAATAAGAAGCTATTAATTGATTGTACTGACAAATTACTAATATACATTACTTTGGTTATGATTTTTCTAAATTCACGTATAAATTTTAATCATGAAAATGTTAAGAATGTTACGTTAAATTTATTTTTAAAGGAGCAGAGTAGATTTATCTTAAATGAGCTCTTAAAACACCTTTCTTTCTCTTCGAATTTTATTATGAACAGAAATGTACAACAAAAAAATTTTTGAAAAAAAAAAAAAAAAAAACAATAAATAAATAAATTATATAAAATATGAAATATGCTGTTCAGTTAATATAATGGATTTATATAAAAAATAATCTTATTTTCTTCTTCGATTTATGAATCAATATAAAGAGCTTTTTCTCTTATTACCGACTGAATATTAAAATAAACTAGCAATGTAAACAACACTGCATAATTTTATAGCTACTTTTCTTACAGTCTGTTTTATTTATTAAATTTAATAATTGACATCTTAAACTTATTTTTACCGAAATTAAAAATATGTGGAAGGATTTTAATTTATTTACTTATAGTTAGCTTATTGTTTTAAAGGTAAAAAATACAAGCGTTTACAAACTTTTCTATTTGTAAACAAAAAACAATCGCATGAATGAAAAGCTTTGTCTGAAAAAAAAAAAAAAAAAAAAGAAATATAATTTTTCCCAGCTTATTTTTATATATTAAATTAACAAAATATGATAGCGTCCGAATTAAAAAAAAATATATTTTTTTGTTTCAAATTGTGTAAATTTTTGTTTTAATTTTATGTTTGAATGTTACGTTCATCAATAAAAAAAATTACGTATCGAAAATCGTTATTACGTAAAAAATCTTTTTTACACAATAAATAAATAAACATAATATAGTTTAGCATTTTATGGAATTACTTACCTCATTTTCTACAGCACAAACAATGCATATAAATAGGTACCTCTGTATTAATCCTCAGCTAATCAAACAAATCAACAATCATTGTCAAAAACAGATGTTCATAGTTCAGGTTTTCACTGCGTAATGTCAATCAGAGCCTGATTTTCAACCTATTGCGCATTTGATCCATCACGTGACCCAATGGATCAAGAAATTTTTCTGGGCTTTCTGATCCACGGCCGGTCGAGATCGGTCCATTTCACTGAACGATGTGACTCTGGATCGGTCGACACCACTGAACGCTTTGGCTCGGAATCTTTCGACCGGTCGTGGATCGGGCGCTCTACTGAACACGCCCAATAAGTTTTGATTTTTTTTGGAAGTGTTGCACCCATTTTATATTTATGCACTTTTTGGTAGAATTACTAGACATAGTAAGCTATATTATATATTGTTTCTGTGATTGTACCTCTGCATGAACTAGGATTAAAATCTTGAAAAAAATATTTTCATTTTTTATTAATAGTAAATACGATAGAAAAATTCTACAAAAAATATATAATGTAGACTAATATTTTGTTTAACGAACAGTTTTTGTTTCATTAGTGTAGCTATAATAGTTTTCATAAAAATCAATTTTAAAAATTACCCCCTCTAGCGTCTATTTGATCCATTATCTCCAGAACGCAACGAAATGAGAGACTGAATTTGTGTCAATGGTAGTTTTATATCTCGCAGATGTTACCACACGATTCATTTTCAAAATACCTTTCTAGGGCCGCTGACCCTACCTTATCCTGCTAGACCCTTTGTTTGGTTAACTCATTTTATCCCATTGTCCTATTTAAAGGACAGTTGAAAAATAGCATATAGAAATCGGAATTTGCTTGGTGCGAATATTTTGTCAACTGGGTACAGCTGGGTCTGCTGAGTGCAGCTTTTGTCAGCTGGGTGCGAATATTTTGTCAGCATATATAATGGTATATATAAGCTTCTGCTAGCTTGCTATGTGTCTCACCTTCCCCTCCTCCTCCATCTGGAAACCTTGTTTAATCATTACATTAGGGGGCGTGGTTTATCTTCTCTTCGCGGTTCAAAATTCTTTCTTGAGTTATCATGTAAAAAGCGTTCCCATTTTTTAGAATTTATTCACAAACATTTTTAGCCCCGCTTTGTTTTCCCACCAGAAATTCAGTAAATTATTTCTCTTTAATATGTGACAACGATTAAACAGGAAGAAAATCATTATTATTATTTTTTTTTTCCCGGTATGAAATAGAGGCGGGGCTAAAAATGATTGTGAATAAATTATAAAAAATGGGAACGCTGCATGTAAATAAGGAAGTATTATACAGATAAAGCAAAACTTTATACCCGAAAAGCAGTTTTCACAATTGAAGAGAACACTAAAACATAAAAGTGCAAACTTCATCCTCTTTATTTCAATGTCGTCCGCACAAGTTGGATAAGGTTTCTTATACAGAATATAATTATTATTATTTTATTTTATTTTACTTTTTTTTTTTTTTTTTTTCAAATTTTGTTGTATTTTTTTATTTAGGTTTAATTAACCTTAAAAAATATAATTTTTCTCAAATTAAAACAAACTGAATAAATTGGGATAAAATGAGTTAACATAAAAAGCAAGAATAACAAATTTGTTTTTGAGTTTTTTGATTAATTAGCCACGTTATTTTTCTATAATTATTCTTATTATTATCATGAAGAATTCTCAATTTAAAAATTTTGTGTAAAATGAAACCTTTGCAATCCCTCATTTTATACTTAAACAAAGTTATTCAGAAGATTTTTACAGTTAAACAAAATTATTTAATTATATTGTAGTACTTAAATTCATAATAAATTTCTAAAACTCTACATTTCTACTATACATTTTAAGTTTTACCATTACTTATTAACACATCGATTATTCATCAAAATAATAATCCTTCATCGCCCAAGAGAAATTGCACTGTGTTATTACTTTTGTATGAGATATATTCCAGCTCACTAAATTTATTAAAACAGTTCATAGAATATTATCGACGCTAGCAAAGCAATTAATACTTAGGAAGTAATTATCATTCTCCTAGAACATGCATAAATATTTTTGAGAAAATTCAAGTTGTTAAACAACATGGGACATAATCTAGTACCCTCTGGGTAACTAAAACAAGAAATATCATTCTTCTCTAAACAGATTTATTTTTGTTAAATCAGTTCCTTTGTCTTGCACACCATGCGTGACTGCTTCAATACACTGGTAAAATTTTCATTGTTTACCCTAATCAATTAATTAAGAATTTGATTGCTGAATAGTTTGATATTTTCAGAAAAATGTATTTCTCTGCTTTTATTCGCCGAGGGAGCAAATTATCTTAGAAAAAGTGTGTCATTTTTTATTATTATTAGATGTAACATTTTAACTATTTTAATAATATATTTTTAATTATTTCGGTATTATATTAAAACGAAAATAATTATTTGCTTTTTAGAAAATCAGAAAGTATGAAAGAAGTATTTTAAATTAATTATTTTTTGTTGTATATCTTTGCCGAGTTTAAATCTTTACCATTAAAAAAATAATAGTAATTTTGATATTTTGAAAAATAAGCTTGTTATTTAGAATTTACAAGATTAAATAATTTATTTAATTTTAGTTTTTTAAATCATTTACAATATTAGTATTTGATTTTTTTTCTCTTCATGCTCTTAGCAGGGTTAGAGAGGCAATATTTTTGACTTATTACTTTTGTATCACTATTTCCATAATATAAAATTTATAATAAATTTATGCAGGGAAAGTACTAATTTACCTGCGAAAATACATTGTAACTTTTATTTTTGGAAATAAGGGTACGAATAAATAAATAAATAAATGGCAGGCCTGCGTTAGAAATTTTCTAGGCTTTGCCTTAGCAAATTTATAAATACATGTTTGAAATAATTTAATTTTAATTATTACCAGGGATGGGAATTTGACGCACAACTCATATCAGTATTTACATTTAAAAAAAAAAAAAAAAAAATTCTTGTTTAATTTAAGTTTTATTTAGAAGAGATTTTATTATTATTATTTTCATAATTAGTGGTATCTCTGTATTTTAATTGGAATTATAACTTTTAAATATCTGTGTCTACGTTGTTTATTAATTAATATAATTATTAATATAATTAACGTAATTATGTTAATATTACGCATATCTACTTACATTAAATGATATGCATCATAAGAATTATTATTATTATTATTATTATTATTTTGGCTGAGATTATCTATCATTTTGAATGCGACATATATAAAGATATGCATTTATTAGTAAATTATGCAATGATGAAAAACTCCAAAAATTTCAATGTATGAGTTTTTTTCCTATGTAACACTAATGTACGTACAAAAATAAAGAGACGAGTTTTCTTTCTTTCTTTTCTTTCTTTTTTTTTTTTTTTTTTTTCCTTTTTTCTTAATAACGTAGTGTTGGTGTATTCCACAGCTATCGAATCAATAATATAATATCTCGAAGATGCAAAAGTATGGGATAAGTGAACAATCTACCATAGCACATATACAAAAAAAAAAAAAAAAGAAGAAGAAGAAGAAGAATATAAAAGTACTTTATTGTAAAGTAGCTTCGAACTTAACGAAGTACCAAATACCGATGTGATATAGTCTTCATCCCACCCTATGGGGAAAAAAAAGTTTGATTGTATCTTTTTTATTTTTTCACCCCAGAACAATACTCACAGTTTCCTGCCATTGGGATTCATGGGAGAACACTGTTTGATGATTGGTCAGTTTTTTCTGTTGGTTGAATAGCTCTGTAGGCTTGTGAAACAACTACTCCTAAACTATTCCGCAATACTAGTTACACTTTGATCGTCTTCCAAATTTCCAATGACATTAACAGTTAAAGGCAACTAAAAACGCCTTCTGCATTGCAGCAATTCGACAACATTGAATTATTCTTTGTATTGCAGATCGTGTAATAGCTTTCACTGAGAAAATGAGGACAAATAACCCGTTTGTATACTTTTGAGACACTTCTCTCCCTATGCCATATGCAAAATTTGTGTCTATTTTCTTAGCTTTGGATCGCGATTATTATTATTAATATTATTATTATTTTATTTATTTATTTATTTCAGTTTATGGTTGTTAACTTCAAGCATTTTTATTTGTTAATATCCAATATAAGTATTGTGGTACAATTTATTGCAGTTGAAATAACTTTAATTTAGAGAAAAAAAGTATGTTCATATATTTCACCTTGCATAGGTTATAAAATTTTACAAAATTTTACAAATATTTTAGAAAATTAGATATTGATTTACATTAAGAATTTCTCATTTGCATTTCTCGATAAATACAAATAATTAAATTTTTAAATCAGATTATTACCTTTTTTTTTTAATTGAAATCTGTCGTATATATTTTCTGCGATTAAATAATTAAATGAAAACTGTTATTAAAAAAAAAATAATAATGATAATCTGTTACGAAGCATTTCGTCAAAAGGGACAGGGTATAGCAGTTATGTTGATAATTATCACTTAACCTATATCTGCCAACGTACTAATTAATATTCTGGACGATTGTCAGTACTCCCTTTTCTCACACCAGTCTTTTTTAGAATATATTTATTCTTATTTTATAGTAATAAAATTTGACTTTTTTTTTTTTTTTTTTTTTAAATAAATAATATGGTACGGAAGAAAGGGTGGTTTCTAACAAGGTTCGGGAATATTAATTAGTAAGTTGGCAGGTAAGCTTAACCCTTTCCCGGCTCTTACGTTCTAAACCTTGTTGCCAAATTTAGGGACTCTTTTGTACCTTTCTCTCACGAATAATTTGGCATAGCGCAGTACTAATCTGACGTTAAATCCAGTCAACCAACCAACCAACAGAAGTGATTGGGCAACCGTTACAGTTAAACTTTAGTGGTGGATATTGAAGAAAAAAGTCCAACACCAGTGAAATTAAACAGGACCGGCAAAGTGTTAAAACATTATGAAGTAGATATAATTGCTAATAAAAATAGCAAACATAATTTAAACAAATAGTAGATAAAGAAACACAATCACATAACTGATCTGTTACTTTTTAAACGTACCATTTTCAAGAATATATATTTCCGATAAAACCTACACACTAAATCTCAGAAGAAAAAAAATAATAATAATCAATTATCTAAAGTTCATATATTTTTTAAATCCTTCTATATATTGCGAAATATTGTCTATTTTTTTTATGTTTTACCCATCCGTTTTAATAAAATCAAGGTTAATTACATTCTATCTCATTTATTAAACAAATATTTTTACCCTTATTTCATTTACTGATTTAATTTGGTTCAAATTTAATCTTTAAAATCGATATTTAACGTTAAAAAATATTGTTTGGTTGGATTAAATATTTCATTTTTAATTTTCATAATTTCTTACTTTATCCTTTTTTATAAAATCTTAATATACAACCATGTTTCTCTCAATACATTTATTTTATTTTATTAATATTCTTTTTTGTTTTCATTTGAAGACTCCGATGTTCATATTTAAACTGTCAACAAAATCAGTAATGAAGAAAATTTTTGCTGAAAAATGTAATTACATAGACCGCACTTTTTCAAGAGACTGATATTCGAAAAAAAAAAAGTATATAATCTTCCTACGCATTCTGTATGAAAATGTTCTTTTAGTTAATTAAAGGGCTTATTTAAGAGAAGTTAAAAGTTAAACTCTGATCTACTTAAATTTAATGAAGCTTGCTTCACTATTTCAGAAGAAAGTGGTATTTCTTTTAGGCTTAAAAGATTATTTTAACAATTATGGTATTTTCTGAAAAGTAAGCGTAATTAAATATTCCTCGAATGAAGTTATTATCTTTACGAGGTTTATATGTAAAATTTCGTAAAGGACTCTTATATTTAAGTTTTCTTATTTATCTTTTAAAATTGAGTACGGTTAAAAAAATACAAATGGAAGAAGGATTTTTTTTTTTTTTTTTTTTTTTTTTGAGAAATTAATTTTATAACCATTTTAATTGGTAATTGTATTTCAAATTAAATGTTAATATGAGATGATTTTTGTGTAGTTTTTAGTTTTTCCGTATAGTAAAACTGAAATTGAAAAGCTATGTTGCATAGAAACGTTCATCAGTAATGTCAGTAAATGTTTAATAATGCCTCTCTTATTATTTTTATTAACTCTCCGCATTTATGTATTAGTGGCATTTTCTTAACTTGGAATATATTAACACAATAAATTAATAAAATAATACATTAGATAATAAAATAGTTTCGACAATAAAAATTACATATAAGTGTAAGTTTTGAGATTATGCAAGATGATGAAAAATGCGATTTGTTGAGGTATTAATGTTAAATAGGTTTTAACAAGACATAAATACGTAACCGAAACTTACTGAAAATAAAAGTAAACTCAGTTTTGTAACTCAGCAAAAGAGAACGTTTTAATTACTAAATGTCTTTTAATTTTCTATATTGTAATATCTGTGATAATTGTTTTACGTACCATGTTCGTTAATGATTATGCAATATCAATATTAAAACTTCTTATGCTTTGTTTACAACTTATTTTTTTTGAAGAAAACAATACTAAAGATGTTTCCCTATTGTCTTGTAATCTAATTAAATTATCAATCGAGTGTTTCTAATTAAGAGTCGTTTCTATCCTTTAAGTGGCAGAGTTAGTTTTAAGCAATAATTAAAACCCATAACACTAGAAAATTTTCAATTAGAAAAAAATTCTCAGTTAAGAGTTAATTTTACGCTTACACACAAAATAAATTTCTTAAGAATGTAATTAGAAAAATGCTTTTTTTTTTTTTTTTTTTCTTTAGAGTGCATCGTTTGTAAAACTATTAGGATTTTTAGCGATCATTTAACTCAACACCAATTTTTTTAATAGTAATTTCCAGAAATCGTTTGCAGAGCTTTTCTTTGATTGCATAGTATAATATCATAGCCTCCTAAACTAGTTGCCTGTCGCGTGGCTCTTTAACCCCTTAACTCGCGCTTTCCTCGCTGCGAGGACGCAAAATTTAAGAACCAGCTGCAAAAATTCATCCTGGAAATTTTTTAGCAAAAACTTACGTTTATAACATATCAGAATAGGCCGGCGTTTTAACAACAAAATTTAAAATTTCTTTTAGTTTAATTTAGATTATGAATTCCGGTGGCAGTGTAATTTAAATGACCCTAATTGTCTTCCGCCGCAATGGGTTAACTTGGCAACAGTTGCAGCGGTAGACAGCTCCACCTGGCACAGATTGCGCGACTTTTTTATTCAACATTCACCAAAAATTTTTTTAAAGTAGGATATGATCAGCGTTCCCATCTTTTATAATTTATTTACAATCATTTTTAGCCCCGCCTTCTTTTCGAACAAGAAATTTTGTGGATTATTTATCTTTAATATGTAACAACTATTAAATAAAAAGAAAATCATTTTTCAAAATTTCCGGTATGAAAAAGAGGCGGGGTATAAAAATGCTTGTGAATAAATTATAAAAGTTGGGAACTGTAGATATGATATACAGAGCTGCCAACCTAATCCGGCAAATTGTTAGTACCGCCCATTTTTCTACACCACTTAATTCTTAGAGTAATTCTCTTCAAATATATTTACGATGAATTAAGAAAACAAATACACTAAAGATTAAGTGGTGTAGAAAAATGGGCGGTACTTACAATTTACTGGATTAGGTTGGCGGCTCTGGATATACAGAAAAGGCGATTGGAATCAAAGAAACGTCATTTATAGTATATATCATATATCACTTCTTAAAATTATTGGTGGCGCTGTCGCTATGATAATATGGTGATTGTCATTATTCTATATATATAAAAAAAAAAAAATCTGGTGTGAAGAAAACCACACGATTTTCATTACCCACTATTACACGTATTATATGCAGTTTTTGGAGATAATGAGATCAAAAGGCATAAAATTTACCTAACAAAGTAGACACGTAAGACATTACCTATAAGAAAAAGTAGAGTAAGAAGTAGTAAAAGTTAAAGTAGAGTTACCTATAAGAAAAAGAATTGTATTATATATATATATATATATATATATATATATATATATATATATATATATATATATATATATATATATATAATACAATTATTCATTATTGAAGAACAAGTAATATGTTAATATTTCACATGCAAATGTTTACATTTATTTTTTAAAGACATGATAAAGGGGCATGAAATGTATCTTATATTTTTAGAAAATTTTATTGACAGCTTATTAATTTTCAAGTAATTAGCTGCTAGTAAATGTTATTAAAATAGAGCTTCTCTTATACTCAAATTTATGTGTTTCAGAAAGTGACAATCTTTTCATTTTCTTTTCTTTCAAAAATTATTCTAGGATAGCTAGCTAATCTTCAAATATTATTAAGTTGTTACCTAACAAATTGTAATTATGTAAGTGCTCCCTTTGTCACTCAGTTTTAGTATGGGTCACCCTTTGTGACTTCAAATATTTTTTGTCATTTTAACGATGAATTAAAATGGTTATCGCAATTGCGTAAGAGAAAATCTTGGCGAGAAACATCCGAGCTACTGCGGTGACAAATTTCAAATTTCGCCAAGAAAGCCCTTTACTAAAGCTGTACCAGTATTTAAAGAGAGATCAAGAAAAGATTGTTAATAATATGGTGTGGCACTCAGATGATTTTCTCTTTGCCTGCAATTCAATAATATAAATATAAATTGCAAGTTAAGGGGCAAGATATCAAGTACTTTATATATATATATATATATATATATATATATATATATATATATATATATATATATATATATACATATATATATATATATAAACTCGCGTTAAAAACAATTCAAACTAGGTTTACTTTTTTTTTTTTTTTTTCATATTATTCCATAGGAGGGGGGTTACCGCTCCTCTATCCTTCAACCCCCTCCCCTTTCAATAAAATGCCTAGAATTACATAGAAATCAAGGCAGTTATTCAGTTTAAATGTAAATTCAATTTATACAAAAAAAAATTCACCCGCACTATTCTATCAAGCTTATTAATATGAATGAAACTTTTCCTGTAGCAATCTTATATGAACTTCAAAATACAACATTCGAAATGACTGCAATAATTTAAGTTTCGTCGATAACAGACATACACAAAAATTATCCATTTAAAACTTTATTTTAGTATTCAGAAAACGTCAAAAGGCGCAATCATACGTAAAACAAGCCCTGAAAACCTAACTTAATAATACTTTATTTATCGTATGAATATGAAGAATTAATTTTCATACCTAGTCAGTTTTCTTCAACATAGTGAAATATAGTAAAGCACTTCTACCAATTACATAAAAAAAGAAGGTTTTCGTTAAATTATTGGTAGCCCTGTCTGTCTTCTATAAATTATGTACACGCGAAATTATAGGGGCCGTCATTGAAAAAAATGAAGTTTACACCTGTTTTAATATGTAGACGACCCCTTAAGCAAAATCAAACTACACCATTAAAAACTAGACATTATTACAGATCGATATGTACCAGCCGTATGTTTCTACGATAATTTACAGTAAAATTAGATGGGGGGGGGGTTGCGATTTTTTTTTTTTGGTGACTGTACTTAAATATAGTCCTATATTAATAGCAAACAGCTCAATCTTAAAATGTATTTCCAGCAATTTTCATATATATTCCCGCTATATTCCAGCTCTGTTGGATAGCCCCCTATATGAAAGATGAAGATATCAGAACCAGAACAGAAAGAATCATACCATATTCTACAGATAACGTGCTTTTATGAATATAAAAAATATATGTTCATTTCATTTTGTTTAGTGCAGTCTATAAGCGATAAACTGTAGCTACCAAAAATTTCACCCACAGATGTAGGATAATTGAATGTTCTTGGATATCTCTGTGCATGAACTATTTACTTGATCTTAATGAAAAGTTTAGTTTAGCATCCCTATATAATAGAGTACGGAGTTTGAACTTACTGCTGCTATTTCTTTTTGATATATTGTGATAACAGACCAACAATTAAAAACCAGATTTTCTAGTTCAGGGGACCTCAAAAAGAGTAAATATAACAAAAACCCAAATTTTAAAAGTTGACGCAAAACAATACTTTCTCTACTTTATCTATGGATAAGGGTAAATGAAATTCAGTATAATGTGACTTCATATTGATTTAAAAACTTTCAAATGCCCTTAGGGGGGGGGGGGAATTGTTCCGAAATTTTAAAGGAATTTTCATGTAGCATGACAAATTTTAATCTTTGATTTGAATTATATGATAATATACGTTCTTATTTATTGATGAAATACTATCACAAACACAGAAATAATCTAACATTTTACATTTATTAACATTACTGTTTTGTGTTAGTGATTATGACATGTCTTGCATATACAGAGAACAAACATACTTAATTAAGAATAATAGTGAAAATTATAATAATATGAAAAACTAACGAATGAGAAGTTTTCACCAAATTAACAACTAGAAGTATTTTTGGCCGGTTAAGTCAGTCAAATGGTCTGTGTCATGATTAAAAAAATGCATATAATCGCAAGCATTGAAAAAGGGAAGAAAAAGTGATCGGAATAATTAAAAAGATAATTATATTCAATAACCTAGGACTCGCCCTTATACTAAGTATTAATACATTTAATACCAATATACAGCTTGAGTGAGAAAAAGTCAATATAATCCTTCCATAATTAAATATTGAAATATAATGATCTAACATAGTTTTATAAATGTACTATTAAAAATATTGTGTTATTAAAATAGTAGCATTTTTTCTTACCTTTCATAATTATTAATTTATAACATTTTTACACTGATAAAACAAATTGCCCATCGTTACATATAATCAATTATTCAATACAAAGGTATTTCTTTTTAATAGAACATTAACTTGGTAATAAAATCTTTTTGTAAAAAAATTGAACCGACTCCAAAAAGTAACTATTCAAACAACTAAAAAAAAAAAAAAAATGGTATGAAATGAAAGTGTAAATTGCGCCTAAAATTATAAAATAATTTCCTTCGCCAAACAACCTATAACGCTACAATTAATCATAACTTTTGAAGACGGCGCAAAATTAAATAAAATTTAATTAGTTTTTAAAGGTTTGTTTTTAGATCGGTAGCAACAAATGCTGTTGTCTCGAGTGATCATTTTCATGTTCCCTTTATTATTTTATCACTATATACAATTGGCCCATTACTAGCATTTACATAGAACAGTGAACATCCTTCACAATGCAGATTATTTATGTTTCTACGAAGTTAAGAGTTTCCTTTGCGAATTTGGCATAACTTTGATAACTATCATCCTTGGTGGCTTTTGAATTTGGCGATCAAAAAGTAGTGAAAAAATATACACGCATGATGTATATTTTCATAATATATATTGTACGAAGTATTGTTTCATATTCTTGATTACTCTCTTAATACACCTTATCAAAATAATCATGATATCCCAAAGAAATTAAATATGTTTGCCAGATAATATTGCGATTTTTCTTTCACCAAGGACGTCAGATACCAGCATCTTCACCAACTTTTACTGCTTATGAAATCTTATTTGTTTTCTTGAATCAAAGTAGTTTTCGGCTGCGTTTTGCAGGTGACAATGGGAGATGTGTATTTTGAATAGGATTTGTTTTTTGTATTGAATAAAGATATCAATTTTTATTTAGTTTTACGTCGACTTCAAAAGTTATGATTAATTGTAGTGTTATAGGTTGTTTGGCGAAGGAAATTATTTTATACTTTTAGGCGCAATATAGTTTCATTTCATACAATTTTTTTTTTTTAAATAGTAGTTGCTTTTTGGAGTCGGTTCTATTTTTTTACAAAAAATATTTTATTTTTCTCTTTTTAGTGAAAACTTATTCATATAGCAAAACATCAGAAGACGTTCGACGGCAGTTTCACAAATCACAACTTCCAAGAAAAGTGACATAACTCAAAAAATTGTTTATGTGACTGAAAAATACTTGAAATGCACCCAATGTGAACAAAAAAGTTACATCTCCATCTAGAAAATTATCCACTCGAGAGACAGTTGTGCCAGTTTTAGTCTAGTCAAGATATTTTTAAGTTGATTTTTCTCAAATGCTGCATATTTAAGTTGTGTCACTTTTCTTGTCTTTATCGGATATGAGCAAAAAATTATCTATTGAATGAACATACGTTAAATTAAAAAGTCTTTAGAAATGTAAAGAACGGATACACTGTATTCGTAACCAAAAATTCTGTTAGTTCTATCGAACTTTACAGTGAATACCTGTCACCCGCTGCGCTGGAAATTGCGCAGCGTAAAGTTCAAACAAAGAGCAAAATATGCACTGCAGCTGACGGACAGAAGTTCCACCATCGATATTTACATACTGTTTTTTCCAGTGTAGCTGCATGCGTTCAGCAGTTAGAGTGAGAACAGACTTTTATGAGTATCCTGCGTTTTGTTTATATCTTAATGAAACCATAATGAAACCTATTTCAGGCCAAGATCATTACGACTACAAACAAAGTATTAAAATTAAATCATCTCTTACGAAGTTATAAGTTAACAAATTTCAACATCAAGAACAATGAGAAACATGGTTTGTATTGAGAACCTCATCCTTAATAATGTCGGTTTAAAACGTTTATGCGTTAATCGATGTGACCGCTTACAATAACCATACTTTGAATTTTACATAGCATAAATGTCACCCGCTAAGGTACACCATATGCAATGTCGTTCAAGTGTGCACAAAATAGGAAATTGTGAACAAGAAAATGAACGTTTTAAGTGTTCTGTTTCTAGCATTAATGTCTAAACTATCTTTTCGTGCTAAATCGATGATGCTCTGCAATTTTATAATTCCCTTTTTTCCTCTGTCTTCAACCGTTTCCGAGAGAGGAACGCTAACTCCTCCACTGTTTTACACCAGGTGGCGCTGTAGGCGGTTGAATCGCAGTAAAACAAGAAGTATCAAACTCGAATCATCCATTCAGAAGCTATGTGCTAACAAACAAAAACAAAAGCAAAAAAACATACTCTTTGAATTGAGAAACTCCTCCTTTTTGAACTTGGTTAATTAGAGCATCCCTTACAAAGTTACAAGCTTACAAACACTAACAACAACACATAGCTCGAATTAAGAACACCCTCCTTTTTGAAGTTGGTTGAAAACGACTTTGCGCTAATCGATGTGACGCTTACAGTAACAGTACTTTGAACTACAGAGTATACGTGTCGCTGCAAAGTGTGCAACTTAGTTCAAGTTTGCACAGTGTAGAAAATTGCGAACAAACAACTGCACGTTTTAAGCGTTCTATTTTTAGCAATAATGTCTAAAAACTGTCTTTTCGTAGTAAATCAATAATGCTCTACAACTTCGTAATTAACTTTTCGCCCATCTTGAAAGCTCAAGTGTGTATAATGTAAGAAATTGCGAACAAACAAATGCACGTTTTTAGCATCAATGTCTGAACTATGTTTTCGTACTAAATCCATGATGCTCTGCATTTTTATAATTCACTTTTCCCCCCTGTCTTGAAACGTTTCCGAGATAAGAACGCTAGCATGAATGTCTAAACTATCTTTTTGTACTAAGTCGGTGATACTCTTCAACTTTGTAATTCACTTTTTTTTCTCTAGAACCGTTTTCGAGATAAGAACACTAACTCTGCTATTTTCCACCAGGTGGCACTGCAAGCGGTTTAACTTTGTACTGCATGGCCACTTTGCTGTACTTATATACCATTTTTATCACTATAGCTGCAGCCGTTTAGCAGTTAAATGAGTTGGGACTGATTTTTTTGGGCACCCTGTATTTTCTTTAGATCGTAAAGCTATTACAATGGGATCTATTTTAGACCAAAACCTTTTTAACAAAACAAAAAGTAACAAAATCGGAGCGTCCGTTCAGAAGTTATGACCTAACAAAGAAACAACAACAACAACAACAACAACAAAAAAAGAAAAAACATACGGTTTGAATTGAGAACCTTCCTTCTTTTTTGAAGCCGGTTAAAAAGTCAAACCTGATTTTTACTCACAAAATTTTCCTGTTAGCTATTACAATTTATTGCGGAATTACATTGAAAGTTACAAATATCACACCATAAGTAAGAAGAGCCGCAGCTGCAGATAAAATAAGACTTTTGTCGACTACAATTTTATCATACAATACAAATTGGTAAAGTCTGTCGTTTATGCTCATAATCCAACGAAGATTTTGCCAAGGATTAGTGTCGAATGGATAATGGGAAATGACCATTTTTAAGTCCATAGCAGCTTCAGTGACCGACGAACTAAACATACATATACTGATAAACTTAATGCTGTAGAGAGTAAGATCGAGCGATCGGTGTGCTTTTTCATAATTAGAAGTTATATGGGTGAAGAAAAGAATGTAAGACTCATAAAATATCCACGTAAGGGAAATTGCTAAAGTAAGGCTTAATAATGAATGAAAAACCTTATTTACTAAAAGAACAGAGTCAACTATTTCATCGTGCAAATCTGATAAAAGTGATATTTTTAGTCTCTCTTGTTGAACGATATTTTTGAACTCAATCAAGGTTTTTTTAAGGATATAACAAATGCAGCAAAAATAAATCGGAATTGTCGACGATCGACAAGCCATATTACTAATAAAAGCATGTATGTAGAAAATTTGGGTGGAATAAGGAGGTGGAATAAAAATAAAATAATAATCATCTCCTAGATAACCTAATAAATGGAATATTTTCATTTTGGCAAACCCAAATAGTGTAATTATAATCATTACAATGTCATCTAAAATTAAAATTACCCATAGGATATTTTTGAAAAGTATCAGTTTATTTGAATAGGCAATAGTTGAGTACACTTTTGCCAAATGCTTTACAAGAAACGAAAGTTGTCTTCGTTTAATTATAACTAAAAACCTTAAACACATCTCACACATCAAAAAGATATTGAGCATATAATCCTTTTTTGTATGTGTAGTCAAGCACATAAATTTTCCAATGATTGCATAAACTGGTAGTCCTTCTAACATAAAAGTCAAAACAATAGAAAGAGACGTCACTTGAATGAATTTTTTTCTCAATGGAAAAGTGAATTTCTCCGTGTAACCAATTAAGTGAGTCCATAGGTAGATGTTAAACGGCGAAAAACTCTTTTCAATACTTTTACGTACGGCTCGTTTTTGTCGTCTAATCATCACTTCGGAATGCAACTTCAATATCTTTTAAAAATACATACAGATTATTGCGTATTGTATATTTTTTAATAATTATAATTTTACGTAAAGTTTTTGAATTTAATGATTTAAGAAATTGTTTATCAAGTTTTTGATTTCATTCTTCTTATGGATTTTTAACGTATCTGCCTAATAGTCCATTTTAGATATATGCTTTCAGGTTTTTTATTTTTTATTTTTTATTTTTTCAGTTTGTTAAACATTTAGATTAAGATAATGCTTTTTATAATATAATTTCAATATTTACTTATGTAAAATGAAATATTTGAATTTCGTTCTTTGAAATTTATTATATTTTAAATATGCAGTTATAAAATATTTGTACAATATTTCATATTAACGTCTGTTTTCAATAAACTCAGAATCTATTAATTTGGACGATACAGAGCTAAAAATTTCTGATATTATTGTTCATTTTTAGAATTACATAATAAAATTTTAAAGCATATTAACTTATATTAATTACTTAAATCGATAACCATTATTATTATTTTTTTTAATTACGTAACTAAATGTTTGTATTTTACATACAAAAATTAAAGTAATGCAGAAAGTAAATTTTTTTTTTTTTTTTTTTTTTTATCATTCAGTTCATAGTTCGTAACTGTACAATTAATGCAGCGGTTGTTAGATCTTTCATCACAAAAAATAGAAATCTCACTATTTTTAACTTTCATTAAATGTACTCTTTTAGTTAATGATCGAGTTTTTAAAATTGTTACTTTTATATTTAAAATCTCTTTACATTAAAAATGACATTAAAAGGAGTGGAATAACTTTCTTGTTGTAGGAATACATATAAGAGACATTTCTTAGGTTTTCCTTAAAAGTAAAGCAATAAAAGTATTTAAAAATAAAATAAATAAATAAATAAACAAAGCAAAATAAATACTTTTATAATCGTATTCTTCAAAATAAAATTTTCAATTCTGAAAAGGAAGTCATCAGTTTTAATTAGGCTTGTTCTTTGACAACTGGGTACGCATTCTTCCAATATTCTTAAAATTCACATGCGCATGCGTCATAAATACTTTACACTAGATTGCTTTCTATGAGAAATCCTTTTCCATGGGAATTTTTAATTTTAAAGGTATCGCATACATAAAATAATCATTGTGTAGTGAATCTCAGAAAATAAGAAATCATTGCAGGAATTCCCAGAAGGTTTCATAAGATCGTATACATTTAGAACTAATAATACGAACATTAGTATTTTAGTCTTTTTTTAAACGTTTATGTCAGTTATTAAAATGAATAAATAAAACTTGTGAATTTTAAGAAACCATATTCTTTAATTACCGCTTAATAATATTTCTCAAACCAATTTAAAGGTCAATAAATATCCATTTATTCTTCGACCACGTTTCTTGAAACCATGGATGCCTCTGCGCAAGTGCTAACTCGACTAGTCGATTGTTAAAATTGGGGAAATAGTCATGTGATTAAGAGAAAATAAGCGATAATAGAGCGCCGAATTACTGAATGTTTTCCAAATCCCAAGCTGTCAGTCAATTGGGTACCCCACCAAGATTTTGGACTGTTACTCACTGCTAGTTTTCGGAAACGTGGTTATACTGTATGATAAATTACTAGATTTGTTGCTAGGAGACACGTCATAAAAATGATATAAAGGTATGAATATTTAATAACTTGCCAGACATATTTTGAAACTATTAACTATATTTATGAATGTAATTCTATGGGTTATTTTAATTTTAATATTTATGAATACGATTGGTCGAATAGTTTGATTACATCGCTGCATTTTTTACACAGAATAATATAACAGCTAAATGGTAATTTAACAAATATGATAGAAGTGTAATACTTTTTGTTAGCTAAATGTAAGATAAGTTATGAAAAAATTAATAAATATTATTAAATAAGTATTCCACAATGTAGGGAATAATGAAATTCTTACATGCAATATTGTTTGGATACAAAACACTTCCAATATATTTGAATTACTAATAATTAAAATTCAAAAGAAAAATAATCCATTTTTGATACTTTTGGTATATCACATTTTTTTTTTTAGATAACTTATTTTAATGATTTATGGATTAATATTTAAAAACTCTCAGTTATATATTCTAAAGGCCGATATTTATCTTTAAAAAGTTATTGAGTAAATATTTGATATTCATATGTTGAAAACATACTTTTTCTTTCATTATTTGCAATTTAAGCGGGACTTGCCCTTATTTAATATTTTACTTATTTACTCGATTTATGTTATGTTATTTTATTTTTATGTTACGTTTTTTTTTCTTACTCGGTAATTTTCCCAATAGATACAGATATTTTTATTTATTTATTTATTTATTATTATTTTTAAAATAAGCATCACGAATGAAAGGTATGCTCTGTTTTCAAAGCTGGGAGACAAAAATCACTGGGCATACAAAAACATACGAAATATTTAAGTACAGGGTTCTCACTAAGGGATATTTTGATATCAAGATTTTTTACATACCTGCCAACATTCCAATTGATATTCCGTAAAAATTTTAGTACCCAAGTTTTTTTAAACACCAATCATTTTTTAGAGTATTTTTCTTCTTATTTAATCGTAATTACATGTAGGGTAAAATGATTCTAAAAATAAAGTGATGTAGAATTATCTTGTTTGTCACTCACACTACTTTCGCTTATCCTCCATTTCAAAAAGTTAAAAATAGATTGCAGATTAAGGCGTAAGACCAATAAAGTAAGATAATAAAGTACAATCTATTTTAAAAATAATCTTAAATAAGTTTAAGAACAATTTTATTTGACATATAATTCTATGAGAGGGGCTACTGCCTGTCTTAACCCTCCATTTACCAATTGTGAAAGTTATGTACACATCACATGATGGACATAAATATAATCATATTTTAATAACATACGACACAACCTGAAGTTCTCTTCAACAATTTTCAAGTAATGTCGCACTATAGTACAGTTTTTTTATGTAGCCCTGTAAACGAATTGAATGATTTCTACACCATATTCTATAATACATGAAACATGTTTTTCTACATATAATATATATATATTTGTTTCATTTGGTTTAGTGGAGTCTATAGATGTTGAATTCTACTTACCTACAATTTCCCCCTTAGACGTAATTTGAATTTTCTTGGGCATCTCTGTACACGAACTATTTGCTTGATCTCAACAAAAAGTTTAGTGTATCATCCCTATATCATACACATTTAGACTTTGGACATTCTGCTAAGTTTGGACTTTCTGCTGTAATTTGTTTTTGAAGTATGATGGTAACAGACAGCGACACACACATGCACACACAGGCCAACCGCTAAAAACATGATTTTTGGATTCAGGGGACCTCTAAACATGTAAATACAACACAAACTCAGTTTCGAAAAGTTGACCCATAAACAATACTTTCTCTGCCTTTAGGGTAAGAGAAAGTAATACGCTTCCAGTAATTTCCAATTATAGCTAAAACATATTCAGACCCTGTAAAGAAGTATATATATATAGCGCTCTGTAAACGTATGATGAATGTCTTCCATATACAATCTGCACAAAAAATTACTAACGTGTATAAAATAATGTTAATTCTATTGTGTTAAGGGCAGCTTATAGATGTTGCAATGTACATAACAGGCATTTCGCCCACAGATTTAATGTATTTGAATTTTCTTGCATGGCCCTGTACACAAATTCTTTGCTTAATCTCAACGAAAATTTAGAGTTGCATCTCTATATGATGTACACTGCTCGACATTGAAAATGCAACAACAAGAAGGAATGATAATAACGGAATGAAATTTGATGGACACATACATTATAGTAGGAAGAACAATTGATTAAAATTTCAGGAAATTTGGAGTAATATGTACTGAGAAAACAGTACATAAAGCAGCGACCTCTGTGAGCAATAACAGCACATATCTGCCTAGGCATTGAATCGAACAGCGATTGGATGACATGTACGCGTAGAGCACTTCATGAAGCTTCAACACAATGCCACAATTCATCGATCGAAGTTACTGGTGAGTGGTGGGGGCCAGTCGCTTTTCAATGATTAAACAGTCATTTTCATTGATGCGAGATCAGGAGAACGAGCTGGCCAGAGCAACAGTCGAACACATTCTGTATCAAAGAAGGTCCGGAATTTACAAACAACTTGCGATCGTGAATTATCCTGCTTAAATTTTGCGCTACGGAGGCCTCAAATACAGGGCAGACAGGCGGGCCTTAACTCATCAGAAATTTAATGGCTGTTGTTCAGAGTGCCAGAAATACGAACATGAAGTAATCGAGACGTGTATTCAATGAGAACCCGTAACATCATTGCAAATGATGGACAGTATGATGATGTCGAATCCCAGCTGGCAATGTGCATTATTCATAATGCCGTTAAATACGGATAAGGCAATCTTGAAGCTGTAAACAGGATTGTGATTTGTCTGAAAAGTGACTTCACGCCATTCCTGCGTAAAGGTTCATCGTTGATCACACATTAATGGCGCCAATATCAATGATGCAGTTTTGAGGGTAATCAGAATTTTGGTAGCCGCATACTGAGTCACCACCTGGATTGATGGTATGTTGTACCATTGGATACACGTCCCGGTCACCTCTTGTTTATATATAAAATACTGAGTTTGGACTTCCTTCTCCTATTTGTTCTTGAGATATGGTGATAAGAGATAAACAGTTCAACCGCTAAAAACATGATTTTTCAAGGGACCTCAAAACGTGTAACGATAACAAAAATTTAATTTCGAAAATTTGACCAAAAAACAATACTTTCTGTACCATAGGTAAGGGAAAGTAAATAAAGGAAGGTATCATCAATTTTATGGCATATTAATTAGAATTGATGGCAAACAAGTTCATATGTAGTGTTTTAAAAATAGATATCAACGATTAGACAAGTCTGAAATTACTATATGAAAATGGTGATATGAAATTTTCTCTTTATGATAACCCTATTCAAATATAATTGAAAGATAAAAGAAAAGAGAAAGAAAGTGAAAAACTATTTCAAACTTTTTAAAAATAAAATCGCATTTTTTATTAATCGCATATTTTCTTATTAATTTACAAATGAATGACAATGCTACATTTTATTTTATTGTTCAAATATTATTATTCGGTATTCGTTTAAATTTTGAAAATGAAATTTGATTATTGTCAGAAGTTATTTTGAAAAAAAAAAGTTTTGAATTTCTAAATCGCGAAAGAAATTTTCAGTAAGCTTTGAAATTTACAGACAATAATGAATAACTGAAAAATCAAATTTATTTTACAATTACATGATGTGACTATTTTCAGACATTAGATTACGATAGGCAAAACTGATCTTGCATTTCATTCCAAGCAAGTGGAATGAAATGCAAGTTTCATTCCCATCCTTTTTTAAGAAATGCATACATTTAGAAAGAAGAAAATTCGATTTACATGTGAACGGGAATCCAGATAGCCTTCGAGCTTTAAAGTATTGTTAAATTTTGAACTTTTTGTAAAAAAAAAAAAGGTTATTTTCACTGCCGCAGAGATAATATACGAATTGAAATTTTCTATATATTAGATAAAATGTTCTTTCTAACATTAAATATGTTCGTTTTTTATACAGTAAGCGTCTAATACTGGTGGTCTCATTACCCTATATTTTACTTTTTTATTTATTTATTTATTTTATTTTTTGTCAAAGAAATTCGTTTGGGACCTAAATTATAATGTTACTCAAGATGTAGGATATTGATGCAGAATATTAACAATGTTAATAACAAGCTTTCAATTTATTTGGTGATAATCCTTTTTATCAATAAACACATAAAAAATTTAAGAAACTATGTTTCGTACTGCATTTTTATATAAGAATAAAGACTTTTTAAACTCTTTTCTTTTCTTTTTCTTTCTTTCTTTTTTTATTCAGTACTTAGGCTATATGATATTAAAAATTAATTGAATTACTTAAAACTTGGATGCGTCAACATGAATCTGTCTATTTGACTACCACAGGTGCAGAAATGGGAATGCGGCACAAAATTCATACCGGTATTTGTTCAAAATTTGCCTCTATTTATAAAATTGTTGGTTTAGGAAAATTTTGTTTCATAAATACCGGTATGAGTTCTGCGCCAAGATCCCATCCGTGTACGTACCAACTTGTAAAAAAAAACTTTGTCTTCAAATTTATATAGGAATATATTTTTAGCTTTCTTACATGCGACGTTAATAACTCATAATCATGTAGTTTATCTTTAAACTCATTTTAAATTTTTAGTTAGAAGTGAAAGAATAATCGTTTTTAGTATCAGATACGCCAATGATTCTAATTTAAAAGCTTTATTAGTATCCGTGTTTTCTTTTCCTTCTTCCTCTTTTCTTTTCATTTCTTTCTATTTTTCTACTTTTTTTTTTTTTTTTTTTTTTCTTTTTTAATCACACCACTTTTTTGTAGACAGCGCTCGGGAACATGTAGTTATCACAAAATAAGAAGATCTCCAGAATAAGTTTAAAATGTTGGCATTCAGCGACAAATTCCTTAAACGAAAATAACATTAACCTTTTACGAGGCGGTCCACAGCTGCCAAACTGCACTTCTTTTTTGTTTTGGCGACGGGAAATTTTAAATAATGTTATTATGATGAATATTTTATACAAAGAAATAGCGGTGTTAAAAATATTTTAATATACCATCACTAGAAAGAAATCATTCCTTTATGAGTTAACAAAAGGTGAACATATTAATTTATTCCTTAACAGAATTGGTTAGTAACCATTTTTTTTTTTTTTTTTCGCACCACATTTTTAAAAAGTATTTTTCTTCTTATTTAATCGTAATTACATATTGGAGAGAATAAAAAAATTACTTTGTAAGTAAAATCATAGTTGCCAGTATAGTTGCGAGGCTTTACGACTATTTTATACAATATTCTCAAGGATGAAATAGTTTCGTTTTATCTGCCACTAGTATTTCTATGCAGAAACTTTTATCATATTTTTACAGCTGTTTTTGTGATCTTATAAGGTATAATTTTTTGTAAGAAAACACTGGTGCCAAAAAAGCGGAACTTACTCATCCGTGCAATCTATTGTATTTAATGAAATTTCCTGCATGAAATTGATGCGCCTGACTCACTACTGCCAGAAATTCTCTATGTCGTATAACATAATGTCGAAAAAAAGGTGTGTGAGGGGGGAGGGGGCGAGTTATGGCAACACTGAGCAAAATTTCTGTTGTCAAAGTTGCCTTCGTAGCACCTTTTGGCACCGGAAAAGGAAAAATGTAATAAAAATACTTATTTTATTTAATCAGTGAACTATAACGGTTTTCACTGATAAAGTAAAATAAAAATCTTTATTAAAATTTTAACACAGTCGAAAGGTGTTAAGTTGGCAACTACACTTGTAGTTGTAAAATCAAACTAAATGAAACTAAATGAAAAAGGGAGCGTGGTGCTAGTTGTCACAGAGGTAAGAAGTAGCACGTAATTTACGAAATAGATTGTAACATTTGTAATTAAATATTTTTATAAACATAATTCTTATGACGCGCTTTATAATGTAAGCACAATCAGTGCTCCACAAAAATGGTTAATGAGAGGTTCTGTACACGTGCTTCATTTTAGCTAGTTAGTGGGGGGGGAAAAATTTCGTAATTTTTTATTAAAGTTATGTTAATTTATACTTTAACGAAATGTTTATAGCTATTTGTTTAGTCTGTGTGTTGAGTTATAAAATGCATGTTTAATTTTTTGTATGAACAGGCCCTGATTAACGCCAAGGCACGCGGGGCAGTTGTCCTGCCCTCCACCTTCTGGAAGGGGCCCCCCAACAGGCATAAGCAGAAATATTGCAACCTAAAGACCTCTTATGCCACTGCAAGGGGGACCCCCCAGAATAGGCTTGCCCTGGGGCTTCAGGTAGTCTAAGTCGGGCCCTGTGTATAAATCGTTATATATTTTTATAAATAAACAAAATGTCCAAAATCATACGATGGGGCAAGTTGTAACATGTTAGAGAAGTGGCTTGTGGAGAAACCGAAAGCCAGAGCTCGAAGTCTCCGCCCATTTTCAGGAAACTTTCAGAAATGAAAAATTTTTAGCTTCTTTGCCAGTACTATATTTATACAGAAATATTATCTGTGTTTTTATATTATAGTAGCGTGATTATTTAACCACGAATTAGAATCACGATTTAATCACGAATTAGAGAACAGTGCATAAAAATAGTGGTAGACAAAAAGCAGAAACTCCTCATCAATGAGACTGTCTTGAAATAAGGGCGGAGAATTCGAGCTCTGCTAAACGCTCTCTGTGGCATAAGAATGGGCATAATGCTTAATTTGTAAAATGTGCGCACACATTAAATGCATGAGAGGGAATAAAATATCATTTGCTTGAATTAATTTACATATTGACTAAGATTGACTTCTATGTTTATTTTATCTTTAATTTTATCTTTATTTTACTATAATCCATTTGATAAATTCATTGTTACTATACCAAGAAGGTTATAATTCAATATTAGTTATTAATTATCTTATTTATTAAATTAATAAATGATTGCTAAAAAAAAAAAAAAAAAACATTTTGAAATATTGTCGTTTTTATTGTTAGGGTTCCCTTTGTATCCGTTACAATTTGCACCAAATCCGGGGCAAATTGAAACAGGCAAATAATTTGGAAAAAAATATTTTTTGTGCTAATATTAGCTAAATTAACGAAAGTTTTTTTTTTTTTTTTTTTTTTTTTTTTTAATGAATATGATAGATGAATATGCATGCTATGGAAAAAAGCAATTGAAAACAGGAAAACGTAAATGCATTTCAAAATAAACTTAATTTTCCAAAAACTGTTACAATCTGCCCCACGCTCCCCTATACTTAATATTTAATCAGATATACTTAATATTTACATTGTCATCTTATTATACTAATATCAGGTATCCTTAATACACTGATAAATTAAAATACATAATATACCGGTGAAGAGAACAGAAATCAGTTTATTAATATTTCAAGGCATTTTATACTTCAACAGAGAAAAATAAAAATTCCAATTAATTACATTGTATAACTGAATAAATATAATTTATGAATACAGAATTTGTTACATCAAGTAAATGTTAAACAAAAGACTTTCACCTCCTGTTGAATGTAAAACTTACTAAGCCCTTTCTTTGAAGTTTTGATCGAAATTATCACCTTTCCCTTTTTCTTAAGAGTTTCGGAATGTTACAAGATACAGCTTTTTAGAAGGAAGCATGAAGAAAATTTTTAAAATTTGAAACGAAGTAAAAAAGCGCATTTACGCACTGCGTTACTTAGTTTGAAATATGTTATAATCTTTCTTCGGCAAAATAAATAAATAAATAAAACTGGATGAATTCAGTTCAAATAAGCTCGCAAATCTTCCAAGTATTTTTTCTACATAAAATCTGCGATTTATTTCTAGCAATTTATGAGGCGTAGAAAGCCTCAAAACACGAATTATTCGTAGTAGGAAGGGATTTATTGTATGCATATCCAAAATATTCCTATAAGGTAAAGCCTCTTTATGATATACAGAAAAAATTATTAATATAAATGAATTACAAAATAAATTGAAAACGGTATTATGCAACATTTTACTTATATTTGTTATTTTTCAGTAAACAATATAAAGTATCCACGAATTTATCTATACTAGTATCGCCTAGTGGTCGAATCTCGACCATTTTTTATTTTTATTTATTTATTTATCTTTTTTTTTTTTTTTTTTTTTTTTTTTTTGCAAAGCAAAGGTATTGTCTTCTTGTAAATGGAATTAAATTGCAAAACAGCAGCGCTACTTGTCGGCTGACATGCACTCAAATTAAAACATCGCAGTTTTACAAAATGTGTATATCATATATCATGTTTGTTGCGTTTATACATTAGAGAAGTTGAGATATAGTCTTGACTTAAATGGGGTGAATCTCAACGTAGCAGCACCGCCTATTGATTGATATATTCCAACTGCTATTCAGCACGAATTTAAATCATGGTCTAACCAATTATCAATCGTACCTAAATTCGACCCATTGGTTCATGAAATGCCACAAAATTTCCTTAGCGCACCATTCACACAGAGGCAAATAGTCATTTTCAAAAAATGAACGACTCATGTTTAAGACATCTTAAAACGTGTAAATTCATTGAAAACTGGAAGTTAAAAATATTCACAAATCCAATACTTTCTTCTATATCATTTTATATGACAGCGCAACCTACGGATTGATACGAAAATAATTTTAATCAATATAATCAATATTCAATCGTGTTCAAGAAATCTCAAAACGTGTAAATTCATCGAAAACCAGAAATTGAAAAAATTGCTGGATCTTATCCTTTCTTCATATATATGCAGAAGATATAATACTAAATCAACTTATTTAAAGATAAGTAGTCAATTTCAGTTAGTTGAAATGCATTGTGTTTTAGCAGAAAATGGGTCTTCAAATTAGTGCTGACAAAAATCAAAAAAAAGAAAAAAAAAAAAAAAAGAAAGAAAGAAAGAAAGAAAGAAAGAAAATGTAACTTTCATAAATCAGATAGTTTTTTTTTTTTTAAATTTGTGCATATGTTCAATAGTATAAAATTTCGATTTTGTACTCATTCACTTATAATCATTTTTATCACTCTGATGACGGTTGACTCTTAGAGTAAAAAATCTGTAGTCGAGAGTTTAAAAATGCTACATCTATATAAATTACTGTGTCCATGGTTTTATTGAATTTTACTTAATTGCCAGATTTAACATCATTTTTTCATTAGGAATTTTTTAATACAAAAGAATATGTGTATTAAATAAAACAGTGCATAAAAAATTAAAGTATTTTAAATTACCTTCTTGACATCGTAAGAAAATACTTTTTGTATTTTGCAAATCTGGCTAGTCGTACCTTTCGAATGATACGACTTTCAACCCTCTACCCCCGTAATTAATATGTTAAAAGTGCAGGGGTGTACACCCCAGCATTTTTTTTTTTCAGGATAATTTCAGGAATAAGGAATTTTTGCTCTTTTTGTCACCACTAATTTAGTGCAGAAATCTTTATGGTATTATTGTAGTAATATGTGCTGATTAAATAGGATATAAATTATTGTATAAAAAATAGTGGTAGCAATAAAGGTGGAAATTTCTCATCTGGAAGAATGTCCTGAAAAAAGGCGGAGAGTACAACCGCTGAAAGTGTACGACAAATTTCATGTTTGTCTATTAACCCTCCGCGTACGGTGCTCGTGATTTCGACGGGCAAAAGAACTTTGTACATTATATTTCATTTACACCACAATTCCTAAAATACTACTTTTAACAAATAAATTATTAAAAATTATTATCTGACTAAATTACATTTCCACCACTATTTATAAAATGCAATGTTTGATATTTATAAATCCTGGAAGCATGCTCTATATTTAAAAATAGTGGTACAGAGCTGCCAACCTTCTCCGGCAAATTGTTTGTACAGTCAGGGAAAAAAAACCGCAACACTCAACGTAACCTCGTTGCTAATCGATGTAGAAAAATGTAATAGGTATCATTCGACGGGGAATTGTGAGTAGTTTCAGAAAATGAACTGAAATTTCGAATTGGGGGTCGTCTACATATTAAAACGCGCACCAACTTTGATTTTTTCAATGGTAACACCCTATTTTTATTTTATATTTGAATTCCTGGGATCGCGACAACGCGAAAAAGTATATTGGTTGTATATTTTACTTATTTTTTCACAGAGTTATAAGCGTTCAAAGTTTGAAGGTGCTAATGTTAAATTCATATTTCAAACTTTTATTAATATCTTCACAAAAAATAACTTGATCGATATAATTTTTTTTTTACGAGATACAGTGAAGAAACCCAAACATAATCCATCATTACTTTTGATTCTGGAAAATATTTTTAATTCTGAAAAATATTAATAAATTCATATTCATAAAAATTATGAATTATGACCTATATTAATTTTTACATAAAATGAATCCTAATGCTGAAAAATATGGGTGTGCAAATTTGCAGCTCATTCCAGTTATTAGTTTTCGAGATATAAATAAATCTTTCTTTTGGAGTGGTTTAGGGGGCCGTCTCTTATAAAGTTTTGCATGAGATAACGAATCAAATCTTAAAAAATAGCAAAGAAAATTAAATAAAATACTTTTATTTTTTATTTACGGGTCAAATTATATAACAACAACATCAAACGCAAAGAAATGAAACAAAAATAATGATTTTTAGACATTAGTGTTAGCATCAAGAATTCTTGTTTTCTAAAGAAGAAAAGCCCCGCCTTCATCATTCTTCAAAACAAAACAATACAGTAAAGAAAAGTAAATGTGACATTGAGTATTCGTGTTAAACCCCTTATTTTATGTTGACAAAAATATGCACAAGTGGTATTTACTTCATCGATTAATTGGTGATAAATTTTGAATCTTTTAAACAAATACTAGAAGAAAAAAAAATTAACTAAATAGGCGGGGTTTACTGTTTTAAATAGAAAAATAGGTTTAATGTGAAATTGTCAAATATAAAAAACGAATGGAATTGGAATGCAAGACAGACTTGTAAAATCGTTTCTTAACTACCGTCATAGCTAAAAAAGGCTTAATCATTTGCTTCATATATTGTTTTATTTTATTTTATTTATTTACTTATTTATTTATTTAGTAGGGGGACGATTATTATTTTAAGGACACATTATTCTTTAAAATTATATTAATATATTTTAACTTTATACATTTTTAAAAACATACTTTAACTTTTATAAATATATTTTAACGCTTTTTGCGAATGCAGGATTTTGTCGTTTTAACAGTAAGAACCGCCTACGGGCGTTATACTCTCAAAATAAAATATTTCAGAACAAATTTTCTGTATTTACAATTATATTACAAATGGATATACATTATAATTATATTCTTTCTAATCAATATATTTCTATCCATAGTATATTTTATTGCAAAAATATGAACACTGGGTACACACTTTAGAAATACGCAACACACAAATTACGAAAGAAACGCCCACTGACAGAGTTACAGATTATCAAATAGCGTGAATCTACGTAAGCGGTCGCGAAAGGGTTAATTAAGAAATTATATTTTCATAGAAATTATAAAACGAATCGTACAGTTCCAAAGAGTTCAACTGACCAAAACTGGTAAGTGCGATTAAAATTGTTTAATATTTACTTCATGAACACTTACAATAATTTATTCGAAAAGATTTAGTTTATGCGCTCTTGTATATTTTTATATCTATATTATTTCATTTCGTATATTATGTTACATCTACGAAAGAAAATTTAAGCTTTACTGGTGATCAGTACAGCCATAATAGATACTTTAACTTGAAAAATATTGCGCTTTTTTCACAGAGTACTGTATGGACTAATCGCAAGTGTAACGTATTTAAATACACGTAAAATTACCTAAAAAAGTACTGAAGTATATACAAATTTAAAAATTTGAATTCAAGATAATTAAGGAACTATAAAAGAGGCAACGTTTTAATAATTTCTATAATTGTTTATTTCCTGAAAGATTTCCGGTGTGAAACATAAAAATTTTCTTTATTTTTTTATAGGATCTTAATTTTATTTCTCTATATTTATAGATAACCCCCTAACACATTTTTGATTATAACTCTATAAATACTAAAGATAAAGTATACAAACAGTATACTTTTCCGCACTGCCAGACTCTCAGAAATTCGAAAATGAAGTCAAAATTGGGTGTTGCTATTGGAAAAAAACCGAAGTTGGCGCCCATTTCAATATGTTGATAAGCCCTAATTCAAAATTTGACGACATATTCAGAAAGTGCTTTTAATTTCCTGTTGAATGATGTCTATTAGATGTTCCTGCGTCAATTAATAACGAAATTACAGCGGGTGTTGCGTTTTTTTTTTCCCCGACTGTACCACCCCTTTTCCTACACCACTTAATTTTTAGAGTATTTGTTTTCTTAATTCATCGTAAATATATTTGAAGAAAATTACTCTAAAAATTAAGTGGTGTAGAAAATGGGGCGTTACAAACAATTTGCCGGATTAGGATGGCAGCTCTGGTGGTATTAAAAAATAAGACTATTTGCAACCTTTGTATGTAAACACAGTAAATACAATATAATCTCCCCGTACACGGAGGGTTAAAACATCTGTATAAATAAAGAGAAGTATCTGTTTGTGTATCTGTGTGTCTGCCTGCACTCTGGAGCTAACACTATTTATCGCAGAGCTACAAAACTTGGCCAAAGAGTAGCTGGGGCCCAGAAAGTGTGCACCTCATCGAGATTTTTTTCGAATTCTGCATCTGAATATTTTAAATTATTATTATTTTTTTTTTTTTTTGATTTTATTCTTTAACATTTCCGCTTCGTTTTCTAAAATTTATTCTTTCATTTCAATCGTCTGCGTATCTTAACAGCGAAATCTTATTATTATTATTATTTATTTTGGTTTAATTCATTTAAAAGCGAAATATTTCTTTTATTTTTTATTCTTTTATTTTTTAATAACTTCTATAAACCGTTTATTTTATTTATTTATTTAATTCATTCATTCATTCATCTGAAAGCGAAATCTTTTTGTTTGTTTGTTTATTTATTTATTAAAATCAAATGGTAATACAATAGAAAAATTAAATGTATTAAATTTTAAATAAAAAGATACATTTATATCAGTTACGTTTTTGTATAATTTTTATAATAAAATTAATTGTACTAAAATTATAAATTTTTTCGACTTAAAATTTTATTGTTACAGAGTGAGGGCTAAAATCGGAGTGATTGGGTTTTGCTAATAAAGTGAAACCTGTCATGTTGGACACCCCTATAAGTTGGACATTTTTTCTCGGAATCAAATGTATCCATAGGATTAACATTATGTCCAACCTCTATAAGTTGGACATTGAAATACCGCCTTAAGTTGAATACTTTTACCGGATGAGACAGGAAGAAAAGAAATAAAACTTCCATTTTCTAACTCTTTTTTTTTTTTTTTTTTTAGAAATTTTACTTATTCCTTGTAGAAATAACTGTAAATATCTAAAAAAACAATGTTTCTTGTTACAATATATTCACTTCTGTCAAATCTTATAAAAACTATTTCTTTTCTTTTGTTGAAACATTGACAAATTACTGTAATTTAGTGCATAATGCAAGCGTCTTTCTTTTTATTGAATTGCATGAATTATCCTTGCTTTTTTCTTTTAAAAATATTCCACAGAGTGTAAAAATAGGCATTAGAAAACACAGTTTGGTTGGTAGGATTCTTCTTCATTTGTCCCTTTTATTTTTCCTACCAAGTTTAACTTGTGTGTATAATTGCACTAATCTTAATATGGGAGAGATCTATAGTGAAAACAATGCTGATTCAATTTGGATGCATATCAGCTGATGGGTTTTGCTGCTATGCTGCAGTTTTCCTCGTTCACCGGAAAATTATATCTCAGTTTCAAGAGTGAATAAATTCACCAAACTTCATATGTGAGATGGCCATTATAAAAATGAATGTTAGCTTAATTTGGGTGTATATCAGCAGACAGGTGGTGCTACTTTTACTCACATTTTCTGATTTTCCATATGACTATATCAGCGTCTAGTGGATAAAATTGCACCAAAATGCATATGTAAAATCTTTTTTGTGAGAAGCTATATTGATTACATTTTCGTGCATGTTAACTGATAGGTGGCGCTGTTATAAAAAAAATTATAGAGGAAAGTATTATAATGGCCACAACATAACATTTTTAATTTAAATTTTAAATTGGCAAATTAATTATTTTTTGTATATAAGTCGTGAATGTAAAAGGCATGCGTAGATAGTTTAATTAAATTGAAAAAAGTAAGCACCCTTATAAGTTGGAAGCCTCTCTAAGTTGGACACTTTTTCTTGGAACCGTAGGTGTCCAACTTAGAGAGGTTTTACTGTACATAGTACCAAAATGAAAGTGTTTAATCGATGCTGAGATAATCCATCTGTAAAATCGTAATTCTTGAATAATAACAGCTACATCTGTCGCCCAATAAATAACCAAACTGAAATGCCGGAAATGGTCGTTGTGACAGACTGTGGAACCTGACTGTATATTGAACCGACATAGCACGGGAGAGAAGGATGCTGCCAAAAATAGCGGGTACTCGAACTAATGTTCAAAGCAATTTCAGTGGGATTTTTTTTTTTTTTTTAATACATAGTTTTTATCTGTAAAGTGTTATAAAAAAAAAAAAAAAAAAAAAATCAATGATTCAGTTTTCAGAATTCATTTAAATGTAGTGACCAGCGAAGCGGGAAAGCCTACTACTTAAAAACATTTTCAAAATAACATTTTTTTTTAATTAATGAAACCTAATACAAGTAAAATATTAAATATCTAGTTGCATGTTAAAATAATTATATATGCATTAAAAATTAAATTTGTGTATTTTTTTAGAAATCAAATCGAATATAAGTTATGTACACTGTTGCCAAACTTAGAGTAATTTTTGTTTAATATCAACCAATAAATTTAAATTGTATCGGTTGCCTAATCACTTCGGAGATTGATCTTTGATTCTCTATATCAAATATTTCTCCTCAATATTATCAGTGATAATTGAATAAAAAAGTCCCTAAATTTGGCAACTCTAGTCATATATATATTTAAATTATTCTCAGAAAAATTTATTATTCTCAGAAAAATTTATTTTTTTATTCTCATAAAAATTGCTTTACTAAAGAACTGTAATATTAAACATACTTGTTCAAGCATATGCATTAAAATCACATTTTGCAAAAATATTCAATTTCACTTAACAATTAATATTTACGTCAAGTTTTTATTATATATATATAAAAAAAAAGTTAAGGTACAGACGTGTTAATAAAATTCTATTACAAATTCTTGTCTCATAACAGAATAACTCGAGAATAATTATTGAATATAATAGGGTGAAATGAGGTAAATGTGACCGATGGATACATATAATCTCGGTTTATTTAAGCCTTTTAGCGTTCCTAAAATATTCCCCCTCTTTAATTAAGTTGGCACCACTATAGTTACTAAGAAAATTTTCTTTGATATTTTAGTGGTGAAGCAGGTATAAATGCTACATGAAAAATTATTGTATTAAGAAACGGGTGACGAAATAATAAAATATGCGAAAAATTTCGAGAACGCTGCCAGGCCTGCATTACTACTCAACTGATTGGCTGAAATCGGACCTAACAACCATGTTTGAATCTTTCTTCGTTATACTTAGTCTTAATAAACCAAATAAAATATGAAACGGTTTAAAAAATTGCTAATATTTCCATCTCCGACAGAGTGACCATCTCAGATCTCAAACTTTTGCCATTTTTGTAGTAGTGCAGGAAACTCCACTTTTTTTTATAAAGAAACTAAGTTTTAAGTGTAAATTTTGGGAAGAATTTCCCATATGTCCTACTTTTTAGACTTTTGTTTGTCACGAGGCAAGCGAACCATGAAACACTAAATTTCATAATTTTTCTTTAAGTGGTACAATGTTGAAAAAAAAAATAATTATATATAATAAAATAATTTAGAAACCTATTATTTGTAGTTTATACTTAAATTTTTTCAGAATTTTTTTATTTTACTATAATAACAGCTGCTCAAAATAAGATAAATCTGAAAGTTCGCCCTAACGTTGTTGCATTTAAACTACTTCTCCCTATTTCGTACCTTTTTTTTTTCCACACACATATGTAATATATGATACTAACAGAGTAGTTCAAACTTTTTTCCCACTAGAAATTTTTAAATAGATACCATTCATAAATTTCTGTAGCTGTTTTAACTGGTTAAATAATATTAAAATGTATAATAATTAACGCAGCATTAAAAAAAGCGTACACGTTAGTAGCTATGTAATAGAGAATGTTCATTTATTATTATCTTATTTGATTTTGCTTTAAAGAAAGCACTCGTTAATGCAGTCTTTGTTTTATTCAAGATGCCTATACTTAATGTTTGCACATTTAGTTAGCTAAACAAACAGTTTCAGTTACTGAACATTGTGCACTCTATGATCTGTATATTCCTATTTAACTCTTTGCGGCGCAAGACAATTCGGAACATTTAAATTATACTGCTACCGGAATTCAAAACTAAAATAAACTAAAAAAAATTTTAACTTTTAAATTAAAGAAAACCCGGCTGTTCTGCTATGTTATAAACGTAAATTTTTGCTAAAAAATTTCCGGATGAATTTTTGCAGCTGGGTCTTAACGGCCCTCTTCACTCACCGTCGCCAGAACCCCGAGCCAATGTTATTCTATGGGGAAATTTTCTTTACAAATATCTTATTAACTAATACATATTTTTAAATTCTGTTTTCACATTCAGAAAATTCCCAACTGTTAAATTGACGGACCTTTTTTAAAAATGTATTTTTTAATTTTTAGTATTCTATTTCGAAATTGCAAAATGAAAAAAAAATTCACATATTGAAAATTCGAATTTTGCAGCTTCAAAATAAAATATAAAAAAATAATAAAATATTTTTTTAGAAAAGGTGCGTCAATTTAACAGCTGGGAATTTTCAGAATGTGAAAACAGAATTTAAAAATATGTATTAGTTAATAAGTTATTTGTAAAGAAAAATTTTCCTTGGAATTACATTAGCTTCGGCTTCCGGTGGCGGTGAGTGAAGAGGGCCCTTAAATATTGCGTCCTCGCAGCGAGGACAGCGCGCGTTAAGGGGTTAAAACTGTGAAACCTTCAACAGTCTCGTGTACTTATGTATACACGAGAGCACATAAATACATAAGAGCATAATATAAACATGAAGAAGAAAAGTAAGTTTTAAAACTAGCATGTTTTTTATTTAAAAAACATCGATCTATCGATTGTACAACTATTTGATATTAAAAAGACAAAATACTGTTCGTTAAATAATAGGTTAACATTATATTCTTCTTGAAATGGCGAGTTCTTCTATTCTTGCTTCTATTTCAAAAACCGATGATGAAATTGAAATACTTATCTTCTCAATCATATCTCTCCAAATAAAAGAAAATTTAATTTAAAATATAATTAATTTTTTTATGAATTTGATTAAATTATATATTGATGTAAATATGAAACATCTATAGATATTTAATCAGTTAATACACTTCTGAGGCGATAAAATTTTGTATTATTTCATTATAAAATAGATATCGAGAAAAATGTTGATAACATTTTGTCTACGAACAATGGCATATTTATAAGTTCTCACTATTACTCATTTTAAGAAAGCTTTTTGAAATATCCATTTTATAACTTGGCTTATATGTAAGTCAATGGATAAAACATGTGGAAGCTTTTCTTTCATTTTATTGTTAAAATGCTGTTTAACGGGAATATTATGACAGTAAGTATGGCAAAGAAAATGTTTTCGAACACAACAAAGTCTATTTTATATATTCTATCAATGAAATATAGCTGAGAAATGAAATAAAAGATACATTATATTACATTGTATTAATATATTAAAATTTGTAAGTACTTTCGTCATACAATCTTTTAAAAATACGAATAAAATCGCATTAAATATTAATATTTATTTTCACGTTTCTTCTGAGGTTGCTGATAGCAACCAGTCTAACTTATGAACTTTGTAATGTATGTTGACGTTTTGATGTTTGAATTTTCTTGAAGACTACCATAGTACAAACATTATGGAAAGTTTTAAATTTTTATGCCATACTTTCAAAACTTGAATTTATTATGTAAAAAATAATGGTATGCATATAATTTACTAGATTTATATTTGGTTTACCTTACACCCGTATTCTTATCAAGACTTTAAAGTGATCCCAAGGCTTTATTATATTATTATCAATTGAAGTAATATCCATACATATGTTGATTTTGTTTTATTCATAGTCTAAGTAATAAATGAAAAAGAAAATTTAAAAAATGAATCTAAATATAGTGGATATACTATTATTATGAAATACGTTCATTTAGAGTAAAAAGTGGTGCAATATAAAAATTAACTGAAAAGTACTTTCGTATTATTCTGATCTGTTTGTAATAATGAAACAAAATTCATGTCGATCACATGTCTTTACAAATTGTTTATTTATGGAAATACATAGTTAAAACTGAGATTCAATCCCACAAATGGATTTACAAAAACATAGTATAAACTAGATTATTTTTAATAATAATAGATTAAAAAATAATAATATGAATATATAAATATGTATATATATATATATATATAATTTTGTTGCTTCTACGCATGGACGACCTTATAAATAAGTTATTCCACGTTTTCTCACTAAGAATTAAAAAGATCTGCATTATTATTATCAATCGAAAGAATTTTTTATTAGTAAGTATGATAATATTGTTTAACCTATAACCTAACAAATAATTAAAAAAAATTTAATTAATAAAGATTAAAAAAAAAAAAAAAAAAAAAAGATATTTATTCATACTGTTACTGTGAAAAGTGTTCACTAATAGTACGAATGATGCAATTAAATATAAAACGAAAAGTACATTTCTATAAGTGGGATCTGTTTATAATGATAAACAGAAGTTCAGGTCAAACATTTATTTTTAAAATTTATTAATTCATGGATACATAAGATTGAAATTAAATAAATCTAATCAGCTTTTAAACAAGCGTATTAAAGCAGTTATTTTTGATTTAATCAAGTAAAATGAAACATGCTTCATGAACATACCAAGCTTGGACTAGCTTGAAAAAAATCGAAAAAGTAATTATTTTCAAAGCAAATATTTTGAAAGTGACCATTTATAGAACTTGAAAAAAAAAAAAAAAAAAAAAGACTTATCCAGTGTTCTTAATAACTCGAGTATTGAAAAGAAGCTTAAAATATTTTTGAAAATAATTAAATTTATTAATGTATTGTTTGATCCAATCATATAAAAGAAAATACAGCATTATTTGTTTTGTAAAGATACTATAAAATATAGTTGGGAAAATGTTATGTTATTCAAAAAAAAAAAAAAAAATAATAATAATAATAAAAATTAAATAATTTCTTTCCTCAAAAAATAGTTACTTGATAACCTAGTTATCTAAAGCAATTTATACAGTTACGACGACATATTTAGCTACTGAAAAAAAAAATAATAATAATAATAAAAACAATATTTCCATTAAAAAGTCGATAACTGTTAAACCTCAGAGTAGCTTTTATCGCGTAACAAGTTCTTTCTTTCAGTGTTTTAAATTTCAGTTCACACCACTCTCGCTACATAATGGTATTCTTGTTATTTAATCATTGTGCTAAACGTTCGAAAGTTTCTACAAAAACTACTTATTTATAAATATTGGAATCTGTAACGGGCTTAAAAATTGTTGTTCACTTTGCAATGCATGTTCAAAAGAAATTACTATTAAAAACAAAATTACGTCAAATTAAATTGTATAAATCAGATGTATTCAGAAGTATTGAAAAAAGTTTTTCGCCTTTTAGCATCTACTTATGGATTCACTTGATTGGTTATACTGAGAAATTAAGTTATCCAATAAGCAAAAGATTCATCAAAATCACATTCATTTCTTTAATTTTTACTATTACAATCGAAGTATTGCAACTTTATGAAATCGTCGGGAAACTTCTTTATATGAACACATATAGCAAGAAAGTTTATATACGTAACATATGCTTAGTATGCGAAATGATTTTAAGGTTTTTGTTTATAGCAAAACGAAGAAATTTTCATTTGCTTATTAGACGTTTGGCAAAAACATACTCGATTAGTGCACTAAAATGTAATCCAATAAATTTAAAGCCAATTTTAACCATGATTTTATTTGTTGATGATTTAATGATTATCATAATGACTCTCTTTAGATTTGCCAAGATGAAAACCTCGCATTTATTTAGTTACCTAGGTGATGATTATTACTTTGTTTCAGTTCCACCTCCATACTCATCTCCACTTTTCTACACCCATGCTTTTCTAAATAATATGACTTGTTTATCATCGACAGTTCCCATTTATTTTTGCTGCATTTGTTATATTCTTAAAAAAACATTATTAGCATTTAAAACGCTGGTTCAGCAGAAGAAACACACTGCTGCATACTTATCATCTATTCATAGCAAAATATTGAAAACCATTTCGATAGTAAACAAGATTTACAATTCATTATTAAGTTTAACATTGGTAATTTCACTTACGTGGATTTTTTATGAGTTTTATATGCTCATGTTTACGTATATTACTTCTGGTTATGAAAAAGCATATCGATCCCTCTTTATTATTTTTTACTGTATTAAATTTATTAGTATATGCATGTTTGCTTCTTCCGTCACTGAAATTGCTCTTGATATAAAAAGAATTATTCAACATTACCCTCTTGATGCACATGCTTGGGAGAATTTGCGCTGGATTCTGAATGTAAATGAAAAACAATGTCGTTTTGTGCTGCTCGATAACATTGTAGTCGACAAAAGTCTAATTTTTTCTGCTGCTGGCGCACTGCTTACGTATGGTGTAATATTTACCACTTTTAATACAAACCATATAATACGCTAATGTACCTTATTAAAAAAAAAAACAATCAGTCTATTTAAACTTATTTACTGGATCACTGCAGATATGCAAACACTCATTCCGGTTTTTTATTAGTACATTCTGTTTTACCACACCACTTTTATTGAAGGTCATTTTGCTTTAAAGTGAATCGTACTTACACACTGAAGAAAATTCTATTACAACTAAAGTATTGAAAAGAGGGCAGATACCAATAGCATAATTGTCAACATTTTACTAATTAACTCCAGGGCATTTTTAGCCCCGCCTTTATTTGGCACCACTTTATTTTTAAAATATTTTCTCAAAAAAAAAAAAAAAAAAAAAAAAAAACCCTTAAAGAAAAAAAGTGGTATGAAATAAAGGGGGGACTAAAAATGCTCCGGAAAAAATTAAAATGTTGTCAAGTCTTCAATAGTGCTATGGAATAAATTAAAATATTGGAATATCTGCAGAGCTGGAACTCTCTGCCCTTTTCACAAGACACTTTAATGAGCAATTTCCGCCTTTTTTATTGACGTTATTATCATGCAAAATTGATTGCGGTATTTTTATATTGATTAATGAAGAGGAAGATTACTGCATACTTGCTTAGTTGCCAACATCCTAATTAGTATTCCGTTGTCAAAGCTGCCAAGTTTTTTAATTTTTTTTTTTTTTTTCCGGAATGTTGTTAGTCCCGCCCCTTTTTCGCACCGTAATATTTTTAGAGCAATTGTCTTTATATTTCATCGTAATTATATATTGAATAAAATTTTTCTACAAAGATTACTGTGTGAAAAAAAGGCGGAGCTAACAACATTCCGGTGTAAATTAAAGAACTTGACAGCTATGCGTAGTACTGTTAGTGCACGCCTCTTTATTCACACCATTCTTTTTTTAGTGTATTTTTCTTTATATTTAATTGTAATTACACTTGGAGATAATTGCTCTAAAAATTGAGTTGTGTGGTAAAGGAGCGGGTACTAACAATACTACGGAATACTAATTAGGTTGTTGGCATCTACGCATACTTGCCAGTCTTCTATTTAATATAGTATTATATACGAATAATAACAATACTATTTCATAGTATTGTTATTACTCGTTTTTTTTTTTTTTTTTTTTTTTTTTTTTAAACCCCTTTTTTTTAGACTATTTTTCTCCTTATTTAATTGTAATTACGTTTGAAGAAAACTATTCTAAAAATAAAGTGATGGGGGAAAATGGGCTGTTACGAACAATACTACGGAATGTTAATTAGAAAGTAGGCAGGTATATTATTGCATAAAAAATGTGGTAGAAAAAATAGCGGAAGTTTCTCATCTTCGAAAGTGACCTCAAAAAAGGGTTGATGTTTTTGCAAATCTGTAAAGAAAGGTGAACGTGTTCTGCCTTTTGACGAAACTCTTTTAGCCAAAGTCAGTGCAAATAAAATGCAAATATAAAATTACATTAATTTTTTTTTAAATAAAAATGGTGGTGCTAAAGATGCTGAACATTGACACCTCTGTCAGTGACTGATTGATTTTTTTTTTCTTTTTTCCAACTTTTCCCTCTATCTGAAAGTTACATACATGCATCGTTCTTTGCACATAATAAAAGATTAAAAATTGCATAAATTGCCTCTTCGATTTATTTCGTATTAATTATAATGTTGAGTGATTGCAAAAATTCTTTATTGTATTGTGTTTTGATATTCAAACAACTTAGATATATTTAGAAATCCCACGTACATGTTTAAGCTTGTTTCAAATGTCCGCTTCCTTGCCGGTCAACAAAACGAATCTTTCTAAAATGAAGTCATAACTAGATATAAAATATGGAATTGTCATAACAAGAATGAAAAAAGCGTGATGTGGATCATTTATATAAAAACTGAGTTTCGTCGAATAAAAGTGTATCGAATGGACTGCAGAAAAATCGAGTACTCAAGTGTATTCAAGTTCTTTTAATGCTTGAAGTGTATTCAAAGCCTTTTAATGCTGAAAAACAATTCTCCGCCCTTTTTCAGGTTGGTGACTTTCAGAAAGGAAATTTGTTGTGTAATTGTAAGTCAACTGGATATTTTTTAATGTATTTGAAACTATAATTCGAAACTTTTAAAAAGAACTTATGTATGTCCTGAAACTTTTGTATTATTTTGAGCTATTAACCCTTAACGCTCGGCATATTTTCCTATTTCGAACAGTAAGACACGCCTTTTGGCGTTCCTTTAAAGCGTCACACGTATAGTTTCCATCTTACTAACTTTTGGCTACCGAAAAATTGTAATAATTTGTTTTATTTTACTTCATCACTAAATAAAATAAATCTTTCTGTTAAAATTTTCCGGTAACTGAAAGGTAGCCTATAGTTACACGTTTTAGAAAAATAACATTTCATTTGCAGAGGAGCACCTTAATTGCAGAGGAACACCTCGATTTTTTAATGTCCCCTCAGAAGGGACATACGAGCGATAAGGGTTATTATATTCCAGTATAAAAGAAAGTAACAGTATTTTCTATTAATGCGAAAAAAAAAAAAATCTAACTACACTAACAAACTTGTATATTTTGCAAGACAATTGGAAAATATGAATATATTCATGATGTTAAATAAGTACGGTGTTACATTTCCATTTAGAACTTGATTTGTAATGCGAATGTTAAACAATATGCAAAGTTTCATCATAAAATGGCTTTTACTTACAGAACTGGTCTTTAAAAGGACCTATGTCTAATTGCAGTAGTGTTTTAAATGTAGTAAGTCAGGCTGTAATGCTACAGAAATATCTGCGTAATCCATTTGTTAAAAATCACAAAATTAAAATTTTTATATTGTCCCCTTGTCCCTCAAATTCAAGAATAGGAACTTAGCACAGACTTTATACCACGAATTATTTAACGAAGTTTTCATCTTCTTAAACCAACGACTTTGTATTTGGAGATATAGCTTAAAGAAATGCTGGTATGAGTTCTGCGCCAAATAGGCATTAATGAAATTATAATTTAATAAAAATAAAAATAAAAAATAATAATAACATTGTAATATGGAAAGCAGACATGCAAACATTTTAAAATTTTTGCTCATTTTTGTTTGTATCAGCCCTTTTTACAAGCCATTTTATTTGTAGTAACATTTTCTTTAATACATGTAATTGCGTTTAAATAAGAAGAAAAATTCTCGTAAAAAACATGTGTGAAAAAAACGGGTACTAAGAATACTCTGGAATAAATTAACATAGTTGCCAACATTTTAATTTATTCCTGAGCATTTTTAGTCTCGCCTTTATTTCGCCCCACTTTATATTTAGAACATTTTTCTCCAATATAGAAATACTATAAAATAAGAAAAATTTTCTCTTAAAAAAGTGGTATGGTATAAAGGCGGGGCAAATGCTCCGGAATAAATTAAAATATTGGCAACCCTGAATTGAGATTTTAGCATGTTAGGAAAACTAAAACAAAAATGTACACCTTTATATTTAAAATTCAAAGAGTTTTTTCTTCATCTTAAAATTTCAAGTAATTTTTTTGATCGTGTAGTGAAAAATGGAATAGTGAAATAAAATGAAAAGTAAATCTACTGAATGAAAAATATTTTTAAATTAATTTCTTGTTCAAAAAAAAAAAAAAAAAAAAAAAAAAAAAACTACATTTTTAAAAATTACAAATTTAGGAGTTAAAGTATTTGGTCAAGTTTAATCACACAAAGGTTTTTCCTTTTTTTAGGACCGGAGAATTGCTTCTTTTGGAGAGGCAAAAACATTGTCACCATTGCACCTTGCTTAGTTGCCAAATCTTCAAATTTTCTACCATCACTTTTTTTTTTTTTTTTTTTAAGATCAATTAACTTCATTTGATTTTATTGTAGATTTTTAGCATTAAATAAAGCACAAATATATTTGCATTGGAAGATTGGTGATAGAAAATCGCCAGGAATAACCTTATTTTTTTATATTATTAAATATTATAGGACCGGATCTAAGAGTTTACAAATACATAGTAGTGGAATATTTATGTCAAAAAGAAGAGTCCAATCCTAAATTAAATTCATTCTTGGGAAGATTTTATGTTTTAATTAACCTCTTGAAGTTTCTATTTTTTATTTTTCATCTTTGTGTATTAACACTTTCGCGACCGTATGTTTTATGCTCAGAGCTGCCAACCAAATCCGGCAAATTGTTAGTACCGCCCCTTTTTCTACACCACTTAATTTTTAGAGTAATTCTCTTCAAATATATTTACGATGAATGAAGAAAACAAATACTCTAAAAATTTAGTGGTGTAGAAAAAGGGGCGTTTTTCAATAGGCGTTAACAATTTGCTGGATTAGGTTGGCAGCTCTGTATGATTTTTTTGACGGTAAGCTCCACCTGTGGCCGTTATTCCTTTACGTTACATTATTTTAAAACAATGTTTACTGTATTCATATTTATAATATAAATAAATATACATTACAATTATATTCTTTATCAAAGTATTTGTATCCGTACTGCACTGATTGCACAAATGTATATATTGGGTATATCGTTAAGAAATAATGTAACCTATATAACCTAAATAAAGAAACGCCCACTGGCGGAGCTACAGATTTTAAAATGACGTGAATTCACGTCAGCAGTTGCGAAAGTGTTAAGGATATTTTATTAAATATAATTATAGAGTAATATAATTATGTTATATTATACTTAATAAACTTTGAATTCCCATTTTAATAAAATTTAAATACATTTATTACCATATCATTTCCAGCATTATCTTCGTATATAATATATTTAATCGAAAGAATGAATAAAAAATAAAAAATGGGGGGAAATTTATAAAATGATATTATCAGTCTTTTAAAATTCATAACAAAAATCATATTTATTTTTGATAAAATATAATATTTTTTTCAACGAAAAAAAAAAAAAAAAAAAAAATTGTAGGGAGTGGTGAAAGAATTTATTTGAAATATCTTGTCGAAATTGCTGAGCAAGATATATTCGAATATGTCCTATACATCATGAAATGGAATTTTAGTTAATCTAATATCATAAAATAATAGCCTTCAAATAAAATGAAATGTCTGGTTTTGACGTGAGTTTTTACTGGAAGAAGAAGTTATGATTATATAGTGTTTTTTTTTTTTTTTTTTTTTCGGTAGTTATTATTGTTTCATTAAAATCAATTTTAAATTAAATTTATTATAATGTTCCATTTAAAAAGTATCAGCTTTCTTAAAATTATTTTCAATTTAAATCATTTATTAATTTAATTCAATATCTTTAAGCTTGTATTTCAACATCAGTAAATATTAGCATTATTATGATTTCGTTAAAATCTTTTTACATTCATATTCTATTAAGTAAGATTTAATAAGCCTTACCTGTCTTAAAATACCCTGTTTTCCGCATACATTACGTAAGTCGGATAAACCAGTTTCACACCGAAATTTTAAATACTAGATACTTTTGAAAGAATTTTTTCCGCATTTAAAACCAGTTAAACCGATTACAAGTGAAAAGAAAAACAATAATTTGCAGTGCAAATCATTTATTAGAAGTAAATCAAATCATAATTTTAAGTAGAACATTTTTAAATTTTTTTTCCATCTTGAACCCAAACTGCTTTATTTTAAAGTGTGTATAATAAAGAATGCAAGTTTTCAGTACATAATAACACACAAATTAATTCATCAAAAAAAAGTAATTTACAAAATTTGCAGTGTATGCTACCCGTGATAATCTCTCTCTATAAAAATAATCACATAAAGCATGGACTAGAAAAATGTGCAAATTACTTAATTATTAGTATTGGAAATATACATAAGGATTTTTTTTACTCAACTTCATTTGTTTGGATGTCTTTTGAAATAATAATAATAATAAAGAGATCAATATTCAATTCATCACTAAAAGCAAATCCTGATTAGTTTTCCATTTGTACATCCAAATCAAATTAATTCTGAAGAAATTTTTACGACAATCTTTATACATGCTGTAAAAAATTCCACGCCAGAGTGGCGTGTACCTTAAAATCAAATTAAAAGTGCAAAACTTACATTTCAAGTTAGATAGGAATTCATTACATAGCTGTGCTTGCCCCTGTAATTCATTTCAAAAGTGCAAGACTTCAGCATATTTTTTGAAATGATATACGCCAAAATTCAAATCGTTTCCTGTAACACTAATAAACATACTTTGTGTATAACGTTTAGTGGGATCATACGCAGTATTAAATGGAACACTATTAATTATCAGAGTGTTAGAAGTTCGTGTGATACTTTTATAAAAGCGGTACTACTTGATATGAACAGCACCAAATATTACATAATTTTCAGAGTTCTTTAAAAATTTCCTCGGAATTTATTTGACAGCTTTGAAACTTATAGATACAGTGACAGTTGTCTTGTATATACTTCGAGAGATGGCGGAGTGCTGAGTTCATGGGGTCGAATGGTGACCCAACACCTCAGCGAACCAGATGATGATGGCAGAGTTGGATCGGGATCGTGATGGCTTACAAAATAATAATAATAATAATAATAAAATAAGGGGGGACAGGCCGGGACTGAAATACAACAAACATCATTCTGAGTTCAAAGAGAAAAAGGACAACCTAAAGTGAAAAAGACACTTAATACTAAATAAAAAATTTAAAGATAACGTAAATAAAACAGTAAAAAGAAAATTAAAAGAAAGTTTGAGTATAGCATTAAAATAACTAACAAAAATAAAAGGAAGTTTAAGTATAGCATTACGAACACTTGAACAAAAATTTTTGGTAAATTTTTAATTTTTTAATGTTTTTTTTTTTGAAACAATAAGACAAGAAAATAACGAAAAACTAATGAAGAGAAGATAAAATAATTTCACCATTTGGACGTCGTCTATTAGCTGGATCCGTGTGATCATACACATCAGGTGTGTTTAAAGCTTGGTTCTCAATAGATTCTAATTGTTCATGGAATTTAATATTAAGGTGTTGTATAAAATTTTCAAGACGCGTAAAGTTGATTTCTCGATACATTTGATAGTTACGAATATAAAATGGTAAGTTATAAGTTATAAATTTGCCTGATGGTTACATTTTGGCTTTGAATAAGCAATTTGATATCAGTTTTGGATGCAAATGATCACACGGGGAATCCGTAAGTAAGAAGATAACGAAGATGGGAAGAATAAAGGAGCATTTTATTACTAATCGACAAATCACTGTTCCGAGCAATTAGGGGGTATAGTTGACTTCTAGCACCTCGGAACTTATTTCGCGAATTTCTAATGTGCGTTTGTCTCGTATAAAAACTTGCCAAACTTCGAGAGAGATGCATGCGTTCCGAGTACCCGGGGTCCAAATAACATGACCCCACAACTTCAGCTACCAGAGAAGTAAAAACAGAATAAAATAGAATTTACCAGATGAAAAAAAAAAAAAAAAAAAAACTGTTTATAGATCACCAGTCTGTACGATAATTAACAAATTGACATAATACAGGTACCAGATGAAAATGAAAATAAATAAATAAATAAATAAAAATAAAGGAAAAGAGAGCTAGGAAGGACAGACGTGGGGGAAAATAGGTCATTGCACTTGAACGGGAAAAGAAAAAGCAGTCTTCCAATTTAAGATAAGAGCCTGCTCTCCAAAAACTTCCCAGATAATTTCTATTTTGGTCGTTAAGTTATCAACTTGTTTCATTCTATTTAGAACGGATTTGAATTTATTGATTAATTCGGTAAAAGGGTATTGCAGGATAAGCATATGAAAACTGCACCAGCGTCGAATGAAGAGTTCTTGCCTTCTATTTATTGTTCCTTTTCTGAAACATCTTTTGCACACAATTTTAGACTTCTACCCTCAACGATTAGGAAGTAATGGGGGTGGGAACCTATAACGTTAAATTTAATTAAAAAAAAAAAACTATTCAAAATATCTTTACGAGGTTGGAACTATTTATAAATGTTTATGAAGTACATAATATATATTGTTTTCAGAATTTTCACTCGATTTTAAACGGTAGAAAATGATAAGTATATTTTTGATGGGCGATTTTTTATACTTTCCACCAAAGTGACACCTACCAAAAAAATACAGTTTATTTGTTTATTAGTTAGCTATTATATATAAAAATTACAGAAGGGTCAAATTGGTAGAACGTAGTGAAAAAAAATAATAATCACTTAACAATAATACTTGTGTGGAAGTGTTTTACCCTCAAAATAAAAGACTGACACCAGCACTCGTTATCAATAACTTATATTATTATCAATCGCAATAAATTTAACCACATGTATGATATAAATTATTGATAAAAGTACGCTAGTATAGGTTTTCCGTGCTGAGACGGAAACTCTTGCACCCTTGTAATAATACCAATGATATAATATTTATTTTTAAAACTATTTTATAATAATAAATAAACAAGGCAAGCAAATACAAAAATGCTCTTTTAACATTTGTTATTAAAATGTACCAATTAGCAATAAAAAAAAAAAAAAAATATTCTATTTAATTGTTATCAGGGATCTTATATCTAAACTTTCTTTTCAAGACACTGAGACGGATGAGAAATTTTTCTAATTTTTGCTACCTTTATTTTTATACACTAGTCTCTATCCCGTTTAATCACGACATATTACTATGAAAATACTGATATAAAGATTTCTGTATGAAAATAGCATAGATGCCAACATTTTAATTTATTCCGGGGTATTTTTAGCGCCGCCTTTTTTCATGCATCTGTCAAGAGCTGTTTCTCCATTCATAGTTCATAATGGCCACGCCTTTTTTCAAGAATTCTACCACAAGTTTTTTTATGGAATAGATTTCCTTTTAAATTTTAAGACATTTTAAATATAAAAAATTGCTAAATATTAATAGTGGTGCAGAAAACTAAGAAGTTTCAAGGACTGTACGAACTATGTCATTTTTAATGGGCGGAGCTATGTGTGAGATTTATAAAGGATGTTATGTCAGTTGTACCTGATTACGTTTAACAATAGTAGATGATTTATAAAAATCACACTCGTAAATAAATAAATAAATGAATAAAACATTATGCAAGCAGAATAAACGAATTGGTAGACGTTTATCAAAGTATTATTATTTAAAAGAACGGAAAAACTTATAAATATACTTTAGCCAAATTAAATAGTACTTTTTAGACGTATAAAATTCTGTGTTGTATGTCAAGGGGTTCATTCTCTAGCAAAGTTGTTACAACTTATATATTGATTGTAAGCGCATAAAGATTTAAAAACTGAGAGACTTCTAATTCATTCTGTAACATTATCAGTAACTGCGTAACAATGTTACGAATTAAAATAAAAATGTTGGCAGCTATATTTACAGCTAATTATATGGCTCATATTCCATGCTCCCTTTTACACGTTCGGAGATGGGGAAAACACCCGCCATTTTTTTTTTTTTTTTTTTTTTTTTTTTTGCTACTGCAATTTTCATAGATGCCAATATTTTGATTTATTCCGGAGTACTTTTAGCCCCGCCTTTATTTATAGAAAAATTTTAGGGAATATATAACTTCCATAAAATCAGGCAATTTTATCCTTAAAAAATAAGTAGTATGGAAAAAAGGAGGGGCTAAAAAATACTCCGGAATAAATAAAATTTTGCCATCTATGCTATTTTCATATAGGAATTTTTATATCAGTATTTTTGAAGTGTTGTGACGTGATTAAACAGGATAGAGACTATTATGTAAAAATAAAGGTAGCAAAAATTACGGAAATTTCTTATCCTTAAAAGTGTCTTGAAAAAAGGGCGAGATGTAAGATCCCTGATAATAAATAAATATAATTTTTTTATTATTATTATTGCTAATTGTTACGTTTTAATAACTAATGTTAATAGAGCATTTTTATATTTGCTTTCATTATTTATTTATTGATATTAAGTAGTTTTTAAAAATAAATATAATATCATTGGTATTATTATTAAGTGATTATTATTTTTTTCACTACGTTCTACCAATTTGACACTTCTGTAATTTTTGTATGTAATAGCTAACTAATAAACAAATAAACTGTATTTTTTTGGTAGGTGTCACTTTGGTGGAAAGTATAAAAAATCGCTCATCAAAAATATACTTATCATTTTCTACCGTTTAAAATCGAGTGAAAATTCTGGAAAAAATATATATTTTGTATTTCATAAACATTTATAAATAGTTTCAACCTCGTTAAGATATCTTGAATAGTTTTTTTTTTTTTTTTTAATTAAATTTAACGTTTTAGGTTGACACCCCCATTACTCCCTAATCGTTGAGGCAGTGTTGGGCAAAATTCAATCATCTGGATGACTAACGATTAATGATTAAATTAATCGTTAATCAAAAATATTTTGACTAATGATTAATTCAATCGTTAATCAAAAATATTTTGACTAATGATTAAATTAATCGTTAATCATAAATATTTTGATTAACGATTAATTTAATCATTAATCGCAAATGTTTTGATTGACGATTAAATTAATCGTTAATCGTAGATTTTACGACTAACGAATAATTTAATCATTAATCATATATTTTTACGACTAACGAATAAATCAATCGTTAATCGTATTTTTACGACTAATGATTGAAGCAATCATTAATCAAAAGTTTTATGACTAACGAATAAATCAGTAATTAATGATAAAATTTATATAAGAAAGAATAAGAATTCACAGTAAAACATTTTTCAATATCGTTTAAATGTGTTTAAGACTTCACATTTCGGTCTTTCTATATGACTGTCAATCTGTCCATCAGATTTCTTATCATAGTTTTAGAATGACCTGAAACTGATGTATATTATTCAGGTAGCGTTCTGCGACAGGTGCGAATCGGATTAGCATTATTTTTGACCCACGGATAAAAACGTGAGTCTACCGATATTAGAGAATTTTTTTATGTTGCTTTTTCAGGAATACAATCTTTTGAATGCATCTTTTCTCATGTTTTTACAATCTGGTGCGGCTCTACACGACTTCTCTCACTCCGACACTATCTCTATTGCAGTTAGACCTCACAAAACCGTGAGAAAGGCCAAAGCCGCCATTTTTCTCCGTTTTTTCAATCTGGTGCGGCTCTACACGACTTCTCTCATCTCCGGACACCGTCTCTATTCCGGTTAGACCTCACCAAACCGTTAGAAAGGCCAAAGCCGCCATTTTTCTCAAGTTTTTAGAATCTGGTGCGGCTCTACACGACTTCTCTCATCTTCGGACGTTGTCTCTATTGCAGTTAGACCTCACAAAACCGTGATAAAGCCCAAAGCCGCCATTTTTCTCACGTTTTTAGAATCTGGTGCGGCTCTACACAACTTCTCTCATCTCCGGACACTGTCTCTTAAAGATTGCAGCCGGAAACGTTCCAGTTAGACCTCACAAAACCGTGATAAAGGCCAAAGCCGCCATTTTCTCACGTTTTTACAATCTGGTGCGGCTCTACACGACTTCTCACACTCCGAAAACTGTCTCTATTGCAGTTAGACCTTACAAAACCGTGAGAAAGGCCAAAGCCGCCATTTTTCTTACGTTTTTAGAATCTGGTGCGGCTCCACACAACTTCTCTTATCTCCGGACATTGTCTCTATTGCAGTTAGACCTCACAAAACCGTGAGAAAGCCCAAAGCCGCCATTTTTCTCACGTTTTAAGAATCTGGTGCGGCTCTACACGACTTCTCTCATCTCCAGCCACTGTCTCTTAAAGATTGCAGCCGGAAACGTTGCAGTTAGACCTTACAGAAAGGCCAAAGCCGCCATTTTCTCAAGCTTTTACAATCTGGTGCGGCTCTACACGACTTCTCTCACTCCGGACACTGTCTCTATTGCAGTTAGACCTCACAAAACTGTGAGAAAGGCCAATGCCGCCATTTTTCTCACGGTTTTACAATCTGGTGCAGCTTTACACGACTTCCCTCATCTCCGGACACTGTCTCTTAAAGATTGCAGACGATAAATTCTTATTTACTAATATATCTTCAAATTATACATAGTTTTTGTTATTTTAGTTTTCTAGTCAGGAAGACAAAACTCAAATCAGTTTTTCATTCAAGATTATGCACAAACGCAAAATAAATTCATTACATAAATAATTATATAAACGGTTGATGTAGCTAATATGTTCTCAGTAATATTTTTAAGAAATATTTTTTTATGCATTTTTAGTAGACTTACGTAAACTGAAGAGAGATTTCAGTTTAAACTTCATTTTAAGTATTTTTAAAATAAAGAAAAGTATCGAAAATTGAGCACCTAATGGTTTTTAATTTTAATTTTTGCAATTTTAATTTTTGAATTTGCGAAAATACCATGTAAACTATTAACTATTTATAAACAAATTAAAGACCTCTATTTAAGAGATATGCAACCTACCAATAAGTATTTGGGTACTTTCGAATTAAGAAATTTTGTCAAAACTCTAGAAGAATTCTACAGGAATCATCTTGAAACTTCGGTAGTGTAAAGAACATGTTATACCTCGCATTTTTCAGCAAAATTTGTGTCCTGAAGAGGAAAAGTGCACCAGTGTAAAAAAATAAACAAAAACCAAAATGTTTTGGATCACCTTGTAAAAAGTAATGCTTTAAACTCGTTTTGGTTGTAGCATATGATTATGGGGATATTTTCATTATATGTATAAGTTTTAAGAGGTTACCTGATATATTCATGGAGATATAACGGTCTCTTTAAAAAAAAATCGCAAAAATAATTTCTCCTTTTTTAATTAAAACACGTAGGGCATTAAATGCAGTGAAAATCCATTTTTAAGAAATATGGTATACTACATTAGGCACACATAAAACAATCAGAATGCAAAAATGTTAAATATCTTATGAAATACGAGCACTTTTATTAAATAATTTTCAACTACGTATGCACAAGCTTTATAAAAATTTCTCTTGTATAATTTAATAGCCAAAAGTATTGAGCAACTTACATGAAAACCCCCAAACAAATATCATGTAAATTTAAAACCTTACGAGAGATACGAGGCTTAACACAAAAGAAAATGCACATAGTAAATTATAATTGCAGCTATTAATGTATCTGAATATTTTAGTGTAGTCCTGTAAATCTGAAGGTTAATCATATCATATTCTATACAAAACATTATGTTAGAATATTAACAATGCATAAAATTTCTTTATGATTTTTACAGTAGAAAGTTATTTAAATATGATTTTTAAAAATGTCTGACCTAAAACGCAAACCTGAACCTGTACACAAACTAGTTGTACACGACCTATTAATGCCGTTTTAAATAGGGAACATTCCATAGTGAACTCGACTAATATATAACATTTTTTAAAATTTCTAAAAATATTGCTGAGGGCGGGGGACAGACACACAAGTTGAAATCATATTCACACCTAAAAATAGTTAGAAAGTGTTAAAAAAGTGTAAAGTTAGAGTGTTAAAAACACTCAACGTAAATGAAAGTAAAATTCCAGCAAATTTTTATTAATAGTTCTTAATGTAACTGAATATTTTTGTGTAGCCCTGTAAATCAATTGCTAATTATATTATATTCCATGGTGCCTATGAATAACATATTTCAATTTCATTAAGCTTTGTAATAATGTTATAAAAATTTGGTTTATAGAAATACCTCACAGAACGCACGGCTTTGGAAAGCTTTGGAGTGTCCCTGTACGCAAACCAGTGGTGGTATTTAAACAATATACATAGGAAACAACCAATTATGAACTTGAATAATGTATGTTAACTTTATTAAGTTCAATTCAGCATAAACGCATGAAAGTGCGTGCTTAAATTAAAAACTTGTCCATAGGCTCTAATCATAATTCTTTCGTGTGTCTTTGTAAACGAACCATAAACATTGTATACACCAGTAAAAACTATTCAGCTTATTTTGCGTTTAAAATTAATAAGTGTTCCAAATTTAACATCGTTTGGATGACTATGTGACATTGTCAGAACACTTTTGTAAGATCCTGTACATTAATTAGAGAGTTTAAGAGCACATATTTTCTTCAAAGAATATAAGTTTAAGCATCTTACTCAGGTACGCTAGTTTCATTTTCTTCATTGCAAAGTAATGATATTAAAATGCGTTTAAACGAAATTCATCCAATACGCCGTAATGTTAAGAATTTTGGCGTGTCCCTGTACACAGTTTATAAAAAATATAGCAATAAAGATATGCAGCTACTTATATGCAAAGATGGAACGTGTGCGCCAATTTGCAAGTCAATCGAAGGATTTTTGCGGACGCTATTGCGGTACATACAAATTCTTCCCATAGGCCGTAAAAATAAGAAAAACTTTGGCGTGTCCCTGTACACGAACGACAAATGAAATACACACCTAACACTATACAGCTAATTCCGTTGGCCTCATGAATATGTGTACCAAATTGCAAGTCAATTGCGTCATTTTGGGGTCCACTATCGCGGTACATACAAATCCTTCCCATAGGCCGTAATGATAAAAAAAAAAAAAAAAAAAAAACAGTTGCGCTTCGGGAGTGCCGACAGAAGTGAAAACGTGAACAATTAGGTGTGTATTTCTTGAATCGTCAGGAAATATTTTATTGTGTAGGAAATACTTTTAAATGAAGTGTTTTTTTTATTCATTAATATAAACTACTAATACAAAAATTATATTACAATTTTATTTAATGCGCTAATTGCAATAGAGACAGTGTCCGGAGATGAGAAAAGTCGTGTAGAGCCGCACCGGATTGTAAAAACGTGAGAAAAATGGCGGCTTTGGCCTTTATCATGGTTTTGTGAGGTCTAACTGGAACGTTTCCGGCTGCAATCTTTAAGAGACAGTGTCCGGAGATGAGAGAAGTCGTGTAGAGCCGCACCAGATTGTAAAAACGTGAGAAAAATGGCAGCTTTGGCCTTTCTCACGGTTTTGCGAGGTCTAACTGCAATAGAGACAGTGTCCGGAGATGAGAGAATTCGTGTAGAGCCGCACCAGATTGAAAAACGTAAGAAAAATGGCGGCTTTGGCCTTTCTCACGATTTTGTGAGGTCTATCTGCAACGTTTCCGGCTGCAATCTTTAAGAGACAGTGTCCGGAGATGAGAGAAGTCGTGTAGAGCCGCACCAGGTTGTAAAAACGTGAGCAAAATGGAGGCTTTGGTCTTTCTCATGGTTCTGTTAAGTCTAACTGCAACGTTTCCGGCTGCAATCTTTAAGAGACAGTGCCCGGAGATGAGAGAAGTCGTGTAGAGCCGCACCAGATTTTAAAAACGTGAGAAAAATGGCGGCTTTGGTCTTTCTCATGGTTCTGTGAAGTCTAACTGCAACGTTTCCGGCTACAATCTTTAAGAGACAGTGTCCGGAGATAAGAGAAGTCGTGTAGAGCCGCACCAGATTGTAAAAACGTGAGAAAAATGGCGGCTTTGGCCTTTCTCACGGTTTTGTGAGGTCTATCTGCAACGTTTCCGGCTGCAATCTTTAAGAGACAGTGTCCGGAGATGAGAGAAATCGTGTAGAGCCACACCAGATTGTAAAAACGTGAGCAAAATGGAGGCTTTGGTCTTTCTCATGGTTCTGTGAAGTCTAACTGCAACGTTTCCGACTGCAATCTTTAAGAGACAGTGTCCGGAGATGAGAGAAGTCGTGTAGAGCCGCACCAGATTTTAAAAACGTGAGAAAATGGCGGCTTTGGTCTTTTTAATGGTTCTGTGAAGTCTAACTGCAACGTTTCCGGCTGCAATCTTTAAGAGACAGTGTCCGGAGATGAGAGAAGTCGTGTAGAGCCGCACCAGATTGTAAAAACGTGAGAAAAATGGCGGCTTTGGCCTTTCTCACGGTTTTGTGAGGTCTAACTGTAACGTTTCCAGCTGCAATCTTGAGGGACAGTGTCCGGAGATGAGATATGTCGTGTAGAGCCGCACCAGATGTTAAAACAATATACAGTATATATTTGTTAACACCTCACATTAGCAAGTTAATTATATTACATTATTTGTATCATACAAGGATGGAAAGCGTTTGCTGACGATGACGCGAATTCAATGATTTTTGTTCACCCAAAAGTTTTCACTTCAAATGAAAAGCGTTAGCTGACGATGACGGGAGTTCAATGATTTTTGTTCACCCAAAAGTGCTCAACGCGCCTAAAGAAGTTTTCACTAAAAAAACTTTGGCGTGTCCCTGTATACGAACTACAAATGGAATGCACACCCAAAATCATGCAGCTAATTTCGTGGGGATCATGAACATGTGTACAAAATTTCAAGTCAATAGCGGCCGCTATTGCTATATTTTTGCGGCCGCTATCGCACGACAGACAGACAGACATACGAACAGACGGAACCCAAAATCCTGTTGAGTCTCAACAGAGGGTCTCCATTGACGTTTCGGCAAAAATTGGAAGTCAATAGCTTGATTTTTGCGGTATCTATCGCGGTACATACATATTCTTCCCATAGGCCGTAATGATAGAAAATCTTTGACGTGTCCCTGTACACGAACTACAAATGGAATACACACCTAAAACTATACAGCTGATTCCGTTGAGCTCATGAACACTTGTACCAAATTGCAAGTCAATAGCGTGATTTTTGTGGCCGCTATCGCGATACATACACATTTCAACCATAGGCCGTAATGATAAAAAAAACTTTGGCGTGTCCCTGTATACGAACTACAAATGGAATACATACCAAAAACTATACAGCTGATTTCGTGAGGCTCATGAACATTTGTACCAAATTTCAAGTCAATAGCGCCATTTTTGCGGCCGCTATCGCGCGACAGACAGACAGACACACAGACAGAGCCCAAAACCGTTTTGAGTCTCAACAGAGGGCCTCCACTGACGTTTCGGCAACTAGTGGATCTGCAGATCAGGAGCCTCAACGTCCTATTTACATCAGACATTATTCAATAGGTCATTTTTATTTATTCCTTATTATATAATCGTATATATTGATTCGATCGACTTGTTACCATAATCAGATACACTCCTGAGAGGGGGCTGTCGCCCCCCTCAAACCCCCGCCGTGTCTCTGTTTGCATATCTTATAAAGTGTTACGGAATTGTAAATAATTGCATTTATTTTTGTATCAATTCTTTCAAAGAGGTTTAGTAAAGTTATTAAAATGCTAACTTTGTGCATTTCTAGTCGTTTTAGCGTTAAATTAGCCTAATTTTCCCTTAAAAACACATAAAAAAGCTCCAATAAAGGAAGAAAAGGATTTGGCGCAAAATTTGGCGACTGTTTCCCTCCTTGGCGCTTTTTGGCTACCTTGGCAAGAAAATCCTTATTAGGGATGTACCAAATATGGAAGCTCTAATCTCATTATGAGATACGAGAATTTTCCAGGACAGTCTGTGTTCGATAGAAAAGTATAGAAAGAGCATTTTTTCGCCAAGGCGGTCACTCTCAGATCTGTGTCAGTTTCGTCAAATGCTTGCTTTGCTTTGAGCGTCTTTAGATGAAACTTTCTTTATGTGTTATTGCTAAACAGTTTGTACTGTTGTTTTACTATTAACGGCTGTTGTTTAAGCTGTGTTTACTGGTTGAATTGAAGCTGATATTTGGTTTAAAGACCTGTATTTTTCTGGAACTTTCTGTGAATACATCACTGAATTTTTGTAAGTTTCGCCTTTCATTCTCGGACAACTTACGGACCCCCAAGTACGCAACAGTATGTATTATTAATAAACGATGGTCTTGTATTATTTCCCTGAAATTCATAAATATCAAATTTCATACAAAAAAATTACATAGAATATCGGAAATATTTTGCGTAACCTTTAAACTAATTTCCAATTCTATGCCCACAATTATGAAAAGGAAAACATGCTTTTAAAATTAGTATAAAATTTCATTATATTTGATGGGGTGAAACCATGTTAAAATAAACTTTTAAGAAATATCGACTATAGACCGTAATAGTACGAAATTATTTTATGTATCCCGGAAAAGTAGCCACAGTCATTATAAACGTCAATAATAAGAATAAACCTGATTAATTATAACTCATTAATTTTTCAAACTAATTTGACATCATTTGGATGATTACAGTACATACTCGGAACTATTTTGTGTGGTCCCATAAATTATTTAGTCTTTACATAACCTTTTTTAAAAGTAAACATAATTTTAAGCATCTTTATAATGTATGTTAATTTTATTAAATTCAATTCAGCATAAACGCATTAAAGTGCGCGTTTAAATAAAAGTTTGTCCATAGGCTCTAATGCTACGAAATTCTTTTGCGTGTCTCTGTAAACAAACCATAAACATTGTATACACCAGTAAAAACTATTCAGCTTACTTTGCGTTTAAAATTAATAATTGTTCCAAATTTAACATCGTTTGGATGACTACGTGACATTGTCAGAACACTTTTGTAAGGTCCTGTACATTAATTAGAAAGCTTAAGAGCACATATTTTCTTCAAACAACATAAGTTTAAACATCTTACTCACGTACGCTAGTTTAATTTTCTTGATTGAAAGTAAAGATGTTAAAGTGCGTTTAAACGCAATTCAACTCATACGCCGTAATTTGAAGTATTTTGGCGTGTCCCTGTATACAATCCATAAAAAGTATAGACCTAAAAAAATAAATAGCTATTTCTATACCGAGCCTGAATATATGTGTCAATTTGCAAGTCAATCGGAGAATTTTTTAGGCCGCTATTGCGGTACATACAAATTCTTCCTGTAGGCCGTAATGATAAAAAAAACTTTGGCGTGTCCCTGTACACGAACTACAAATAGAATGCACACCCAAAACTATACAGCTAATTTCGTGGGGATCATGAACATGTGTACCAAATTTCAAGTCAATAGCGTGATTTTTGTGGCCGCTATCGCAATACATACAAATTCCTCCCTTAGGCCGTAATGGTAAGAAAAACTTTGGCGTGTCCCTGTATACGAACTAAAAATGAATACATACCAAAAACTAAACAGCTGATTTCATGGGGCTCATGATCTTGTGTACCAAATTTCAAGTCAATAGCGCTATTTTTGCGGTCGCGACCGCGATACATACAAATTCCTCCCATAGGCCATAATGATAAGAAAAACTTTGGCGTGTCCCTGTATACGAACTACAAATGGAATACATGCCAAAAACTATACAGCTGATTTCGTGGGGCTCATGAACATGTGTGCCAAATTTCAAGTCAATAGCGCTATTTTTGCGACCGCTATCGCGATACATACAAATTCCTCCCATAGGCCGTAACGATAAGAAAATTTTTGGCGTGTCCCTGTATACGAACTACAAATGGAATACATACCAAAAACTATGCAGCTGATTTCGTGGGGCTCATGAACATGTGTACCAAATTTCAAGTCAATAGCGCTATTTTTGCGGCCGGTATCGCGATACATACAAATTCCTCCCATAGGTCGTAACGATAAGAAAAATTTTGCCGTGTCCCTGTATACGAACTACAAATGGAATACATACCAAAAACTATACAGCTGATTTCGTGGGGCTCATGAACATGTGTACCAAATTTCAAGTCAATAGCGCTATTTTTGCGGCCGGTATCGCGATACATACAAATTCCTCCCATAGGTCGTAACGATAAGAAAAATTTCGCCGTGTCCCTGTATACGAACTACAAATGGAATACATACCAAAAACTATACAGCTGATTTCGTGGGGCTCATGAACATATGTACCAAATTTCAAGTCAATAGCGCTATTTTTGCGGCCGCTATTGCGCGACAGACAGACAGACAGACAGACACACAGACACAGCCCAAAACCGTTTTGAGTCTCAACAGAGGGCCTCCACTGACGTTCCGGCAATTAAAATTTGGTTTATAGAAATACCTCTCATTTAACGCAATGCATTGGAATAATTTCGAGTAACCCTGTAAACAAAACAGTGCTGATATTTACTCTATTTTACATAAGAAACATCCAATATTAATCTTGAATGACATATTTCAATTTCATTAAGATTTGTGTACAGTAAAAGTATTAAAATATGCCTTATAGAAATACCTCCAATAGATTACAATGCTTTGGAATACTTTCGGGTGTCCCTGTACACAGAGCAGTAGAGGTATTTACTCCGCTTTCAATAGGGAACATTCGATAATGAACTTGAATAACATATATCAGTTTCAAGAAATTCCATAAATATTTACAGGAGTTAGAGCTAGAGCGCGGACAGACAGACAAACCGAAGTGTTCAACATTTTTCAACCTTGTTGGAAAGTTTTTAAAAACCGTTACTGAAAATTGCTATCAATAATTTCTCTTCAGAGAAAGGGGGGGGGGGGAATATCAGCTATGGATACAACTACAATTCAATCACGATTAATTTAATCATGATTAATTTAGTCATGATTAAAAGTTAATCATTTGCAACTAATATATTAATCACGATTGATTTAATCATGAATAATTTAATCATGAATAACGGTTAGTTGTCTGCTTCTCGAATAATTTAATCATGATTGAATTTTTAGTTGCAGCAAATGACTGAAATATTAATCACGATTGATTTAATCACGATTAATTTAATCGCAACTAACGGTTAGTCGTCTGTTTTTCGATTAATTTAATCGTGATTGAATTTTTAGTTGCAGCAAATGAATAACCGTTAGTTGTGATTAAATTAATCGTGATTAAATTTTTAGTCAACTAATTAGTTGATTAAAATTTTAATCGATTGATGCCCAACACTGCGTTGAGGGTAGAAGTCTAAAATTGTGTGCAAAAGATGTTTAAGATAAAGAACAATAAATAGCAGGCAAGAACTCTTCATTCGACGCTGGTGCAGTTTTCATATGTTTATCCTGCAATACACTTTGTAACACGAATTTCGTTAGCGATACCATTTACAGGGATGGAACACGGGCGCAGCATTCATACCACTATCAATGTAAGAAAATTTTCTACTTTTTAAATCAACGATATTCTAGGTAGAGAAATTTCTTAAACAGATTCCGGTATGAATTATGCGCCCGTGTTCCATCCCTGCATTTAAGATGTTATTTAACTGAAAGAGTTAGCCAGGAGCATTCTGCTGAGAGTATATAGTATATGACGGAGTGGCAACCTGAGCGTATGAGATTTCGGATTGGTCCGAGGGCGCGGTCTTAGTAGGGAGCTTAGGGAAGTCGTATTTAATAATTTTAGTGGAATTTCTATTTTCAGGGAATTTAGGACATCCGCGAATACTCGCGAGATGGTCTCCACCACAATTACAAAAATTTTTCTCAATAAAAATTTCTTTGCCAAAATTACAATCTTTGGTAAGATGCTCACCTGAGCATCTTACACATCTAGCCTTCATGTAGCAGTTTTTTGCTGAATCTGAATGAAAAAATAATTGACATTTATAACATTGTTGGGTTTTAGTTGGGTTACGGTAATTTTCAATAGCAACTCTATAATACATAAGCTTTTGGATTTGGCAGATAGGTTGGATATATTTAGATCATTATTAGGGGGATGAATTTGGAATAAGGGCAGGGTCTGTTTAATTTTAAAACTTACGAGGCGATTAATTTTAAGGATTTGAAAGTTAAGTTTATTAAGGGCATCTTCAATTTCAAGTTCAGCAGTTTCAATTGGGCGTCCTCGTATGACAGCTTTAAGTGGCGCATAAGCCCTATCTTTTTTGACGTAATATTGTACGCTCGTTTCGTCAAGTTTAGATGTTATAATATCATGATCTTCAGGAGAGTCCAGAAATAGTTTAATGAATTTTCCTGCAGGGGCCGCCGTGAAATTGCAATGACCTATGCATTTTTCAAGATTTTTGAATAATTGATTTTTATTTCCACATTTCGCAGTAATAAATCTGCTTTTGGCAGGGGAAGTTTAGGATTTTTCTTGATATTCTTAGAATTTTGAGTAATTTTCGTGGCGCCATCTAGTGGCACGGATTGGTCTGAAAGTAACTTTTCATCTAGACTCTCGAATTTGTTTTGAATAGGGATGTTAAATAGAGATTTAAGTTCAACATTTTTAGAATTTGGAGAGTCATTTTCTAATTTACCCTTAGGAGCTTTAGTTTGATTAGGAATGTTAGTTTCAAGGGAGAGATTGCTAGAGAGAGTTGGTACGTTAATTGAATCAACTGATACCTGTGGAGTTTCATCCATTGATTCTGTGGGTTCATCATCTCTAGTCCAGTCGGATGTCTCGATCTTTCCATGACCTATTCTGAATTCGGGAAATTCGGCGATTACATGTCGAATTTCAGTCACGGTGAAGTCTTTGATTTGGCCCGATGTTGTTTGTCTAATGAGAATCGTGTAATTTAATTTTGAATTCCAGAAATTTTTCATAGACATTTTCAGATAGTCTTTCGATCATGAATCTTTTAATTTCATAGAAATGACTGCATCTGAATAACATGGCAAGTAACTCTAGATTGGTGAATTTTATTCCCTTGTGTCGATGAGTGGCGTTGTTTTTATCTCTGTATGAAGAAATTTCAGATGTAGTAGAGGAAATGCAAGATAGATTCCCGCTGGCCTTCGAATACTTGGCCATGAAAAGGACCTCTAGGAACCAGTGAATCATCTTTGCAATTTTTGGATACCATATTTAGATTAGTAGACTCAATATCTTCTTTACTGGCCTTCAATAGCTGGTCCTGAAAAGGACTTCTAAGAACCAGTAGATCAATGTGTTTGTCTCGTATCATCGTAACTTAAATTCACAATAAAAATAAATATATTTTTTCCTTGGTATATTTTTATATTTTATTTGAGCTTAATGGAACTATTGAATAGTAACTAATTTATTTATTTTAATTTATTTTTTCGAATTTTAAGAATCACTGAATTCGTCAACTTTGTTTAAAGTATATATATAGGGTTCTTATAATTAAAGTTTCCCTATTCAGAAAGCTCTAGAGACGGTTTTATGGCTCCAAACGAATCAAAATTTTATAAGTATGCTGTAAACGCTTTCTGAAAAAATAAGAAAGAAGAAAAAGGTTGAAATTTTCGTCAATAGGCGCTGTTCGAATAACTAAAGCGATTTTTAAAGATTTACTCTATCAGTTTTGGTCAATTCAGACGAAACACTCAAATTTTATTATTATTATTATTATTATTATTATTATTACAAAAAATCTGCAGAAAATTGTCTTAGATATTGGTGCAGCCTATTGACGAAAAATAAAACATTTTTTTTTTTTTTTTCGATTTTGGCCGAGCACAGAGTCTTCTAATTATTTTTAACAATCTGTGGAATTGCGCTCTGCAAAATCAATAATAATAAATTACAAACTTCGTCAACTTTGGCAATATTTAAGGCGATTTTGGCATATATATATATATTTTTTTTTTTTTTTCGTGGAAAACTAATTTAATTTTGTGTGCTTCATCTAATTTAATCAAAATTGATAGAATGAAACTGCAGTAATGAATATATGTGAAATGGATTTTCGTTTTTTTTTTTTTTTTTTTTTTTTCTTTTCTTTTACTACAAAATCTGCAAAATCGTTTTAGATATTTTCGCTGCGCCGCCTATTGTTCAAAATTTTGACCTATTTTTTTTTTTTTTTTTTTTTTTTTTTTTTCCAGAGCGTAGAGCCGCCTATTGACAAAAATAATTAGGAAAATTGAAAAGTAAGAAAAAAAAGAAAGTAAGATAAAAGATTTAAATTTTAGTTAGTACGTGGTATTGCGCTAAAATCTAAGGCGATTTTTGAAGATTTTTTCTAAAAAACAAATAAATTTTGAGTGTTTCGTCTGGATTGATTGAAATTGACAGAATAAATCTTCAAAAATCGCATTCGATATAGGAGCAGCGTCACTTATTGACAAAAATGTCCTCTTTTTTTTTTTTTTTTTCGATTTTTATGGTGCGCACCGATTTTTATGGTACTCCATACTACTGAAATTTTGTTTCGTTTGTCCAGAGCCTTCTGAATAAAGGAAATTTAACTATAATAACCTTGTACATACTATATATTGATTATATGTAAGTGTGATTTGTTGTTTAATATTTCTTTAATATACTGTATGATTAAAAACAGTTTTTGATATCTTAAAATCAAATATTGTCACTGGAACAACGAGATATTTTTAACATCTAAACATACACTTAAAAAATATATGAACCTCAATCACAATTTCTTTCCTCTTGAAGTCGCATAATAAACATACTTTTAAAAACGTGAAACAGAACATAAATACTTATTTTTGAGCATTTTTTTTTGTATTTTTTAAATCCCTGATAACAATCAATAAAGCACTTATTTTGATAAACAAAAATAAGATAATGAACTTTTTATGGCTATTATTCTACAAAAACAAATATTTTTTAATGTCTATTTGCTTTCATTTCGAGTAATCGTGATAAAACAAACGTTTTTAAAGTAAATCTCGAGAGAAAGAAAATCGCTCGTTATTTTTTTCCCTTTATTTATTTATTTTTTCTTTCTAGAATAACTGGAAAAAAAAAATAAAAAAAAAAAAAATAAAGCATGATTGAATTACTTTGAAAAAATAAGGCTTTCTACAATTCTGATTTGTCGTCAAATAGAAAAAAAATTTTTTCGTTCTTTCTGTCTTTTTTTTTTTTTTTTTTCTATTCTTGTTTTGTAAGGGCGGAAGCATTTTTACTACTATATTAAACAACCTTTTTGTAAAATTTTTCCTTGAAAAAAAATATACAAATAATATTTGTTCTTCTAAGACAATTCGATGAATTTTGTATCTTTTTTTAAACTATTTATTTATATACGTTTTTTTTTAAATTGCGAATCAAACTTTTTTTTTTTTTTTTACTATATATATCAGCTCAATACTACTCATACTTATTATTATTATTATTATTATTTTTTTTTTTCATTTTCTTCTTGAATAGAAAAACTGATATATTCTATCGCTTGTATTCAAACAATCTCAAAAACTAAAAGCATCTAAATGTAAGATTTATAATTTCACTGGGAACTACAAAAGTAATAAACAAAAGATGAGATTTACTGTTCATTGTCCGATTCGAGTCATAAACAAACACGGACAACTGAATGGAATCGTCCTCATTTGTTTACGTCTCGAATCGGAGAACGAGCGTTTCTTTTAGAAGCAGAAGTTTTTATATGTATTTAGACAAATTTTACGTAAAAACAATCGAAAATGGTTTTATAGTTGTGTAATCATTTAAAATAGAATGAAGCAAAATTTTTTTATTTTAAAAAAAAAAGAATATATGTATATATATATACGTGTATTGCCTCTAGTTTCTTGAGTGGAGAAAGGTCAGTCAGAGTTGCCCAATTTAGGGACTTTTTTATTCAATATCCACAACTAAATTTTAATTGTAATGGTTGCCTAATAAAATATAAGACTAATTGTCTATTATCAGACTTGCTAACATTTTAATTTTTTTCGGGGCATTTTTAGCTCCGCCTTTATTTTATCCACTTTTATTTTAAGAGTAATTTTTACTTATTTTATCATAGTTACATCTTAAAAACTAGATGCCTTCTCCTTGGCTGAGAAACTTGGCAAGAGTTTAAGAGGTAGACAGCGCCATCTTGTACAGATTGCACGACTTTTTTATTCAACAGCCACCAAAAATTGTTAAAAGTGGGATTTGATATACATAAAAGGAGAATAGAGTAGAAGAAATGTCGATAATATATATCACGTCTTAAAATTATTGGTGAAAGTTGAATGAAAAAGTCACGCAATCTGTAGCAGGTGGCGCTGTCTACCGTTTCAACTTTTGCAAAGCTTCCGATCCACGCGGAAGGCATCTAGTTTAGGAGGCTAGGGTTACATACAGGAGAAATTTTTGTTATAAGTAATGTGGTCAAAAATAAAGGTGGGTTAAAAATGCTCTGGAATAAATTAAAATGTTGGCAACTATATATTATGTATATCAAATATCATTCCTCAAAATTATTGGTGATTTTTGAATAGCAAGAGGCACTGAAATTTGGCAATACTGATGCCGTTTTCTTCAGAGCTGCCAACGTTAATAATCTATTCCTTAGCATTGTTAGTATCCACCTTTTTTTCATACCACATTTATTGAAGAGTGATTTTCTTCTTACAAAATCGTAATTATATATTGGAATAAAATTACTATACAAAGAATATGGTACAAATAAAGGTGGGTACTAACGATCCTACGTAATAAATTAAAAATGTTGACTGCTATGTTTCTCATTCTGAAGCAGTATCTGCTCCGTATTTCCATTTATAATTATTTGTGATTTTTTGCAGTTCAATAGAGAAAAAAATAATATTCCTAAAACTGGTATTAAAACTTCGACAAAATAAAACCTCTGTAAGTGTTTTGTGATATTCATAACCATTGGGGAAAAAAAGAATATTTAAATATTGAGCCATAAACCTTTCTAAAATACATTAGTAGTATGTGTATGATTGATAAATGAGGTATGAAGATGGAGTGATTTGTACATACTTATTGAAATACGATATTAGAAATTATATGGTACAGATTAAATCTGACATAATATTGGCTATAAAAGTTTTTTAATCTATAGTTCAAAATATAAATATGTTTAAAATATAAAATCTATACGAAAATTAATATTAATTATAAGGCAGAACTAAATATGTTTTTTTTTATTTGTCGTATTTATTACTCAATAAATTTTAGAGAAAAAAAAATCAACTTACACATTTTTTATTTTAGCTGCCTTTTTAATTAATAAATTTCATATTTAAAGAAATTTTAATTTAAAGTATGTTTCTATATTCTGATTTAACCTTCTCGCTGCGTATTTCTTTTATCAAAATAGGTTCAAAAATTGCGTATTTTTTTTTATTACATATTTCAAATTTGCATATATTTCAGACTTAAAATATACAAAAATTTTTTGTAAAAGAGTTTTTTTTTCAATATAGAATTAGATCATCGAAAAAAGTTGTCAGAATATTGAAATTGAAGAATAATGATATAAAAGCAAAATTTTGAAAATCAATTTTGGTTAAATTATGATTTATTTTATAAAATACAAAGGTAAAAAGTATATACTAATGAAAATATGCAAAATACTTACAAAACATTTATTAGAAACGACGTTTTGTATGATAAATTTCGAAACAAGGCTCGAGGCAAAGTCCGACCTCGCAATCCTCGAAATTTTCATCAGTTCCGCTATAAATATCATCAATATACTCGGAATCAGAGTCAGAACTACTGTCAGTGTCGGAAATATCGTCAGGAACATAGGTCATATCACTCGCGAAACGCTTCCGGCCAGACATCTTTGAGCTCTGAAAAGCGCGCGCAAAATGCTAAAAAAAATTATTTCTATATTTCGCAGAAACGTGGACAACTAGCGCCATCCATCTAAATAAACAATTAAACATTACAGAAAAGCCGAAATGAAACCATGAACGGGGAAAGAGCGAGTTGCACACTTAAATAGACGGCAAAAACGCATCCCCGCGATAATCGCGGGTTGCGCAAATTTTGCTACTTCTACGTTGCCCGTGGAAATCGCGGGATGCGCAGCGAGAGGGTTAAACAAATTGTAATGTTAACGATGCATCATGATTTACTAGGCGTACAAGTTTTTATTATATGCATATTTCATGATACGTAAATTTCATTAATGCAAAAATCGGCATTTGATACTGCTAACATTTATTAGTTATGAGCATTTAGAGCTAAAAAGATGGAAAATGTAGGAGAAGTATTATTTCAGTATAACGCCAAACTCTAAATTTACATAGTTCATTAGTATCTCGGTTATTTGAAAGTATTTATAAACTTTTGTTCATATGCACAAAGATATCCTCTACGTGAAGGATTAAAATTGTGTCAGAATGTCTCAGTAGACACTCAGAGATGGCTAGGCAACACAATGAAATCCTAAATATAACCAGAGGATGTTATTTTTAGAAAAAAATGATATTCTCTGGCCAACAGAAATTATCATTTTTTCATTTGGAGAATGTCTTCTGGATGTCAAAATATCAAGCCTGTAGACATCCTAAGGATGTACTTTCATGACTTTTGTATGACAGCTATAGGAGGAATGTAGACATCCTCTGGATGCCTACTGACATCCTTTAACTATCAAGAGGATAGCATATGGCAACCTGACACCCTGCGGATGACAAAAACAGACAGTCAAAAATATTCTCTGATTAGAAAACGTTTACATACTGAAACTGTAACAAACTTTAAAACTTTCAGTATGAATGCCTAAGTTTTACATCGCTAAAATTTTACAACTAACACAAGATCAAATTTTATTAATAACAATGTAGTGAATTTAAGTCTATATGAACTGTACAAAACAAAAATAAAAATAAAATAAAATAAAAACTCTTACCTTATCTATCAATTTTTAGATTATCAAAAAAAAAAAAAAAAAAAAAAAAATGCGTGCCTTGAAACGTAATGCCGGCCGAAATTAACACTTATGTCTTTCTCTTACGTAAGACTGCACACGTGCGTCGATTGTGCACGCGTGTCCGATAAGAAAATACACAGGATTTTCGGAAGATAATTTCAGCGGATCGTTCAATCAGAAAATCCACCGGCTAAATGGTTAGATAATGGATGAAGAAATATGGGGATAAATGGTTTGATAATCCATTAACTGTATTTACTAGGTTTCCCACGGCCTGAATTTTTTTAAGGTCACTTCCACCAGTATTATCTAAAAATAAATTTATTTTTAAATGTACGCTGTAAATTTAAGAAAAAAATTATCTTAAAATCATTCCGGTGGAAGATTCCTTAAAAAAAAAAAAAAAAAAAAAAAAGCGTGGTCGTGAGAATTCTGTTCACGAATTCAATGGATACCTCTCATATCACATGACAAATACAGGATCTGTATGATAATTATAGGATGTCCACAGGATAATTTTGGTTGTATGGGTGAGTCCCAGAAAGTTACCAATTACCCACAGTTTAAAACTAGTGCGACGTAATATCTACTCAACCAGTCAACTAACATATGCAAACAAAAAATTAAAAATAAATGAAATAAATAAATAGAAATTTAAATTAAAAGTAGAAGAAAATTATCAACGATGATCGCTTTGTCAATGTGTGTTAGTATAAGAACATGACATTTTAAGCCATTAAATCTGATAAATATATAGAAAAAATTGTGATGGTGTGTCTCTAGAGCACATCTAGGGATAAATCCCAGATTGTCGCCAATTGTGTACTGTATTTCTCAGTTTAAACTCACTCCACCTCAACTTCTATTTGATAAGAAGAACAAAAGAAGAAAAAAATGAAGCCGAAAAAATTAAATAAATTATATTATAAATGCAGTGAATTTTTTTATTGTACTTAATATAGTTTTGTAATTTAACAGTCACCAATAATTTTGAGAAGTGATATTTAATGTACACAGAGCTGCCAACCTAATCCGGCAAATTGTTAGTACCGCCCCTTTCTCTACACAACTTAATTTTTAGAGTAATTCTCTTCAAATATATTTACGATGAATTAAGAAAACAAATACTCTAAAAATATATTGGTGTACAAAAAGGGGCGGTACAAACAATTTGTCGGATTAGGTTGGCAGCTCTGTGTATATAATCGACGATTAATCGTCTATAATGTATATCAAACAACATTCTTGCCAACATCCTAATTAATATTTCGTAGTCTTGATAGTCCTGCTCTTCTTCTCACACCAATAAATTTTTAGAGTAATATTCCCCAAATTCATCTACGATTAAAAAAGAGGAAACATACTCCAAAAAAAAAAAAAAAATACCGGTGTGGAAAAGAAGGCGGAGCTGACAATACTACGGTATATTAATTAGTATGCTGGCAAGTATGGTTTAAAACATCACGTCTCAAAATTATTGATGACTATTAAATAAAAAATTAAAAAATGACTATTAAATAAAATTCAAGCATAGAAGAAAAAATCAAATTAAACTTTTTCTAAATAAATTAAACAACTTTCCAGTAATTTTTTCTCTACTTGCGAACTTCTAAATTTATACATATTAATTCTTTACCAGTAATTTACAAATGGAAAATTGCAAATGGATCAGTTACAAATAATTTGTAAATGGAGAAGGATATCAAACGGTTTTATTTTTACAAATAAAACCGTTTGATATCCTTCTCCTTTTTGTTGCAGCGGCTTTAGAATTTAAACGCCATTTTTGGAGTTAAAAGAAATGGGCATAGTTTCAAAGTTCTTATCTTTCAGATGAACAGAAATACATTCTATCTGTCAGTGTAATGAGCTTGTGAAAATTATTCATTTCAAGTTTCACTTTCTTCCTTTGACAAAATCTATAATTTCTTTCAACATCTTTAAAGTGAGACATTTTTTTTTTTTTTTTTTAACAAATGATGCAGGATGTAATAGTTATTTTAATTCAAATTTAAATGTTTAAGTAACATTTATTTAAAACATATATAATAGCTATCATCTTGAATGTTTTGTCATAAATTAAGCATTTAAATCTGTCGCTCTTTTAAAGAAAATTTCTCCTCTAAATAGTTAGAATAATTTTGAAAATGCTTTTAATTTTTTTTTTAGTTACATAATATAAAATATTTTTTCAACAACATAGATACAAATTTCTTAAGGTTCTTAACACATATTTTTCTAAGTAAATATACTTATATTATTTAATTAGGAAAAACTATTACAAAAATTTTTAAAACATTCCTTTTCAAAATTACTGGAGAAAAAAAAAAAAAAAAAAAAAAAAAAAAAAAACTAGAAATAATTGCATGCTTCATTTAAAAATATAATTAAAGAATATACAAAGTCCGTATACACATGCCTCTTTTCAAAGACATTCCAACACTACTTTTTAAAAATAATTTCCTATTTTAGTTTCCAGACTATTTCTTAATTACAGAAAATATTTTCTAAAACATTAGTGGTGGAAAAACTTATGCAAATTCAAAAACCGTATGGGTCCTGATATAGTTATCCAATAAGACGAATGCTTAAATGGAAAATCAAATATATGCTTTGTTTAGTGTGGTTATTAATTATTGTTATTTTCAGCATGCTTAAGAATATGTTAATATTTTGATTAGAAATATATTAATATATAAAAAAATATTTTTGCATTTTTTTTTTTTTTTTTTTTTTTTTTTTTTTTTTTTTAATACACAGTATTTCAAACAATCTGAAAAAGTAAACGTAAATAGAGTGGATTGAAACAACAATGTTTATGCGTGATGCTGAAATGCCACGAGTAATTGCTAGTATTTAAAAAGCACTAATAATACATAAGTGAAAAAAAGTATATAAAAGAGCGATCATCAACAGTGATTCAAGATTCACTATGGCGCGGCACATGAATTCGCGCAAGTTAACAAAAATATCAAGCTGGTGGGCGCAATTTCGAACACTTATTGTAAATATTGATGCAAAGAAGCAATTTGTTTTTACTATTTGCTTTTATAAGTTTTTACTTTCATTTTTTGCAAAATGTTTTTTATTTTATATTTAATTTTTTGTGTTATGCCTATACAAAAGATGTATGTTTTACTAAACAGTTCAACCCCTTAATCTTTGTTCCATGACCGTAGAAATATTCGTATTTGAAACTCCACCTACGTTGCAACTTTTAAATTCTCTGTGTTACAGATACAGTATATCTAAAAAAATTTCACAATATTAATATTTATTTAAGCAATGTGAATTATTCGGAATTTTTTTTTTATTATGTATCGCCTTTTGTGTGATAAACAATTTTAAATGGAATCTCTCTATTAAATAATACACCATTCAAGACGAACGACAGTAGGCGGAGCTTCTGGTAAAAACACAGAAAACACATGGGCCGTAAAGGGTTAAAATGACGTTTGGGGACATGGGCTCCTATGCAATTCTGAGTATAATGATGTATCCTACCTCCCCTCAAATTTTGTTCCATCTCGTCGTTGAATCACCCTGCATATATATATATATATATATATATATATATATATATATATATATATATTTTTTTTTTTTGTAAGGGGGCGGAGCTAAAAGTGCTGTGAAATTAAATAAGGAACTTTACAGCTCTGCCTGATTGTCCGTTATTATTCTTAAATATCTTCATAATTATTTGCAAATACAAAATCATTTATTTTTATCCTTTTATTTAGTCAAAACAAGACTAAATCTCATTAATGGGTCGATCCAGGCGAAAAGAATGACCATTAACTGCACATATCTTATTTTGTTTTTTATTTCATCATTCATCTTCTTACTATAAAAAATCTTAAGTTGAAAGTCGTAGACAAGAGCTCTTCCCGTAGATAAATGAACTCGAAAATGTTTCATTGTCAGCATTAAAGAATTAAACGGAATATCTATATTAATAAAATCAGAGTTTTGTCTGTAAATTTGTCGGAATCGAAAAATTTTGCGATATCTTCTCGTTTTACACCCCATGAAAGCCGAAAATGTCTTCAGAAAATTTTGCCTGTGCGTGTGTGTGTGTGTGTGTGTCATCGTGTCCGAATGTCGCTTTTTTTGTCCGGGCATCACTTGAGAACGGCTGGACGGAATTCAACGGCGCTTGGCAGGAATTTAGGTCTTCACCCATCTTAAAATTATATCTATCAACTTTTCAGAAATTCTCCCCCGTTCCCCCTAGGGGGTAAAAGACTAAAACACGTTTGTCCGGGCATCACTCGAGAACGGCTGGGCGGAATTCAACGTCGCTTGGCAGAAACTTAGGTCTTCACCCAACTTGAAATTATATCTATAGAAATTTTCAAAATTATGATTAGTGTTTAAATTGTGGGTAAAAAACGCCTGCGCATGCGCCATAAATATTTTTTCACTAAAATGCTTTGAATGGAAAAATAAAATATAAAAATAATTTTTTAAGTTAAAGACTTTTGTATTCGCGTGATTCGCATTACAAATTATGAAAAGATTGAAATGAAGTGTTGCCATATAATTTTCATACTTTAGTTAATTTTAAAAAAATCTAATTGTCGTATCGAAAAACTGTTTACACCCCAGGATTCAGAAAAATCACCTCTTTCATTTGGTACTGAATTTGTAACAATAAGTCTGGTATTTCTAATTTATTTTTCATTTTATCCGTTTTTCCGTTGCCACTTAAATTTCATACTTTAGTTATTTTTTAAAAATCTAATTGTCGCATCGAAAAACTGTTTGAACCCCTGGATTCAGCAAAATCGCCCCTTTCATTCGGTATCAAATTTATAAATATAGGTCTGATATTTCTAATTTATTTTACCCTTTTTCCGTTTTCAAACCAGATTCGATATGGAACAGCTTTAGTATTGGATCCCTTTGGCAGAATTTGAAATTCGGAACCGAAGTAGCTCGGACGTTTCTCGCCAAGATCTTTAATTGCACAATTGAGATAGCCAATTCAGTTCATCGCAGAAATGGCTTAAAATATTTAAAGTCACCAAAGGGTTTCCATACTAAAGCTGTGCGTTTTGTATTTATTTATTTATAATATTTTCTATTAAAGACTTCTGTGGTCACGAAATTTGGCGCGTAAATTGTTTGTTTGCATCCGGCACTTATTGTAACTGGATTTCACGAAATTCGAAATCCCCCCCCCCCCACCCACACACACACCTTCTCGGAGTCGGAGGGCAATAAACGGTATAACTTTAGTATAACCCCACAGCTGAATTTGCCGATTTTTCTTTGGCGCCGTTTTGAAGGATAACGATGTCGTTCTGGACTGTTTGCGATATAATATGCAGCCTAATATGTTGTTTATTTTGGATTTTTGATCTTATGATTTAGATTATGATTTTATGATTTAGATTATGATTTTATCATTCATCATATGATTTATGATTTAGCCATAAGCGCCAACAAAAAAAATCGCCAAATATCGTTGTGGGGTTATACTGAAGTTGTTCCCAATAAACATGTGTAAAAACATATTTTTCCTCTTTGAATTATCTTAGAATGGCGAATTTTTGTGCGCGGATATTGATTAAGTGTACGCATTATGTACATTAGTGGGATTTTGCAAAACTTTGAACTCATCCGCTGAGGAAAGGGAAGTAAGAAGTGTGTTCCGAAGGCAGTAGGGACCCAGACTGGATATTGATTAAGTGTACGCATTATGTACATTAGTGTGATTTTTCAAAACTTCGAACTCAACGCTGAGGAAGGGGAAGTAAAAAGTGAGTAAGTTGTGCCGAAGACAGTGGAAACCCAGAGTCCTTAATTTGCGAGCGAGAAAACCTCTACCAATCACAGCGAGAACTTAGGTTATTAATAAAGATATGGTATTTTGAGACTTCATTTAAGTTTAATGTCCAGCGAAGCGGGCAAAGCCTGCTAGTAATATTCTATAATCGTTGGGTTCTGTTTTCTTTAATAATAACTTTCTTAAATTAAACTCCTTAGATCCGAAGTTAACATAACAAAATAAATATCGTTTAAATGCTTTTACTCTTACTGGCCAACGTCCTAATTAATATTCCGTAGTATCGTTAGCCCCGCCTCCTTTTCTACACCATTATTATTATTATTATTATTATTATTATTTACTATTTTCCTTCTTACTCAATTGCAATTGCATTTGGATAAATTTACCTTACAAATTTAATGGTGTGAGAAAAAGTGGTGGACTAACAACACTACGAGATATTAGTTAGGATTTTAGCAAGTATGTTTACAATATCAAAGGTTACGGAAAAATAACCTTTATGGATTTATCAGCTTAGGGTCTAGTTATTTTAAATGATATATATGGTCATGTAACAGTTAAAGTATAAATTATAAAATCCCAAAATCCTTTTTGTACAGTCAGGGGAAAAAAAAACGCAACACTCAATGTAACTTCGTTCCTAATCGATGTAGAAAACTGTAATAGGTATCATTCAACGGAGAATTGTGAGTAGTTTCAGAAAATGAACCGAAATTTTGAATTGGGGGTCGTCTACATATTAAAACTCGCACCAACTTTGATTTTTTCAATGGTAACACCCTATTTTTATTTTATATTTGAATTTCTGGGATCGCGACAACGCGAAAAAGTATATTGGTTGTATATTTTACTTATTTTTTCACAGAGTTATAAGCGTTCAAAGTTTGAAGGTGCTAATGTTAAATTCATATTTCAAACTTTTATTAATATCTTCACAAAAAATAACTTGATCGATATAATTTTTTTTTTTACGAGATACAGTGAAGAAACCCAAACATAATCCATCATTACTTTTGATTCTGAAAAATATTTTTAATTCTGAAAAATATTAATAAATTCATATTCATAAAAATTATGAATTATGACCTATATTAATTTTTGCATAAAATGAATCCTAATGCTGAAAAATATGGGTGTGCAAATTTGCAGCTCATTCCAGTTATTAGTTTTCGAGATATAAATAAATCTTTCTTTTGGAGTGGTTTAGGGGGCCGTCTCTTATAAAGTTTTGCATGAGATAACGAATCAAATCTTAAAAAATAACAAACAAAATTAAACAAAATATTTTTATTTTTTATTTACGGGTCAAATTATATAACAACAACGTAAAACCCAAAGAAATGAAACAAAAATGATGATTTTTAGACATTAGAGTTAGCATCAAGAATTCCTGTTTTCTAAAGAAGACAAGCCCCGCCTTCATCGTTCTTCAAAACAAAACAATACAGAAAAGTAAAGTAAATGTGACATTGAAGATTCGTGTTAAGCCCCTTATTTTATGTTGACAAAAGTGGGATATACTTCATCGATTAATTGTGATAAATTTTGAATCTTTTAAACAAACACTAGAAGAAAAAAAATTAACTAAATAGGCGGGGTTTACTGTTTTAAATAGAAAAACAGGTTTAATGTGATATTGTCAAATATAAAAAACGAATGGATTGGAATGCAAGACAGACTTGTAAAATCGTTTCTTAACTACCGTCATAGTTAAAAAAAGCTTAATCATTTGCTTCATATATTGCTTTATTTTATTTTATTTATTTTGTAGGCTGACGATTGTTATTTTAAGGACAGTTTAGTCTTTAAAATTTTATTAATATATTTTAACTTTATACATTTTTAAAAACATACTTTAACTTTTAAAATATATATTAACACTTTTTGCGACTGCAGGACTTTGTCTTTTTGACAGTAAGACCCGCCTACGAGCGTTATACTCTCAAAATAAAATATTTCTGAACAAATTTTCTGTATTCACAATTATATTACAAATGGATATACATTGTAATTATATTCTTTCTAATCAATATATTTCTATCTATAGTATATTTTATTTCAAAAATATGAACACTGGGTACACACTTAAGAAATGTGTAACACACAAATTACGAAAGAAACGCCCGCTGACAGAATTACAGATTTTCAAATGGCGTGAATCTACGTAAGCAGTCGCGAAAGGGTTATTAAAAAATTATATTTTCATAGAAATTATAAAACAAATCGTACAGTTCAAAAGAGTTCAACTGACCCAAAACTGGTAAGTGCGATTAAAATTGTTTAATATTTAGTTCATGAACTCTTACAATAATTTATCCGAAAAGATTTAGTTTATGCGTTGTTGTATATATATATATTATTTCATTTCGTATATTATGTTACACCTACGAAAGAAAATTTAAGCTTTATTGGTGATCAGTACAGCCATAATAAACACTTTTTCTTGAAAAATATTGCACTTTTTTCAAAGAGTACTGTATGGACTAATCGCAAGTGTAATGTATTTAAATAGACCTAAAATTATCTAAAAAAGTACTAAAGTATATACAAATATAAATAATGGAATTCAGGATAATTAAGGAACTGGAAAAAAGAGGTAACCTTTTATTAATTTCTATAATTATTTTTTTCCTAAAAGATTTCCGGTGTGAAACATTAAAATTTTCTCTATTTCTTATAGGATCTTAATTTTATTTTTCTATATTTATAGATAACCCCCTAACACATTTTTGATTATAACTCTATAAATACTAAAGATACAGTGCACAAATAGAATACTTTTCCGCACTGCCATACTCTCAGAAATTCGAAAATGAAGTCAAAATTGGGTGTTGCTATTGAAAAAATCAAAGTTGGCGCTCATTTCAATATGTAGATGACCCCTAATTTAAAATTTGATGACATATTCAGAAAGTGCTTTTAATTTCCTGTTGAATGATGTCTATTAGATGCTCCTGCGTCAATAAATAACAAAATTACAGCGGGTGTTGCGTTTTTTTTTCCCCGACTGTACATTACTCAATGAGAGTTGTCAATTTAAGGAGTTTTTTTTTACACAATATCCACCACTAATTTTGTGTATCATTTATATGAAATACCATTCCTAAAATGTTTTCGTGATTATTGAATAAAAAATTCTCTGAATTTGGTAACGCTGTACAGAATTAGTAAATTTATCTCCTTAAAGAAGTTAACATTCAGCAATATAAAAATGTTTATTGCTACATACTTGCCAACATTTCGTAGTATTGTTAATCACGCCTTTTTTCTCACACCAGTATTTTTTGAGAGAATTTTTCTTCTTATTTAATTGGAATTATGTTTGGGGCGTATAACTTTTAAAAAATACTAGTGTGAAAAAAAGGGCGGGAATAACAATACTTCGGAATAATAATTAAGATGTTTGCAAGTATGTTGTTGTAATGTGTTTCATTATTTCAAATATGTCCAAAAAGTCATTTTCAGCCATGCTGTCTTGAAGCCATTTTGCAAAACCAGATGAACCAGATGAAATTTAATAGATATTTCCAGTTATGTGCTGCCACATACACCCCGCAACAAAATGATAGGTACAAAGGGTTTTTTCTTTGATTTTTCATAAAATAACAATATCTAAATTGTGCTTATCATTTAATATTATTATAAAATAACGCTATTCTCGGACTAATTTTTGTTTTAAGACTAATTTAGAAAAGTTTTAAGACTAAAATTTTTCTAATTTCAGACTACACTCCGCGACAAAAGGATTATGAACAAAGGGTTTTTTTTTTAATCTTTTCACAAAATAACATTATCTAAATTGTGCTGATCATTTATTATCACAACAAAATATTATCATATCAAAAACAAATTAAATAGTTGAATCATATTCAAAATAATCATATTCAAAAATTAAAAAAAAAATAAAATAAAACTTTCTTCCTATTTTTTTGTTGCGGTGTGTAGTCTTAAATTAGAAAAATTTTAGTCTTAAAATTTTTCTAAAGTAGTCTTAAAACAAAAATTAGTCCGGGAATAGTGTTATTTTATGATAATAATAAATGATAAGCACAATTTAGATAATGTTATTTTATGAAAAATCAAAGGAAAACCCTTTGTACCTATCTTTTTGTCGCGGGTTGCATTGATACAGTTTAGAAAAAAAAATATATAATTCAGCTTTTTAAAGTTTTGGTCATAATCTCAAACTGTTTAGATTTAAAAGTTAATCTTAAATGATTTAGACTTGATTAATTAAAAAAAAGGGATTCAAACATGTGAATCAAGATTTTAAAAGTTTGAAAGAATGAATTAATTAGAAAAAATTAAAAACGTTATAATTTTGTTGGTAAAATGTAATGCTGGAAATTTTTGAGACCTTTTTATTCAAGAGCCACCACTAATTTTTAATTGTACTATTTAGCTAATCACATCGAAGATTAGTCGTCTGCCGTATATATGAAACACCACTCTTGAAAATTATTGGTGACTATTGAATAAAAAAAGTCCCTAAATTTGGACCCACTGGTAAAATGGGAAAATCTTTTTTAAATGATTTCATATTCTTACTGTACGAAATACTAGACATATAAAATAAACCATACTTTCATTTAGAAAATGTCTGTGTTACATTCTGAAGAAAGGGTTAAATATAAATATTAATCAATTTTAAATGCTTCTCGAAAACGTATATTTGTCAAGAAGAGCTCAAGGAGATACAAAAGTAATTTGGAAGAGGAATTATGATTTGCTGAATAATTACTTGCTTCCAATAGCACGTGTAATTGCTTCCTCCGGGATTACATTTGAAATGGTTGGATAAACGTATGTTTTTCTTTGAGCTTGGTATATCTATTCTCGTCAACTCTAAGAAGTTGCATAGATATTTGGTATACAGTTGTGAATTCATAATAACTTACGATTACCTGTCATAGAGCATGGCCTCAAGAGAATGAGGACGAGTGTATTTGAAAAGTGTTGTCAAAGCATTATGTATATACTTTTTTAAAAAAGTGAAAATTTCGGTTTTATTTATTATGACATTTTTGCTTTTATCAGGTGTAAAAGTGTTTAGACAAAACTCTTCCACCAGTATTTTTTTAAGAATAATATCAATCCTATTTAATTACAAAAAGATGATGTAAAAATACAATAAATATTTTCAAATAAAAATAGTGATGACGATTACGTCAGCGCTTTCACCCCCAGCCTTTATTAAAACTTCTATGTAAACGTTAAGTAAAATAACTTGTAATCAATCTATAGCTAAAAGATATTTCATCGCAACTTCTAAAATGTTAAACGTAACTGGAAATAAGATCCTGTGGAGAATTTCCGATATGTCCTCCTTTTTTGTTTGTCACCCTTGATTATATTTACCCCACGAATTTTGTACACCAGACAAGTTTAACCACTTTCGCAAGGGTAACAAGTTTACACTGGTTTCAAGTACTTTAATATAATCTATATAATATTTCTCTAACGTGGATCAGTTTCAATTATTTTTTGTGGAAACGATACGATACGCGAGGATAACAAAAATAATATTTATACATGGACAGTATTTGAGCACGCGGACTTCGCTCAATGGACTAATAAGAAAAAATGACGACATTTGTCTGATGAGATTATTTTACGAAGAAACATATTTTTAACAGTTGTTTCTTTAGAATCTTTGCAAGCGTCGTTTTAAACCTAGCAATATTTTAATGATATATACAGAATAAGAAATTTTTGTGACATAAATTAACTAAAAAACACAATGATAAAAAGTATAATAAAAATAGGAATTTTTTTTATTTTATTTTATTTATTTGTTTATTATTAGACCGATATATATATATATATATATATATATATATATAATTTGATTAATTTAATTCCTGTACAACACTCAGCAAAGGAAAGATAGATGAAAATACCAACAAATTTTAAATGAGATGTATTTCGAATAAAATTATTGTCACGATGATAATTTAATTACATTAACTTTTTTCATTTTCAGAGGAAAAGAGTTGGTATATCAAACAACCAATTAAATGCCAAGTTTAATATGCAAAAAATAACTATTTAAGATATTATTTAAGAAATGCATAAAATCAATATTAGGAATAAAAATTTAAATAATACACAATTGTTTAAGTGCATTAGCAGCAGTAGTCAATGTGTAATATATATACCAAAGTTAATAAAAAGTTATTTAATTTTTTTTTAATGAAATATATAATTTTTTTTTATGATTTACTATTTTATTTACGACTATAAAGAAAAATTAATGCAATTTTCTATGATGGACCTATAAAAAATACTAAAATATGGTATTGCTTTTAAAGAAACAAATATTTTGAAATTGAGGATGTGTGAAAGTAATTACCTGCTCTATTTGACTGATCGATCATTGGTTGTACGATTCTTCTCCTTGCGTTAATAAACCTGAAATTAAAAGAAAAAATAAATTATTTTTTACATATTTTAATATATTATAACAATTAAAATACACAAACATATTGAAAAATAATTATTTATATTTAGTTGATGCTTCGAATGTAGTTCAGACCATTGAATTTTTAAAAGTAGGTAGTCTGACCCTCTGATTAATCTGATTCTTTCCGTTCCTTATCAAATCATACTATAGATATAAGAAACTTTTAGTTTCTTAATAAGTTCGTTAAATAGCATGTTAGATCGTGTAGACAATGTCTGTAAAAATTGTACAATTTTCAGAAAATGACCCATATACACAAGTTGGTGATAAAAATATGATGCGCAAGACATGCTTTTCAATTTATGTCTATCACTTTTCCTTCGGACTATTATCCATACAGAAAAATGTTTCAGTCGTAAAATGGTCGCGCATTTTTTTTTTTTTTTTTTAATAAATCTGAATGTTTTGATTCCAAATGTTTTTTGATAATGAAATATTCATACCATCAGTGGATATACTCTCGGTCACACGTGTTATGCGTATATGAGTGATTCAAAGAATTCTGAAAACATTTCGAGGTGGCAACTGGTCAGGGAAAGTCAGCGAATTTCAGTGAGTCTAGAAAAGTCATGGAATAGTAAGGGAATTTCATGTAAAGTCAGGGAATTTTTTCACATTTTGTGGAAATAAACCATATTTGATTATTCGTTACTGTAAATTGCTAAATTACTAATTTTGTGAATTTATTGTGAGAATAAACAGTGAAAGTCATGGAAAAATCAAGAAAAATAATGAAAAATAGTCATGGTAAAGTCAGGGAATTTGAAAAAGCTGTAATGTTAACCACCTGCACTTACAAAATCTAAAAATATGTCCAAATGTTTCTGTGGATCACCGATTTGACGACCTTTGCCGTAGAGTATTACAATTACATACACAAACAGTGTAAAGACGAAACATTTGACGTTTTGTGGAATATCTAAACAAATACTTTATGGATTTTCTTGGTACTTATGGATGTAAAGAGCATTGTTATACCATATGAGTTTCAGCGAAGGTTATGACTTGCAGTAGGCATAAAGGGGCACCAGTAACAAATGACAGAAAAAAAAAAGTAATGTTTGGGATGACCCTGTCAAAAATGCTTAAAATGCGTTGTAGCTGTAGCATGTGATTGTAAAAATTCAATGATAATTTAAAATATATATTTAAAATTAATTATTTAATTGAGAAACTTACAAAAATTGATTTTTACTTTCTTCTATATTCAATAGAAGAAAGTATTGGATTCGTAAAAATTTTCGACCTCGGGTTTTTGATGGATTTACACATTTTGAGAGCTGTAGAATACGATCTGACCATTTTTAGAAAATGTCTGTCTGTGTGCGCGTGACAAACTTTTGTGGCGACTGTATCTCAGGTACTACTGCACAGAATCTCATACAAATTGGCATGTAGTTACACCTTGACCTAAATTAGTGCCTATCAACTTTTGGTAAAAATTGTCTTACAGGTTGCGTTACCATCCCGCTTTTCCTAAGTTTTTAACATGGTAGTATAGGACAAAATTTTGTATAGATGTGCATAAAGAGAATTACATTTTAATAACCATTATGAAATTTAAAAGAATTATTTGCAACAAAGATAGTCAGCTAGGAAAAAAATGTTTATGTAGGATCCTCACCTCCCCCCCCCTCCGGGGAAAGTCCTCCCTCGAGGAGAGTAGATTTTCACGATGGGTATCTTTCAAACGAGCTCGTCAATACCGTTAAAACGAATGGTTGAACTGTCGATCTGCGATAATTTAAAATAAAGCTATCAATTTTATTTATTTTTTTAGGTAAAATATTTCAAGAATCGAAATGCTAATTGTAGTATTAGAGAATTTGTCTTTCTGTAACAGATAAAGCCATTTTAAAAATTCAAAGAATTCCCCATTTATGAAGATTTTTACTATCTGGAATTTCAACTTACGTATGTCATTACCAGGACACCAGAATTGCCAATTTTTATAATTTATTCCAGAAAACTATACGTCACGACTTTATTTCAAACCATTTTAGATATACAATAATTTTTTCCGGTATAATACCATAAAATAAGTAAAATTTACTCTTAAAAATGAAGTGGTTGGGGCAAAAAGGCGGTGCTAACAATGCTCCGGAATTAATTATAAAAGTTGGCAAATCTGAATTACCGTAATTTCTGGTAGATACCCCGCAGGTTATATAAACCAGTTTTGCACCAGAAATTTCAATTGATAAATAAATTTATATATGTACGAGCTCTTCCTTCGAAAAAGTATAGATTTCCCAATAAAATAAAATTTCTGGTGGAGAAATGACACATCTTACCTGCGGGTTATCTACCAGAAATTATGGTACATACTCATAGCTGCCAACATTTTAACTTATTCCGGATCATTTTTTAGCCCGCTCTCTATTTTACACGACTTTATTTTTAGAACATTTTTCTCCAATATAAAACTATGATAAATTAAGAAAGAAATAAGTCTTTAGAAAAAAGTGCTGTGGAACAAAGGCGAACTAAAATTGTTCCAGAATAAATTAAAATCATGGTTCGTAAGGCCACGCCTTTTTCAGGACTCTCCCACCAGTGCTTTTATGCAATAAATTTCCTTTTAAGTTTTAAGGCTTTTTTAACATCAAAATTTGCTAAATGATAATACTGGTATAGAAAATTAAGCAAATTCAAGGACTGTACGAAATATGTTGGTAGCTCTGCACATTACACATGGGTATAGAAGAGCAAAATCAAATTTCCCTACAGCAAGAGGCAAGCTAACTAATGGAACACTTAATTTTCATAATTTTTCTTTAAGTGATACAATGTTAAAATAATAATAATATTTTTTAGAAATCCGTTATTTGTAATTTATGCCTAAAATTTTTCAGAAGAGCATGTACTAGAATAGGAACTACTCAAAATAACGTAAATTTCAAAGTATGTCCTAAATTTGTGCCATTTAAACTACTTCCCCCTATTTCGTACTTTTTTTTTCTTTCACACACATGTGTAATATATGACACTAACAGCGTAGATCAAACTTTTTTCCCACTTTAAATTTTTAAATACCGTAATTTCTGGTGTATAATCCGCAGGTTATATAATCCAGTTTTGCACCAGAAATTTCAATTGATAAATAAATTTATATTTGTACGAGCTCTTTCTTCGCAAGAGTATAGATATCTCTATTAAATAAATTTTCTGGAGGAGAAATGACGCATCTTACCTGCTGATTATGTACCAGAAATTACGGTAGATATCTTGCATAAATTTCTGTGGCTGTCTTAACTGGTTAAATAATATGAAAATTTCTAATAATTAACGAACTATTAAAAAACTCGCACACATTAGTATACATATGTAACAGGGAATGTTCATTTATAGTTCTTATTTAATTTTGCTTTAAAGAAAGCACTCATTAACGCAGTCTTCGTTTTATTCAAGATGTCTACAATTAAGTTTAGCACATTTAGTTAACTAAATGCATAGTTTCTGTTACTGATCATCGTGTACTCTAAGTTCTGTAGACTTCTATTAAAAAATGTAAAACCTTCAACAGTCTCGTGTATTTATGCATACACGAGAGCACAAAAATACATTAGAGCATAATATAAACATGAAGAAGAAGAGTAGGTTTTAAAACTAGCATGTTTTTCATTTAAAAAAACATCGATCTATCGATTGTACATCTACTTGATATTAAAAAGACTAAATACTGTTTGTTAAATAATAGTTAAATTTCAAATACTAGATTAACTTTATATTTTTCTTGAAATGACGAGTAATAACATTTTGCTGCTATTTCAAAACCGATGATGAAATTGAAATATTTATCTTCTAAATCATACCTCTCGAAATACATGGAAATTTTATTTAAAAAATAATTATTTTTTTATGAATTTGATTCAATTATATATTGATGTAAATATGAAACAGCTGTAGATATTTTATCAGTTAAAACTCTTTTGAAGCGACAAAATTTTGTAATATTTCATGTTATAATAGATATCGAGAAAATATTGATAACATTTTGTCTACGAACTATGCCATATTTATAAGTTCTCACTATTCCTCATTTTAAAAATGCTTTTTGAAATATCCAATTTATAACTTGGCTTATATAAGTCAATGGATCAAACATATGGAAGCTTTCCATTCATTTTATTGTTAAAATACTGTTTAACGGGAATATTATGACTGTAAATATGCCAAAGAAATTTTTTTCGTCATAACAAAGTCTATTTTATATATTCTATAAATGAAATATAGCTGACAAATGAAATAAAATATACATTATATTACATTGTATAAATATATTAAAATTTGTAAGTACTTCCGTCATACAATCTTTTAAAAATACGACTAAAATCGCATTAATCATTAATATTTATTTTGACGTTTCTTCTGAGGTTGCTGATAGCAACCAGTCTAACTTATAAACTTTGTAATGTATGTTGATGTTTTGACGTTTGAATTTTCATGAACACTACCACAGTACAAACATTATGCAAAGTTTTAAATTTTTATGCCATATTTTCAAAACTTGAATTTATTATGTAAAAAATAATAGTATGCATGTAATTTACTAGATTTATATCTGGTTTATCTTGCACCCGTTTTCTTATCAAACCTTTAAAATGATCCCAAGGCTTTATTATATTATTATCAAATAAAGTAATATCCATAAATTTGATAATTTTGTTTTATCCATAGTCTAAGTAATAATTAAAAAAGCAAATTTAATAAATGAATCTGAATATAATGGATATTCTGTTATTATGAAATGCTTTCATTTAGAGTAAAAAGTGGTGCAATATAAAAATTAACTAAAAAGTACTTTCGTACTAGTATGATCTGTTTGTAATAATTAAACAAAATTCATGTCGATTACATGTCTTTATAATTTGTTGATTTATGGAAATACATAGTTAAAACTGAGATTCAATCCCACAAATGGATTTAAAAAAAATCATATAAACTAGATTATATTTAATAATAATCGATTAGAAAATAATAATATGAATATATGTATATAAAATTTTGTTGCTTCTCGCATGGACGACCTTATAAATAAATTATTCCACGTTTTCTCACAAAGAATTAAAAAGATCTGTATTATTATTATCAATCGAAAGAAATTGTTTTTAGTAAGTATGATACTATTGTTTAATCTATAACCTAACAAATAATTAAAAGTACAAATTTAATTAATAAAGATAAAAAAAAAAAAAGGATATTTATTCATACTGTTACTGTGAAAAGTGTTCGCTAAGAATACGAATGATGCAATTAAATATAAACCGAAAAGTACATTTCTATAAGTGGGATCTGTTTATAATGATAGACACAAGTTCAGGTCAAACATTTATTTTTAAAATTTATTAATTCATGGATACTTAAGATTGAAATTAAATAACTCTATTCATCTTTAAAACAAGCATATTAAAGCAGTTATTTTTATTTTAATCAAGTAAAATGAAACATGCATTATGCACGTACTAAGCTTGGACAAGATTGAAAAAAAAAATCGAAAAAGTAAATATTTTCTAAGCAAATATTTTGAAAGTGACCATTTATAGAACTTGAAAAAAAAAAAGACTTATCCAGTGTTCTTAATTTTTCGAGAATTGAAAAGAAGCTAAAAATATTTTTGAAAATAATTAAATTTATTAACGTATTGTTTCATCCAATCCTATAAAAGAAAATACAGCATTATTTGCTTTGTAAAATTACTATAAAATATAGTTGGGAAAATGTTACCTTATTTAATTTAAAAAAAGTAATAATAATAAAAATTAAATAATTTCTTTCCTCAAAAAATAGTTACTTGATAACCGAGTTATCTGACATAACTTATATAATTACAACAACATAATTAGCTACTGAAAAAATAATAATAAAAACAATATTTCCATTAAAAAGTCGATAAATGCTAATCCTCAGGGTATCTATCATCGCGTAACAACTTCTTTCTTTTACATCTTTAAAATTCAGTTCACACCACTCTAACTATATAATAGTATTCTTTTTATTTAATGAGTGTGTTATACGTTTGAAAATTGTTACAGAACTACTTAATTAAAAATATTGGTATAAGTAAGCATAAATTGCCCCAGAAGTAGCAACTGAGTACTATTCGGGCAAAACTATTACGGGCTTAAAAATTATTGTGCGCATTGCAATGTATGTTCATAACAAATTACAATTAAATACAAAAAGAAAATTTCGTCAAATTAAATTGTATAAATCAGATGTATTCAGAAGTATAGAAAAAAGTTTTTCGCCTTTTAGCATCTACTTATGGATTCACTTGATTGGTTATACTGAGAAATTAAGTTATCCAATAAGTAAAAGATTCATCAAAATCACATTCATTTCTTTAATTTTTACTATTATAATCGAAGTATTGCAACTTTATGCTATCGTCGGGAAACTTCTTTACATGAACACATACAGCAAGTAAGTTTATATAAGTAACATATGCTTAGTATGCGAAATGATTTTAAGGTTTTTGTTTATAGCAAAACGAAGAAATTTTCATTTGCTTATTAGACGTTTGGCAAAAACATACTCAATTAGTGCACTAAGAAGTAATCCAATAAATTTAAAGCCAATTCTAACCATGCTTTTACTTTTTGATGATTTAAGGATTATCACAACGACTCTCCTTAGATTTGCCAAGATAAAAACCTCCCATTTATTTGGTTACCTAGGTGATGATTATTACTTTGTTTCAGTTCCACCTCCATACTCATCTCCACTTTACTACATGCATGGTTTTTTAAAGAGTATGCTTTGTCTATCATCGACAGTTCCCATTTATTTTTGTTGCATTTGTTATGTTCTTAGAAAAACATTATTGGCATTTAAAACTCTCGTTCAGCAGAAGAAACACACTGCTGCATACTTATCATCAATTCATAGCAAAATATTGAAAACCATTTGGATTGTAAACAAGGTTTACAATTCATTATTAAGTTTAACATTGTTAATTTCACTTACGTGGATTTTTTACGATTTTTATTTACTCATGTTTACATATATTACTTCTGGTTATGAAAAAGCATATCGATCCCTCTTTATTATTTCTCACTGTATTAAATTTATCGGTATATGCATGTTTGCTTCTTCTGTCAGTGAAATTGCTCTTGATATAAAAAGAATTATTCAACATTATCCTCTTGATACACATCCTTGGGAGAATTTGCGCTGTATTTTGAATGTAAATGAAAAACATTGTCATTTTGTGCTGCTCGATAACATTGTAGTCGACAAAAGTCTAATTTTTTCTGCTGCCGGCGCACTACTTACGTATGGTGTTATATTTACCACTTTTAATACAAACAATATAATCCGCTAATGTACCTTATTAAAAAAAAAAAAAAAAAAAAAAAAAACAATTAGTCTATTTAAACTTTTTTACTGAATCACTGCAGATATGCAAACGCCTTAATTCATTCCGGATTTTTATAAGTACGTGCTGTTTTATCACACCACTTTTGTTGAAGGCTATTTTTCTTTAAAGTGAATCGTAATTACACACTGAAGAAAATTCCATTACGACTAAAGTATTAAAAAGAAGACCATTGGCATAGCTCCCAACATTTTAATTTATTCCAGGGCATTTTTAGCCCCGAATTTATTTCGCACCACTTTATTTTTAGAATACACTTCTCCAATATATATAAAAAAAATTAAATAAAAAAAAAATTTACTCTTTAAGAAAAAAAGTGATATGAAATAAAGGCGGGGCTAAAAATTCCCCGGAATAAATTAAAATGTTGTCAAGTCTGAAATAGCGCTATGGAATACATTAAAATATTGGAATGTCTGCAGAGCTGGAACTCTCTGCCCTTTTTACAGGACACTTTCATGAGAAGTTTCCGCCTTTTTTATTGACGTTAAATATCATGCAAAAATGATTACAGCAGGGATGGAACACGGGCGCAGTATTCATACCACTATCAATGTAAGAAAATTTTCTACCTCTTAAATCAACGATATTATAGGTAGATAAATTTCTTCAACAGATTCCGGTATGAATACTGCGCCCGTGTTCCATCCCTGTTACAGTATTTTTATAGTGATTAATGAAGAGGAAGATTATTGCATAGTTGCCAGTATCCTAATTAACATTCCGTAGTACTGTTAGTGACCGCCTCTTTATTCACACCAGTTTTTTTTTTTTTTTGGAATATTTTTCTTTTTATTTAATGGTAATTACGTTTGGAGATATTTGAGTTGTGTGGTAAAGGATCAGGTACTAACAAAACTAAGGAATACTTATTAGGTTGTTGTCATCTACGCGTATTTGCCAGCATTCTATTTAACATTTCATAGTGCTGTTACAATCTTTTTTTTTTTTTTTCCCTCTCCAGTTTTTTTTTTTTTAGATTATTTTTATTTTTATGTAATGGTAATCACATTTCAAGAAAATTATTCTAAAAATAAAGTAATGTGGAAATATGGGCAGATACTAACAGTGCTACGGGATATTAATTAGAAAGTAGACCGACATGTTCTTGCATAAAAATTGTGGTAGCACAAATAGTGGAAGTTTCTCATTCTCGAAAGTGACCTCAAGGTTTTTGCAAATCTGTAAAGAAAGGTGAACGTGTTCTGTCTTTTGACGGAACTCTTTTAGCCAAAGTGAGTGCATATCAAATACAAATATAAAAATACATTATTATTTTTTTTTTAAATAAAAATAGTCGTGCTAAAGATGCTGAACATTAACACCTCTGTCTGGGACTGACTGTTTTTTTTTTTTTTTTTTTTTTTTTTTTTTGCAACTCTTCCCTCTATCTGAAAGTTACATACTTGCATCGCTCTTTGCACATAATAACCGAATAAAAATTGCAAAAATTGCTCTTCGATTTCTTTCGTATTAATTATAATGTTGAGTGATTGCAAAAATTCTTTATTGTATTGCGTTTTGATATTCAAACAACTTAGATATATTTAGAAATCCCACGTACATGTTTAAGCTTGTTTCAAATGTTCGCTTCCTTGCCGGTCAACAAAACGAATCTTTCTAAAATGAAGTCATAACTAGATATAAAATATGTGATTGTTATAACAAGAATGAAAAAAGCGTGATGTGGATCATTTATATAAAAACTGAGTTGCGTCGAATAAAGATGTATCGAATGGATTGCAGAAAAATCGAGTACTCAAGTGTATTCAAGTTCTTTTAATGATTGAAGTTTACTCAAAGCCTTTTAATGCTGAAAAACAATTCTCCGCCCTTTTTTCAAGTTGGTGACTTTCAGAAAGGAAATTTGTTGTGTAAATGTAAGTCAACTGGATATTTTTTAATGTATTTGAAACTATAATTCGAAACTTTTAAAAAGAACTTATGTATGTACTGAAACTTTTGTATTATTTTGAGCTATTAACCCTTAACGCTCGGCCTATTTTCCTATTTTGAACTGTAAGAAACGCCTTTTGGCGTTCCTTTAAAGCGTCACACGTATAGTTTCCAACTTACTATCTTTTGGCTACTGAAAATTTGTAATAATTTGTTTTATTTTACTTCATCATTAAACAAAATAAATCTTTCTGTTAAAATTTTCCGGTAACTGAAAGGTAGCCGATAGTTACACATTTTAGAAAAATAACATTTCATTTGCAGAGGAACACCTTAGTTGCAGAGGAACACCTCGATTTTTTAATGTCCCCTCAGAAGGGACATACGAGCGATAAGGGTTAATATATTCCAGTATAAAAGAAAGTAACAGTATTTTCTATTAATGCGAAAAAAAAATCTAACTACACTAACAAACTTGTATATTTTGCAAGACAATTGGAAAATATGAATATATTCATGATGTTAGTTGAATAAGTAAGGTGTTCCATTTCCATTTAGAACTTGATTTGTAATGCGAATGTTATACAATATGCAAAGTTTCATCATGAAATGGCTTTTAATTACAGAACTGTTCTTTAAAAAGGCCTATGTCTAATTGCAGTAGTGTTTTAAATGTAGTAAGTCAGGCTATAATGCTACAGAAAAATCTGCGTAATACATTTGCAGAGCTGCCAACCTAATCCGGCAAATTGCTAGTACCGCCCCTTTTTCTACACCACTCATATTTTAGAGTATTTTTCTACTTAATTCATCATAGATACATTTGAAGAGAATTGCTCTAAAAATTAAGTGGTGTAGAAAAAAGGGCGTTTTTCAATGGGAGTTAACAATTTGCCGGATTAGGTTGGCAGCTCTGCATTTGTTAAAAATCACAAAATTAAAATTTTTCTATTGTCCCTTTGTTCCTCAAATTCAAGAATAGGAACTTAGCACAGACTTTATACCACAAATTATTTAACGAAATTTTCATCTTCTTAAACCAACGACTTGGAGATATAGCTTAAAAATGCTGGTATGAGTTCTGCGCCAAATAGGCATAAATGAAATTATAATTTAATAAAAATAAAAAATAATAATAACATTATAATATGGAAAGCAGACATGCAAACATTTTAAATTTTTTGCCTCATTTTTGTTTGTATCAGCCTTTTTTACAAGCCATTTTATTTGTAGTAACATTTTCTTTAATATGTAATTGCGCTAAAATAAGAAGAAAAATACTCGTAAAAAACAGGTGTGAAAAAAACGGGTACTAAGAATACTCTGGAATAAATTAACATAGTTGCCAACATTTTAATTTATTCCTGAGCATTTTTAGCCTCGCCTTTATTTCGACCCACTTTATATTTAGAACATTTTTCTCCAATGTAGAAATACTATAAAATAAGAAAAATTTACTCTTAAAAAAAAGTGGTATGGTATAAAGGCGAGGCTAAAAATGCCCCGGATTAAATTAAAATATTGGCAACCCTGAATTGAGATTTTAGCATGTTAGTGAAACTAAAACAAAAATGTATACCTTTATATTTAAAATTCAAAGAGTTTTTTCTTCATCTTAAAATTTCAAGTAATTTTTTTGATCGTGTAGTGAAAAATGTGATAGTGAAATAAAATTAAAAATAAATCCACTGACTGAAAAATATTTTTAAATTAATTTCTTGTTAGAAAAAAAAAAAAAAAAAAAAAAACTACATCTTTAAAAATTACAAATTTAGGAATTAAAGTATTTCGTCAAGTTTAATCACACAAAGGTTTTTCCTTTTTTTAGGACCGGAGAATTGTTTCTTTTGGAGAGGCAAAAACATTGTCACCATTGCACCTTGCTTAGTTGCCAAATCTTCAAATTTTCTACCATCACTTTTTTTTTTAGATCAATTAACTTCATTTGATTTTATTGCAGATTTTTATCACTAAATAAAGCACAAATATATTTGTATTGGAAGATTGGTGATAGAGAATCGCCAGGAATAACCTTATTTTTTTATATTATTAAATATTATAGGACCGGATATAAGAGTTTACAAATACATAGTAGTGGAATATTTATGTCAAAAAAAAAGAGTCCAATCCCAAATTAAATTCTTTCTTGGGAAGAATTTTATGTTTTAATTAACCTCTTGAAGTTTCTATTTCTTATTTTTCACCTTTGTGTATTAACACTTTCGCGACCGCATGTTTTATGCTTTCTTTAACGGTAAGCTCCACCTATGGGCGTTATTTCTTTACGTTACATTATTTTAAAACAATGTTTACCGTATTCATATGTATAATATAAATAGATATACATTACAATTATACTCTTCTTTATCCGAGTATTTGTATCTGTAGTACACTGATTTCACAAATGTATATATTGGGTATATTGTTAAGAACTAATGTAACCTATATAACCTAAATAAGGAAATGCCCACTGGCGGAGTTACAGATTTTAAAATGACGTGAATTCACGTCAGCAGTTGCGAAAGTGTTAAGGATATTTTATTAAATATAATTATACAGTAATATAATTATGTTATATTATGCTTGATAAACTTTCACTTCCCATTTTAATAAAATTTAAATACATTTATTACCATATCATTTCCAGCATTATCTTCGTAGATAATATATTTAATTGAAAGAATGAATAAAAAATAAAAAATGGGGGGAAATTTATAAAATGATATTATCTGTCTTTTAAAATTCATAACAAAAATCATATTTTTTTTTTTTTTGATAAAATATAATATTTTTTTCAACGAAAAAAAAAAAAAAAAAAAAAAAAAAAAAAGAATTGAAGGGAGTGGTGAAAGAATTTATTTGAAATATCTTGTCGAAACTGCTGAGCAAGATATATTTGAATATGTCCTATAGATCATGAAATGGGATTTTGGTTAATCTAATATCATAAAAGCCTTCAATTAAAATGAAATGTCTGGTTTTGACGTGAGTTTTTACTGAAAAAAAAAAAAAAAAAAAAAAAAGACGTTTTGATTATATAGTGTTTTGTTTCTTCCCGGTAGTTATTATTGTTTCATTAAAATCAATTTTAAATTAAATTTATTATAATGTTCGATTTAAAAAGTATCAGCTTTCTTAAAATTATTTTCTATTTAAATCATTTATTAATTTAATTCAGTATCTTTAAGCTTGTATTTCAACATCAGTAAATATTAGCATTATTATGATTTCGTTAAAATCTATTTACAATCATATACTATTAAGTAAGATTTAATAAATCTTACCTTTCTTAAAATACCCTGTTTTCCGCATACAATCCGTAAGTCGGATAAACCAGTTTCACACCGAAATTTTAAATACTAGATACTTTTGAAAGAATTTTTTCCGCATTTAAAACCAGTTAAACTGATTACAAACGAAAAAAAAAAACAATAATTTGCAATACAAATCATTTATTAGAAGTAAATCAAATCATAATTTTAAGTAGAACACTTTTAAATTTTTTTCCATCTTGAACTCAAACTGCTTTATTTTAAAGTGTGTGTAATAAAGAATGTAAGTTTTGAGTACATAATAACACACAAATTCATTGATCAAAAATAATTAATATACAAATTTTTGCAGTGTATGCTACCCGTGATAATCTCTCTCTCTCTCTCTCTCTCTATATATATATATATATATATATATATAATCACATAAAGCATAGACTAGAAAAATGTGTAAATTACTTAATTATTAGTATTGGAAATATACATAAGGATTTTGTTTACTCAACTTCATTTGTTTGGATGCCTTTTGAAATAATAATAATAATAAAGAGATCAATATTCAGTTCATCACTAAAAGCAAATCCTGATTAGTTTTCCTTTTGTACATCCAAATCAAATTAATTCTGAAGAAATTTTTACGATGATCTTTATACATGCTGTAAAAAATTCCACGTCAGAGTGGCGTGTACCTTAAAATCAAATTAAAATTGCAAAACTTACATTTCAAGTTAGACAGGAATTCATGACATAGCTGTGCTTGCACCTGTAATTCATTTCAAAAGTGCGAGACTTCAGCATATTTTTTGAAATGATATACGCCAAAATTCAAATCGTTTCCTGTAAAACTAATAAACATACTTTGTGTATAACATTTAGAGGGACTTATTAGTAGCAGTATTTAGTAGCAGTATTAAATGAAATATTATTAATTATCAGAGTGTTAAAAGTTTGTATGGTACTTTTATAAAAGCGGTACTACTTGATATGAACAGCACCAAATATTACATCATTTTCACAGCTCTTTAAAAATTTCCTTAGAATTTATTTGACATCTTTGAGACTTATAGATACAGTGACATTTATCTCGTATAATCGTAACTAAAATTCACAATATTTTTTCCTCTAGTATATTTTTATATTTTATTTGAGCATAATGGAACTATAGTATAGTAACTAATTTATTTATTTTATTTTATTATTTCGAATTTTTAGAATCACTGAATTCGTCAACTTTATATAAAGTATATATATATAGGGTTGTTATAATTAAAGTTTCCCTATTAAGAAGGCTCTAGAGACGGTTGTATGGCTCCAAACGAAACAAAATTTCAGTATTATGCTCTCTGCAAAAATAAAAAAAAATAAAAATAAAAAGGTTGAAATTTTCGTCAATAGACGCTTTTCTAATAATAACTAAGACGGTTTTTGAAGATTTATTCTATCAGTTATGGTCAATTCTGACGAAACACTCAAATTTTATTATGTTTTTTTTTTTTTTTTTTTTTTTATATATATATATATATATTTTTTAACAAAAGATCTGCAAAAAAAAAAAAAAAAAAAAAAAAAAAATGTCTTAGATATTGGTGCAGCCTATTGACGAAAAATAAAACTTTTATTTTTCGATTTTTGCCGAGCACAGCGTCCTCTAATTATTTTTAACAATTTGTGAAATTGCGCTCTGCAAAATAAAAAAAAATAAATTATAAAATATAAAATATAAAAAAAAAATACAAATTTCGTCAATTTTTCCAATATTTAAGGCGATTTTTGGAGATTTTTCTTTCGTGGAAAACAAATTTAATTTTGTGTATTTCATCTAATTTAACCAAAATTGATAGAATGAATCTGCAAAAATGAACATATGTGAAATGAATTTTCATTTATTTTAATTTTTACTACAAAAACTGCAAAATCGTTTTAGATATTGGTGCTGCGCCGCCTATTGTTCAAAATCTTGACTCTTCTTTTTCTTTTTTTTTTTCCAGAGCGTAGAGCCGCTTATTGACAATACTAATTAGGTGGCACTGTGCTCCAAGGAAATTGAAAAGTAAAAAAAAAAAAAAAAAAAAAAAAAAAAGAAGAAGAAGAAAAAGAAAAAAAAAAGGTAAGATAAAAGATTTAAATTTACGTCAGTACGTAGCATTGCTCTAAAATCTAAGGCGATTTTTGAAGATTTTTTCTAAAAAACCAAAAAAAATTTGAGTGTTTCGTCTGGATTGATCGAAATTGACAGAATAAATCTTCAAAAATCGCCTTCGATATAGGAGCAGCGTCACCTATTGACAAATATTCCTTTTTTTTTTTTTTTTTTTTTTTACGGTGCGCACCTCTTGTACTGCATACTAGTGAAATTTTGTTAAGTTTGATTTGTTTTTTAATATTTCCTTAATATAATGTATGATTAAAAACAATTTTTGATACCTTAAAATCAAATATTGTCACTGGAGCAACAAGAAATTTTTAACATCTAAACAAACACTAAAAAAATATATGAACCTCAATCACAATTTCTTTCCTTTTGAAATCGCATAATAAACATACTTTAAAAAACGTGAAACAGAACATAAACACTTATTTTTGAGCATTTTTTTTTTTTTAATCCCTGCAAATAAAGCACTTATTTTGATAAACAAAAATAAGATAATGAACTTTTTATGGCTATTATTCTACCAAAACAAATATTTTTTAATGCCTATTTGCTTTCATTTCGAGTAATCGTGATAAAACAAACGTTTTTAAAGTAAATTTCGAGAAAAAGAAAATCGCTCGTTATTATTATTTTTTTTTTTCCTTTATTATTATTTTTTTTTTTTTTTCTAGACTAACTGAAAAAAAAAAAAATAAAAATAAAAAAAATAAAGCATATATAGTAAATTGAATTACTTTAAAAAAAATAAGTCTTTGTACAATACTGATTTGTCGTCAAATAGAAAAAAGTTTTTCGTTCTTTCTTTCTATTTTTTCTTCTATTCTTGTTTTGTAAAAGGCGGAAGCATTTTTAATAATATGTTAAACAACCTCTTTTGTAAAAATTTTCTTTATAAAAAAATATACAAATAATGTTTGTTCTTCTAAGACAATTCGATGATTTTTTTATATTTTGTTAAACTATTTACTTACATACGTTTTTTTAAAATTGCGAATCAAACTTTTTTTTACTCTATATACAAGGGTTGTAAAGTAAATAGGGGCAACTTAACCTGGAAACTCGCAGAAGGGCGGGCATGTCCGATAAGAAAATACACAGGATTTTCGGAAGATAATTTCAGCGGATCGTCCGATCAGAAAATCCACCGGCTAAATGGTTAGATAATGGATGGAGAAAAATGGAGACAAATGGTTTGATAATCCATTACTGTATTTACCAGTGTTCTCACGGCCTGATTTTTTTAAGGTCACTTCCACCAGTATTATCTAAAAATAAATTTCTTTTTAAATGTACTCTGTAAATTTAAGAAAAATATTATTTTAAAATCATTTCGGTGGAAGAGTCCGTAAAAAAAAAAAAAAAAAAAAAAGCGTAGTCGTGGGAACCCTGTTCACGAATTCAGTGGATACCTTTCATATCATATGACAAATACAGGATCTGTATGATAATTATAGGATGTCCACAGGACAATTTTGGCTGTATGGGTGAGTCCCAGAAAGTTACCAATTGCCCACAGTGTAAAACTAGCGCGACGTAATATCTACTCAACCAGTCAACTAACATATGCAAACAAAAAATTAAAAATAAATAAATAGAAATTTAAATTAAAAGTAGAAGAAAATTATCAACGATGATCGCTTTGCCAATGTGTGTTAGTATAAGAACATGACAATTTAAGCCATTAAATCTGATAAATATATAGAAAAAATTGTGATGGTGTGTCTTTAGATCACATCTAGGGATAAATCCCAGATTGTCGCCAATTGTGTACTGTATTTCTCAGTTTAAACTCACTCCACCTCAATTTCTATTGGATAAGAAGAACAAAAGAAGAAAAAAATGAAGCCGAAAAAAATAAATAAATTATATTATAAATGCAGTGATTTTTTTTTTTATTGTACTTAATATAGTTTTGTAATTGAACATTCACCAATAATTTTGAGAAGTGATATTTAATGTATATAATCGACGATTATTCATCTACAATGTATATCAAACAACATACTTGCCAACATCCTAATTAATATTTCGTAGTCTTGATAGTCCTGCCCTTTTTCTCACACCAATAAATTTTTAGAGTAATGTTCTCCAAATTCATCTACGATTAAAAAAGAGGAAAAATACTCTAAAAAGATACCGGTGTGGAAAAGAAGGCGGAGCTAACAATACTACGGAATATTAATTAGTATGTTATCAAGTATGGTTTCAAACATCACTTCTCAAAATTATTGATGACTATTAAATAAAAAATTAAAAAATGACTATTGAATAAAAATGGAGCATAAAAGAAAAAATAAAATTAAACTTTTCTAAGTAAATTAAACAACTTTCCAGTAGTTTTTTCTATACTTGTGAACTTCTAAAATGTATACATATTAATTCTTTACAAGTAATTTACAAATGGAAAATTGCAAATGGATCAGTTACAAATAATTTATAAATGGAGAAGGATTTCAAACGGTTTTATTTTTTAGAAATAAAACCGTTTGATGTCCTTCTCCTTTTTGTTGCAGCGGCTTTAGAAGTTAAACGCCATTTTTGGAGTTAAAAAGAAATGGGCATAGTTTCAAAGTTCTTATCTTTCAGACGAACAGAAATACATTCTATCTGTCAATGTAATGAGCTTGTGAAAATTATCCATTTTAAGTTTCACTTTCTTCCTCTGACAAAATCTATAATGTCTTTCTACATCTTTAAAGCGAGACTTTTTTTTTTTTTTTTTTTTTTTTTAAACAAATGATGTAGAATGTAATAGTTATTTTATTTCAAACATAAACAAACATAAATGTTTGAGTGACATTTATTTAAAGCGTATATAATAGCTATCGTCTTGAATGTTTTGTCATAAATTAAGCATTTAAATCTGTCGCTCTTTTAAAGAAAATTTCTCCTCTAAATAGTTAGAATAATTTTGAAAATGCTTTTAAATTTTTTTTTTAGTTGCATAATATAAAATACTTTTTCAACAACATAGTTACAAATTTCTTAAGGTTCTTAACACATATTTGTCTAAGTAAATATACTTATATTATTTAATTAGGAAAAACTGTTACAAAACTTTTTAAAACATTCCTCTTCAAAATTACTGGAGAAAAAAAAAATGGAAATAATTGCATGTTTCATTAAAAAATATAATTAAAGAATATACAGAGTCCGTATACACACACCTCTTTTCAAAGATTTTCCACCACTATTTTTTAAAAATAAATTATTTTTTATAGTTTCGAGGCTATTTTTTAATTACAGAAAATATTTTCTAAAACATTATTGGTGGAAAAATATAAGCAAATTCTAAAACCGTATGGGCCCTGATATAGTTATCCAATAAGACGAATCGTTAAATGGAAAATCAAATATAAGCTTTGTTTAGTGTGGTTATTAATTATTGTTATTTTCAGCATGCTTGAGAATATGTTAATATTTTGATTGGAAATATATTAATATATAAATAAATAAATAAATAAATATATATATATATATATATATATATTAATACACAGTATTTCAAAAAATCTGAAAAAAGTAAACGTAAATAGAGTGGATTGAAACAACAATGTTTATGCGTGATGCTGAAATGCCACGAGTAATTGCTAGTATTTAAAAAGCACTAATACTACATAAGTGAAAAAAAGTACATAAAAGAGCGATCATCAACAGTGATTCAAGATTCACTATGGCGCGGCACATGAATTCGCGCAAGTTAACAAAAATACCAAGCATGTCACGTACATTTCCAAAAACAATTGAAAGTTTCGACGCAGATTCGAATCAGATTTAATGAGACTTTATTAGACCGTGCTTTGAATATGACTCGAAGAGTGGGGAAGACAAAGTGACGATACAACTACTCAATTTTACACAAAATATAACTTTTATCCTACAACAAATTTTACAGGGGTCGTACTCTCCGCCCCTTTTTCAGGACACTCTCAGGGATGAGAAATTTTGTAATATATTGCTACCAATATTTTTATACACTAATCTCTGTCCTGTATAATCATGGAATGTTATTATGAATATACAAAAAGTATTTCTGCATGAAATTAGTGGTTGCAATAAAGACGGAAATTCCTTACTTCTGAGAGTGTCCTGATAAAAGGGCGGAGTGTACGACCCCCGATTTTACACAATATAAAATAACATCGTAAGAGCAGAGTTGCCAAGTTCTTTAATTTGTTCCAGAAGAATACGTTTATCCCCGCCTTTATTTCACACCATTTAATTAAAAAAAAATATTCTATTATATATAACTACGGTAAAATAATATGTATATATATATATACAGGGTGATTCAACAATGATGGGACAAACTTTGAGGGGAGGTAGGGCACATCATTAAGACTGAGAATTGCGTGCGAACCGATGTCCCCAAACGTCATTTTAACCCTTTACGGACCATGTGTTTATTGGGGTTCTTAACAGAAAGCTCCGCCTACTGCCATTGCTTGTGAATGGTGCACTATTTAATAGAAAGGTTCAGCTTTTTACTGTTAATCTTACAAAATACATGACAAAAATGTTATTTCCGAATACTTCACACTGATCGAATAAATGTTTATATTGTGAATAATTTTTTAGATGTATTGTAACACACGAAATGTAAAACTTACGCAGTAAGATAAGTTTCAAATACATCGCAAAAGGTTTCTTTGCAGTAATATTGACAATAAATGCTTAAAGTTGCAATAACCACCAATAATACAACTAAGCAAAATTGGGTGATTGGCTGTTAATGATAAAGGTAGAGAGCCTTAGTGGACCTGGTCATTTATTATCTGCATCTGCTGTAAAGTATAATTTTAAACTGTGTTTTTAAACGGTGATGGGAAATTTTATTTATAATGAAAAATCAGACATGCATCTAATGTACGGTGCTGCTAATGGGAACAGTAGAACAGCGATACTAGAACAACAGAACTACTACTGTATCAGAAACGATTTCCAAATTGGCGTATGCCGAATCACAAAATGTTTGAACGGTTGCGTCGGAATCTTTGTGAAAACTCGCTAATTCTGATGCAAGAACTGGATCAAGAGCTGCTCAACATCCAGACATAGAAGAAACCATTCTAAACATTGCAGATGAAACACCCAACACAAGTACAAGAGATATTAAAGTCGTGTACATGCCGTGTATCCCGATCCCCAGTCTACTGTTTGGAGAGTCTTACATGAAGAACATCTACACCCATTCCATATTCAGAAAGTCCAAGCATTGCAAGTAAGTGGTTAAGTCTGCGCATAGAATTCTACCAGTGGTTCTTGCAACAGTGTGCGTTGCAGCAGGATTTTCCAACTTTTGTTCTGTTCTCATATGAGGCAATTTTTACACAGGAAAGCGTTTTCAATGGGGACAATACTCATCTGTGGGCAACAGAAAATCCACACGCTATACGCCCACATTCATTCCGAAAACGTATCTCTATTAATGTTTGGGCAGGTATTGTGAACAATTACCTCATGCCAATATCTCACGTTATGCTATTTTTCTAAAACAAGTGTTGCCAGAATTGCTGCAAGATGTTTCAGTTGTCACGCAACCAAATGTGGTTTCAGCATAATGGTACGCCAGCACATTTCGATAAGGAAGTGTGCAATTACCTGGAAGCCAGTTTTGCAGGGCGATGAATTGGACGGAGTGGGCCAGTCCGGCTCCCCCCCCCCCTGATCCCCAGATTTATCGAGCATCGATTTCTTCTTTCGAGGACATCTGAAGGTAATCATTTACCAGACTCCTGTTGATTCACCAGAGGACCTCGTTGCTCGACTGTCCATTGCGGAAACACCTGGCATTTTTGGATCTTTTCGCCAATCCACACTTCGACGCTATCAGTCATGCATTACGGCTGGTGAGCGCAATTTCGAACACTTATTGTAAATATTGATGCAAAGAAGCAGTTTGTTTTTACTATTTGTTTTTATAAGTTTTTACTTTCATTTTTTGCAAAATGTTTTTTATTTTATATTTAATTTTTTTTGTGTTATGCCTATACAAAAGATGAATGTTTTAGTAAACTGTTCAACCCCTTAATCTTTGTTCCAAGACCGTAGAAATATTCGTATTTGAAACTGCACCTACGTTGCAACTTTTAAATTCTCTGTGTTACAGTTACAGTATATCTAAAAAATGTTCACAATATTAATATTTATTCAAGCAATGTGCATTATTCGGAATTTTTTTTATTTTTTATTATTATTATGTATCGCCTTTTGTGTGATAAACAATTTTAAATAGAATCTCTCTGTTAAATAATACACCATTGAAGAGGAACGGCAGTAGGTGGAGCTTACTGGTAAAAATACAGAAAACACATGGGCCATAAAGGGTTAAAATGACGTTTCGGGAAATGGGTTCCTATGCAGTTCTGAGTCAAATGATGTCTCCTACCTCCCCTCAAATTCTGTCCCATCATCGTTGAATCACCCTGTATAAATATTTTTTTTAAAGGGGGCGGAGCTAAAAGTGCTCCGAAATTAAATAAGGAACTTTACAGCTCTGCCTGATTGTCCCTTATTATTCTTAAGTATCTTCATAATAATTTTCAAATGCAAAATCATTTATTTTTATCCTTTTATTTAGTCAAAACAAGACTAAATCCCATTAGTGGGTCGATCCAGGCGAAAAGAATGACCATTAACTGCACATATCTTATTTTGTTTTTTATTCTATCATTCATCTTCTTACTATAAAAAATCTTAAGTTGAAAGTCGTAGACAAGAGCTCTTCCCGTAGATAAATGAACTCGAAAATGTTTCATTGTCAGCATTAAATAATTAAACGGAATATAATATTCTATAATCGTTGGGTTCTGTTTTCTTTAATAATAACTTTCTTAAATTAAACTCTTTAGATCCGAAGTTATAATAACAATATAAATATTGTTTAAATGCTTTTACTCTTACTTACCAACGTCCTAATTAATATTCCGTAGTATCGTTAGCCCCGCCTCCTTTTCTACACCATTATTATTATTATTATTATTATTTTTTTTTTCAATATTTTCCTTCTTATTGAATCGCAATTGCATTTGGATAAATTTACTTTACAAGTTTAATGGTGTGAGAAAAAGGGTTGGACTAACAACACTACTGGATATTAGTTAGGATGTTAGCAAGTATGTTTACAATATCAAAGGTTACCGAAAAATCACCTTAAGGGTTAGTTATTTAAAATGATATATATGGTCATGTAACAGTTAAAGTATAAATTATAAAATCCCAAAATTCTTTTTGTATATTACACAATGAGAGTTGTCAATTTAAGGAGTTTTTTTAATTCAATATCCACCACTATTTTTCTCTATCATTTATGTCAAACACCATTATAAAATTTTTTGGGGATTATTGAATAAAAAATTCCCCAAATTTTTTAACACTGTACACGATTAGTAAATTTATCTCTTTAAAGAAGTTAACATTCAGCAATACAAAAATATTTATTGCTACATACTTGCTAACATCCTAAGTTGCCAACATTCCGTTGTATTGTTAATCACGCCTTTTTTCTCACACCAGTATTTTTTGAGAGAATTTTTCTTCTTATTTAATTGCAATTATGTTTGCAGAATATAACTTTTAAAAAATACTAGCGTGAAAAAAAGGGCGGGAATAACAATACTACGAAATAATAATTAGGATGTTTGCAAGTATGTTGTTGTAATGTGTTTCATTATTTCAAATATGTCCATAAAGTCATTTTCAGCCACGCTGTCTTGAAGCCATTTTGCAAAACCAGATGAACCAGATGAAGTTTAATAGATATTTCCAGATATGTGCTGCCACATACACCCAGCGACAAAGGGTTTTTTCTTTGATTTTTCATAAAATAACATTATCTAAATTGTGCTTATCATTTAATATTATCATAAAATAACACTATTCGCGGACTAATTTTTGTTTTAAGACTAATTTAGAAAAGTTTTAAGACTAAAATTTTTCTAATTTAAGACTACACTCCGCGACAAAAAGATTAGGAACAAAGGTTTTTTTTTTTTTCATAAAATAGCATTATCTAAATTGTGCTGATCATTTATTATCATAACAAAATATTATCATATCAAAAATATATTAAATATTTGAATCATATTCAAAATAATCATATTCAAAAAAAAAAAAAAAAAAAAAAAACCTTTGTTCCTATCTTTTTGTTGCGGTGTTTAGTCTTAAATTAGAAAAATTTTAATCTTAAAATTTTCTAAAGTAGTTTTAAAACAAAAATTAGTCCGGGAATAGTGTTATTTTATGATAATAATAAATGATAAGCACAATTTAGATAATGTTATTTTATGAAAAATCAAAGAAAAACCCTTTGTACCTATCTTTTTGTCACGGGTTGCATTGATTTAGTTTACTAAAAAAATGTAATTCAGCTTTTTAAAAGTTTGGTCATAATCTCGAACTGTTTAAATTTAAAAGTTAATCTTACACGATTTAGACTTGATGAATTAAAGAAAAGGGATTCAAACATGTGAATCAAAATTTTAAAAGTTTGAAAGAATGAATAAATTAGAAAAATTTAAAAACGTTATAATTGTGTTGGTAAAATGCAATGTTGGCAATTTTAGAGACCTTCTTATTCAACAGCCACCACTAATTTTTAATTGTACTGTTTAGCTAATCACATAGCAGATTAGTCGTCTGTCGTATATGTAAAACACAACTCTTCAAAATTATTGGTGATTATTGAATAAAAAAGTCCCTAAATTTGGACCCACTGGTAAAATGGGAAAATCTTTTTTAAATGATTTCATATTCTTACTGTACGAAATACTAGACATTATAAAATAAACCATACTTTCATTTAGAAAATGTCTGTGTTACATTCTGAAGAAAGGTTTAAAGATAAAAATTAATCATTTTTAAATGCTTCTCGAAAACGTATATTTATCAGGAAGAGCTCAAGGGGATACAAGAGTAATTTGGAAGAGGAATTATGATTTGCTGAATAATTACTTGCTTCCAATAGCACGTGTAATTGCTTCCTCCGGGATTACATTTGAAATGGTTGGATAAACGTATGTTTTTCTTTGAGCTAGGAATACCTATTCTCGTCAACTCTAAGAAGTTGCATAGATATTTGGCATACAGTTGTGAATTCATAAAAACTTACGATTAACTGTCATAGAGAATGAGGACGTGTGTATTTGAAAAGTGTTGTCAAAGCATTATGTATATACTTTTAAAAAAAAGTGAACATTTCGGTTTTATTTATTATGACGTATTATTTTTATCAGTTGTAAAAGTGTTTAGAAAAAACTCTTCCACCAGTATTTTTTAAGAATAATATCAATCCTGTTTAATTTCAAAAAGTTAATGTAAAAATACTATAAATATTTCTAAATATAAATAGTGATGCTGATTACGTGCCGCACTTTCCCAACTAGCTTTTTTTAAAAGTTACATGAAAACGTTAAGTATAATAACTTGCAATTAATCTATAGCTAAAAGATATTTCATTGCAACTTCTAAAATTTTAAACGTAATAAGAAGTAAGATCCTGTTAAACACTAGCTAATCCTGCTTCAATGCGAGTGTCATTGTTTATACAACTATCACTTTAAAAGATCATTAGCGCAGAAAAGGTTACATCGTTGCAAAAATAAATGCTCATTCACTTAACAATAAACAAGAAACGTTTTAAAGTTACATAAAAATCTAAACAAAAAAATAATAATAACAAACAATTAATCTATAGCAAAGTAATTACAAAATAAAAAGAACTTCTTTGGACCACGTTTTTAAATTTTCTATTGAATCATGTAAAATTAACAATTCTATGTATTAATAAATACTTAAAAAAAAAAAAAAAAAAGATGAATTATCCCATCAACTTGAAAAAAAAAAAAAAAAAAATGATCAAATGTGTAAAAAAGAGAACAATTATACGAAATTTTCAAACATTTATCAATGGAATAAAAGTATTAAAAGAATGCATTGCCATCGTGTTCTGAGCTATTTTAAAAGTTTCAAATGTCTGGATAGTGGGGAAGTTAGTTAAAAAATAATTGCAAAATTTGTACTGGGCAAACAAACAAGAAAGCTAGTTATTAAAAACATTGTAATATATATACATTTATCGCATCTTCTAAAATTTTAAACGTTATGGAAAATCAGATCCTGTTAAGCACCAGCTAATCTTGCTGTGTAGCGAGTATCATTGTTGATGCACCTTACAATGACCATTAACGCAGGAAAAAATTGAATTGTTACTCCAAACTTATGCTCATTCACTTAACAATGAACAAAATGCACTTTATGTATGGTCAGATAAAAATAGCACTCTGTCTTCATTAAGGATCACATTTGGCATTAATTTCTTGGTGTCTGAGTAAAAAGAAAAAGAAAGAAAAGAAATGTAGTGATGTGATTTTTAACGTATTCTTACATTTGCCAAGATGCCATATATCTTTATCGTATTCTGTTACATCATTTATATTCATACTATATAAAAATCTGATGTCATCGACTCTTAATCTCCTTTTAGTAAATTGAATTATTGAAGGTCTAAATGTCAGCTTAAACGGAATTAATTTTAAATTAAATATAATTGAACAGAATATATATTCTCTAATCGTTGGGTTCTATACATTTTGATGGCAATTAATTTATATTTAATGAATGAAATAGCTAAAAAAATTCAAATTCTCATCATTGTATCACTAAAAATTTAAGGCGCTTTTTAAGAATGTTACATTCTAAGCAATCAAAATATTAAAGATTTTAAAATTAATCTTGTTTCCATTTACAAATTTTCTCAGATAAATCTGGAAATGGAGAAACGATAAAAATTAATCACGTTTAAATGTTTTACGGAAACACATATTTATCCTCGTAGAGCTCAGGGGGATACAAAAGCAATCTCGAAGATCAATTATGATTTACAGAATAATTATACTTGCTTCCAATAACACATGAAACTCCTTCCTGCTGGACTACATTTTCTACGATTGAATAAACATAAGTTTTTCTTCGAGCTAGTAGTATTTATTCGAAATTATCTTCGAAATTGCATAGACATATGACATATATAGTTTTGAATTAAAAATAAATTTGTGATTAATTGTCATGGCATACCCTCAAGAGAATTAGGGAGTGTATACATTAAAAGCGCTGTGAAAGGATTGTTTATATTTTTTAAAAGAAGTAAAATTTGCATCAGATTTAATAAAATGCATTTCATTTAATGAAAGTTACATGAAAATATTAAGAAGAATAACTTGTACTTAATCTATCATTAAATATTACTGCATCGCATCTTCTAAAATTTAAAAACTATAGAAAAATAGATATTAAATACTAACTAATCCTATTGTGTTGAGTGTATAATTGTTGTTCTAACTATACTACACTATATTGAAAGGAGATTTGGCGCTGGTTAACTAAAACAAGAAAAATCTTCAAAATCGTGAACGTCAAAGAGAAAAAGTGAAAAGTTTTTCGATTTGGCGTTCAGAGATTCCTCATTTCAGTTCATTTTTTTTTATCTTTACAGTTTTTCTCTTAGGCATACAATGCGTTGCAGATTTTTCTGGTTTTAATTATACTATCATCGATGAAAAATTGTACGGTTTTTTTTAACACCAGTATTTCTTTGCAAGACATTTTTAAGTTTAAATTACAAAAAATATTGAAAATTTCGATTGAAAATTTCTAGTAGCAAAAGACGTACAAGTTGGCAGCTTGTATTATACTACACTACGCAGGCGTTTCAAAAAGTAAGGTAAGGGTGTGCAAATTATCCGTATGAATAAAAATCCCTTTGAAGATAACGAAGAAGACAGTCGCAGGGATGAATGTTGATGGAAGATGGAGCTTGCTGTCTGGTAACCTGACTAAATCTCAGCTAGAGGATGGATGCGTTGACGGAAAGGTGGTCCGCGATTGAAAGAAGAAGTGTTATTAGGTTTTTGCGTTTAAAGAAAAATTCTCCAGATGAAATTCATCGGCAGTTGGTAGAAGCTTACGGTACAAGTGTTATGTCACGAAAAAAAGTACGGTTTTGGTGCACGGAATTTGACAAAGGCGGAACAGATCTGCGAGATGGAAAAAGAGCAGTGCGACTAATCACGTCTACCGCAGATGACAATGTTTACCGTGCCGAAGCTTTGATTCAAAGTGATCGTCGCATCTCTCTGAGAAAAATTGCACAAGAACTCAGTATCTCCATTGGCAGGTCACACAATATTGTTCATGAACAACTGGGCTATCAGAAGACATGTGCTCTTTGGGAACCGACGAGATGAGCGGTACGAGATGAACTAAAAGATGAGCAGAAAGCTTCGCGACTGGGGTTGACTCTCGAGCACTTAATGCATTTTCAGCGGGAGTGCGTTACATTCCTACAACGTATCGTTACTGGTGATGAAACATTGATGCATTACGTGACACCCACGCCGAAGCAATCCTCAATGTCATGGAAACATCCCTCATCAACCCCTCGTAAAAAAATCAAAGCAACGCAATCTGCCAAATTACGGCTACAAATTTTTGGGACAACCAAGGAGTGAGGCTGGTTGATTTCCCCACTCATGGAGCAACAGTAAATGCTGTCAGTTATTGTGACACGCTGGGTCGAATGCGAGAGACAATTCGCTGTAAACGACCAGAAATGCACACAAAAGGCGTCGTGTTGTTGAACGACAATGTGCAAGTGCATATGGCTACAGCTACGCGCAATTTGCTACAGCATTTTCGATGGGAGGTATTGTACCTTTCTCCTTACAGTCCCGCCCTCGCACCAAGTTATTTCCTTCGTTTTGGAGCTTTAAAGAAACATTTGCATAGGTGCTAACTTGTACGGTTTTTTAACACTATAATTCTTTTCAAAAAAATTTATCATGTTTAACCGGAGAAAATTCCTTAAAAATATATTCAAAATTTCGATAAAAAAAATGTCGATAATGAGAAATCGTACAAGTTGGCAACTATGCACTTGTGAGGTCAGCATTTTAGAACCGATGTTGAGGTTCAGCAAGCCGTCTTGACGTGGTTACCCAACCTTGGCGCTCATTTCTTCAATGACCGTTTCGGTGGTTTAATGTACCGATGGAACAAATGCCTCAATAAGTATGGTGATTATATAGAGAAGTAATATGTCCTTCTGCTTTCCTATATTGTACATATATTTTCTTATTTCCTGAATAAATGTTTCCTCTGAATGGACTTGTTACCTTACTTTTTGAAACGCAGTCGTATTTAAAGGCCCATCAACATGGATCAAATACTAAATTGTTACTAACAATAATATATATATATATATATATATATATATAGTTTTTTAACACCAGAAATTCTTTTGACAAAAATTTATCATGTGCAATCGGAGAAAACTGCTTTAAAACATATTTAAAATTTCGATAAAAAATTTCCGGTAGCAGACAAATGTACAAGTTGGCAACTATGACATACAAGAATGGAATACTGGCGTACAACTCATACCAGCATCGATGAAACAAAATTTTCTACTTCTTAAGAAATAATGGACTCTGAAACATCCTATTACCGATCAAATGAATAGCAGAAACTAATTATCATTTTTAATTAAGCGTTTTAGACATGACATGATTGATTTTCTGAAGCATTTTTATCAATTACATAATATATTGTACAGCTTTGTCATTTCCTGACTCTCTCACTACTATATATTTAGAGAGTTGCCAATATTTTAATTTATACCGGTGCACTTTCAGCCACGCCCTTATTTCACATTACTTTCATTTTCAATGTATTTTTTTTTCTTAATTTCTGGTCGTAATTACTGGTGAATTTTGTATTCAATAATAAGCAATAATTTTTAATTTTAACGTTCTTCGAAGATTGATAGCTTATTCCGTATATTGACTATTGTTTTTAAAATTATTGGTGATTGTTGAATCAAAGATACACCAGATTTGTCGACACTTGATGATATACATACATGCAGAGCTGCAAACTTAATCCGGCAAATTGTTTGTACCGCCCCTTTTTCTACACCAATATATTTTTAGAGTATTTGTTTTCTTAATTCATCGTAAATATATTTGAAGAGAATTACTCTAAAAATTAAGTGGTGTAGAAAAAGGGGCGTTACTAACAATTTGCCGGATTAGGTTGGCAGCTCTGTACATGTCAACCATCTCATTATGAAGTGTAAATTTTGAGTAACCGCCTTTTTTTTTTTTTTTTCAGACCAGTCATTTTTTACAGTAATTTTATTCTTACTCAATCGTAACAACATTTGGAGAGAATAGCTCTAAAAATAAATTGGTAAAGAATATAAATAAATAAATTGGAAAAGAGGACGTTTTTTCAAGCGGCGTTAACATTTTTACGCTTATTGATGAGATAGTTGTCAGGTGTAGTTATATTCTGGAGAAAAATATTCTATAAATCAAACCTGCCAATATCCTATTTATGAATCGGGAGATTTTTAGTACATACTACTTTCTCCACACCATTTTATTTTTAGAGTCTGTATCTCCAACTGTGCTTGCGATTAAATAAATATAAAATTATTCTTAAAAAAAAAAAAAAAAAAAAAAAAAAAAAGACTTGTGTGGAAAAAAAAGGGCTGTAACTAAAAATCTTCCCAATATTAATGAGATGATTGGCAAATGTGTATAAATGAAGTGGTGCGAAATAGAGGCGGGGCTAAAAATGCTCCGGAATAAATTTAAATGTTGGCACATTGTGTATATATGTTAACCGCATGATTCACTGTCTTATTTTTAAATTTGCAAGGTTACGCCTCATATCTTATTCTATTTTCGATAATATTTTACATGATTATAGTTTTACTCTGCGAGTTTTATTTTATTTCTCCTCTGAATTTTAATTCATTCGTAACGTCCAATTATGTACTAATTGAGCTTTAAACACTTTAAACTTTTGCTGAATATTCTTACAGTGTTAGAAAAAAAGAGGAATTTTTAAAAAATGTCCCTTTTATAAATCATCTCAGTTGGAAATGTTATTATAAATATCTGTACTTTAGCTTTTATTAAATAATCAATCTTTGTATAATAAAGAAAAGGAAAATCTCACTTTATTTTCAATTGAACAAAACACTTGTTATTTATATATATTTTTCTCCTTTCCATGAGGCTTTAATCAAGGCTATCTTTGTATTTATCTATTTTAATTCAAACAAGAGAGAAAAATCATGCGTGTGAATTGATTATTAGCAAATTCCAAATGTACGTAATTATTGTTTCGTAAAACTTTCAATGCTCTTTGCCTACGTAATCACACAAAAGACTGACAGTAGTTCAGATAGACTAATTGAATTCCTAATCATTCTTAAAAATTGTTAGAAAGTGTTAAAAAGGCTTACCACAAAAGGAAACGCAGCCCTTATATTTTAATTGCAGCCCTTAATGTATCTGCAGCCCTTAATGTATTAGTGTAGGCCTTTAAATCTGAAGCTTAAACGTAATTTTAAAAAAATCTGTCCTAAAATGCTGTGCATTGGCATATATATATATATATATATATATATATATATATATATATATATATTGGGGGGGGGGCGAGAGGGGTGACCCTGTACACAAACCAGTTTCACAGGACCTATTAATTCGCTTTAAAATAGGGAACATTCCATAATAAATTTGAATAACATACATAATTTTATAAAAATTCTGGAAATATTTATGGACTCTGGGTGCGGAAAGACGGACGGATAGACAGATGGACAGTCGGACAGATAAATACACAAATTAAAATAATATTCATGCTTAAAAAATTTTAAAAAGTGTCAGATCGCTTAATGTAAACATAAATGCAATTTCAGCAAATTTTCAATAAAAGCCTTCAATGTAACTGAATATTTTTGTGTGGCCCTGTAAATATAATACTAATCATACTACATTTCGTAGAAAGAATTCTTTTGTGCATATGAATAGCATATTTTAATTTTATTAAGATTTGTTCAAAGTTATTAAAATTTGATTTCCAGAAATACCTCTCATGGAACGAATGCTTTGGAATACTTTCGGGTGCCCTGTATATGAACCAGGGATGGTACTTACTCCATTTTCAATGGAGATTAGAACATTAGATGGTGGACTTGAATAACACATTTCAATTTCATTGAAATTTGGGTAAAATAAAGGAGTTAAAATATAGTTCATAAAAATTCCTCTCATAGAACACAATGCTTTGGAATACTTTTAGGTGTCTCTGTACACAAACCAGTAGAGATATTCACTCCATTTTCAATTGGGAACATTCGATAGTTAACATTAATATTATGTATCAGTTTCAAGGAATTCCACGAATATGTACGGGAGTTAGAGCGCTGACGGATAGACAAACAAACCGAAGTCATTAACACTTCTCAACCTTATTGGAGAGTGTTAAAAATATCGAAAGCGATGAAAATGACTAATATAAATGAAAATGCAATACCGTCAAATTTCCAATAATATCTAGTAATGTAACTGAATATATTTTGTGGCCCTGTAAATCTATTGCTAATCATGCTGTAGTCTATACAAAGCATTCGTTTGTACATATGAATAATATATTTTAATTTAATTAAGATTTGTGCAAAGTAAAGTTCTGCAGATTTTGTTTATAGATACACCTCTCATAGAAAGCAATGTTTAGAAATACTTTCGGGTATCCCTGTATACAAACCAGTGAAGACATTTACTCCATTCTCAATGGAAAACATCCGATAGTGGACGTGAATAACATATTTCAATTTAATTAAGATTTGTGTAAAGTAACGGTCTTAAAATTGGTTTATAGAAATACTTCTCATAGGGCACAATTCTTTGGAATACTTTTGGGTGTCCCTGTACACAAACCGGTAAACATGTGCACTCCATTTTCAATAGGGAACATTCGATAGTGAACCTGAATAAGTTTCAAGAAATTCCATGAATATTTACGGGAGTTAGAGCGCGGACAGACAGATAAACCGAAGTCATTAACCGAAGTCACTTTATAACCTTGTAAACCAATAAAAACAGAATAATCACTCTTGTCTACTGCATATGCAAATAGGAAAGAATCTAGAAAAATAAATAAATAAATAAATAGAAATAAAAATAAAATGAGGGGGGGGGGAGACACAGACTCTAAAAGTATTCCTTTTATGAATTATTTGTTAGTGAAATATTCTTTATAAAATTTTTTGTTAAATTTTTCGTTAAAAATTTTTGGTTAAAAATTTTGGTAAAATAATTAATTGGTGCATATTAATGCAACAGAAAGAAAACAAAATATATATATATCACTTTTATTTTCGAATCCAGCAAAATCTTCTTCTTTTTTTTTTTTTTTTTTTTTTTTTTTTTTTTTTCTCTTTCTTCTTTTTCTTTCATGATGCTAACAAATGTATCGTTACTTATGACATCTTTGCATTCGTTATTTATTTATTTATTATTTTTTTATTCGTTCTAGAAAACAGAATGACACCTAAAGTCAGCATCCAAGCTAAGAGAAGGGCGTCAGAAATAAATAAATAAAAAATAGAGAAAAAGAAAGACAGAGAAAAGGAGCTTTAAAAAGTATCCCTTTTATGCAGAGATCATTTATCAGTTTTATATTTCGCTTCATTCAGGTCTTTAGGATCCATAAAAACCCCAGTGATAGAGGTTTTAAATCTACGATAAAATAGGAAAAACGGACTATCTGAGAGATTCGAGATGGCATTCTAAAGCCTTTTGTAGATTTGCATGTTCGCATTTTTGATTGCTATTTTTACAAAACACATATAATATGATTCTTTAAATAAGCTTGAAAAATTTAGTGCTTGGTTTTTAGATTTCACTTTTAAACGAATAGATAAAATATTATTTTTATATTTTCGAGTTATATATTGATATAACGTCATTTTAAAATAAAAGTAAATAAAAGAAATTCTTTTTACGAATTCAATTTTTGTTACTTTTTAAGGTTCTCAGAGGTTTTTTTTTTTTTTTTTTTAATGCAAATATTAATTTTTCATCATATTCTGTTATTAACTAACTAGAAAAGCCCCGGTTCGGGAACGAACCGAATTCCGAATGCAGGAAAAATTTCAAAACCGAACTCGAAATGTACAAAACTCGGCCTGGTGCTGCTTGCGTGTCAATAGATCAAAGTTTGTTAACGAAACCATTTTTAAATTCATGAAATCAATGAGGGTGTGAATCAACAAAGGCTTTGCCCGCTTCGCTGGTCACTATATTTAAAGAAAACTCTTTTCTATATCGCTTTATTAACAAAATTATATTTAAAAAATGACAACAAAATTAAAATAAAGTTAATAAAACATATTTGGCACGTCTCCCGATTTTCCAACATCATGTTTTAGATTAGCTATCTTCGTCTAATTTAAGTTGTTAACTTTTCGTTATTAAAAAAAAAAAAAAAAAAAAAAAAAGAAAAGAAAAGAAAAAGAAAAAAGAAAAGAAAAGAGTAGATTAGCAAAAAAATAGAAAAAAAAATTATATATATTAATATTGAAAAAGTGGTGTTAGAAATTATGAGGTGAGCGTTAGATAGCTACATAACTGTTAATGCTAAAAAATGAAATTTTTACTAATGGAGAGAAGCGTTATTTATTATTAAAAAAAAAAAAAATACACTGCAAAAAAAAGTAGACGGACACTTCTTTACAATTTTTTAAAACCCCGTCTTTGTTTAATAGGGAATGTCAATTAAAATTCTTTAACATGTTTATAAGGTCATTGTGCCTAAATGCGATAACCCATAAATGCGACAAAGTTCTTCTACTGAAAATCTAAATGCTTAAATCACAAACTTATAAATCATAATGGAACATACACATTTCAAGAACAGTTCGCGAAACTTTTCATTAAATTTTAAAGGTTTTTTCCAGTAGAATTTTCTTTTGCAGTAAACATTGTCCATTATGGCTTTCCGACGTCTTTTCCTAATTGCGATGACAAATTTTCAAATAGTAACTGTAATTTTATCCTTTTATTTTTCAAGGTCAAATAACCACTGTTACGTCATGTGCTTGAGTACCCTTTATACCTACCAGAAGAAAATTAAAAAAAATACTACACTTTTTTTAAAAGAGGGGTTTAAAATTTTTATCGCATTTAAGGGTCTGTTTACACCATTTTCCTAAATGCGACAAATTTTATCCCTTAAATGCGGCGAAATTTACAGTTGATATATTAAGGGAAGTTTAAGCATTTTTTTCCTTTTTAACACTTTCCAACAAGGTTTAAAAGTGACTTAGGCTTGTCTGTCCATCTGTCCGTCTGTCTGTCTGTCTGTCTGTCCGCGCTCTAACTCCTGTAGGGACACCCGAAAGTATTCCAAAGCACTGTGTTCTATGAAAGGTATTGCTGTAAGCCATATTTAATACCTTAACTGTATACAAATCTTAGTGAAATTGAATCATGTTATTCAAGTTCACTATCGGATGTTTCATATATAAAATGGAATAAATACCACCATTAGTGTGTACACAGGGACACTCGAAAGTACTCCAAAGCATTGCGTTCTATGAGAGGTATTTCTATAAACCAAATTTTAATAACTTTACTTTCCACAAAGTTTAATGAAATTGAAATATGTTATTCATATGCACAAAAGAATGCTTTGCATAGAATATAGCATGATTAGCATTAGATTTACAGGGCCACACAAAAATATTCAGTTACATTAAGAGCTGTTCATAAAAATTTGCTATAATTTCAATTTCGTTTACATTAAACGTTTTTAGCATTCTCTAACAATTTTCATGTGTGAATATAATTCAATTTAATTGTCTGTCTGTTCGTCTGTGAGCGCTCTAGCTCCAGTAAATATTTATGTAATTTCTTGAAACTGATATATGTTATTTAAGTTCACTATCGGATGTTCCCTATTGAAAAATGAGTTAATATCTTTACTGGTTTGTGTACAGAGGCACCCAAACCTTTTACAAAGCATTGTGTTCTATGAGAGATATTTCTATAAACCATATTTTAATACCTTTACTGTACACAAACCTTAATGAAATTGAGAAATGTCATTCAAGTTCACTATCGGATGTTTTATATATTAAATGGAGTAAATACCACCACTGGTTTGGGCACAGAGACACTTGAAAGCATACGTTAGCCATGACTTGAAAGCATTGCGTTATATGAGAAGTATTTCTATAAACCAAATTTTGATAACTTTACTTTCCACAAAGCTTAATGAAACTGAAATGTGTTACTCATATGCACAAAAGACTGCTTTCTACAGAATATAGTATGTTTAGTATTAGTTTTACAGAGCAACAAAAAAATATTCAGATACATAAAGAGCTATTAAGAAAAGTTTGCTGGAATTGCACTTTCGTTTACATTAAGCGTTTTTAAAATTTTCTAACAATTTTTAAGTGTGAATATAATTTCAATTTGTGTATCTGTGTGTATCTGTTTGTCTGCCCATCTGTCTGTCTTTCGGCGCTCTAACTCCGGTAAATATTTATGGAATATCTTGAAACTAATATATGTTTTTCAAGTTCACTATCGGATGTCCCCTATTAAAAATGGAGTGAATACCTCTACTGGTTTGTGTACAGGGGCATCGGAAAGTACTGCAAACTATTTTTTTTTTTCTATGAGAGGCATTTCTATAAACCATATTTTAATACCGTTACTTTACACAAATCTTAATGAAATTGAAATATGTTATTCAAGTTCGCTATCGGATGTTTCCTATGTGAAATGGAGAAAATATTACCACTGTTTTGTGTACAGGGAGACTTGCAAGTATTGCGTTGTATGAGAGGTATTTCTGCAAACCAAATTTTAATAACTTTACTTTGCACAAATCTTAATGCAATTGAAATATGTTATTCATATGCAAAAAGGAATGCTTTTTATAAATACAGTATGATTAGTATTAATCTTACAGGGCCACATAAAAATATTAAGTTACATTATGAGCTATTAATAAAAATTTGCTGTAATTGCATTTTCTTTTACAATAAGCATTTTTAACACTTTCTAACAATTTTTAAGCTCGAATATGATTTTAATTTGGTTATCTTTCTGTCCGATTGTCTGTCTTTCTATCTGGCTCTCGTCCCGAGAGTTCTTAAATATTTTCAGAATTTTGAAAAATTGATATATGTTATTAAAGTTCACTATGGAATGTTTCCTATTTAAAATGCCATTAATATGTCCTACACAACGTGTTTGTGTACAGGGAACTTTCATTGCTTTGCGTTTTATGACAGACATTTTTATAAATCACATCTAAATAACTTTCTACTGTAAAAATTATAAATAAATTGAAATGTATTTTAATATTCTAAAATAATGTTTTGTATAGAATATGATATGATCAACCTTCAGATTTACAGGACTACACTAAAATATTCAAATACATTAAGGGAAGCAATTATAATCTAACGGCTGGATTTTCTTTTGCATTAAGCCTTTTTAACGTTCTTCAACGATGTCTGAGAGCGGTTTTAAATTGAATTAGTCAATCTGTATATTTTTCTATGCTTCTCTCCTTTGTTTGATAATGCAGGCAAAGAATATTGAAAGTTATACGATACAACAAGCACGTACAATTGGAGAATATTAATAACCAGTGCGTACTTCATGACTTTTCGTTCTTTTTTTTAACACTTTCCAGCAAGGTTGAAAAGTGTCAATGACTTCGGTTTGTCTGTCTGTCCGCAGTCGAACTCCTGTAAATTTTCATGGAATTTCTTGAAGCTGATATATCGTATTCAAGTTCACTATCGGATGTTCCCTATTGAAAATGGAGGGAATTCCTCTTCTGATTTGTCTACAGAGACACCCAAAATTTTCCAAAGCACTGTGTTCCATGATAGATATTTCTATAAACCGTATTTTGATACGTTTACTTTAAACAAATTTTAATGAATTTGAAATATATCATTTAAGTCCACTGCCGGATGTTCCCCATGTAAATTGAAGTAAACACCATCACTGGTTTGTATACAGGGACATCCGAAAGTATTTAAAAGCATTGTGTTCTATGGAAGGTATTTCTAAGCACCAAATTTTAATGATTTTACTTTGCACAAGTCGTATATATATATATATATATATATATATATATATATATATATATATATATATATATTATTCATATGCACAAAAGAATGCCTTCCATAAAATGCAATATTATAAGCATTATATTTAAAAGGCCACACAAAAATATTCAAATACATTAAGAGGCATTGTTGGAAAATTGCTTGAATTGCATTTTCGTTTACAATAAGCGTTTTTATCACTTTCTAAATGTTTTTAACACTTTCCAATAAAGTTGAAAAGTGTTAATGACTTAGGTTTGTCTGTCTGTCTGTCCGTGCTCTATCTCCCGTAAATATTCATGGAATCAGAGTTACACATACACTACTCAGAAAAGAAGAGTTAAGCACGGAGTTACACACTCTGTTATAAAAAGGCAAAGTTACACACACAATTACACACAAACTGTTAATAAAAATGCAGAGTTACACACACAATTACACACAAACTGTTAATAAAAATGCAGAGTTACACACACACTGTTAGCAAAAAATTAGCGGTACACACAGCGTTACACACACTGTCAAAAAAAAAAAAAAAAAAGAGATTTATATACGGAGTTACACACACTGTTAATAAAAAGGCGGAATTATACACAGCAAAAAATAAGTGATACACGCAAAGTTACACACATTGTTCAAAAAAGAAAAGAATTGAACATTGAATTACACACACTGCTAATGAAAAGGCAGGATTATATACAGAGTTACATGCACTGTTAATAAAAAGGCACTGTTAATAAAGAGTTACACACAGAGTTACACACACAGAGTTAATAAGATGGCAGAGATGCACACACACTTTTAATTACGTACAGGGTTACACACACTGTTAGTTACACATAAGTAAAATTACACACGTTGTTTGCTAAAAATAAGCGATACACACAGTGTTACACACACAATGTTAAAAAAAACTGTTAATAAAAAACAAAATTACACATGGAGTTACACACACTGTTATTAAGAAAGAAGAGCTATACACACACTGTTAATTGCATACAGGGTTGCACACACACTGTCAGTTTCACATAGCGTTACGTACACTGTTAGAAAAGTTCAGCAATACACACAGAATTACACACACACTGTTAAAAAAAAAAGAAGAGTTACACACTGTTAACAAACAGCAGATTTACACACAAAGTTCCACACACTGTTAATAAAAAGGAAGAGTTACACACACTGTTAAAGACAGAGTTGCACATAGAGTTACACAACATTTTATCTTGAAATAGTTATGTGGTATTAAGTATTTTATAAACTATAAAAAAAGAACGAAAAATCATGCATTACGCAATGATTATTAACACTTTCCAACTGCACGTAATTGTTGTATCTTATAACTTTGAAAGTTCTGTACCTACGTTATCACACAACAAACAGTAGTTCTGAAAGGCATACAGACAGACTAATTGAATTCCTAATCATTCTTAAACACTGTTTGAAAGTGTTAAAAATGCTTAACACAAAAGAAACCGTCGCCCTTCGATTGTAATTTCAGTTCTTAATCTATCTGAAAATTTCAGTGTAGCCCTGTAAATTTGAAGGTTAACAAAATCATATTTTATACAAAACATTATTTTAGCAAATTAACAATAAATGCCAATTTCTTTATGATTTTACAGTTGAAAGTACAGTATGAAAGTTCTTTACAGTATGAAAGTTCTTTAAATGTAAATTATAAAAATGTATGTCCTAAAATGCAACGCATTGGCATTTTTTGCCCGTTCCTGTACATAAACATGTTGTACAGTACCTATTAATGCCCTTTTTATTTGGGAACATTCAATAGTGAATATGAACAACATATATATATTTTTAAAAATTCAGAAAATATTTCCGGACGCTAAGTGCGGTACACGGACAGATAGACAAATGGAGATTCGGGCACATAGATAAAGAAATTGAAAACACGTTAAGACTTAAACAAGAAAGAAAAATCATGCAGTACCCATTGGTTAGTAACACCTTCCAACTGTACGTAATTGTTGTATCGAATAACTTTTAATATTCTTTGCCTACGTTGTGAGGTTGAGACGTCAGAACGTCACCACAGTTGTTTTAATTAAGCTGGATCCAGCAAAGTAGAAAGTGTTAGGACGGTTAAAATCTCTTCGTCGCCAGTGACTCGGCGAAAGTTGAGGTCGAGTTAGCTTTGTGTCGGCAGGGTGCTGCAATGAAAGACTTAGATTTTGAATGTTAGATAAATTAGAAGTGATTTTAAAAGTACGGATTGAAATGGAGAGAGAGGAGGATGTAGGAAGAAGTATAAAATGGCCATGGTTTTAGTAGATGGGAGTGGATGTTGGAGGATATTATAGTGGATGTTGGAGGATATTATAGTGGATGTCGGAGCATATTATAGTGTGGATATTGGAGTATTATAGTGGATTGTTGAAAGTCTTACTTTGGCGAATATTGAGTAGTAGAAATTTAGAGGAGTGAGGAATTAGTCATGATGAGTGTTAGTACGAGTATTTGCTAGCGCTCGTGAAAGTGAATTTCGATCTGTAGGGAATCCTCTGATCGAAAGTGAAGTCGCAGCAGTGGAGTTACGAGTGCAATCGTCGCTACACCTTCAATTGCTTGCTGGGGTGAGATATTTAAGATAATCTAATTTAATTGTTGATATATATATTTTGATTGAGTAATACACTGACTGAGGTAGTTTAATTGCCAGGCCACCCTCCCCATTAATCTGCTCAAATAAACTTTAGTTATTGTTAATTCAAGTCTTGTGTTCTCTTACTTATCCATTTAGTGATCTAATTATGTTAAGATGCAGTTTGCGTCAACGCAAACTTTACAACGTTATCACACAACAGACAGAAGGACTGAAAAATATACAGATAGACTAATTGATTTTTAAATTACTCTTAAGCATTTTGGAAAGAATTAAAAAGGCTTAACTCAAAATAAAATGCAGCCATTAAATTATAATTGCAGCTTTTGATCTCTCTGAATATTTTAGTGTAGCCCTTTAAATCAGAAAGTTAATCATACTCTATACAAAATATTATTTTAGAATATTAACAATGCATTTCAATATTCTTATGATTTTTGCAATAGAAAGACTTAACTTTCAAAAAATTCTGTCCTAAACCGTAATGCAATGGCATTTCTTTTTTTTTTTTTTTTTTGTTGTTGTCCCTGTAAACAAATTAGTTGTACAGGACCTATTAATGTCGTTTTGAATGGGGAACATTCTATAGGGATAATGTTTATAAAAACAACACTCATAAAACACAATGCTTTCGAATGCTTTTGGGTGTCCCTGTACACAAACCAGAAGAGATATTCACTCCATTTTCAATATGGAACATCCGATAGTGAACATCAATAAAATATATCAGTTTCGAGAAATTCCATAAATATTTACAGGAGTTAGAGCGCGGGCAGACAGACGGACAGACAGATGGACAGATACACAAACTGAAATCATATTCACACTTAAAAATGTTAGAAAGTGTTAAAAACGCTTAATGTAAACGAAAGTGCAATTCTAGAATTGTTTTATCAGTAGCTCTTAATATAAATGGACATTTTTGTGCCACCCTGTAAATCTAATGATAATCATGCTATATTCTGTGCAAAACATTCTTTTGTGCATATAAATAACATATTTCAATTTCCTAAAACTTCGTGGAAAGTAAAGTTATTAAAATTTGATTTGTAGAAATATCTCTCACAGAGCGCAATGCTTTGGAATACTTTTAACTGTCCCTGTACATAAATCGGTGGTGGTATTTCCGCCATTTTATACAGGAAACATCCAGTAGTGAACTTGAATAACATATTTCAATTTAATTGAGATATGTCTACAGTAAAACCAATAGAAATACCTCTCATAGAACACAATGCTTTGAAATGCTTCCGGGTGTCCGTGTACACAAACCAGTATAGATATAAACTCCATTTTAAATAGGGAACATCCGATAGTGAACTTGAATAACATATATCACTTTGAAGAAATTCCATAAATATTTATGAGATTCAGAGCTCGGACAGACAGACACGCAGACAAACAGGCGGACAGGCATATACACAAAACTGAAATCATATTCACCCTTAAAAAAATGTTAGAATGTGTTAAAAACGCTTAACGTAAACGAAAGTACAATTCTAGCCATTTTTTTTAATAGCTCTTAATGTAACTGGATATTTTTGTGCCACCCTGTAAATCTAATGCTAATAATGCTATATTCTGTGCAAAGCATTCTTTTGTGCATATAAATACCATATTTAAATTTCCAAAAACTTCGTGGAAAGTAAAGTGATTAAAATTTGATTTATAGAAATATCTCTCATAGAACTCAATGCTTTAGAATACATTTGAGTGTCCTTGTATTTAATCCATTTTATACAGAAAAAATCCAATAGTGAACTTGAATAACATATTTCAATTTCATTAAGATATGTCTACAGTAAAGGTATAAAATATGGTTTATAGAAATACCTCTCATAGAACACAATGCTTTCGAATGCTTTTGGGTGTCCTGTGCACAAACCAGCAGAGGTATAAACACCATTTTCAATAGGGAACGCCCGATAGTTATCTTGAATAACATATTTCAATTTCATTAAAATATGTCTACAGTAAAGGTATGAAAATACGGTTTATAGAAATACCTATCATAGAACACAATGCTTTGAAATACTTTCGGGTGTCCCTGTACACAAACCAGTAGAGGTATCATATTCACCCTTAAAAAATGTTAGATTGTGTTAAAAACGCTTAACGTAAACGAAAGTACAATTCTAGCCATTTTTTTAATAGCTGTTAATGTGACTGGATATTTTTGTGCCACCCTGTAAATCTAATGCTAATCATGCTATATTCTGTGGAAAGCATTCTTTTGTGCATATAAATACCATATTTAAATTTCCAAAAACTTCGTGGAAAGTAAAGTTATTAAAATTTGATTTATAGAAATATCTCTCATAGAACGCAATGCTTTGGAATACTTTTGAGTGTCCCTGTACATAAACCGATGGTGATATTTCCTCCATTTTATACAGAAAACATCCTATAGTAAACATTAATAACATATTTCAATTTAATTAAGGTATGTCTACAGTAAAGGTAAGAAAATATGGTTTGTAGAAATACCTCTTATAGAACACAATGCTTTGAAATACTTTCGGGTGTCCCTGTACACAAACTAGTAGAGGTATGAACTCCATTTTCAATAGGGAACGTCCAATAGTAATCTTGAATAACATATATCAGTTTCAAGAAATTCCATAAATATTTACGGGAGTTAGAGTGCGGACAGACAGACGGACGGACAGACAGACAGACGGACAGACAGACAAACCGAAGTCATAAACACTTTTCAACCTTGTTGGAAAGTGTTAATAACAGTTTTCAACCTTCTTTGGAAAGTGTTAATAACATTAAAGTAACTCCCATGCATTAAATGCATTATCGCATTTAGGGAGTTTGAACATCGCATTTAGGATATAGTACCTTAAATGCGACAAAAATTTCCTAAATGCGACGCTGGTATATATTTTCATAAATTACTGATATTTTTTTAATTTCTTGAAAAAAAATGACACAAAACACTAGTTTAGAACTATGAGTATAATATTCAACCATTTTTTCTTTCTTTTCATAATTATTTGTTTACTAAAATGTCATAAGTTTCCTAAATGCGATAAACTTACCAAAAATCACGTCGCATTTAGGCACAATGACCTTACTTATCAATCTTCATATTTTTGACAGACAAATAAAAATATTCAATTATTTATAATTTTAATGTAGGGAAATGCAGAAAAGAGAATAGATATACATTTGCACAATATTTTTTTTTTTATTTTTTTTTATTTATTATTTTTTTTTTTAAGTAGACGGACACTGGTCAAAAACTGTAATTATCTAAGTGGGTGTTTCTTGCGGAATACCAGTATTGTATGTACATGTACATTTGGCATTTTGCCAATTGCTAACGTGCTTGACGAAATGGTTTTACGTTGTTAAATTTCTTGGAGATGAATGCGCCATGCCACGAGGAATTCCTCTAACTGATTACCAGAAAGGACAGATTATAGCGCTGAAAAATGTTAATAAAGGAGTCAGAGAAATTAGTAGGCTACTTCTAATAAGCAAAAGTAACATCAGCGATTTTCTACGTGTTCCTGAAGCCCATGACGTAAGGAAAAAGAGTGGCCGGCCAAAGAAACTTTCGCTTAGAGACAAAAGAAAAATTTTTACTGAGCTGAAAAAAACTAGAGCATCAATTCCCAGATGCATCAGATGAGCAGATGCCCAGAGCATCAATTCCCTAACATAACTTCTCAGACAATTTATAACTGCATTAAGCACTCAGAGCTCTTTCAATATAAGAAGAGAAAACGTCATCCATGCTGGAAGGATCACCATGTGACAGAACGCCTACAGGGGGCTCAAAACCATACGTCTTGGACTACAGAATGGATATCTGTAGATTTTTCAGATGAGAAAAAATTTAATTTAGACGGCCCAGACGGATATCAATATTATTGGCACAGTTTGGAGAAAGAAGACCAAATGTACGCTACTCGGCAAGTTGTTGTTGGTGGCGTGATGGTGTGGCTAGCTGTTGGCTAAGGTGGAAGGACAAATTTAGTGTTCCTAAGTAAGAAGCAGACTCACAAAGATTATATTGAAATGCTAAGCAGTGAGCTTTTTCCATTGGCTTGTGATCTTTGAGGAGAAAACTGGATTTTCCAACAAGATGCAGCGCCAATACACACCGCTAACAACATTAAAAAATGGTTTCATGAGAACAACTTCAATGTTTTAACCTGGCCAGCCAAGAGTCCGGATATGAATCCTGTGGAAAACATTTGGGCTATACTTGTTCATAAAAATTATGATGGTGCGACGCCAGTATGAATCAGTTCACCAGCTCAAGAAAGCTCTTACAAACATTTGGGAAATTTTCTGTCAAAAAAAGATTCAGAATCTCATTGATTCGATGTCTAACAGAGTATACGAACTTATGAAAGCAAATGGGAGACGAACCCCTTACTAAAAACGTTTTATTTTAGCGATATAAGCTGTGTCCGTCTACTTTTTTTAAGAAAAATTACAGTGCAAATATGCACCATTTTAGTTTCCTGAATTTTTCCACTACATAATTCAAAAGAATTGAACCTATATCCAAAAAAAAATAATATATGGTGTCTCAAGAATATAATTATATTACAGAAATGAACCTCATATCTCTAATTAAAGAAATAAACGGCTTTAAAGTATTACAAGTAAGTGTCCGTCTATTTTGTTTTATGCAGTGTAAACACTTATTTCCAATTGTTAGCTTATCTGTAAAGATAGCTGGTGACAAAACTTAAGTTACTTAAGGCGAAATTTAAGTTACTGTTAATTTAACTTTAACGTTAAGCTAAAGACGAAAAGAAGTTTAAAGTAAATATAATCATCACGGGTGCTTAGGAGCACAAGTTGTAGACGTGTCCATTGATTATGTAAGCAGAAAAGTCTTATCTTTGCTTTCATGATCAACAAAATCGACACTTGCGTAGTTGCCAATTTTACCAGTGTTGTCAAGTTTTAAGGATTCTTTTATTCAATATCCAACAGTAGTTTTTTAATTATAATGTTTGTCTGATTGACTATGATATATAACAAATATCATTCTTAAAAGTTGGCACTGTTTATTAAATGAAAACGTTTCTACAAGTTGACATGCTGATTTTTACACTTTTTCGGCTACCGAAAAGTTTATTTTTATTTTATTCAGTAAAAACAGTTGCAAAAAATATAAAAAATTCCTATTAAAATTTTCCGATAATCAAAGAATATAAAAGTTGGCAACTATTTTGTTTCAGGGAACGCAGACGTGATGATATCGATATGATTTAAAGATAGCATGGTATCAAAAAAAGGACCTACACAAAAACTTTTAAAATAGGGATGCCGTCGTTTTATATTATTATACCTAGTCGGAAAAAAAGTATTGTTTTCAATCTGCGATAAAAGCATTGCCGAGCTCGTCGTGCATGCTTACTTTTATTTAAGAGTAGCAATATTTGAAGAGAATTACTCTAAAATTAAAGTGGTGTGGAAAAAGCGGCGTTAACAATTTTAAGCTTATTAATGAGATGGTTGGCATGTATGATATTATACACTGCTAGCTACCGATGTTTGACGTAGCCTAAACGTAAATTCAGTGTCAGCCACCGATAGCTGACATGGCCCTCAACGTGTTAATACACACAAAAAAATTTCTTTTTGCCGATAAAGGTGACTATATAATGAAACGCAAGTAAAATCTTCAGACCGCTGCGCTTTTAAATTATTAGAAACAAAATTTTACGAAAGAAAATTATATTTATTACATATCTAGTCAATTACAAGAAAAAAAAAAGTCTTACTTTATAAAATAAATAGAGTCATTTTATGTACTAAAAATATCTTTGTACAGCTATATGAAACTTACTTATGAAACTTTTCAGCAACAAATCTATTTAAGGTTTTATATCAAATATCGTTTATCTCATCCAATTACTTCTAAATTAAATTCTGCAGGTTATTTTTTTCACTCACTAAAGCTGCGTTTAACCATAAAATGAACTTCAGTAAAATTGTCATCTTAATGGCGATTTCTGAGTATTTATTATGTGATAAAATTAGAAACCTATATGTCGTAAAAGATTTTAACTGCCACTTACGATGTCGAAGCTTCATGTTTCCAATATAATTTATTGACTGTCAGTGAAAATCTTAATTTAATTGCAGGCATCATTAACTCTGCAATAAATATTTTATTTTCAAAAATGCAAAAATGTATTGCATTGCAAAAATATCTAGAACAATTTTCCTTTTTTTTAAATTAAAAATTGCTTAAAAAAATGCTTATAAGACGTCTAGATAGTGTAAAATAATTTATTTTATGTCGAGTTTATTGTTTAAACATCACCGGACAAAAAATCTAAATTACACTTACATTGTCAGAGCCTGATTAAGGGGGAAGCACACATTATCTCCGCTCTCACCGGAATATTTTTTTCAATTACTTTTTACTTCATGTCATAGAAATTCCACGCTTTGACGAGGAAATATTCTTTATAAAAAATGAATGGTGCAAAACAATCCAATTTACTCACCGTTATTAGACACCAGAATTCTTTTAAAATAATTTTTAATGAGAATTTTCTGTTTATTATAGGAGAAAAGAGTTTGTTAAAAAATAACGGTGTAAGTATATATAATGTGTGCTTCCCCCTTAATCAGGCTCTGTACATAGTTGCCAACTTGTAAGTTTTTTTTTTTTTTGTGCTACCGGAAATGTTTTATCGAAATTTTAAATATGTTTTTAAGTAAAGTAGTTTTCTCCAATTAAACTTGATAAATATTTTTGAAAAGAATTTCTGGTGTTAAAAAACCGTATAAGTTGGTACCTATGCACTTATTTTATGATAAGAAAATATGTAAAATAATTAAATAGATAGTTTAGTTTTTATTAGTTAAAAGGATCGCAATAATGAAAGAAAGGGGTTGGCGGATTTATGAAGTAAATTTAAACGAAAATCCTTACAGCCGTTTTTGAGATACCGATTTTCGATCTCATGTCCATTCTTCCTCAAAATTAGGCAAACTAATAAGTTTTGAATCATTGTTTAGAATTATTGAGAACTGATTTAAAATTTGTCCAATGAAAAAAAAAATCTCGAGCAAATATGGATAATAGAAAATAAAAAAAAAAACTGATTAATATGTGCTATATATATATTAATGATATATTTAAAAATGAATTTCATTATTTAATAAAAAAAATCCTTTAAATACTTTTTAATAGAACAATTAAATAAAAAAAAAATATTTATTAGATTTACTATTTATTCTTAAGACCGTTTTATTTAAAATAAAACAGATATAATTTTTTTTCTTGTATAAATTAACACCAATTTTGCATGAATATAAGGAAAAAAATCCACCTTTAGAAATGGATTATTAGAAATCTTTTCCATCTAACCATAGAAATTAAGAATGCATGTACAGCTTCAAATCCAGATCCACTCTGCTTGTTCTAGATATGCCTTTCTTCAGAGAAAACAATTCGAGGTGCTCTTTTGTTCTATTGTACACAAAACTTCTCCTCAGAAAGTTTTGAATAGTTTGTCTTTACCATTAATTATGATGTGCACCTGGAGTTAATAAATAACACTGAATGCATTTTATTATTGCTTAGAAAACGCAGCCTTCAAAAAAAGTTAGGTAATGTAAAATGGATATTTTTCTTTTAAGATTTTAAAAATACTTTTTCCTAATGTGCATAAACACAACTCATTTCACTCAAGCATTCAAAAAAAATAAAATACAGCTTTTTTTTTTTTTTTTTCGTAATATTTATAAAATTAGTAAATTAACTGCAGATTTATTGTCTAGTGCAGCTTTTGTACCATTTTGTTTTCATAAAGGAATAATTTATAATAAAATTCTGCAATTAAATAATTGAAAAAATATTATATATTATTCTCAAATAGTGGTGTCAAAGCTGCCCAAGTGTGTCACCCCTGTAAGTGATAAAACAAAAATTAATCTTTTTCACTCAAGGCTTTTTTCGTTTGGGTGAATCAACAGTTCTAGACGATTTTCCGAATAATTTATCTGTTTCTTACACCTAGCATAAAATGACGTCATGCACAATTTAATATTGAAAATATTTATAATTTAACCTTTTATATTTCAAAGAAAAATGTTTGTTAAACTCTTTCCGAAACAAATGCACAATAATTTCGCTTGAACTTCATTAGGAAATCTGTAATTCCGCTAGAGGGCGATTCTTTTGCAATTTTTATGTTATTTTATACATCTTATGAAAATACCCAATATCCATATTTTCACAATTACTGTGCAGTCGATAGAAATGTTCTCATTAGAACTAGTAAAATTGTAATCTATATCCATTTGTATTACAAATAGGAATATAGAAATCCTTGTTCTAAAATAATGTATTTCAAAGAATAATGCCCTCAAGTTGATGTTATTGTCAAAAAGACCAAAATATACCTTTTCGAAAGTGTTAATACACCGGCTACGATAACGCGGTACTCGTTACGAGAGGATTAAAAATTTGACAGTTTAAACGCACTCTATTGTTACATACGCTCATAAAACGATATTGCTAAAACAAAACTTAAAAATAAATAAATAAGTAAAAATCGTTACTGCTCGCATCAATTTCAAGGGAATGAAATGAAAATTCATATATATATATATATATATATATATATATATATATATATATTTATTTATTTATTTTTTTGAAACGTGATAACGATATATTAAATATATTTCTAGAATTTTTTATGTTAAGCCTTTGAGGGGACTCCCGGTCAGGTTTGCCAGATCTGATGGATTTTTTTTAATCAACAGTCACCAATAACTTTGAGATGTGATATTTGATATATATAATAATATCAGTCTTCGAAGCAGTGATGCCAGATTGGGGATTTTTTAGGCTTCTGGGGACAGTTTTGGGGACCAAATGTTTGTGGGGAATTCTAAAAATTTTGGGAACAAATCTGGGAAATTCTTCAGCCTTCTGTCAATGTTGGCAACGTAATGATTTATCCCTACGACCAGGGATTTTCAATAGCTTTATTGTTATTTGGGGATTTTTTTCAAAAATTGCCTTCATTTAGGGAAAAATCTGTGCTTAAATCCACTTAAATCTGCTTAATATATATATATATATATATATATATATATATATATATATTTTTTCTTTTTTTTTGGAAAATTTTTTTATTTTCTCTTTTAGTAGAAATCAAGTTGGTGATTTTTTCGAAAAAAAAAAAAAAAACCCTGATTTGGGGAAATTTAAAGATCTGTTTTGGGAAATAATTTTCGACCATCTGGCATCACTGCTTGGAAGTGATTAGGCAAACTTTGCAATTAAAAGGTATTGGTAATTAATGAATAATAATTTTATAGAAATGTGAACTAAAAAAGCACAAAATATCTATCTTAGTATTAAAATGCAGGGTAAGAGAAAATCGTGCGGGTGACACACCATAATATTTACATACATTTAAATCTTTAATTAAAATAACTTAGAATTAAACAAAAACCATTTTTAAAAAATCTCTCCTGACTGGGATCGAACGCTGGACCTTTAGTTTCGTAGCGCGGCGCCTTACCTCAACGCCACATCGTTCACGTAGGGAAAGTATTTTTTTACAATATAAATTTTTTGTTTGCTCCCAGAGCAGTTACAAACAAACATACATACATACAAACATACACACATACAGATGAAGCTAATAAAAGCGTGTTAAAAAAAATCGCTAAATCGGGAAACACTGCTCCCAGTCGCCCTTTTGATTCCCTGCAGTAACTTAAGAGAGAACAAGATTAACCATTCAATTCTACACGATTTTTAGTGCTAGAGGCCTATTTCAGTCGGTACAGTTGTCGAATTTTTATAATACACTCTTAATTAGTGCTAAGGGCCTATTTCAGTCGGTTTATTGAATGGGGATTTATTGATTGAAGTCCCCCCAAGGCACAACTTTGACATGAGTCCCCCCCCCAGGCCCAACTTTTACATGAGTCCCACCCCAAGGTACCCCTATTTCAGTCGGTACAGCGTTGTCGAATTTTTATACGTCACTCTTAATTAGTGCTAAGGGCCTATTTCAGTCGGTTTATTGAATGGTGATTTATTGAATGAAGTCCCCCCCCCAAGGCACAACTTTGACATGAGTCCCCCCCAGGCCCAACTTTGACATGAGTCCCCCCAAGGTACCCCTATTTCAGTCGGTACAACGTTGTCGAATTTTTATAATACACTCTTAATAGTGCTAAGGGCCTATTTCAGTCGGTTTATTGAATGGGGATTTATTGAATGAAGTCCCCCCAAGGCCCAACTTTGACATGAGTCCCCCCCAGGCCCAACTTTGACATGAGTCCCCCCCAAGGTACAACTTTGACATGAGTCCCCCCCAGGCCCAACTTTGACATGAGTCCCCCCAAGGTACCCCTATTTCAGTCGGTACAGCGTTGTCGAATTTTTATAATACACTCTTAATAGTGCTAAGGGCTTATTTCAGTCGGTTTATTGAATGGGGATTTATTGAATGAAGTCCCCCCAAAGCACAACTTTGACATGAGTCCCCCCCAAGGTACAACTTTGTCATGAGTCCCCCCCCAAGGCACAACTTTGACATGAGTCCCCCCCAAGGCACACCTCCCCCTCATTGAGAAAAAGAGCAAACAATGTTGTTTTGTGGCTATAAGACAGTTTGGACTTCCAACGTTATTTGTTACAGTATCTGCAGCTGAAACACATTGGTTTGATTTAATGAAAACTTTATCATAGAATTTAGATCGTCACGATTTAACTAAAGAAGAATTTGTCGATATTAACAAGTTTAGCAGTAGGCCTCTGGCACTAAATTAAAATCTGTCAATGTCAGATTTTCATGTTTTAAATAATGATATAATGTCGTGTCTGTATATATATTTTTATTTTTTTATGTTTATTTAGGTTTGGTTTGACCAGTATCACTTCATGAATGTATTCAACAATACATAAGCATAAAACAACTGCTTATCGTTTTACCCTTTCATTACGAGCACCGCGATAACGTCCGTTAATATTTTCACGACCGTATATTTTTGTCTTTTGAACAGTAATCTCCGGTTATGAGCGTTATTCTTTTAAGTTACGTTATTTTAAAATAATGTTTTTTTTTTTTTTTTTTTTTTTTTTTTGTATTTGTATGTATATTACAAATGAATTAATATTTTAACTATACACTTTCTAATCAGAGTACTTTTATCCATATTACGTTGATTATATAAATGTTCATGTTGAGTACTTTCTTAAAGGGGAAAAAAAATAACATGCAAATTGCAAAAGAAGCACACATTGGCGGAATTACAATTTTCTGAATGTTGAAATACCACAAAATGTTACGTGCATGGTCAAAAAAAGGTTCATATTTAACGAATGTTCTTAAATATAATATTAAAATTAAAAAAAAAATAGACTTTAAATTGCGTGTGAAATCAATTTATATTAACTGTAAGAAATTCATCAAATGTGCATAATATTGTCTCGAGTTACTTGTTCGCCGAACGAAAAAGGCCTCTAATACAAAGAGTTAAAAACATTGTTTTGTTTCTGGTCCTTCAAACATTTTGGCGATGGGTAGGCTTTCTTTGTCATTTCTAGCGATACAATGTATTGTAAATTAATATATATATATTAACTTACAATCTACAATCTAATATATATATATATATATATATATATATATATATATACTAATATAAGACAAAATTTAAATATAGGATGGAGTAAAGCTTGAGTCATTAAATATAAAGGACTAGAACAAAGTTTTATAAACCAATGCGCAAATGCAGCATAAGTAAGATGAAGGCCCTCATGTGTTTTGGTATTAATTTTTCATCTGGCTTTGATTATTTTCCTTATATATACTAATATATATATATATCTAATATATATCTACAATCTAATATGTATATATTAATTTACAATTTCACATAAAAATATATATACATATATGAAAATATTTTAATAAAATGTCATTTATTTCAAATTAATATTTATTTATTTATTTTTATTTTTATTTATTTTATTTTATTTTATTTTATTTTATTTTATTTTATTTTATTTATTTATTTATTTATTTTGTTGTTGTTGTTAACATAAAACGCCAGAAAAAAGTTTTTGAAAGATTTTTGATTCATTAGCCAATTTATTATTATTATTATTATTATTATTATTTATTATTATTATTATTATTATTATTATTATTATTATTATTTATTATTATTATTATTAGCATGAAGAATTCTCAATTTAAAATTTTATGTAAAATGAAATCTCTACTATCTCTCTTTTTATAGTTAAACGAAATTATTTAAAACCATCCTATTGTACTCAAAGTCATAATAAATTTCTAAAACTCTATATTTGTACGACACATTTTAAGTTTTACGATTACTTATGAAGAAATCGATTATTCATCAAAATAATAATCATTCATTGCCCAAGGGAAATTGCGTTGTGTTATTACTTTTGTATGAGATCTATTCCAGTTCACTAAATTTATTGAAACAGTACTTAGAATATTGTCGACGCTAGCAAAGCAATTAATTTTTAGAAAGTAATTATCATTCTTCTAGAACATGCATAAATATTTTTGAGAAAATTCAAGTTGTTAGACAACATGGGACGTAATCTAGTACCCTCTGGGTAAGTAAAACAAGAAACATCATGCTTCTCTAAACAGATTTATTTTTGTTAAATCAGTTCCTTTCTCTAGCACGCCATGCGTGACTGCTTCAATACGCTGGTAACATTTTCATTATTTAAACCAATGAACTAATTAAGAATTTGATTGGTGAATAGTTTGATAGTTTCAGAAAAACATAATTTTCTGCTTTTATTCGCCGATAGCGCGAATTGTCTTACAAAAAAGGTGTCAATTTTAATTTTTATTAGATATAACATTTTAACTATTTTAATATTGTATTTCTAATTTTTTTTTTTTTAATTATATTGAAACGAGAGAAAATAATTATTTGCTTTTTAGAAAATCAGAAAGTATGAAATAAGCTGTTTAATTTAATTGTTTCTCATTATATATATTTTTTGATGTTTTAATTTGTACAGTTGTAAATAGCTTCCCGATTTAAAAGCTAAGTATTTTTTATTATTATTATTATTATTATTATTATTATTATTTAATGTCAGTACTATAAATGTAATTTTGATATTTTGAAATATATACGTTTTATTTAGAATATACAAGAATAAATAACTTATTTAATTTTTTTTTTTTTTTTTGTCAGCTACCATATTAGTACTTTAATTTGTTTTACTTTGTTTTTTTTCCTCTTGATGCTCTTACAATTTTTTAGATCATATCTTAGTAAATTTATAAATACTTGCTATTTAAAATAATTTGACTTTAATCACTTTCAAGGATAGGGATTTGGCGCAGAACTCATACCACTATTTAAGAAAAAAAAAAAAAAAAACTTGTTTAATTTTAGATTTAGTTAGAAGAAATATTTTCTTTTTTTCATAATTAGTGGTATCCCTGTATTTTAATAAACAAATTAACTTTCCAAGTTCCGTATCTACGTATTTTATTAATTATATTACGCATATCTATTTATATTAAATGCCACACATCATAAGAATGTTTACTGTTTTTATCGTTATTAATTTAGGTACAACTATAGTACTTCCCCACAGCTGAATTTGGCGACTTTTCTTTGGCGCCGATTTGAATGATAACGATGTCGTTCTGGACTGTTTGCGATATAATATGGCAGCCTGCATGCTATTTATTTTGGATTTATGATTTTATGATTATGATTTATAATTTAGCTTATGATTTAATAGTTTATGATATATGATTTATGATTTTTAGATTTATGATTTAGCCATAATCGCCAAAAATAAATCCCCAAATTCAGCTGTGGGGAAATGCTATAGTTGTTCCTTATTTTAGCTACAAATATCTATCTCTTTGAATGTGACATTTGCAAAGGTATACATTTATTGACAAATTAAACAATGAGGGGAAAAAAATAATAAACTTCCTTGAGTTCTGAAACTCCAAAAAATTCTATGTTTGAGTTATATTTCAATATTAGCCGGCTACGCCCGCTTCGCTGGTCGCTATATTTAAATGACTTTTCAAAAGAATTGAATCACTATTTATTTTTTTATATCACATTATAAATAAAACTTAAAAAAAAAATTACCTACATTGAAATCGCCCTAAAACTTGCTTAGGGTACCTGTTGCCTATGGCAGGTCTTTTTCCGATCGCACTGCATCGGGTCCAGGCTTAGAAGAGAAATACTAATAGAGTACGCATGCAGAGAAAAGTGAGGTCGAAAAGTGTGGGTGAACATTGAATGATTTTCACCTTAGTCACGTGACAGGAAAGTTACCACATATGGCTAAAATTCGCCGCTAAGAATCGGTTTTTTTCCGTCGAAAATACAGAACATTTTCTTCATTATTTTCTCTCCTATAAATATTATTTTGCTAAGTTCACTTGAATAATTCCAAATATTAGTTATAAATAAAAAATTTTTAATGTTAATTAGAGCCGTCATTAAACATGAAAATGACTATCTGATTTTTATAACAAATGTAAATGCGAACAATTCTCTGGAAATTTAAATACAGTTAGTACTGCATCCTTTTTAAACCAAGTGCTTTCAAATCTATTTTTATGAAAATTATCTGGCAAGAAATGTTTTGAACATAAACGGGAATGGTCAATGTCTTTAAAATCTTTTCTCTTAAAATCTTACCTTCCTGTAATTTCCATCTGTTTTTATTTTTAGGAAAGCTAAATGACAATAACATAGATTTGAGTATATTTATGAAGGTTTAAAAATATATATATATTAAAAAATAATAATGATGTAGTTTAAGGGCCATTAATTTTTGAGTTATTTAAAATATTCTTTGTTACGCTTAAATCCTAAGAAATGTATTGTTGCGCTTTGAATAATATACTCTTTTTTGAATGAAAATTTTTTTACATTATTGTTATTAGGACAAAAGGTAGAGGATAATTTGTTTCAGACATCAACAATGCCTTGTAATCGTTTTGCTGTAGACAACCACAAAAAAGAAAAAAAAAAAAAAACAGTAAATAAATGTATATCAGAGGAAAAAAAATTAAAAAGGCCGAATTTAAATACACCATGAGAAATAATTATAATGAAATAAATAAACGCATGAACAAGATATTACACATGTTTTCAATGCATTTTTCATAAATAAGCATTTTTCTTAATTTTCTTATAAAAGCTGAGATAAAGCCTTTCTGCAAAAGGGAAAAAAGCTGCATCATACCAGCGCCACCTGTCGACCAATATGTATTCAAATTGAATCGACATAATTTCTGTAATGATCCTCTCGCATATCAAGTTTCGTGTAATTTTACGGAACAGAAGCTGAGACACAGCATTCCCGTAAATTAGAGAAATCACTGTACAGCAGTGCCACTTATTGGGCGATTTTCACAAGAAGTTGATAGGTACTAAATTCAAGATTGAAAAAAAAAAAAGTAAATTAGTGTATTAGTTCTTGATATAGAGAAGCCACAAATTTTTGGTCTCTCTCTCCCACACACACAGAAGAGACAGTAGAGATGTGGATATTTGCTAAAAATGCTCCAAACGTGTATAGACCACCTCAAAACTGTAAATTCATTGAAAACCGGAAGACGAATTTTTTTATAAATCTTATCATTTCAAATCCTTTGAATAAAGAAGAAGAAAAAATTAATCATAAATAAATAAATACACCATATTCTATAGTGTATAGAAAAAAAATAAAGCAATTATAAATTATAATAATAAAATATTTTTAAAATAAAAATTCTTATATGAAACAATTTGTTAATTTTATATGGGATTAAATTTTGCCTTGTAAGAAATAAAGAGACAAATTTTATTCTCTCAATCTAACATTATAAATGCAAAACAGATCTTCAATACGCATAAATCTCTAAATTCATTATTAAAGTACAGTTCGGGAAAAAAAAAACAAAAAAAAACGCAACACTCAACGTAACTTCATTGCTAATCGATGTAGAAAAATGTAATGGGTATCACTCGACGGGGAATTGTCAGTAGTTAATGAAATTTTAAATTGGGGGTCATCTACATATTAAAACGCGCACCAACTTTGATTTTTTCAATGGTAATACCCCATTTTTATTTCATATTTGAATTCCTGGGATCACGACAACGCGAAAATGTACATTGATTGTATATTTTGCTTATTTTTTCACAGAGTTATAAGGGTTCAAAGTTTGAAGGTGCTAATGTTAAATTCATATTTCAAACTTTTACTAATATCTTCACAAAAAATAACTTGATCGATATATATATATTTATTTACAAGATACAGTGAAGAAACCCAAACATAATCCATCAATACATTTGATTCTAAAAAATATTTTTAATTCTGAAAAATATTAATAAATTCATATTTATAAAAAATATGAATTATGACCTATATTAATTTTTACATAAAATGAATCCTAATGCTGAAAAATATGGGTGTGCAAATTTGCAGCTCATTCCAGTTATTAGTTTTCGAGATATAAATAAATCTTTCTCTTCGAGTGGTTCAGGGGGGCGTCTCTTATAACGTTTTGCATGAGATAACGAATCAAATCTTAAAAAATAACAGAGAAAATTAAACAAAATATTTTTATTTTTTACATACAGGTTAAATTATATAACATCAACGTCAAGCGCAAAGAAATGAAACAAAAATGATGATTTTTAGTCATTAGTCATCAAGAATTTATGTTTCCTAAAGAAGACAAGCCCCGCCTTCATCGTTCTTCAAAACAAAACAATATGGAAAAGAAAGGAAAAGTAAATGTGACATCGAGTATTCGTGTTAAACCCCTTATTTTATGTTGACAAAAATATGCACAAGTGGTATTTACTTCATCGATTACTGGTGATAAATTTTGAATCTTTTAAACGAACACTAGAAGAAAAAAAATTAACTAAATAGGCGGGGTTTACTGTTTTAAATAGAAAAATAGGCTTAATATTTCAGAACAAATTTTCTGTATTCACAATTATATTACAAATGGATATACATTATAATTATATACTTTCTAATCAATATATTTCTATCCATAGTATATTTTATTACAAAAATATGAAGAATGGGTACACACTTAAGAAATAAGTAACACCATACTTGCCAACATCCTAATTAATATTCAGTAGTAGTGTTAGCCCCGCCTTCTTTTTCAAACCAGTATCTTTTTAGAGTATTTTTCTTCTTATTTAATCGTAATTGAATTTGGAGACAATTACTCTAAAAATTTACTGGTGTGTGAAAAAGGGCGGGACTAACAACACTACGGAATATTAATTAGGATGTTGTATGAGTAACACACAAATTACGAAAGAAACGCCCACTGACAGAGTTACAGATTTTCAAATGGCGTGAATCTATGTCAGCAGTCGCGAAAGGATTAATTAAGAAATTATATTTTCATAGAAATTATAAAACGAATCGTACAGTTCCAAAGATTTCAAGTGATCCAAAACTGATAAGTAGGATTAAAATTGTTTAATATTTATTTCATGAGCCCTTACAATAATTTATCCGAAAAGATTTAGTTTATGCGTTGTTGTATATATATATCAGTACAAAAAACCCTTAACGGCTTAAAAGTTTGTGACGCCGCTACTTTATGACTATACGAATTTGAAATATGAGTCTTAAAAATAATGATATTAAATTTTAAGTGACGCTTTGCAATTAGTTAAAATATACATAGATTTTCTTATTTGATCATTCACTTTTATATTTTATTTATATTTATAATGCAAACGTAATATTTTTAACTTGAAGATCAGACAGATATATAAAATATACTCACTGATGCTTTTTCATTCGCACTTCAAATTCAAAATAACAGTTTTAAAAGGAATGATATAAAAATTCCAGTGGCGCCTCGGTGTTATTTTAAAAGATTTGTTTTTAGATTCCAATAAAATTACTTTGTTTTGTCTAATAAAGTATATTTACACATTTAAACAGTGCTTTTAATTTTCAAATATACTGTCAAATAATTATACTTTCACTGAGTTAGCATTATAAATTAAAATTATTTATTTCAATAAATAGATTTATCTTTTGCATCACGCTATCCAAAACATAGTATCATAGTGTCCAACTAAGTGAAAATTTGCTCAAAGAGGTAGTGTGACATAAAGAAAACATTTACACAAATTTTACTTGCAGTTTTGGATAGCGTGACGCAAAAGATAAATCAATTTATTGAAATAAATAATTTTAATTTATAATGCTAACTCAGTGAAAGTATAATTATTTGACAGTATATTTGAAAATTAAAAGCACTGTTTAAATGTGTAAATATACTTTATTAGACAAAACAAAGTAATTTTATTGGAATCTAAAAACAAATCTTTTAAAATAACACCGAGGCGCCACTGGAATTTTTATATCATTCCTTTTAAAACTGTTATTTTGAATTTGAAGTGCGAATGAAAAAGCATCAGTGAGTATATTTTATATATCTGTCTGATCTTCAAGTTAAAAATATTACGTTTGCATTATAAATATAAATAAAATATAAAAGTGAATGATCAAATAAGAAAATCTATGTATATTTTAACTAATTGCAAAGCGTCACTTAAAATTTAATATCATTATTTTTAAGACTCATATTTCAAATTCGTATAGTCATAAAGTAGCGGCGTCACAAACTTTTAAGCCGTTAAGGGTTTTTTGTACTGATATCATTACTTTTTAGTGGTTATTGATAAAAAAATTAAAACAAGTCCTTCTCGCTCCTAGGAAGGGTAAACTAATTTATCTTTTCTTATGAAGTTGCCACTATTTTTTTCAAAATGGCAGCTACAATTTATTAATGGACTTAGTGGATTTATAAATGAAGGCTATGTGTATATGGAGTTTTAAGCAAATCGGTTCATAAAACCTTTCTAATGTAAATTTGAAATTTTCAGTGTGCTGGCACAGGGAAACAAGAGGGTGGATTAAGTTGGCAAATGAACATATCAAATACATTTCTGAGATAAATCTACACTACAAATTTAGTGTGAATTAATTCAGTATTTCAAGCGTTATCATATTGACAAATTTTCAAGTAGCCTGCCACTTGGAAACAAAATGGAGAAGCTTCGCACTAGGAAAAAATATTGACTGGAATTCTCAAACTCTTAAAAAAAAAAAAAAAAAAAAAAAATAAGTGAAAATTTTCAAATTTAAGTTAGAATTACGTAATTTACATTTTGCAAGTTTCTTTTTAGAGAATTACAAATTAAACAGTTAAAGAAAAAATCAAGTAAATGTTAAAAATGGAATTTTATATATTTTCTTTCCCCTTTTGAGGCTAAGTATACTGCTCCAATATTCACAATTTAAATTTTCATCAAAAGTGCAGGTAAAAATTACTTCGTATATATTTTCATATAAAACGTTTGGGGGAAAAATAGACAAAATATAAATTAAGCTTTATATTTCTATAATTTTAAAAATAAGATAAAATCACCTGGAGAAAATTTTTATGGAAAATATAAGTAAAGCTTAAAAAAAAATGAAATTTTTGCATAAAAATACTATTTTATAAATATATGTACAACTACAATAAACAAAAAACCCTCCATTAATTTTAAATAATTATTTCTACATGTTTCGAAGCAATTAAAAGTTTTTTATTTATTTATTTATTTATTTTTTAAGAAAAATAAATTAAATGTAGTGGCGCCATCTAGTAGTTTATATTAAAAATCATATACATACAGATTTAACTTTTTTTTTTTTTTTATTTTTTTTACCGAAAATGTTTAGAAACAGGTAGAAATAGTTATTTAAAATTAAAGGAGGATTTTTTGTTTATTGCAATTGTAAATATATTTATGAAATAGAATTTTTCATGCACAAACTAATTAATTAAAAAAAGAAAAGAAAAGAAAGAATAATTTTTTTGAAATAAATTATTATGGGTTTCAAAGTAAAGATGTTATTTACTTATTTTGACGTGTTTTTTAATAATTGCTATTTGACACATTTTTCATGAATTTTAATAAAATTCGTGAAAAATGAATTTTACTAAAACACTGTTTAAACACTGTTTATTAAAAACACTGCTTTTTCTAATAAACAGTGTAAGCACTGTTTTATCCCGTAGTCATTATTGCTTTGAATAATAATAAAAAATTTTTGATTATGTTAATATTTAAAATATGTATTATTTTAAAGTCTGAAACATAAATAAATGAATAAACTCTAACTGTATTTTCAAAAGAGATTTTTAATTTTTAAAAAGAAAAAAATATATATACATGTATTTACGAAATAGTATGTTTGAAATAAAAACGATAGATGGCGCCAAAACTCTATTTGCTGTTTTTTTGCATTCCCGGCGCGTAAGGATACATGAATAGGAATTGCAAATCATTGAGTTATTATAAAATCGATGTTCAGGAATGATTAAAAATTTTTTAGCTTTAAAAAATTGTAAATTCATCATTATTATGATAAAATGGAATATCTAAAATTACAAAATACTTCCTTATTTAAAATATCATCTAAATATTTTTTTGACTAAATATGAAATTTTGAAATCAAAAATATTTTTTTCATAACAGAAGAGAAAATATATTTAAGTGAATTTGACTTAGTATACATACAATAAATATTTTAAACATGTAATAAAGTACTTTTGCGTTAAAAAAAAATTCTAAATAATTCGTTGGCTGCATTCAAGTCGGTCAACAAACCAACCCGCATACCTCACAAGTAAGAACCGGATAACAGCGTTTTCACCCGAAGAAACATATGTAATTGGCGGAGTAATATAGTTCCATATTTAAAGCGATTTATATAAAAAAACAAGAGTTTTCCTGAAAAAAACGAAAACGTTACTAGATTCAGAAAAATCCTATTAACAACATATATTAATTATATGAAAATCCTTCGAGCCGTTTTAGAGATATTTTTCAGAATTTCAGTCCATTACACCAACCTTTTTCCCTTTTTGGCTTTAAATTGAGATTCAGATCTCAAAACATACTGCGTGTAGAAATGTAAAATTTTCAGGATAGATTAAGACCGAAGATAAAAGACTATTCTGAAAAGATCAGAACAAAATATGGCATATTTGCTGAGATATTAAGTGTCGGCTTTTACAAATCTCTTTGATGTCAAACTAGCCGTATATTATGAGTTCGCAGCGTCCCGTTTGTCCCTCCGCTTGCGTCACTCAAAAAACTGCCGTTTTTCATGATATATATTATTTCATTTCGTATTTTATGTTACACTTACAAAAGAAAATTTAAGCTTTATTGGTGATCAGTACAGCCATAATAGACACTTGAAAAATATTGCACTTCTTTCAAAGAGTCTGGTCTGGCCTGGACCAATCGCAAGTGTAATGTATTTAAATAGACATAAAATTATCTAAAAAAGTACTGAAGTATTATACAAATCTAAAAAACTGAATTCAGGATAGTTAAGGAACTGGAAAAAAAGGTCACGTTTTTTATTAATTTTTATAATTCTTTTTTTCCTGAAAGATTTCAGGTGTCAAACATTAAATTTTTGTCTATATTTTATAAGATCTTCATTTTATATTTCTACATTTAGCGATAACCCTCTAACTAATTTTTGATTATAACTCTATAAATACTAAAGATAAAATATACAAACAGTATACTTTTCCGCACTGCCAGACTCTCAGAAATTCGAATATGAAGTCAAAATTCGGTGTTGCTTTGGAAAAGTTGGTGCTCATTTCAATATGTAAATGAACCCTAATTCAAAATTTGACGACATTTTCAGAAATATCATTTAATTTCCTGTTGAATTATGTCTATTAGATGTTCCTGCGTCAATAAATAACGAAATTACAGCAGATGTTGCGTTTTTTTTTTTTTTTTCCTCCGACTGTACATATGATGAAAAAAAAAGTAATTCTAATTTGTAAATAAAAAATAAAGTATATTTCTTTGTGCTTTTTGCAAACAATACAATAATGTATTTTTCGAACACCGCAAAATGACGTAAAACACAAAAATACCATCATGCATCAGAGTTTTTAGACAATTCAATATTTCGCCAAACTGCGCCAAATCTGGATTGAAAGATGTGAGTGAAATTTCTTTCATTATTTCTCAATTTTTAAGACAATAATAAGTAAAAAACATGAAAAACGAAAAAATCAAACATATAACAACTCAAAAGCATTAAGATAATAAATTATGTTTCCATACATTTTCAAAAAACTGTATATAAAACGCATGATTATGTGAATAATTTGGATTTCCTTCATTAAAAAGTCTATTTGCTATAATAATATGATTTTATATGAATACAATTTAGAAGTATATATATGACTGTGAAAGGTTATAGGTTCTCCATTGGTAATTTTTTCTCTAGAACCAAATGCAACGAAGTATTTCACCATTTCTTCAGTAGCATAGCAGAGATCGCCATTCAAATACATGTAAAAAACTCCCCTGTCCGAATACGGTGTCCCCCCCCCAATCACGTGGTTTCGACGTTGGCAGAAGATTTCGTTCGGGGATGTTCTCTCTAGGGTTATCTCCCTCTAAGGGTCCAGGTTACCACTGGCTGTAGAAAGGTCTTTTCCGTGTACTCCCATTTCGGTATTTATCGACGACAGGTAGATTTGTTATTATTTAGATACTACGATTTCAAAGATGACTGTATCTTAGCATTTAGTAAATATTTTAGTTTCATTATTCAGTAGCAAAATTTTCATTATTCACGTGAAAATACATTTCTTTTTTTGTCGAAAACAATAAACTGGAAAACTTTTTTGGTAACAATTAAATTTGAAACTAAAATTTAAATAGCTAATTTTAAAGGTATTATAAGGAAATTATTTTCATATTTTAATTAATTAAAAAAAAAAAAAAAAAAAAAAGTCAAATATCTAACAATATAAAAGGAATCTCGAATGTTGTTCTCGAATGCCTTTTAGAATATTTTGAGGAGTTAAAATATTTCATCTCTTGCAAAAGTGAAACATCTATATTTTTCTTTAAAATTTACTTACTGATGAAACGTTTATTTTTTTAGAGCCATGTCTCTCCAACAATAAATATATATTTTATAATTTTTAGGGCTCCAGTGTTTTTTTTTTTTTTTTTTTTTCTTTTCCACTTAAATTTTTATTTTTGCGTTTTAGTAACTAACAGAAATTATTAAAAATACTAATCAGAAATTCTTAGGATACTCTGTAAACAATGAAATGTTTTCTTTTACAATTGACATCTTATCTATTAATATCTGCATAAAAAAGTAACACACCCGCCACCGAGTATCGAACCCAAGACCACGGCAATCATAACTTGACGCTTTAACCGACTGAGCCATTGACAGACATAAAAGAAACTTCACGTTTACTTTAAAATGGAAACGCCTTGTTTTTTTAGCATCACACGGAAACGCTATGGCAAAATCAAAAAAAAAAAAAAAAAAAAAAAAAAACTTCTAATTAAAAGAAAACTAATCAAAAATTCAAAAATTGGGCTTCGTGGTACTTCAGGAGACTTCATTACCAGCTTCCATGCAAATATGTGTAGCTCTACGATCTAGAATATTTTGATTAGTTAAAACATATCATCTCTTGCAAAAGTGAAACATCCAAATTTTTCTTTAAAATTTACTTACTGATAAAACGTGTATTTTTTTTATAGCTATGTCTCTCCAAGAATAAATATATATATATTTTAATTTTTAGGGTTCCAGTTTTTTTTTTTTTTCCACTTAAATTTTTATTTTGTGCGTTTTAGTAACTAAAAGAAAGCTTTAAAAAAAACTAATCAGAATTTCTTAGGATATTGTGTAGACAATGAAACGTTTTCTTTTACAATTGACATCTTATCTATTAATATCTGCATATAAAAGCAACACAACCGCCACCGAGTATGGAAGCCACGACCACCACAATCATTACTTGACGCTTTAACCGACTGAGCCTCTGACCGACATAAGAAACGCTTCATATTTACTTTCAAATGGAAAGACCTTGATTTTTTAGCGTGACAAGGAAACACTATGGCAAAATCCAATTTTAGTGAAACAAAAATTTCTAACTAAAAGAAAACTAATAAAAAATTCGAAAATCGGGCTTCGAGGTGCATCAGGCGAGGTCATTACGAACAGAGCTGCCAGATTTGAGGGAAATTTTTATTCAACAGCCGTCGATAAATTTTACTTGCAACAGTTACCTAATTACATAGATGATTTCTGTGAAAAATGTTTCGAATTAATTACCAAACTGTTTCAAATAAAATTTAGTGGTGGGAGTTACATAAAAATTTCCCTCAATCTGGCAGCACTGATTACGAACCTCCATGTAAATTTGTGTAGCTCTGCGATCAGCCGTTTTCCTAAAATGCTCCGGGCAAACATACACAATAGCACACACACACACACAAACATCTTATTTTATTATATGTATAGATAACACTAATGTACAAAGATAAAAATAAAGAGATAGATTTCCTTTCTTAAAAAATAAAAAATAAAATAAATAAAATAATAATAATAATAATAATAACGTTTTGCTGGTGTATTCCTTAGCTAATCCATACTGTTGCTTATTCGGGCCTCGTGAATTGCCCTTGACTGAAAGACAAATCTTGCAGAGGCTTAAAAGTTTATTTACAGAATATTCTAGAAAATTACAATTCTGTAAAACAAGCATCAACTTCAGTTTCACCAGAAAACACAATTTAAATAACAGCTGACAGCTTCAAAATCACAGCATAAACTGTATCATACCATTAACACTCGGCAACAGGCTTCAATCCATTGCAAAGACATGCAAGGAGAGGTCACGACATGGAAAATTCAGATCGGGGCGAAATTGCGCAGGATTGTAGTAGTATAGTATGAAGGTAACAACATATTAAAACAGTAGCACCCGCTAGCAGCAGAATTTCGAGAAACAGCGTTTAAAATTTCCTTTAAATACAAGTTAATTGACGGACAAGCCAGCGCCCCAGTAACGTGAGCGTAAGGCGTGTGGCTGCTACTTAGACGGCCTGGGTTCGAGGCTGCCTGCGGATCTTTTTTATTTTTTTCATGCTATTTCATTTTTTACGTAATCTAAACTTTTTATTTATTTTTACTTTATTTAATAATTCAATTCAAAAACTGAAAATTTTAATAAAAGATTATATAATTTTCTTGAATATAAAATAAATATTTTTTTTTTCTATTTTTAATATTTTTAACTTAAAAATATAATAAATTTCTATAACTTAAAAAAATAAATGTTAGTTTTCTTTTAACTATAAAATAAGCTAAAACTAAAGAAATTGTTTTTAAATATTTATCTAAATATTTTATTTTATTTTAGGTATATTTAAAACAAATCGAAATTTCGTTTTTTAATTAAAAAAAAAAAAAAAAATCAGAAAAATTATGATTTTAATTGCATTTATAATTAGTATCCAAATTAAATAATTACTTCTCCAATCAATAGCTTCTTCAAAAATTATAGTATAGGCTTACGATGCTATTAAGTTATTACAGGCAAAAAATGTTATCTTTAAATGTAGATTTTAAATGTTAATCAACATACTTTCTTCTTCGACAACGACTTGCTTTATTTTTTTATTTTTATTTATTTATTTATTTATTTTTATCTTTCTGTGCACGAAATAAAATCCCAGCTGCTTTCTATTATTAAAAAGCTAAAAGCGTTTACGTAATTTATACACATTAAAACAAAATCAGGAAGCTCAAACCAAGATTTAAGTACACCTGCTAACTACTTCGTTTTACAGCTTGCTTATTTTTTTTTTAATTATTTAAATTTTTTGTCTGTTTTTCTTTATATTTGTTATTTAGGGTTTTGTAAAACTAAAATTTATTTTTAAGTTACAGAAATTTATCGTATTTTTAAGTTATAAATATTAAAAATAGAAAAAGTTATTTATTTTATTTTATTATTTTGTTTATTTATTTATTTATTTATTTTCAAGAAAATTAAAGAATCTTTTATTAAAATTTTCAAATTTTGAATTGAATTATAAAATAAAGTAAAAATAAATAAAAATTTTAGATTATTAAAAAAAAATTAAATAAGAAGGAAAAAAAAAAGTCTACCGTGACGTGAGATAAAGAAACACGATTATATAACTGGCCTGTCATTTTAAAATGTAGCATTTCGAAACACATATATTTCCAGTAAAACCTTAACACTATGTATATATATATATATATATATAATTCAATTATCTAAGTTAAACATATTTTAAAAATGATTTTGTATATTGAAAAATTACTGTTTGTTTTTTACGCTTATCCACACTTTTTTTTTTTTTTTTTTTTTTATCAAGTTTAATTAGATTCTACCGCACTTATTACGCATATTAGTTTACCCTCTTTTCATGCTATGACTTAATTTGTTTAAATTAGTCTATAAAATCTATCAAAACAAAATTCAAAACTGGTGTACAATCGATACATAGGTTATAAGACTTCTTCATACACCATAAATTTTAAGCCAGCACAACCGGTTTCGAAAGGACATAGCCTTTCTTCATCAGGTGCAAAAAAAAAAAAAAAAAAACCACGTGCTACTGCCTTGGAGGCAAAGGCAAGACAGTACAGGCAAAATCTATATTTAATATTAAATATATTTTTTCGTTGCATTAACTATTTTATTTTAAATTATCTTAAAAACCTTTTTTTTTAAATAAAATCTTAATAGACAATCATATTTCTCTCAATACTTTTAGATTTTATTTAATTAATAATCCTTTTTATTTTAATTTCAAAAGACTCGGATGTTCATATTTAAACAATCAACAAAAGCAGTTATGTTAGAAATTTTTATAGAAAAATCTAATAACATTGGCCGTACTTTTTTAAGAGGCTGATATTAAAAAAAAAAAAAAAAAATGTATATAATTTTCCTACGCATTCTGTTTTAAAAGGTTCTTTTCGTTAATTAAAGGGCTTATTTAAGAGAAGTTAAAAGTTAAACTCTGATCTACTTAAATTTAATGAAGCATGCTTAACTATTTCAGAAGAAAATGGTATTTCTTTTAAGCTTAAAAGATTATTTTAACAATTATGGTGCTTTTTGAAAAGTAAGCGTATTTAAATATTCCTCGAATAAAGTTATTATCTTTACGATATTTAAATCTAAAATTTCGTAACATGACTTAATATTTAAATTTTCTTATTTATCCTTTAAATTTGAATATGGAGAAAAAAATAAAAAAAATGCAGTCAGGGTTCTTTTCAGAAAATAAATTATTTTTATAAATATCTTAATTGGTAATTGTATTTAAAAATAAATGTTAACTTGGGATGATTTTCATGTAATTTTTCCGTATATTAAAACTGAAATTGAAAAGCTATGTTTCATAGAAATGTTCAGCGCCAATGTCAACAATTCTTTAATAATGCCTCTTTTATTATTTTAAAGAACTCTCCATTCACCTATACGGTGCATTTTCTTAACTTAGAATACATTATTACAAAATAAATAAATAAAATAAAATAAAGTAATACGTTAAATAATAAAATAGTTTTGATAATAAAAATGATATATTAATGTAAGTTTTGGATTTTGCAAGATGATGAAAAATGCAATTTATTGAGATATTAATGTTAAATCAATTTTAACAAGACATAAATAAGTAACCGTAACTTACAGAAAGCAAAAGTAAAAGTAAACCCAGTTTTGTAATCCTGCAAAAGAAAACGTTTTAATTATTAAATGCCCATTATGCTTAAAGTAACTTTTCTACATTAAATCAACTATAATGATTGTTTTACATACTAGTACAATCTTTAATGAATACACAAATAAACACTATTAAAACTCCTTATGCTTTATTTACAACTTATTTGTTTGAAGCATACAATAATAAGGATTTTTCCCATTGTGTTGTAATCTAATTAAATTATCAGTCGAGTGTTTTTAATTAACAGTCGTTTCGATTATTTAAGTAGCACACTTAGTTGTAAGAGATAATTAAAACTCCATTACACTATAAAGTTTCCAATTAGAAAAAAAAAATCTCAGATAAGAGTTAATTTTACTCTTATGCACAGAATCATTATTTTTTCAAAGAAAGTAATTAGAAAAATAGAATGTATTGTTTGTAAAGCTAAGAAAAATTTTAGCGATTCTTCGATTGAATAACAATTTTTTTTAATAGTAATGTCTAGAAATCGTTTGCAATGCTTTTTACTTTCTTCTATCTTCAATAGAAGAAAGTATTGGATTCGTAAAAATTTTCGATTTCGGGTTTTTGATGGATTTACACGTTTTTAGAGCTGTAGAACACGATTTTACCATTTTTAGAAAATGTCTGTCTGTCTGTCTGTCTGTGTGTGTGTGTGTGACAAAATTTTGTGGCAACTGTATCTCTGGAACTACTGCACAGAATTTCATACAAATTGGTATGTAGTTGCACCTTGACATAAATTAGTGCCTATCAACTTTTGGTAAAAATCGTCCTACAGGTTGCGTTGCCATCCCGCTTTTTCTAAATTTTTAACAGGGTGATATAGGGCAAAAATTTTCAAGATGGGTATCTTTCGAAAGGTCTCGTCAGTACCTTTAAAACGAATGGTTGAACTATAAATCTGTGATAATTTAAAACAAAGTTATCGATTTTTTTTACTTTTTACAAAAAAAAACTTAGAAAAAAATCTTTTTTTTTTTTTTTTCTCACCCCTTAATTTTATCAAACTCCCACGGTTTCCGTGTTCTGACAAACTTAAACTAATTTTTGCTTTTTCCCCCTAATTTTGTCAAAGTCCTACGGTTTCCGTGTCTTGACAAACTTTAACATATTTTTGCATTTTTACCCTAATTTTGTCAAAGTCCCACGGTTTCCGTGTTTTGACAAACTTTAACAAATTTTCACATTTTACCCAAAATTTTGTCAAAGTCCCACATTTTTTTTTTTTTTTTTTTTTAAATTATTGTTACTGAGTGAATTTGTATAGGAAAATATAGAAGAAAGTCTCGTGGTGGCCACAACATACTAGTTCTTCGATTGTATAATACAGAGAATGCTATATTGCTGTATAAAAGAGTAATATTGAGTAACCAACCACTAAAAGTCCTGAACCATGCTTAGTTGCATTTTTGTTTCTTCTCTAGTTGCGTATAGTGGCAATAATGTATCATACAATATGCATTCAAGATTATTGAGTAATATATATTTTAGTTTCATGCATTTTGTAAAATTTTCTATATCTCTACTGCGCAGAATTATCAACATCTCTCTCTTATCCCGGAGCATGTTTAGTTCCGACCTTTTTTTTCATACTACTTTTTTTTTTTTTTTAAGGCAAATTTTCTACTTATTTAGCCATAATTAGGTGTTGCAAGGAACTACTCTATAGAAAGAGAGTATGAAAGAAAGACGTTTAGTAAAAATGTTCTGGAGTAATCTGTAAGTGTTGACAGCTATTACACTGGACGCTAGAATAAATATATAGCCATACATCAAACACCATCATATAACCAGATTCAAACTGATCGTACAATCTGTCTCTTTATCAGGGCGATTTCCACCAGTATTCTCAAATAATAAATTTCTTGTTTATTTTATATACCATAGCATCTATTTTTATTTATTCCTTTGCAATTTTAGTAACCGCCATTTTCTCATGCGAAGTTTGTAGAAGCATAGCCTCCTAAACTAGATGCCTTTCGCGTGGCTCGAAAACTTGGCAACAGCTCAATCGGTAGACAGCGCTATCTCGTACAGATAGCGCGACTTTTTATTCAACCGTCATCAATAATTTAAAGAAGTGATATATGATATGCATGATCGACATTTCTTCGACTTTATTCGCATTTTATGTATATCAAATCCCACTAAATTTTTGGTAGCTGTTGAAAAAAAAGTCGCGCAATCTGTACCAGGTAGCGCTGCCTACCGCTTCAGCTGTTGCCAAGTTTCCGAGCCACGCGGAAGGCATCTAGTTTAGGAGGATATGGTAGAAAAATAAATTTCTGATTTATTAAATATAACTACACATTCGAGAAAAATATTGTTTAAAGATAGTGGTACTCAAAATACGCGGACACTAATAATGCTTCGGAATAAATTAAAATATCGGCAGATCTATATTAGACTTACTTTTATGGCAAAATTTACTATTATAAATTAGTGGTAATATAAATTTAGGACACTAAGAACCCTGTTTTTGCTATTTACATTTTGACTGATTATGTTTTATGATTATTTTTTGTATATACTTGTATATGTACAATTTAAAATTCCCTTTTTTTCTAAGTATTCTCATATTTAGAAATATATGTAGTAAAACCTCTCTAAGTTGGACACCTACGGTTCCAAGAAAAAGTGTCCAATTTAGAGAGGTGTCCAACTTATAGGGATTAGACATAATGTTAATGGATACATTCCGTTCCGAGAAAAAGCGTCCAACTTAGAGGGGTGTCCTACTTGAGAGGTTTCACTGTATATCTACTTATTGAAATTTTTTTATTAATGTAGTTTTATAAAAAAAATTATTGTTCATGTAAAGCTTGATTTAAAATTTCTGAATTTGTAATTAAGTAAACATAGGTCATAGCTTCCAAAAATACCTTTCTTAAAATACGTTCATAAAATTGTCATAAAGAACAGTATTCATTTTAATTTAGAGATTAAGAAGATTAAACTTTTCAAACTGCATTTTTTTTTTTTTTACATTTCTGTTTATTTTATCAATGAATATAATTAGCTTTTTAGCATGTTTAAAAATAATAAATAGTATATGTATAAACAAAAAGGATTGTTTCGAAAAAAAAAAAAACATAAAATATTATAATCATATTTCCTTTAAATATGCTTTATGTTACTACTGTATGAGTTATCAACACCTAGAAAAATTAAAACATGGATATTTGAAAAATCTAATTTGTAAACTATTTAGAAAAAAGTCTCGAAAAAAAAAACGATTTTTTACTTTTTTCGAATTTTGATCTATGGACTGGGAAATATAGCTTGTAGATAAGAATAGGCAATGCGAGATAAGTGCACTGACGCCCTGCCACTTGAAATATTCGATTATCATACCTGCCAACGTTCTAATTAATATTCCATATTTTTGTTAGTCACGCCCTTTTCTTTACATCAATAATTTTTTAGAGTAAACTTCCTCAAATGCAATTTCGATTAAATAAGAAGAAAAATACTCAAACAATAATCTGGTGTGAAAAAATAGGCGTTAGCCACCCCTATTTTTTCACACCAGATTCTCAATACTACAGAATATCAAACAGGATTTCGCAAGTATGCGATTATGCAGACGTCAGAACATATGAGCAGGGATAAGTTTGTCGAGAAACCGATAAAAATACTGTTCCTTAACCCTTTACGGCGCAAGATAATTTGGATCATTTAAATTATACTGCCACCGGAATTCATGATCTAAATTAAACTAACAGAAATTTTAAATTTTAAGGTTAAAAAAACCGGCCTTTTCTGTTATGTTATAAACGTAAATTTTTGCTAAAAAATTTCCGGGATGAATTTTTGCAGCTGGATCTTAAATTTTTCGTCCTCGCAGCGAGGACAGCGCGTGTTAAGAGGTTAACAGCTGTTGCACTGCAGTTAGCTGTCCGTGAATGAGGTGCATATCCGCCATTTCTCTATTCGTGTAGCAAATCAACATTTCTTACACTCATATACCCAATATATACGCTTTTCGTTGCTTCATTCTGGCCAGTTTTCCACACAACCTCTAACGTCTTCTTGCGCGTTTGGATTCTGCATGCATTCATATGTACATGATTTTATTATTATTATTGTTTTCCTGACCACCACATGAAGATTTTTGAAGAATAGTTCTAAATCACCCTGGATATATATGCGTGTGTGTTATCTTTTAAATTAATTTGAAAAAGTACTTATGGATAAAATTTCAAATTTCCACCATTTAAGCAACAACCAAAAAAGAAATTAATCTTAAAAATGTTCATGTACAACCAAAAAAGAAATTAATGTTAACACTTTTCGTAGTTTTATTATTATTATTATTATTATTATTATTATTATTACGGAAAAACACACACGCATTTTTGAACCCCTCCTTCCCCGCCCCCCCCCCCCAAAAAAATAGAAAAATATCTAAATTGAAAAATAAAGATTTTATTTAAGTAATAAAGTAATAAAAATCAGCAAATAAACTAGCAAACTAAATTACAATATTGAGCACTATTCATTAGTTTATTTCAATTTAGAAAGGCATGTTTTCTTGAAAAGTGTCTATTCTCTTGAAAAAAGTTAAAAAAGCTAGTTAATGATAATTAAAAATTTTGTTACTGAATTGGAAAATAAAAAAAAAATCGTAAAGGACTTTTATTGTCGTCAAGTTTTAGTCATTTTGAGTAAAACTACTTTTTTTTTTTCCTTCTCAAAAAAAAAAAAAAAAAAAAAAAAAAAGAGAGAGAGAAATTTTTATTTTAATTAAAGACTAAAATTATTCAATTAAAGAAGAGACAGAAACCTTTTTTTTTTTTTTTCTAATATAGGTATTCAAAATGCATGAAAGTTGGCAATTATATAGCATTGGCCTAATAATGACAATGATAAAAATAATGCATTTAATCGCAAGTACGGAAAGAGATGAAAGTGGATCGGAATAAATAGAAAGCAAATTATATTCAATAAATTGTTACCCGTCCTAACATTAACAAGCTTCGCAGCATTCATAAAAATTTTCACTCATTTTAATATATTTTCACCATTATATAAAGAATGCAATACGTTTTACATAATCTTTTGACATAATTACTTTCAAAAATATTTTAGAAAATGTCTTATTATCTACAGTGGTGAAAATAAAATAAAGTTTTATTAAAATTTTAGGAAGGCGACGAGACCTGTACTAGCCTTTATTAGATTTAATGTCAGTACATAGTTTGAAAGGGACAAAAAAAATATATATATATATTATATTATGCTGATATAATTAAATATTTAAATACAATTATATAACATAGTTTTATGAAATATACAATTAAAAATATTGCGCAAATTAAATAATATCACTTTTATTACCTGTCATAGTTACATTTTATAATATTTTTACATTGATTAAAAAAAAAAAAAAAAAAAAAAAAAAAAAAAAAACTATCCACAAATGTAACACTTTCGCGACCGCATGTTTTTGTCTTTTTGACAGTAAGGTCCGAGTGTGGGCATTATTCTCCAATGATACAATATTTCAGAACAAAATTTTCTATATTCAGATTAATTACAAATGGGTATACATTATAATTATACTCTTTCTAATCAAAGTATTTATATCCATAGTATACTGGTTGTACAAATATGAATATTGTGTATATTTTTAAGAAATAAATGACATACAAATTGAAAAAGAAATGCCCACTGGCGGAGTTACAGATTTTCAAATGACTTGAATCTACGTCAGCGGTCGCGAAAGTGTTAATATACATAATCAATTATTAAATACAATTAATAATATCCTACAATAATTAAATATTTAAAAATAACGATATAACGTAGTTTTATGAAATGTACTATTAAACATATTGCACTATTTAAAAACCAGCATTTTTTTCAACTTTCATAATTATCAATATAAATGTTTTTACAATGATAAAAAAAAAAATACTTACAAAAACAACATACATAATCAATTATTAATTACAAAGGTGATTCTTTCCTGATTTTCAGAAAAACATTAATTTAGTAAAAAGTCAAATCTGATTTTCATTCAGAAAATTTTCTTAAAAGCAATTACAATTTATTGTGGAATTGCATTGAAAGATACAAATATCACACCATAGGTAAGAAGTGCAGCGGCTGCAGATAAAATAAGACTTTTGTCGACTACAATTTGATCATATAATACAAATTGGTAAAGTCTGTCGTTTATGCTCAAAATCCAACGAAGATTATGCCAAGGATTTGTATCGAATGGATAATGGAAAATACTCATTTTTATGTCCATTGCAGCATCAGTGACCGACGAACCAAACATGCATATACTGATAAACTTAATGCTGTAGAGACTAAGATCGAGTGATCGGTGTGCTTTTTCATAATTAGAAGTTATATGGGTGAAGAAAAGAACGTAAGACTCATAAAATATCCACGTAAGTGAAATGGCTAAAGTTAGGCTTAACAATGTATGAAAAACCTTATTTACTAAAACAATCGAGTCAACTATTTCATCGTGCAAATCTGACAAAAATGATATTTTTAGTCTCTCTTGTTGAATGATACTTTTGAATTCAATCAAGGTTTTTTTAAGGATATAACAAATGCAGCAAAAATAAATCGGAATTGTCGATGATAGACATGCCATATTACTAATAAAATGATGTACGTAGAAAATTGGGGTTGAATAAGGAGGCGGAATAAAAATAAAATAATAATCATCTCCTAGATAACCTAATAAATGTGATTTGTTCATTGTGGCAAACCCAAATAGTGTAATTATAATGACTACGATGTCATCTAAAATTAAAATTATCCATAGGATGTTTTTGAAACGTATCACTTTATTTGTGCATGCAACGGTTGAATACACTTTTGCCAAACGCTTAACGAGAAGAGAAAGTTGTCTTCGTTTAATTATGACTAAAAACCTTAAACACATCTCACACATCAAAAAGATATTAAGCATATAATCTTTTTTTGTATGTGTAGTCAAGCACATAAATTTTCCAACGATTGCATAAGCTGGTAGTCCTTCTAACATAATAGTCAAAACAATAGAAAGAGACGTCACTTGAATGAATTTTTTTCTCAATGGAAAAGTGAATTTCTCCGTGTAGCCAATTAAGTGAGTCCATAGGTAGATATTTAAAGGCGAAAAACTTTTTTCAATACTTTTACGTACGGCTCGTTTTTGTGATTCGTATTGACTAATCATTTTTTCTCGTTTAATAATCACTTTGGAATGCATCTTCAATTTATTTAATATATATATATATTATATGTAAATATATTTTTTAATATTTATAATTATACGTAAAGTTTTTGAATTTACTGATTTAAGAAATTGTGAATTAAATTGTTGTTTTCATTGTTCTTATGGAATTTTTCACGCAAATGCCTGATATTCCATTTTATATATATTCTTTCAGCTTTTCAGTTTGTTAAATATTTGATTAAAATAATGTTTTTTATATAATATTTTTCCAATATTTATTTATGTAAAATAAAATCTTTGCATTTCGTTCTTTAAAAAATCTCACGTGTTAAGTAAAACTTATAATGTTTTCAAACCAAATTTAGAATTGATTTTTTCCAAATATGATACTTTCACAAAACTGAAAATTCATTTTTTTCAGTTTGTTATATTATAAATATATTGCTATAAAGTATTTGTACAATATTTCATACCAATGTGTGTTTTCAATAAATTTTGAATCTGTTAACTTAGAAGATACTGATCTGAAGATATCTGACATTATTGTTCACCATTAGAATTAAAGAATAAATTTTTGTTGCATATTAATTTTAATTGTATATTAATTTTTATTAGCCACTTAAATCCATAACCGGTATTTTAGTGTTTTTAAAAATTACGTAACTAAATGTTTCTATTTTACCTACAAAAATTAAAGTACTATTAAAATTAATAATTTTTTCTTCTATTTTATCATTCAGTTCGTAGTTTGTAACGGAACAATTAATGCTTCGTCAAAAAAAAAAAAAAAAAAAAAAAAAAAAAAATAGAAGAGTCGCTATTGTTAACTTTCATTAAAACTATTTTTTCAGTTACTGATCAAATTTTTAAAACTGTTACTTTTATACTTAAAAAAAAAATTCTTTTTACAATAAAAAATAAATTTAAAGGAAGTGGAATAACTTGCTCGTTGTAGGAATACAAGTAAGACACATTTCTTAAGTTTCCTTTAAAACAATAAATAACTTTAAAACTAAAATAAGTAAATAAACAAAATAAATTAAATAATTTTATAATGGTAATCTTAAAAATAACAGTTTCAATTTTTCAAATGAAGTCATCAGTTTTAATTAGGCATTTTGCTTGATAATTGGTAACGCATTCTTCCAATATTCTTAAAATTCACATGCACATGCGTTATAAATTCTCTACATTAGATTACTTTCTATGAGAAACCTTTTTCCATGGGAATTTTTAATGTTAAATGTATCGTATACATAAGATAATTCTTGTATGGAGAATCTTGGAAAATAAGAAATCGTGATAGGAATTCTCAGAAGGTTTCATAAGATCGTACGCAATTACAACTAATAAATATGAACATTCCTATTTTGTCCTTTTTAAACGTTTAAGTCAGATCTTAAAATAAATAAATGAATAAATAAAACTCGTGAAATTTTGGAAGGCAAATTTTTTAATTATTGCTCAACAATATTTCGCAAAGCAATTTAAAAGTCAATATAAATATCAATTTATTATAAATTACTCAAGTAGATTTGTTGCTAGGAGACACGTCGTAAAAATGACATAACGATATGGATATTTAATAACATGGCAGCATTATTTGGAAAATATTAACTGTAATTATGACTGTAATTGTATGGGTTGTTTTAATTTTAATATTTATGAATACGATTGGCCGAATAATTCTATTACACCTCTGCATTTTCTACACAGAATAACACAAATGTTAAATAATATTTTAACAACTATGTTGCATATGTATACCTTTCTGTAATATAAATGATATATAATATAAATTTAATGAATATTTTAAAAAAAGTATTCTACAATGTAGGAAGTAATAGATTTCTTATGTGTAATATTGTTTGGATACAAAGCACTTCCAATATCTTTGTATTACTAATAATTAAAAGAAAAAAGAAAAGAAAAAATACTTTTCTGGTACTATTGGTGTACAGCACTTTTTCTTAGGTACCTTATTTTATTGGTTTATGGATTAGCTTTTCAAAACTTTCAATTATTTATTCTAGAAGCTAATATTAACAATGAAATGTTATTAAAAAATAGGTTGATATTCATATATTAAAAACACACTTTTTCTTTCATTATCTACAATTTAAGCGGTACTTGCACTTTATTTATTATTTTCCTTAATCACTCGAGCCCGCCAGAGGCTGAGCGGTTGCACGCTTAAAGCTAGTAGACGTGAGGTGCCGGGCTTGATTCCAGGGCGCGCTCGTTGGCATAGACGTTCGGCGTTTTTCGTGGTTTTCTTATAAACTTGCATATATACGGGCTAGGACACTAGGACACTTTAGAAAGACCTCCATGTTAGGCACTCCCTCTCAGGCCTAGTACCCTAGTGTAGTGAATCGGCCTTATTCTCAAACTCCTTAATCGCTCGATTAATTTTATTTATTTATTTATTTTTTTACCTCAATAATTTTCATAATAGATAAAGAGTTTTCTTTTCTTTACTTTTCTTTTCTTTTCTTTTAAATAAGCATCCCAAGTGAAAGGTGTGCTCTGTTTTCAAAACTGAAAGACGAAAATCGTTGTTATACAAGAACATACGAAATATTCAAATACGTCGTTCTCACAATGGAAATTTTTGGTACCAGGATTTTTACATGCCTGGCGACATTCTAAATAATATTCCGTAAAATTTTTAATGCACACCTTTTTTACACACCAGTCTTTTTTAAGAGTAATTTTCTTCCTATTTAATAGTAATTACATTTAGAGTAAAATTATTCTAAAAATAACGTGATGTGGAAGAAAGGGAGCGTATCATCCATTTTATGGAATACTAATTAGAATGTTGGCAGGCATGTTTATCTGTAGTATTTTAAAAATAGACATCAATGATTAGTTCTGTCTAAAATTACTGTATAAAAATTGTGGCATTAAAATTCTCCTTTGTGAAAACCCGGTTCAAGTATCATTAAAATAGAAGAAAAGGGAAAGAAAAGTAAAAAGAAAAAAAAAAATCGTATTTTTTATCAATCGCATACAAATGAACATTTTATTTGATTGTTAAAGAAATATTATTCACAATTCCTTTAAATTTTGGAAATGAAATTTGAATGTTGTCAGAAATTATTTTGAAAAAGACTTTTAAATTTCTAAATCGTCAAAGAAATTCTCAGTAACCTCTGAAATTTACTGACAATAATGAGTAACTGAAAAATTAAATTTATTTAGCTATTGCATGATGTGATTCTATTTTGAGACGGTAGATAACGATAGTCAAAACCAATCATGCAGTTCATTCCAAGCACGTGCACTATCTATTCATTTTTAAGAGATGCATACATTTAGAAAGAAGAAAATTCAATTTGCATACGAAAGGGAATCCAGAAAGCTTTCGAGCTTTAAACTATTGTTAAATTTTGAGCTTTTTGAAAAGTGAATGTTATTTTCACACCTGCAGAGATAATATATGAATTGAAATTTCCTAAAAATTAGATAAAAAGGTCATTCTAACAATAAATATGTTTTCTTTTTATACAGTTCATGTCTAATACATCACCATGTTCTCATCACCCTACATTTTACTTTCTTAAAGAGAGAGAAAAAAAAAGTTTTCTTTGTGTAATCGAAAAAAAATTGTTATCGAATTAAACAATGCTTATCTTATACTATTAAGTGAGCAATATCTGTATATATATGTATATTTCACTGTTCTCGAAAATGGTAGCTCGGACAGTCACGTGATTTAACACAAAGGTGCCCTCCGAAGAGTCGTTGTGCACATCGAAGTCAGATTTTCGAATTTTTGATTAGTTTTCTTTTAATTAATAAAAATATGAAAATAAAACTTCCCATTTCTATAATGACGCAGAATGGAGAATCTTAGGAGAGATTTGATTGGCTTATTTGATTTTCATTGATTTGAGTGTATTTTACGTTGAACTAGAGTTACGTTATGTGGAATTACGAGATATTTGATTGATTTATTTGATTTTCATTGATTTGAGTGTATTTTACATTGAACTAGATCTACGTTTTGAGGAATTACGAGAGGCTTGATTGGTTTATTTGATTTTCATTGATTTGAGGAAGGGGTGTCCAGTGATGTTTTTATTTTGGTTTTAACATGCTTGACAGTGATTGTTGCGAAAACGAGTTTCGTGCGTTTTCAGATTCGTGCACAGCGGTGAAGTGTTGTCCAGTGATGTTTTTTTTTTTTTGGTTTAACATGCGTGATAGTGATTGTCGCGGAACCGAGTTTCGTGCATTTTCAGATTCATGCACATCAAGGTAGGAGTATCCAGTGATTTTTTTTTTTTTTTTTTTTTTTTTTTTTTTAACATGCGTGATAGTGATTGTCGCGGAACCGAGTTTCGTGCGTTTTCAGATTCATGCACAGCAATGTAGGCGTGTCCAGTGATGTTTTTTGGTTTTAACATGCGTGATAGTGACTGCCCAGAACCGAGATTCATGTACAACGATGTAGGGCTTCCAGTACTTTTTTTTTTTTCATGTGCGTGAAGCGTACATACGTCCGTTGTAGTGATTGCTGCGAAAACAACTTACGTGCGTTCTCTGATTCGACCATTCATCGAATATTGACTTAACAGATTCAACTGTTTCCAGAATATTCGAGGAATTAACATTTCTATTTGACTGTTTTCGAGAATATTCATTTTAATAATAGTTTTGTTGCACAGATTCGAGAAGTTAAAAAAAATGTTTGATATTGTCAAGAAAATCCCATACTAAAACTACGAGGAAAGTAGTCGCCAATCGAAATATATTTATTTAAACTTATCAATTATTCATTTAAAAAGAAATCCTTCAAATATAGTGTCCAGTGAAGCGAGCGAAGCCTGCTAGTTAATAAGAAATAATGGTACTCAAGATGTAGTAAAATGAGGCAAAATAAATACAACATTAATAATAAGTTTACGATTTATTTGGTGATAGTCCTTTTTGTCAGTAAACATATGTATCATTTAAGAAACAGTGTTTAGTACTGTACTTTTATATAGGAATAAAGATTTTTTTAACTCTTTTTTTTTATTTTTTATTTAGTACCTAAACTATATCATGCAAAAAATTAATTAAATTAGGCAAAACTTGGGATACGTAAACATGAATCAGTCTATGTGAATACTATAGGTGCAGGGATGGGAATTTGACTAGAAACTAATACTGGTATTTGTTTAAAAAAAATTCTCTCCTTAAAATATCATTGTTTTAAGAAAAAAAAATTGTTTTATAAATACCGGTTGGAGTTCTGCGCCAAGTTCCCATCTCTGTAGATGTCAACATTTACGGTTTTTCAACACAACTATTGATTTGTTAAAAAAAAAAAATCATGTTTTTTCTTATAAAATTGCTAATAGCATTATAAAAAATTTTCCAGTAGAAAAAAAAAAAAAAAAAAAAATTCAATTTGGAAGCACTTTGAAAAGGGGTAATGTTAATTTTTGTTTTACGAATTTGTCATTGAATGTCAACATTATCTTATTCTAGAGTACCAGATTTTGATTTTGATTTCTATTTTTACTTTCTCTTACCCATAAGGTAGAGAAAGTATTGTTTTTGGGTCAAATTTTCGAACGCGAGATTTTGTTATATTTACACGTTTTGAGGTCCCCTGAATACGGAAATCATGTTTTTAGCAAATTGTTTTGTGTGTATGTCTATATGTCTGTGTGTCAGTATGTCTGTTTGTCTGTGTGTCTGTCTGTTATCAGCATATCTCAAAAACAATTTATGGCAGAAAGTTTAAACTTGGTATTCTAAATGTGTATCATATAAGGATGCTACAGTAAGCTTTTCGTTAAGATCAAGAAAATGGTTCGTGTACAGGGACAATCAAGAGAATTCTAATACATTACGTCTGTGGGGGAAATTGCAGGAAAGTAGAGTTTAACGTCTATACACTGCACTAAATCAAATGAAACGAATATATATTTTTTTTAATAGAGATAGTTAACTGGGAAAAAAAAATTTGTGTATGTAGGAGCATCGCCTCCCCCCTGGGGGGGGAAGTCCCCCCTCGAGTGGAGTAAATTTTCATTATGTGTATCTTTCAAAAGATCTCGCCAATACCTTTAAAACGAATGGTTGAACCATCGATCTGCGATAATTTAAAACAAAGTTATCGATTTTTTTTTTTTTTTTTTTTTTTTTACTTTAACGAAAAAAAAAAAAAAAAAAATTGGAAAAAAAAAAAAAAAAAGTATTTTTTTTTTTTTTTTTTTTTTAATATTGAGAATAAAATGGACTTTTTTTTTGGATATTTGGTGTTATACCACTTCTCTAATATGGAAATCGTCTGCCTTATCATAATAGATAATTTTATTAAATAATAATTTTAATATTTAATAAAGAAACACCACAAAACTGGCGTTGTAAAAATTATTACTTACAAACTTTAAATAAATACCATAAAATGCAATAAATCGCTACTTTTATATAGGAATAAAGATTTTTTTTAAACTCTTTTTTTTAATTTTTATTTAGTACCTAAACTATATCATGCAAAAAATTAATTAAATTAGGCAAAACTTGGGATACGTAAACATGAATTAGTCCATGTGAATACTGTTGGAGTAGCGAACGATTCATTTTAATAAATAAAACAGATGCGCCTTTAATTGCGCATGCGCGTGAAAGAGAGCTCTCCAACTGCTCCCAGCGAAGCACGCCAGAGTTAAAAAAGGAATGTAGCTGTGTGCAACGGCCTTGGTGGCCATTATTACCTGTGTGGTTAAATAACTAAAAATGTACGAAGTAAATGTACACTTAAATACTATTTTAATTCTACTTATTTTGAATGTGTGTAATGTAAATCGTCTTGTTTATCGTCTACAATAAATGTCAGCTATATATATATTCAAGAATTTCGTTTTAATGGAACTCATATTACAACAAATGGCAACAGAGCGTGGTTATCTAGGAAATTCTTGAAATCAAAATTCTGAAATAATTAGTCCAAAAGAAAAGAATGGAAAGAATAAATATACCGGAGTTAAACGGTAATAATTATTTCATATGGGCTATGAAAATAAAAGCAGCCCTATCAATTAAAAGACTCGATTCTGTTATTACAACGGTGAAACCAGAAGGACTGAGCGCAGCGGAATCTCAAGAATGGGATCTGAAAAACTCCGACGCAGTCGCCTATATGAAGCTTTCTCTATCCGACGAACACGCTCTTCAATTTTCAAATGAAGAAAATGCCAAAATCTTATGGGAAAATATAAAAAACACTTTCACTGGGCAATTAGAGGATAGAAGAATAGACGCCGGAAATGAACTAAAAAATTTGCTGATGAAACAGAATGAAACTGTAAATGACTATATAGCACGTTCAAAAGGACTAGCTGTAAAATGCCAATCGTTAGGATTGGAAATTTCTACAAGAGAGTTGGTCTATCACACAGTCAGAGGACTATCGGGAAACTTTAGCAAAATCAGAGATGTGTTGAAAACACAAAGGGAAAAATCTATGGAGGAAGTTTTAGAAATCTTAAGAGAGGAAGAAGCAAACTTGAATCCGCATAATGAACAAAATAAACCCGAAGCGTTCTTCGTAAAGAAGGATAAGAACAAAAAACTGTGTTATATCTGTAGAAGGAGTAATCATCTTGCAAAGGACTGTTTTTATAAAAACAATTCACAAAGAACATTTAACACTTATGGTTATAAAGGACATAAAAATCGAAAAAACAATTCTCGTTTTGATAAGAAAGAAGAAAAGAATAATTCTGTTTTTAGTGCTTCTACTATTGATTTATTGTGTGATAATGTTTTCGTTTTAGATTCCGGGGCGACCGACCATATGGTAAAAGATAAAATCTGGTTTGATAAATTAAAACCAGATAGTAAAGAAATCTTCTTGGCAGGTAAGGATGCAAAAATTATGTGCCATGGCACCGGAAACGTCAAAGCAAAAACCGTAAGTAAAAATCCTGTTTATTTAACTATCAAAAACGTGTTATTTGTACCAGATCTTAGATATAATCTTTTGTCGGTAACCGCATTAATGGATAAGGGATGCAGCATTAAATCTACTAAAAATTCTGTACTAATTTTTGATAGTAATAATAAGTTAGTTACTAAAGCATATAGAAATAATAACAAACTTGAAATTAATTTAGAACCAATTACTAGTAAAGAATGTAATGTTGTGATGAATGATATTAATTATGAAACCTGGCATAGTAGGTTATGCCATTTAAATCCTAACTATATGCTTAAAATGAGTGATTATATAAATGTAGATATCATAAATGATTTTAATTGTGAAATTTGTGATATAAGTAAGGTAACTAGAAAAAATCATCCACCTGTTAATATAGAACAAAGTTCCGAAATTCTAGAATTGATTCATATAGATTTGTGTGGGCCAATTAATCCTGTGTCGTTAGGGGGTGCTAAATATTTTATGATTTTAGTGGATGATTATTCTGGCATGTACTTTACTTATTTTTTGAAAAATAAAAGTGAGGTATATGAAACATTTTGTAATTTTAAGAGTAAACATGAAAATTTAACTGGTAAAAGAATCAAAAGGCTCAGGTCAGATAACGGCCTGGAGTTTGTAAATGAAAAATTGGATAATTATCTAATTAATTCTGGTATTTCACATGAAAAAACGGTTCCTTATAATAGCGAATCGAATGGTAAAGCGGAACGTGGAAACAGAGTATTACTAGAAAGAACTAGGACTATATTATACGAAAGTCAGTTACCATTATATTTTTGGGCAGAAGGTATAAACTTTAGTACACGAGTTTCTAATGTAACACCGCGTAAAGGAAAAAATAAAATACCCCTAGAAATTTGGACCGGTAAAAAACCTAAATTAAATTACTTAAGAAAATTTGGTTGTGTAGCATATTTTCATATCCCTAAAGTATTGAGAAATAAATTTGAAATTCCAGGGAAGAGAGGAATTTTTCTAGGGTATAGCCGTGAACGTAGGGCGTATAGAATTTATGATCTAGAAAGTAAAAAAGTAATTGAGGAAAGATCGGTCAAATTCAACGAATCATTAAAAGGCAGTTCATTTTTTGAGAAAAATAATAATGTCTGGGATATTCAATCATTCTATGATTCATCCCCAAATGAAACCGAAACTCAAACAACAGAAAACAAAATTCCGCATTTAGAACTCTTTCATGAGAAAAATGAAGAAAGTAGCATATCGAAATCCTCTACTTCTGGTGCGCCAGCAGAGGGGAGCGCCAAAGGGGGGAAGCAAATTGAGCAGAGTTGCAGAGTCGAAGCCGGAAGTAATTTGGAATTACGAAGAAGTGAAAGAATAAAGAATAAACAAATAGTGAGTAATTTTACGGAAAGTGTCCCAAATAATTATTTAGAAGCGAAAAATGGTATTAATTGGCAAAATTGGGAAATAGCGATGCAAGATGAAATGGATTCATTAAATAAACATAATGTTTGGGAGATCGTTGATAAGCCAAGTGACGCAAAATTAATAAAAAGCAAATGGGTTTATACTAAGAAACAAAATGATTCAGGTAACATAATTTTTAAGGCAAGGTTATGTGCAGCGGGTTATAATCAAATTAAAAACGTCGATTATTCGGAATCTTTCTCACCTGTTCTGTGCATGGAAACATTTCGTTTGCTAATTGCAATTGCCGCTAAATTAAATTTAATTGTAAAATTCTTTGATGTTAAAACCGCGTATTTATACAGTAATTTAGAGGAAAATGTATACATGTTACCACCGCAGGGTTTTGAGGGGTCTATAGGTACAGGAAAGGTATGTAAATTAAAGAAAAGTATCTATGGCTTGAAGCAAAGCGGGAGAAACTGGTATTTGAAAATAAAATCTGAATTAGAGAAATTGGGATTAGTACAAACAGCTTCAGATAATTGCATATTCATTAAAAGTGATAATGATAAATTTCTTATTTTGAGCATCTATGTGGACGATTTCTGTATTTTCAGTAATAATCAAGAAATGTATGAAGATATAATCTCCAAAATTAGAGTAATATTTGAATTACATGAAAATAATAAATCAAAATTTCTAGGTATAGAAATACTACAAAATAACAACGGTATCTATTTGTCACAGACTCAATACATTGAGTCATTACTAGCTAAACACAATCTAAGTGATTGTAAAACAGTAAAAACCCCAATTGTTAAAGGAGAAGATAAAAGCTTACCACTCACAAATGAAACTATTGATGTAAACGTGTATCAGGAAATTATAGGTGAATTATTATATTTATCTAATAGAACGCGTCCAGACATAGCTTTTGTAATTACTTATTTGTCACAATTTAATCATAAGCCTGAAAAAAGGCATTTTTTACTTGCAAAAAGGGTTTTAAGATATTTAAAGGGAACTAAAGATAAAAAATTATTCTATAGTACAGAATTTGGGTATTTAAATGCAAGTTCAGACGCAAGTTGGGGGAATGCAGAAAATGGAAAATCATTTTCTGGTGGTGTAATTTTGTTGGGTAATTCATTAATATCATGGAAATGTCATAAACAAAAAAGTGTAAGTTTATCAACTTGTGAAGCAGAGTTGTTTGCTATTTCAGAAATCTCTAAGGACATAACATGGATAATAAATTTATTTTCGGAATTAAACTTTAAAAATTTTATAAACAATACTGTATCACTGAGTTCAGATAGTCAAGCAGCCATACAATGGGCTAATTGTGCAAGATCATCCAACAAGTCAAGACACATAAATCTCAGATTACATTTTGTAAAGGACTTGATTAGAGACAAAACAATTGATCTGTATTATACTCCAAGTGAAGCCCTAATATCAGATTTCTTGACAAAGGCTGTAAACGAGGAAAAACTGTTATATTCAATGGAACATATTTCTTTAATTTCTTAATTTTATATATTATTATGTGTTCATCCTGTATTATGTTATATTTGTATTTATATTTTTTATTTTTGTGTAGATTAAAATGCGTCGCTCGCAGGGGGGGTGTGTTGGAGTAGCGAACGATTCATTTTAATAAATAAAACAGATGCGCCTTTAATTGCGCATGCGCGTGAAAGAGAGCTCTCCAACTGCTCCCAGCGAAGCACGCCAGAGTTAAAAAAGGAATGTAGCTGTGTGCAACGGCCTTGGTGGCCATTATTACCTGTGTGGTTAAATAACTAAAAATGTACGAAGTAAATGTACACTTAAATACTATTTTAATTCTACTTATTTTGAATGTGTGTAATGTAAATCGTCTTGTTTATCGTCTACAATAAATGTCAGCTATATATATATTCAAGAATTTCGTTTTAATGGAACTCATATTACAACAAATACTATAGGAGCAGGGATTGGAATTTGACTAGAAACTAATACTGGTATTTGTTTAAAAAAAAAAATTCTCTCCTTAAAATATCATTGTTTTAAGAAAAAAAAAATTGTTTTATAAATACCGGTTGGAGTTCTGCGCCAAGTTCCCATCTCTGTAGAAGTCAACATTTACGGTTTTTCAACACAACTATTGATTTGTAAAAAAAAAAAAAAAAAAAAAAAAATCATGTTTATTCTTATAAAATTGCTAATAACATTATTAAAATTTTTCCAGTAGAAAAAAAAAATGCAGCTTGGAAGCACTTTGAAAAGGGGTAATGTTAATTTTTGTTTTACGAATTTGTCATTGAATGTCAACATTATCTTATTCTAGAGTACCAGATTTTGATTTTGATTTCTATTTTTACTTTCTCTTACCCATAATGTAGAGAAAGTATTGTTTTTGGGTCAAAATTTCGAACGCGAGATTTTGTTATATTTACACGTTTTGAGGTCCCCTGAATACGAAAATCATGTTTTTAGCAAATGGTTTGTGTGTATGTCTATATGTCTGTGTGTCTGTGTGTCTGTGTGTCTATCTGTTATCAGCATATCTCAAAAACAAATTATGGCAGAAAGTTTAAACTTGGTATTCTAAATGTGTATCATATAAGGATGCTACAGTAAGCTTTTCGTTAAGATCAAGCAAATGGTTCGTGTACAAGGACAATCAAGAGAATTCTAATACATTACGTCTATGGGGGAAATTTGAGGAAAGTAGAGTTTAACATCTATAGACTGCACTAAATCTAACTATACTATGATTTCTTTAGATGTCAAAACACTTTTCACAAATGTTCCGGTTCAAGGTGCTCTGGTTTGTTTAGAGAGAAGACTACGTGAATTCCATTATTCTTCTATTGAAATTGAGGAGCTTGTAAATTTAGTTCATTTGTGTATCAGGCAAACTGCCTTCATTTTTAATGGTACTTATTATTCCCAAAATGATGGTATGGCCATGGGTAGTCCTCTTTCTCCTTTACTTTGCGACATTTATATGCACTATTTTGAAGAAAAACTCTTCGGTGTATATAAATTTCCTCACTGGTTTAGGTATGTGGATGACACTTTCGTTCTTGTCTCCCCTGATGTCGATTTGTCCAATTTACTTTCCTTGGTCAATTCGATTGACCCATGCATTCAATTCACTTTTGAGGTTGAACAGGATTGCTCTTTGCCTTTCCTTGACGTTCTTGTAAATAAAGAAAACGATTGTTTCTCAACTACTGTTTTTAAAAAACCATTCTCAGTTTCTTTGCCACCGCATGCTCTCTCTAACCACGCCCCTCAACAACAAATGTCTGCTTTTTACACTTATGTTTATCGTGCCTTACACATTTGTTCTGATCCGTCTAATCTTTCGAAAGAAATTAATTATTTAAAATCTCTTGCTCTCTCTCGTGTCTATAACCCATCTATCATCGATAAAACTCTATATAAATTTAAGAATCCTAAACGTTCTGCTCCCAAATTAAACGATCGCAGTCTCATCCCAGTTGTTTTACCTTTTTATTCTTCACTCTCTTTTAAAATCTCTAAAATTCTTTCACCGTTTGGTTTCAAAGTTATTTACAAAATCGTCAATAAAATTAAATTATCTTCTCTTAAGGATCCCATTCCCACCGAAAACCGTTCTGGAATTTATTTAATTCCGTGTTCGTCCTGCAACTTAGGTTATATTGGTGAAACTAGGAGGCGTTTGAAATACAGAATAAATGAGCACCGTCGGAATGTTCGTAATGAAGAGATTATCAAATCTTCTATTGCTTCCCACTGCTGGTCTCAAGGTCATCGTTTTGATTTTTCCAAAACTAACATAATTTCATCTCCTGTCTGTTCCTCCCATTTGGATATTCATGAAGCATTTTACATATTTAAAAAATCGAAAAATCTTGTTAATGATATTTCTTCCACTCCTTTCATCTCTGATGCTTGGAAATTACTCACGTAACTTAGATTTTCGTTTAATTTTTGATATCCTTAGATTGTTATATGTTTAATCTCACTCATTTATTTATTTTCTTGTTTTCTTGTACTATTCTACTCACACCAGTAGCTATATTTACTTTCTACTTTATAAAGTTTTTCTTTTCATTTTAAACGCTTTTGTGCGTTGCCGCTTTGACTGCAGCACTCGTGCTTACTTTATTCGCCTGATGAAGGGTCGTGTGTTTTTTCGACCCGAAACAATTGTTATTTATTTGCGAGTTTATTACATTTTATGGTGTTTATTCAAAGTTTGTAAGTAATAATAATTTTAATAAATTATTTTTTAACAATCGAATTAAATTCTATATAAATGTAGGTGCATTAATGAAACGGGGGGTTGAGGGGGGCGGTAGCCCCCCCTCACACAGAATTAATTATCATATAAAACTCTTCAGAAGCCTAATATGAATTGTTTAACATAGGTTTACATGACAGTACTCGTTATCTTACCTATTAATCTGCAACCTGTATTTATAGTATTAAATTTCAGGGTAAGAGAAAGTCGTGTGAGTGACGCACCAGATTATTAATGATAATTTTCTTCTTATTTGATGGTAACTACATGTTAGAGATCATTGTCAGAAACAAAACAGAAAAAAAAAAAAAAAAAAAAAAAAAAAAAAGATCACTGTGATTAAAAAGAGAGAGAGAGAGAGAGAGAGAGAGAGAAGGAGGATGGTGAAGAAGAAAAGACGGATACTGATAAAGCTTTTAAATTAGAATCATCGGCATATCTGATACTAAAATGATTATTCTTTCACTTCTAACTAAAAATTTAAATGCGTTTAAAGATAAACTATACGATCATTACATATGAACTTCACATGTAGAAAAGCTAAAACTCCATTCTTATATAATTTTGAATTATAAATATATTGCATGAAAAACAACAGCTGGTTATCTGGCGATGGCATTTATATGTATGTTTCATGTTTTTATTTTGTTATTGCATTTATTTTTCCAAAATTCGCCCCTTTCTTTTTAGTGATAATATGTACGAATTTTCATTGATGAAGACGGGTACTGATAATGCTTTTAAATTAGAATCATTGATATATCTGATAGAAAAAAAGATTATTACTTCATATTCTAACTAAAAATTTAGAATGAGTTTAAAGATAAACTACATGATTATTATATACGAAATTCACATGTAAGAAAGCTAAAAATCCATTCTTATATCTGTACTGATAAGTATAAAGGATTTAAGTCCAAAAATGTCGATTTTGAGTTAAGTACATAGTCAGATTCAGAAAAAAATTCTCTATCGATTGGTATAAAGGATTTAATTCTATGTCATTTAGTCTTTGAGAAAATCCATTGGTAAAAAAAGGACCAATTTAGAAATTTACCATTCATGTATGGTATAAAATATTTAATTCAATTTTTCCCGTTATTAAATGAAGGTTGACAACCACTGAATGGTATAAAGTGTAAAAATCAACGAAATACCTTTTCCCTAATCCATTCTTCTGATTTGCTTTTAGCTAGTCAAACTTTATTTTTCGTCTCCTGAAAAATCAAGAATATGGACTTAAATCCTTTATACATAATTTTGAAATATAAATTTATTGTGTAAAAAACAACAGCTGAATATCTGATGATGGCATTTATGCGTTTGTTTTAAGCGTTTATGTCGCTATTCCATTCATTTTCCCAAAGTTCGTCCTTTTCCTTTTAATGATAATGAATGTGTGCCATAGCTATCAACATCCTAATTAATAATCCAATGTACTGTTATTACCTGCTTCTTTTCCCCCACCACTATATTTGTAGAGTAATTTTCTCAAAATCTGTTTACGATGAAATAATAAGAAAATTGCTATGAAAAAAGACTGGTGAGAAAAAATTGTGGATACTAACAACGTTCTGGCTTATTAATTAGGATGTTGGCAGCAATGATGTATACGAATTTTCATTTTAAATTTATTGTTGTATCTTTCGTTATTTGTCGAATAAAATATGTAGTTAATACTATATAAGACCGTGAGAACAATAAAAATTATTGATAAATGGAAGAGACGTGGTAAGCTATTTTACTACTCCTCCTTTATTTACTCGACCAGAATATATGAAGGAACAATGTGTCACACACTGTGTCGATTTCTTTTCTTTTTATCTTTCTTTCTTTCCTTTTTTTTTTTTTTTTTTTTAATTCTCTTTCTATGGTCGTTGCAAGTAATTTTACTATAAAAATGATTAAAACCAGTCAACGTAAAAAAAAAGTTTACCACGCCTTTCTCATTTAAATCTAATGAATTGGGTGATAAGTATACATCTTTTATCCTTATAAAGGATTAAAAATCAAATGACTTTTATCTAATACGCGGAATGATTTTTTTTCTTAAATCAGTCTTATTCCCTAAAGTATTTTAACATACCCTCACTAGAAAGAAATCGCATGCATAAGAGTTAACAAAATGCCAACATTTAAATTTAATCCTGGGCTAGACTGATTAGTATACACTTTTTTTAATACGTTTTTTTCTTCTTATTTAATCGTGGGCCGCGGTAGCCTAGTCGGTAGAGCGCCGGCCCTGTAATTGGAAGATTGCGGTTTCGGTACTCGAGCCGGCCAAAGACCGTCGTGTACACTAATGGTGGCTGGTTCACTTAAAGTCTGTCGGGGCCGCAATGTCCTCCATGTTTCCATCAAAAATTATACCTCTGATAGTCACCGAAGCAGGAGAGCCATCCCTTCCGTGTAGGATCAAAATCATGATGGCATATCTCCGGACCACCTCTAGGGGTGTGTCCCAGACCGTCGCCAATTGCCCATCTGCGCAGCACTAGTGCGACGTAAATCCCAACCATCTTATTTAATCGTAATTACACATTGCAGAGATTAGAAAATTATAAATAAAATCAGAGTTGCCAGATTTTGCGACTCTTTTTTCGACACTATTTTATACGACATTCTATTTTACTTAATGAAATTTCCGGTATGAAATAAATGCGCCTGACCCAGTGTTACCCGACGTTGGCTATGTCGTATAAAATAATGCTGAAAAGAAAAAGTCACGAAGTCTGGCAACATTGAATAAAATACCTGTAGTCATAGTTGCCAACTTAACACCTTTTCGCTACCGGAAATATTTAATAGAAATACTTATTTTATTTATTCAGTGAACTGTAACGGTTTTCACTGATAAGGTAAAATAAAAATCTTTATTAAATATTTCCGGTAGCCCAAAATGTGCTAAGTTGGCAACTATACCTGTAGTTGTAAATTCAAACTAAATACATACTTACCAACATCCTAATTAATATTCCGTAGTGTTGTTAATCCCGCCCTTTTTCTCACACAAGTAAATTTTTAAAGTAATATTCTCTAAATGCTATTTCGATTAAATAAGAAGAAAAATACTCTAAAAAGATACTTGTGTGAAAAAGAAGGCGGGGCTAATAATACTACGGAATATTAATTAGTATGTAGGCAAGTATGTATAATATCATGCTTGCAACATTTTTATTAATATTAATAAAAACTGTTGGTATCTGCCCAACTTTTCCACACTACTTTATCATTAGAGTAATTTTCTGAAAATGTATGCTATTAAACAAGAAGAAAAATACTTAATATTGACAGGCATGATATGCCTTTTTTTAAATATGTTTCATGATTTATAGAAACAATATACTTTACTTGTAATCATACACAAATTTAATTTTAGTCAATAAATATCCTGTAATATCATATTACTTTGTGCACAAAAATGGATGCAAAACTTTAATATTTTATGAATATTTAAGTAAAGCATTTTATACTTAAAGAGAGTAAAATAAAATTTTCAATTAATTATATTTTGTAACTGAATAAATCTAATTTATGAATATAGAATTTAATACATCGAGTAAATATAAAACAAAAGTCTTTCATCTCCTGTGAAAGGAAAACTTATTTACCCCTTTCTTTGAAGTTTTGATCGAAATTATCATTATTCTCCTTTTTTAAGAGTTTCTGAACGCTACAAGATACAGCTTTTTAGAAGAAAGCATGAAAAACTTTTTAAAATGTGAAGCGAAGTAAAAAAGAGAATCTTTGCACTGTGATACTTAGTTTGAAATATGCTATAGGTTTTCTGCTGCCGAAAAAAAAAAAAAAAAAAAAAAATGCCGTGATGAGTTTGAATCATATAAGCTCGCAAATCTACCTTTAGAAAAATAAAGAAATAAAGAATAAAATAAAATCTGCGTTTTATATCTAGAAATCTAAACACGATTTATTTGCAGGAGTAAGGGATTATATATATATATATATGCATACCCAAAACACTTCTATATCGTAAAGTCTCTTAATATTAATGCTATACAACAAAATATAAATGAGTTATAAAATAAATTGAAAACTATATCATGTAACACTTTAAATTGTTTTGTTATTTTTAAGTAAACAATGTAAAGTTTTTATGAATAATAAATTCATTAAAAATATTTTTTTTTTTTTTTTTTAATATTGATAAAATATAATTTCGTAAAATAAATGATTTATTAACACTTTCGCGACCGCTGACGTAGATTCACGTCATTTGGAAGTCTGTAACTCCTCCAGTGGGCGTTTCTTCTGTAATTTGTCTTAAGAATAATGTCTATATTAAAATTTGTACAAACAAAAGAATATGGATAAAGATACTTTCACTGGAAAGAGTGTAATCGTTACGTATATCAATACAAAATATAAATATGGATATAAAAAAACTTGTTTTGAAATAATGTAGCTTGAAAGTATCCTGACCACAGGCGGAATGTACTACCAAGCAGACAAAAAATATGCGGTCGCGAGAGTGTTAATTATACGGAAAGCATAATGCAGAAAAATAAAATAAAATATTTTTAGAATTAGTAGACGAACTTTAAGAAACAGATAATTGTATCGTAGCACTTTGTATGTAGTACATTTGTACTTTTTTTTTTTTTTTTTTATCGAAATTTTTAATAAGTATTTTAGCAGTTTTTTTTTGTGATTTAACGTGATGAAATATTTTGCAAAGAAACACTGGTGTTCAAAAACCGTACTAGTTGGCACCTATGCACTGTGTTTCTTACGTACTTTACGATGAATTGATGCAAAACATTAACTTTTGAACGCTTTTAACGGATTTTCATGTTTTTCAGACACCTGATTGCGTGCCCTCTCACTCTTTTCGTCAGTTTTTGAATTTATTTTCAACCCTGCCTTTTTTTTTTTTTTTTCAATTGAATTCCAACGGTTTTATTCATCTTGACTCTTTCTTAATGGAGTTTAATTCTACACATTATCATTTCAATCGCAATGTTGATTCGTCCACTCTTTATTCGTTCCGCAAAATTTTACAGGTTAAGAAAATAAATTAAATATCAACGGTTCATGTTTTTCAGTCTCATGATTGTGTGCCCTGTCATGCTTTTCTTTTGCTTTAAATTTATTTTTACCCTCTTTTTATTTCCATTGCATTGTGATGGTCTTATTAATCTTTTCTCTTTTTTTAATGAAGCTAATTTCTAAACATTGTAACTTCAATCGCAATGTTGATTCGTCCTCTCTTTTTTCATTCTGTAAAGTTTTACAGATCAAGAAATCAAATTAAAGATCAACGATTCTTGTTTTTTCAGACTCATGATTGTGCACCCCCTCATGCTTTAAATTTATTTTGACCCCCTCTTTATTTATATTGAATCATGATAGTCTTACAACTCGATATCAATGGAGTTTAATTCTTCACATTGTTACTTCATTTGCAATATTAATTCGTTCACTATTTTTCCTTTCTTCAAAATTTTACAGGTCAGGAAAACAAATTACAGTTCAACGAATATACAAGATCAGAGTGTTAACGGTAATGATGTATAAGGTTTATGACACCAGCACAATTTTCTTATAAAGTACTAAGAAATCTATATTTTACATAATTAACTTTTCATGCTTTTGCGTAGTTTGATTATGGGGGGGGGGGAATAGCTGTTGTTGTCAGAATCATGTTAACCGCTACGTTCAGATCGAGCTGATTAAATTAGACTTTTAACGTTTTCTGTTGCTTTCTGCGCAACTTGCATAAATACAAGTTAGGACCCCTTAAACAGACCATCGTGGAAGTCACCCCACACAGACTTAGGACCTTCCTGTAGTCAGTTGGTATGAAAACTAACACCACACCACCAGTATTGAAGAAAGCTCAAAGTATTAAATACTAAAATTCAAAAAATAAAATTACAAGCATATCTAAGATATTTACCATATAATTTTCCAAAAAATCTTTTGTCTTTATTTTTCTGTTTTATTTTATTTTATATTATTATTATTATTATTATTATTATTATTATTATTAATTTATTATTTATTTATTTATTTATTTATTTATTGAAATGCCATTAATCACAGTAAATTATAGTATGGCAAACACGCCATTAATTTAATTTTATTATTTATTTATTTTATTTATTTATTTATTTATTTATTTATTTATTTTAGCATTTTTTGTACCTGCCCTTTTTTCACACCACTTTTCTTGCAGGGCATTTTTCTTCTTATTTTATCGTAATTGCACATTGGAGAAAATTTCACTAAAAATGAAGCAGCGTGCATAAAAGTTGTTCGATATTTTATCTGCAGGGTGCCCCCCAGAGCGAGAGTTTAATTATAATCCTCCTGTGTAACCAGAGAAATGCTAACGTCGCTTAAAATAGGGGGGGGGGATAGTTTAATTTTTTGCTTAAATTTTAACCTCATCATTTCATCTTTCGGCTATTGTAAAAGATATACGAAACTTTGACAAAAAGGGGACAACTGTTATAATAAAAACCTATAATTTTATTAAATCTCGCACAAATACTTTTTGGTCGAAAAAATTAAGCACAATCGTTCACCAGGCGTTGCTGCTTTTATGTTGTACACAAGTGTAATTTTTTTCCTCTGATTTTGTGTTTTGTGTAGTGCTTCATTATCCCAATTATTACGTGCATTGCAACAATTGTTGCATTTAATTGCAACTTTTGCTGTTAGTTTATAACATTATCATTCTTTAACTTTTAATATGTTTAAGTTTTTCGGAGTTTTTAACATTTAAAATTTTTCTAAACATTTTACTCCAAAATATTATTTTTATTTATTTATAAATGATTTTTGTATATATATATTAGGGGGACCGGAAAATAATGTCGTTTTGAATTAATAAAATGAAACCGAAAATTTTTGTTTAACAGTGTTTACATGGTACTTTACAAAAAACCATCTTATAAGTTACCTAAAGATATCTTAAATTTTATCCAGAATAAATTTCCGATGTCAGTATTTTAATTCAAAACGACATTATTTTCCGGTCCCCCTAATATATATATAAGTTCCGAAAAATTCTAAATGTAGTATTATAGACCAGATTTTGTGAAATTTGTACATTCACATACGAATTTAAAATACACGAATACCAAGTCTTTTTTATGTTAATTGTGCTCATATATACAGAGTTTTCAACTTTTATATTTTATTTCGGAACAGCTTCAGCCCTACCTTTATTTCACTACTCTTAATAATAAGAATAATAGAATAATTTTCTCCAGTATATATATATATATATATATATATATATATACCTGCCAACACCCTCATTAATATTCCGTAGTGTCGTTAGTCCCGCCCTTTTTTTCACACCAGTAAATTTTTTAAGTAAGATTCTCTAAATGCAATCACGATTAAATAAGAAAGAAAATACAGTAAAAAAATACTAGTGTGAAAAAGAAGGCGTGGCTAACATTACTACGGAATATTAATTAGGATGTTGGTAAGTATGTACATATATATACATAGCTGCCAAAATCCTATTTATTATTCCGTAGTATTGTTAGTACCTGTGCCTTTTACCACACCACCAGGGGTCACATTTTCCGAGTTTTTCATAGAACATTTTAAGGGATGAAAAATTTTATACTTTTTTGCCACCAGTATTTTTATAGAGAATGCATTTTTATTCATGGTATTTTCATAGTAAAATATCAAAATGAATGAGGTTGAGATTTTCTGTAAAACTTGTTGTGGTAAAAAAAAAAAAAAAAAAAAAGACAGACATTTCTCATCCTCGAATCAGCCCTAAAAATAGGTGGAGAACGCGATCCTGTGCCACTTTACTTATAGAGTAATTATCTCCAAATATAATTTCAAATTAATAAGAAGAATACTCTAACAAACAGGGATGGAACACGGGCGCAGAATTCATACCACTATCAATGTAAGAAAATTTTCTACCTCTTAAATCAACGATATTATTGGTAGAAATATTTCTTAAACAGATTCCGGTATGAATTCTGCGCCCGTGTTCCATCCCTGAACAAAGACAGATACTAACAATACTTCGGAATATTAATTAACACTTTCGCGACCGCTGACGTAGATTCACGCCATTTGAAAATCTGTAACTCCGCCAGTGGGCGTTTCTTTTGCAATTTGTATGTCATTTTTTTCTTAACCCCTTAACGCGCGGCGTCCTCGCTGCGAGGACGCAAAATTTAAGATCCAGCTGAAAAAATTCATCCCGGAAATTTTTCAGCAAACATTTACGTTTATAACATATCAGAAAAGGCCGGTTTTTTTTAACCTTAAAATTTAATATTTTTTTTAGTTTAATTTAGTTCATGAATTCCGGTGGCAGTATAATTTAAATGATCCGAATTGTCTTGCGCCGCAAAGGGTTAAAAATATACACAATATTCATATTTGTACAACCAATATATTATGGATATAAATACGTTGATTAGAAAGAGTATAATAATAATGTATATCCATTTATAATATGAATCTGAAAATAGAAAATTTTGTTCTCAAATATTGTAACTTGGGAGAATTGCGCCCAAAGGCGAACCTTACTGTCAACAAACTAAAACATGCGGTCGCGAAAGTGTTAAGATCTTGACAGCTATGTACTGATCATAAAATAAAAACAAATTACTCTTAAAAAAGAAGTGATACTAAAAAAAGGTGGGGCTAAGAATGCTCCGGAATAAATTATAAAAGATGACAACATACATTACGTAGTGTACATAGGTATAGTAGAGAGAGGATACAGTTCCCGAAAGCATGAAGCAAAAGAACCATAAAAAACTAAACTTTCTTAATTTAGGCACAATGTAATTACAGAAAATAAAATATAATATTTCTTAGAAGTGAAGTTAAGTACTTGCTTTGTATGAATAAATATTTTCAGAAATGTATGCAAAATACAATAGGAACTAAACAAAAACTAAACATCGAACAATAACGTAACATTGTTACATTTACCCTACATACCCCCCACTCCCATTTCTCGCTTTTTTTTTTTTATATTAACATGCATATGTAATTTATTATACTAATTAATAGCATAGTTGTCAAAATTCACGCTTTTTTTAAACTACAAAATTTTTAGTAGAAAATTTTCCTAAATTTCTGTAACAGTTTTCACATATTAAATATGATTGAAATTTCTAATGATTAATGTAGGGGAGACCCGTGTACCTAGGGCCATTATGTAGCTACGGCCACCCCACTTTATTTGAATAATATTTAATTTTAAGTTTTAATACTCAAATGGGCGAGTAACAACACTAATTGCTACTTTTACAACTACTTTGAAATTTTTGAGGAGAGAGTTTTGACAAGTTACATGTAGAAAACGAATTTACACGGTTTGAAGTAAAATTTTGTAGCACATCTCTTTTGCTATTTCACAAAGGCGAGTCAAATATTTTTCTTTCATTTCTAGTGCATAATTTTGCATGTTACATTGAGTAATAAATGAGATACTTAATTTTTCCTCTCTGCATGTGGATGTTTTAGTGGAAGGCATTTTGAATGAAGTTACCAAAACTTGTACCTAGGGCCACATCGCTGGCTTGTACCTAGGGCCAATGTGTTTGGACCTTTTAACACTTTCGCGACAACATGTTTTTGTCTTTTTGACAGTAAGATCCGCCTGTGGGCGTTTTTGTCCTAAGTTACAATTTTTCAAAACAAAATTTTCCGTATGCACATTTAAATTACAAATGGATATGCATTATAATCATACTCTCTCTCCAATCAAATTATTTGCATCCATAGTATACTAATTGTACAAATATGAATATTGTGTATATTTTTTAGAAACAAATAACATACAAATTGTAAAAGAAACACCCACTGGTGGGGTTTCATATTTTCAAATGACGTGAATCTACGTCAGCGGTCGAGAAAGTGTTAAGAAACACAGTACAGCCTATAGTAATTGGATGTTGGCAAACCCTGGTAAACCAATCACTATATATGATGTTGCTGAAAGTGTTGGCAAGTCCTATCCGTCGGCCTTTACTCCTGTAAACATTCTATCAGGCTTTCGTGTATCCGGTATATAGTCAATGAATCAAAACACATTCATTGAGGATGAATATTTAAGTTCAAATGTGACTGAAAGACAAGATCCCTCCATATATTAAAAGAGAAAAAAAAAAGAAAAAATTCCAGGAAGAAAGTGAACCAACAATGATAGAACTGGATGTCTCTGTTTCGTGTCCTGTTGAATTTTCGAAACCTTCAACATCTAACATTTTTTCGTGTGTCCTGCTTTAACAGGTACTAACATAAGTAAAACCTTTTCCTAATACAAAACTTCCCACATCAAAGATGTGACCGAAAACCAGAGGGATCTAGAAATCCAAGAGACACTCAGGAAAAAAAAAAGAAAGAAAGAGATTGAAGGAAAAAAAAAACATTCTGTCAGAATATCCCAAAGGAAAAAAAAAGTGAAAAATTTCGTGTTTTAAATTAAGGCAACAACATGATAATTATTATACACTCCTTCTCAAAATTATAAGGACACCCATTTTTCTATTTTAACTAAACACTGAACACTATTATTTAAACAAATATATATATATTTTTTATTAATCTGAATTTCATTAATAGACTATATTTAAAAAGTTTTATCGTTTTTATATCTAAAAAAACTTTAAATATGGTAAAAAGACGATTTTTCAGGTGTTCACAATTATAAGGACAGCTCGAATTTTAGTAATTTTTTTCAGTTATTCTTTAAATTAATATTTTATGGGGTCTCTTTTTAGGGTTAACCCTTAACTGCTGTCATCGGTCTGACAGACCGCTCGCCATTTTCTAGCCCTCATTAACACTCCTCAAAATAGGTAATGATCCAGGCTCTCTTTTCTACCTTCCTAAAACCATCGGCCAAGGTCACATTCCACTTGTCGTTCAGCGAACGGGGTTTAGTTATTTTTTTTTCTACTTTTCTTTTTTCTAGCGGTATGTGAGACCACTGACAGCAGATACGAGTCTGTTTTTGTCCGATGAGTAGCATTGTTTCTCTAGATATATTAATGATATTTTTTGTAATTTTATGAAAAAAAATGGCTTCGACTTGTTCAAGAAAACGTCTGGTGTATCTTACACAGAATGAAATTCTGGAACTTGTAAATTTATATAAAAAAAATAAAAAAAAGTGTGTATGCAAGTTTCATTTTATTTACTGTTTTATTTAAATACCGATGCCAACTACTCCGGATGTTGACTACCACTATTTTTATTTTTATTTTTTATTTCAACATATATACATTATATTTGTGTATTTTGAAAAAGTTTCAACTGAGAAGTTGTGTTAGCTATAATCCGGAGTAGTTTGCAACTATGTATTTTTAATGGAACTAATAATATTTTTTTATAGTGCAATATTTTCCACATATAATAATACTTTTTTACTATATCTATAATTTTTTGTTACACTAGCGAGTTTAAAATTATATAATTCATGCTCATCGATGCAATGTTGCCCTATCGGTATTCTCTTGCACGTTCATATGTCGGGATACCCGTTTAAGTTCTCCAAAATTGCCTTTAAAAAAAATAATAATAATTAAAAAAAGATAAATTAAACAATTTAGTAGATAAATAATAGCATACAATCAATATCTTACCATTTATTCGACGTTTTAAATAAGTTTTAATCAAGCGGTCTATGAGACCGCTTACAGTAGTTGTGAGAGAATTTTAGTCACAGTAGTTAAGGGTTAAACAGTCAGGCATTCTCTCCGCTATATATATATACATTATTGTTTTAATATTCTGTTTCAATACCATTTCATATAGCATATATGATATTCTTAATACATTTAAACTATTTAAAATTACTTTCCACTTGCATGCACTTTTCTAATATCATAAGTTAAGGTTTTTTTCAACTTTTAGGCCATAGGAAAGGCAATAATACAGAAGTTTCTTTCTTCAAACTATTTCCTATTGCTCTAAAAGTAGAGCAAAAATGTAAGTCATGTTGAAAAAAATATTATTACCCCCCAAAATCTAACAAAAATCTGATAATTCCACGTTTAAAATTTGCGGATATTCTCTGGATGTTCATAATAATAGAAAAAAATTACTAAATTCATTCTGCCTTCAGTAGAAGCAGCTCCCCAGAGCACCATAGATAAATCTTTAAAATGCCTGATTCATATCTGCCTTTAAAAGATATTACTTGATATTCTTTCTTTTATGAAATACATGTTTATATGCTTATTTTCTATTCATTACAAAGTTAAATATAATTTTGAGAGAATGGCCCTAGGTACAGTGAGGTCTGGCCCCAGTTACAATGAGGGTGTTGTACCTAGGATCACGAGTGATGTTTTTTTAGAAACCTTCTATTTGTCGGAATTTATTATTTTAAGTATTGTAATCCCAATTGAAAGTAATTTGTCCTAAATATATGTTCATATCAGTTTGATAATTTTAAACAGGTCAAGGGCTCTGTTTTGGGGCATTGAAAAAAAGCGGCCCTAGGTACACGGGTCTCCCCTACTGTAAAAAAAAAAAAAAAAAAAAAAAAAAAAAAAAGCTTACAGGTGGGTAGCTATATAATAGGAACGTCCATTAACTTCCAAGTTTATCTTATCTAATTTTGCATTAAAGCAGAAAATATCCTCAATCTTTGTTTTACTTAACATGCCAATACTTAACCTTTGTACATTTATTTAAATAAGCATATAGTTTGGGTTATTCATCATTGCGCACAGTAAATTCTGCAGATGTCTACAAGAAAAAAAAAATGCAAAACATTTAACAGTTTACATAAGTACACGAGAGTACATAAACAAAGTGCATAATATAAACAAAAAGAAGAGATGTATGTTATAAAAGTAGCATGATTTTTCATTTTTAAAACATTGAGTAATCGGTTTAAAACTATTTGATATTAACAATTTCACGACCGCATATTTTTGTCAATTTGAATGTAAGGTCCGCCTGTAGGCGTTATTTTTCCAAGTTAAAATATTTCAGAACCAAATTTTTTGTATTCCTATTTATATTTCAAAAGGACATGCATTATAATTATATTCTTTCTTATCAAAGTATTTGTATCCACAGTATATTCATTGTAAAAGTATGAATATTGGGTATAAACATAAGATAAGAAATAAATAATAGGCAAATTGCAAAAGAAACGACCACTGGAGGAGTTACAAATTTTCAAATGACGTGAATCTACGTCAGCGGTCGCGAAACTGTTAAGCAGAAAAAAATTATTTTTGTTAAATAATAGTTATCAAATTTCAAATAACGCGCTAATTTAACATTTTTCGTGAAGTGACGATTCATAACCTCCTGCCTCTATTAAAAGAAGAAAAAGAAAAAAAAAAAAAAAATGAAATCTTCAATCTTTATCTTGTCAGTCAAGTACTAATTTTCTGCAAATAAATGAAAATTTGCTTAAAAAATAATTTTCAATAAATTAAATATTGATATAAATATGGAGCATCTATAGATATTTTATCAATTTAAACACTGCTGAGGCGATAAAATTTTGTATTATTTCATTTTACAATAGGCATCAAGGAAAATATTGATAACATTTTGTCTACGAACAATGTCATATTTATAAGTTCATTCAATTCTTCAAATTAAAAAAGCTTTTCAAAATATCCAGTTTATCATTTAACCTATATAAGTTAATGAATAAAACATTTATTAGCTTTTCATTCATTGTATTGTTAAAATACAATTTAACGGAAAAATTATGACTGTAAACATGACAATGAATATTTTTCCAACGAAACAAAGTCTATTTTAAATATTCTATGACTATAATATAACTGAGAAATGAATACATTATAATACATCGTACCAATATATTAAAATTTGTAAGTACTTTAGTCATACAAGCAATCTTTTAAAAATACAGCTAAAATTGCATTAAATATTAACATTTATTTTGACTTTTTATCTGAGGTTGGTGATAGCAACCAATCAAACTTATCAACTTTGTAATATATGTCGACGTTTGGATTTTAAATTTTTTTTGAAGAGTAGCACAATGCAATGATTATCGCGAGTTTAAAATTTTATATTCATTTTTACTTTGACATTATTATATAAAAAAATAGCAGTTTGCACGCATTTCACTTTACTAAATATATGTTGGTTTATCTTCCAATATAATTCCACCCCGTATTCTCAACAAGAATTTAAAATGACTCCAAGGCTTTATGATATTATTTTCAATTAAAAGAAATTTTTATAATTAGATATGGTAATATTGTTCTATCTATAACCTAAGAAAAAATTTAAAAAGCAAATTTAAGAAATGAAGCTAAATATAGTGGATATTTGTTCATTCTGAAATATTAGGGGGACCGGAAAATAATGTCGTTTTGAATTAATAAAATGAAACCGGAAATTTTTGTTTAACAGTGTTTACATGCTACTTTACAAATAACCATCTTATAAGTTACCTAAGAATATCTTAAATTTTATCCAGGATAAATTTCCGATGTCAGTATTTTAATTCAAAACGACATTATTTTCCTGTCCCCCTAATATATTCATAAAGATTAAAAATTGTGCAATATAAAATTTAACTGAAAAGGACTTTCGTAGTAGTCTAATGTGTTCGTAATGATAAAACAAAGTTCATTTCAGTCACACGCCTTTAAAATTTGTCGATTTATGGAAATGTATAGTTAAAACTGAGATTCAATCACACGAATGGATTTTTAAAACAACCGTATAAATTAGATTTTTTTAAAATCTTAGTAGATTAGAAAATAACTGAATGAATATCTATAACTTTCTTATTTCTTCACATAAACGATCTTATAAGTTAATTCTTCAGTGTTTTCTTACCAAGAATTAGAAATGGTTCCAAAGCTTTACTTTTTTATCAATCGAAAGACATTATTTCTATTTATAAGTATAATAATATTATTTAATCTGTTATCTAACCGACATTTAAAAAATCAACTTTAATTAATAAAGTTAAATATGCTGGATACTATGAAACATATTCATTAAAAGCGATGCAATATGAAATATAAACCGTAAAGTACATTTCTATAAGTCTGGCCTGTTTATAATGATAGATATAAGTTCAGATCAAACATTTGTCTTTAAAATTTGTTAATTTATGAATACTTAAGGTTAAACAACACAAATGGACTCATCAGTGCAGTTATTTTTATTTTTTTTATTTTTAGTAAGTAAAGTGAAACATGCTTCATGAACATACTAATCATGGATTAGATTGTAGAAAATTTAAAAAGTATTCATTTGGCAAGCAAAGATTTTTAAATGTGACAGTTTATAAAACTGAAAAGAGAAAAAGAAGATTTATTCTGATATCGAAATATTTCGGATATTGAAAAAAAGCTAAAGCAAATTTTGAAAATAATTTAATATATTTATGGAATGTTTGATCCAACAGAATAAAAGAATATAACAGCATTATTTGCTTCGTGATGTTACTATGAAATATAGTGACTAATGAAAAAATGCTACTTTATTCATATTAAATAATAATAATAATAATTAAATAATTTCCTTTTTTTTTCCAAAAAATAGTTACTTGATAACTTATACAATTACGTTAACATAAATAAGTACTGAAAAATCTAATAATAATAATAATAATAATAATAATAATAATAATAATAATAACTACATCTTCATTAATAAGTTGGTAACTGTTACAACACAGAGCAGACATTAGCCCCTTAACAGTTTATTTTTTATTAATTACTTTATATTTCAGTTCACATCACCCTATGTACAACAGTAGTAATTATTTATTCAACCATTGAATTGCCCAGTAGTAAGCTAGAAAATTATTAGTAAAAAAGTACTTGAATATAATGGTGTCAAAGAGAATATTTTAATCAAAAATTAGTAATTTCTTTGCTCTTAGGGGTGCATGTTCATAATAAATTACTCTTAAAAACTAAAACATAATTTCGTCAGATTAAATTTTATAAATTAGATGTGTTCTGAAGTATCGAAAAAAGTTTTTCACCTTTTAGCATCAACTTCTGGATTCACTTGATTGGTTATACTGAGAAACAGAGCCATAACTAGGGAGTTGGGGGCCCCGGGGCAGCATTTTATAACGGGGCACTATCTTTATTGTTTCTCCCAACCTTAAACTTTTTTATTCAAGTGATATTTGATCATTTCCTTAGTAACGAAAGTAGCTTTATACACTTTAATCGAAAGGTAATTCATCGATAATTCGTTGATATGTGTAGTTGCAGATTTTTTTTTTTTTTTTTTATTCCTAATGAATCAAAAGTAAATGAAAACGAGCTTAACTCAGTGGAATAGTACAAAAAAAAAAAAAAAAAAAAAAGGCGCTTTCTTTCAGTGCTTTGTAAAGTCGAAATTTCCTTAATCCATGATATTAAAAAATGTATACGAACGGAGAAAAGATTAAATAATTTAAGCCACGGTCTTGTGATATATGAAAATTCTAGTTCTAGGCCGACAAAATGATAGTTTCTCCATTTGTTTATGGCTTTTAATTAATGTGAATATATTGATTAGGTAAGGCGCCAAATCTGCCGCAAAACCTGCTTAGACAAGACCAAGCGTCTATCGTCGTGTAGGAAATGTCTGGACAATATTAGACTCAGAAATCTGAAGAATCAATGGTTGCTCAGAAAGAGGGCAAACACTAGCCGTAGTTACGAAATCTATAACACTAAATGTATTTTGCATCATTCGAAATTATATTTGGAGTACGTAAAAGAACACAGAAGTTAAAGACAAGGTTGTAGACGAGAAAAACCACAAAATTAAGACTGGTGCTAATAGATGAGGGCCATAAAACAATAACGATGAATACCACTCTTTTCCAACACAATCTTCATTCGACTACAGGCACAACAAATTTGAGTGAAACTGTTCGAAATTGTTTCCACATTATAGGTCATGTTCATAGATTTGTGGTATTTTATGCCATCAACAGAACATCGTGTTGCCCACAGAGTGTGGACAAGTTATCATTTTAATTGAAGTAGACATAAATCGAGCAATATTTTCATGTCGAGTTTTAAAATTATTCTTGATAATAATTTCATTTTCCATTCAAATGAACATGGGACCTGAAACAATCCTTCATCTGTGCAAGGAAATGTCAAATTTAGAGGAAATTTAATGTCGGTTTATAGTGTCATCTCAACTGATGATTTTACTGATCTCCGAATCATTAGAAATGGATCTCTAACACTTCAGCAACACACAGATTAAATCTTTACGATAGAACCGTGGAAAAAAAAATTCTTTTAATAGACAACAATAGAAGGTCATGTTGTGTTCCGATAGAGAAGGATTTCCTTTGCGATGAAAGAACTTTAGAGAAAATCATATTTATTTAGCATATTCCGTCTTGAATCCGATAGGACATATTTGGGATGTGCTAGCAGATTAGCTGTTATCCGTCTGTCTCCCCCACACATGTTTACATCTAGATTTACGTTTAGGGTTTTGTTTATTTTTGTAGTCTTTGTTTACATTTGCGATTTTTGTTTAAGTTTATGGTTTCATTTACAATTAGGGCATTGTTTACATTTAGGATCTTTGTTTATATTTGTTGTCTTTGTTTATACTTGAGATTTTTGTTTAGATTTATAGTTTTTGTTTACATTTAGAGTCTTTGTTTACATTTAGATCTCGGTTTACATTTAGTTGTTTGTTTACATTTAGGGTCTGTTTACATTTGTAGTCCTCGTTTACATTTAGGTTACTTTAAACTTTTGTAGTATTTGTTTACATTTAGGGTACGTTTACATTGATAGTCTTAGTTTATGTCTTTGTTTGCACTTAGTATCTTCGTTTGTATTTGTTGCCTTTGTTTACATTTAGGATCTTTGTTTATATTTTTAGTCTGCTTATATATAAAATCTTTATTTACATTTAGGTCTTTTTTTACAGTTAAGAACTTTGCTTACATTTAGGTCCTTGTTTACCTTTATAGTTTTTGTTTATATTAAAATCTTTGTTTATATTTCGGTGTTTGTTTACATTTAGATTCATCGTTTACATTTATAGTCTTTGTTTACATTTAGGGTCTTTGTTTCCCTTCTTGGTCTTTGTTTACATTTATAGTCTATTTACATTTAGGGTCTTGTTTACACTTAAAGTTTTTGTGCATATTTGTAGACTTTGTCTATATTTATAGTCTTTATTTACATTTCTAGTCTGTTTACACATAGAGCTTGGTTTACACTTAGGGTTTTGTACATATTTGTAGTCTTTGTTTACATTTGAGGTCTTTGTTTATATTTATAGTTTTTGTTTACATTTAGGTCATTGTTTACATTTAGGATCTTTGTTTATATTTATAGCCTTTGTTTACATGTAAGATTATTGTTTAGATTTATAGTTATTGTTTGCATTTAGGGTCTTTGTTTACATTTAAGTCTCGGTTTAAATTTAGTTGTTTGTTTACATTTAAGGTCTGTTTACATACATAGATTTCGCTTACATTTAAGGTAACGACACCAGTGCTCGTCACTCTTAAGGCCTTATTTTTAAAATGTTTGTTTTTTTCGCGTGGCATTTGTGTGGAATTTATGTATCAATATTTTACTTTGGTCTATTTTATACACTGATTCTTCTAGTTGTTGTTAGACACTTTCAATTTTTCAATACGTGAAGCCAATTTTTTTTTTAAATAAAAATCAAACCTATAAAAATGCACCAGTGCTCGTCACTTGAAAACTGCGTTTCACCAGTAGTCGTCAGGTGTTTGCACCAGTGGTCGTCATGTAAATAAAACGCAACAATTTGCCCAATAGTTTGATTTTAATTGCGTTTTTGAAAAATTAAATGAAACAGAATATCTTTGGAACATATTTAGAACCCAAATCCATTCTTAGGGTTTAAAACACAAAACATTAAATGGTAAAATTCAAAATATTGCGAATAAAACAAATTCATGTGTGAAATAATTTGAAAATTTTTTACTTTTAAGAAAAGTTTTCAAAATTTTATTCGTTCTCAAAAATATCTTTACTTAAAGCAGAGGGTAAGTAGCAAGGGAGGGGGTAATAATCTGGTTTTTAAGAGTGACTTTGTTCCAAATTATCGCAGTAAGATTGATTTTACCATGCTTTTTATTAACGCGTATTCTTGTTTGTTTGTCTAGTACAAATCTTACAATTAATTTTTAACTAACTTCCCGACCACCTAGACATTTGAAACTTTCAGAATAGTTCCGAACACGATAAAAATGCATTTTTTAAATACTTTTAGCCAACTGCTCCGGGTCCCTGCAGCCTTCGGCAGCGTTATCAGTATAAATCTTGCAATCGATTTTTAACTGACTTCTCGACTAGCTAGGCATTTGAAACTTTCAGAAAAGCTCAGAATACGGTAACAATGGATTTTTAAAATATTGTTAGCCAATTGTTTCAATTCATGCTGCCTTCGGCAGCGTTTATATGGTTCAACAGAAAATTTATTTAACTTTTTCCCCGACTAGCTAGACATTTGAAACTTTCAGAATAGCTCAAAACACGGTGACAATGCATTTTTAAAATACTTTTAGCCAATTGTTTCGGTCCTCGCTGCCTTCAGTAGCGTTTATATGATTCATCAATCATATACTCGTCTCGATCATCAATCTTCCCGACTACCAAGACTTTTGAAATTTTCAGAGTAGCTGAGACCACAGTGACGATGCATTTTTAAATTACTTTTAGCCAATTGTTTCGGGTTCTCGCTGCCTTCAATAGCATTTATATGATTCAACAGAAAATTTTAAAACACGGTATATAAAAAATTCTTTTTGTATTGCAATTATTATTTTTTTTTTTTTAACGTATGGGTTGATTATGCGTACCTAACACATACTATAAAGGAATTTTGAGAAATCCTTCGTTTGGATGCAAAAACACGTTTTCAAGTGTAATTATTCTCTAATTATATCAGGAAAGCAGTTTTTTGATGCGTTGATTGGTTATGCGTACCCAAAAATACTGTAAAGGTATTTGGCGTAATTCTTTCCGACCAAATTTTGAGAAAGGGTAGCAAAAACGTATTTCTACGCATAACTCTACTCTAAATAATCTTACAAAGGCGATTTCTGATGTGTGAGTTGGTCATATGCATCCAACACCTAGTATAAAGAGATTTTGCGAAGATCTTTCGTCTATGTGAGGGTGGCAATATATATATATATATATGTTTTCAAGCTCAACTCTGCTGTAAATTATTTTCGGGGGGGGGGGGGATTTTTTTTATGCGTTGGTTGGTTGTGTGTGTGTATACCTTACACGCATTATAAGGCGATTTTGCAAAATTACCCTTCCTCTCATCCCTCGGCCGAGCGGACAAAAAAAAAAAAAAAAAAAAAAAAAAAAAAACGTTTTTAACCTTAGCTCTACTCTAAATTAACTCAGAAAGGCGAGTTTTGATGTGTGGGTATTGATTAAAAGTACGCAATATGTAATTTGATAATATTTCGTCAAAATTCTAAATTTACCCGTGGGAGAGGGGGGGGGGGATAAAAAGCGGTTAAGTCTATGCCGAAGGCAGTAGAAGCCAATCATCATATTGCGGGACGGAAAGCTATTACAAAAGCCAGTGGGAACATTAACTGCGGTTTCGACTGATTTCAAAGTTTATTTATTTATTTATTTATTTATTTATTTTTTTTTTTTTTTTTGATAATGATAGGGATTTTTTCCTATTTTATTTAAATATAGAGACCAGCGAAGGTGGCAAAGCTTGCTAGTATTATTCTACACATCAAGCTAATGTTATCAAATATTATGGATATTAATGTTATCAAATGTTAATGTTAATTAATGTTATCAAATATTATCTTACAATTTTAATTATTTAAGAACATCAGTCAACAGGGTAATTTTGATCAACATTTTAACTATTTGTTTATCTTACATAATTAATATAATGTATAAACAGAAAACTTGCTTAAGAAATGTTTTTAATGTTTAATATTTTCTATATGAATTTTTATTCACCTGCATCTAACGTAACAAAAAAGCCTTAACATAATTTTGAACCGACTCACAGTCATGCTAACTATGAAATTAAGCCTTTGTATTTTATCATTTTCGAAATATATATGAATTAAAATTAAATTATCACGGTCAGTAAAAAACTTAAATATCACTTTAGTACATCTTCGCAAAAGCATGAGATCATAAAAATTTAAAATACATTAGACAGGTATATGGAGTAATCATGTCTGTTTTTCTAAAATATATAACAGAAAACTAGAAAATGCTCTTTATAACTAAATATGTTTATGTGCCATTCTTTAATTTTTCCAGCAAATTAATATGGAAAATTTTGGGTGGTTTAAAGTCAGTCATAGTGAATAAAAGGTATACCATGACTGACTTTATTTAAACAAGCTATACAAAAGTTACAAGTGCAATAAAGTTCACGTTCTTGAGGTTAAAATACATTTGTTTACATTTACGAATACCCCTGACGACTACTGGTGCCGATAGTCAAATGAAAGTAAAAATTATACCATCGTAATTCTAAACGAAAATATAGTATTTTTCATCAAAAAAGTTACCCAGTTATTAAAAATGTTAAAACACCAGTGTTCGTCAGGGGTGACGAGCACTGGTAAAACATGCAAAATATGCACCAGTAGTCGTCATACCATTTATATTATGTCAAATTTTAAAAAGTTGCACATAAATCGTATTCTGCATTTCATAAGCATTACATACAATGCTTTATGAGCAATGTCAAATGCAGCAAACAACAAAATATATCAAGAAATGCATATCTATTCCCTTAATCATTTGCTTTACGTTGACTCAATTCAATTGTCATTTAACGTATACTTCCCTTATTTTGTTTATCCCTATTCTTCCCCAATAGTGGAAATCGAACTTTTTATGTCATAAGAAGCAGAAGGCTTTGAAGAATCTAATGGTGGCGGATTAAAACTCATAGATGTTAATTAACGCTTATTTTAACACTTCTTTTAAGAGGGTGACGACTACTGGTGCAGATTTTAGGGGTGACGAGCACTGGTGTCTTTACCTTAGTTTATTTTTTACTTTTGCAGTATTTTTTTACATTTAGGGTCTGTTTACATCTATAGTCCTTGTTTAGGTCTTTGTTTACATTTATAATCTTTGTTTATATTTGTAGTCTTTGTTTATATATAAAATATTTATTTACATTTTGGTCCTTATTTTAGGTTAAGAACTTTGTTTATATTTAGGATTTGTTTACATTTATAGATTTGTTTATATTTAAGGTCTTTGTTTACATTTTTGTGTTTGTTTATATTTAGGTTCTTCGTTTACATTTATGGTCTTTGTTTACATTCAGATCTTTGTTTACATTTAGGGTCTTTGTTTACACTTAGGTTCTTTGTTTAGATTTATAGTGTTTGTTTACATTTAGTGTTTTTGTTTGTATTTAGGTCTTTATTTACATTTAGGGTTTTTGCGTATATTTATAGCCTTAGTTTACATTTAAGACTTCGTTTACATTTATAATCTTTGTTTATATTTCAGTTTTTAGTTACATTTAGTTCTTTGTTCACATTTAGGTCTATTTACATTTACGGTTTTTGTTTACATTTATACAAAATGTAAGATTTAGGTCTGTTTATATTTGTAGTTTTTTTTTTTTTACATTTGCAGTTTTTGCTTACATTTATCGATTTTTTTACATTTAATTCATTGTTTACATTTATAGTTTTTGTTAACATTTAGGGTCTATATTTACATTTAGTGCCATTTTTATTCTTTATTTTTATTTAGGGTATTTATTTACTTTTATAGTCTTTGATTACATTTAGTCTTTTTTTACATTTAGGTTACATGTTTTTAATTAGGGTCTTTGTTTAAATTTATTGTCTTTGTTTATAATTAAAGTTTTTGTTTACATTTATTGTCTTTGCTTACATTTAGGTCTTTATTTAAATTTATGGTCTTTGTTTATATGTGTAGTCTTTGTTCACATTTAGGGTCTCTGTTTTTATTTGCAGTCTTTGCTTATATATAAGGTCTTTATTTGCATGTAAGGATTTTGTTTACAATTATACTTTTATTACATTTACAGTTTTTGCTTAAATTTAGGGTCTTTGTTTACGTTTAGTTTCTTTGTTTACATTTATAGTCTATGTTTACATGTAGGTCTTTGTTTACGTTTAGGTTCTTTGTTTACATTTATAGTCTATGTTTACATGTAGGTCTTTTTCACATTTAAGGTCTTTGTTTATATTTATAGTCTGTTTATAGTTAGATTTTTGTTTACATTAAAATACTTTGCTTATATCTGTAGCCTTTGTTTACATTTGCATTTTTTGTTTACATTTATATTTTTGTTTACATTTATAGTTCTGTTTACATTTAGGTCATTGTTTACATTTACGCTTTTTGTTTAGATTTATAGTAATTGTTTACATTTATAGTTTGTTCACATTTAAGTTTCGGTTTACATTTAGTTGTTTACTATAATAATTGTTTATATTTTAGTAATTGTTTAGCAATAATTGTTTAGTAATTGTTTAGTTTAGTAATTGTTTATATTTTGTTGTTTGTTTACATTTAGCATCCGTTTACTTTTATATTCTTTGTTTACACTTAGATTATTTTTTACTTTTGCAACCTTTTTTATATTTAGGGGCTTTGTTTAATTGTATAGTCTCTGTATGGATTTAGAGAAATTATTGACATTTATAGAGTTTGTTTACATTGACTGTCTTTTTTTGAATTTATAGATTTTATTTACTGTTAGGACCTTTGTTTACATTCAGATTTTGTTTTATATTTAGGTCTTTTATAACATTTAGGTCTTTAAATACATTTTGGGTCTTCGTTTACAATTATAATATTTATTTACATTTAGGATCTTTGCTTACATTTGTAGTCTTTGTTTATATTTAGGGTTTTTGATCAGATTTAACGTTTTGTTTACATTTACTGTGTGTTTCTACTTAGGTCTTTATTTACGTTTAGGGTTTTGTTTATATATATAGCCTTATTTTACATTTAAGAGTTTGTTTACATTTACAATCTTTGTAATTATTTCGGTTTTTATTTTTATTTAGGATCTTTGTTTACATTTATAGTCTTTATTTATATTTAGGTTATTTGATTACGTTTATAGTCTTTGTTTACATTTAGGCGGTTGTTTACATTTAGGGTCTTTGTTTATATTTATTGTTTTGTTTACATTTATTGTCTTTGTTTACATTTAGGTCTGTTTAAATTTAGGGTCTTTTTTATGTTTGTTTACATTTAGGCCTTTCTTTAAATGTAGGGGTTTTTATATTTGTTGTCTTTACATTTAGGTCTGTTTATATTTGTAGTCTTTGCTTAAATAGGACCTCTTTATTTACATTAAGGTCTTTATTTAAATTTAAGGTCTTTTTTAACAATTATAGTTTTGTTTACACATGTAGACTGTTTACATTCAGGTCTTTGTTGAAATTTAGGTTTACATTTATAGTTTTTGTTTATATTTCGGGTCATTATTTACATGTAAGTGTTTGTTTACATTTAGGTTCTTTGATTACATTTATAGCATTTGTTTACATTTAGATCGTTGTTTACATTTAGGTTATTTTTTACTTTTTAGTCTCTGTTTATATTTAGTTGTTTGTTTATATTTAGGGTCTTTAAATTTATACTCTTTTTTTCCATTTAAGTCTTTATTTACATTAAAACACTTTTGTTTATATTTAGACTATGTTTACAATTATGTCTATTTACATTTAGGGTCTTTGTTTAACCCCATTAGCACATAACTTTGTTTTAATGCCGTTATAACAAATTTTTGACAGTTCAGACTTATTTGCAACGCTATAATAAAGTTATGTGCTACCTGGGAAACTTATATCTTTTGTTTACGTATAGCTCTGTTTACATTTTGGTCTTTGTTTTCATATTTGTCTGTTTACATTTAGGTATGTTTACATTTATAGCCTGTTTACACTTTCGATCTTTGTTTACATTTAGATCTTTCTTTTCTTTTATAGTCATTGATTAAATGTATAATTTATGTTTATATTTAGGTCTGTTTACATTTAGGTTTTTAATTACATTTCGGGTCTTTGTTTACACTTATAGAATTTGTTTGCATCCAAGTTTTTATTTATAATTAGGACATTTTTAACATTTACGTCTTTTTATACATTTAGGGTCTTTGTTTATAATTATAATTTTTGTAAATTTAGGTTCTTTGTTTAGATCCATACTGTTTGTTAACATTTAGTGTCTTTGTTTACAGTTAGGTTTTTTTTTATTTAGGGTTATTGTTTACATTTATAATCTTTGTTTATATTTAGATTTCTATTTACATTTAGGTCTTTGTTTACATTTAGGTCTGTTAGGGTTTATACATTTATACAAAATGTAAAATTCTGTATAGACTCTTTGTTTAGATTTAGGATCTTTCTTTATATTTTGGTATATTAGGTATTTGTTTATATATGTAGCTTTTGCCTGTATTTGCTGTCTTTGTTTAGATCTATAGTTTTTGTTTACATATAGATCATTGTTTAAATATATTATCTTTATTTATATTTGTTTACATTTAGGATTTTTGTTTAGTTTTATAATTATTGTTTACATTTGGTGTCTTTGTTTACAATTAAGTCTCGGTTTACATTTAGTTGTTTGTTTATATTTACGGTCTGTTTACATTTATAATGTTTGTATACATTTAGGTTTTTTAGTCTTGTATTTGTTTATATTTAGTTGTTTGTTTACATATAGGATCTGTTTACATTTATAGTCTTCGTTTACATTTAGGAAACTTTTTATCTTTGAAGATTTTGTTTATATTTAGGATTTTTGTTTACATGTATCGTCTTTGCTTACATTTAGGGTCATTGTTTACACTAATAGTCTTTGTTTACACTAGGTTCTTTATTTACTTTTATAATTTTTATTTACATTAAGGATCTTTGTTAACATTTATAGTCTTTATTTATATTTAGGTTATATGTTCACATTTACAACTCACTTTCTTTACACCCGAACCCGATCAGAAACCAGAAAAATAAATCAACATTGCTTATTCATCTAAAAATCATGTAAAACAAGATAAAATGATATAACATCGTATAAAATAAAGTAAATTATCATTGTCACACAGTTGGTAAATTATAAAAAAAACTAGTATGTTGTGGCCACCACAAGAATATCTTTTATATTTTTCTGTCGAATTCACTAAATGCGAATAATTTATTAAAAATACTATTAAAAATATTTAACATGATGAATGCAAATAATTTTCATCTTAGAGAAATCTAACATTAAATATCTAAAGAGAAACAGATTTGTCGTCTATAAATAACATCTTATGCGTTTTTATAATAGTTACCTTAGATATCAAGTTTCGTACATTTATATGACATAGACGTTGAGATATAGCCATCCCGTTACCGATTAAATTTGCAGCATAGAAACGCCACCTAATGGACGATAAGCATCCAAATTGAGTCAGCATAATGCCTCAGAATGGCCTTTTCACATATCAGGTTTTGTTTGATGATACGCAATAGAAACTGAGATATAGCTTTCCTTTAAATTGTGGAAATCGCTTTGTAGAAGCGCCACCTGTTGAGTAGTTTACTCCAAAAGCTGACAGGCGCTAATATATGTTGAAGTACACCTACATAGAAATTTAAATGCGATTCTGCGCAGTAGTTCCTGAGAATAGCCTTGCCTTGAATTGTGAAAATCACTGTATAGCAGCGCCATCTTTTGAGAAATTGTCATAAAAGTTGATAAGAACTACGTATGTCAAGGTGCATCTACATATAAATTTATATGCAATTCTCTGAAGTAGTTCCTGAGATATAGCATTCCGATAAATAGTGCAAATCGCTAGAGAACCTGTATAATATAGGTTCCTAATATATGGTCTCCAGAATTCGCTGCATAGCAGCGCCAACTCTTGATCGATCGGCACCAAAAGTTGATAGGCAGTAAGTTATGTCAAGGTGAATTTATATATAAATTTCTATGCAATTTTGTGCAGTTGTTCCAGAGTTGCAGTCGCCTCAAAAATTTTATCACAAACATACAGAAACGTTGACTAATATTCTCTAAAAATAGTCAAATCGTGTTCTGGAACTTTCAATACGTGCAAATTCATCAAAAATCGGAAATCGAAAATTTTTACGAATCTAATACTTTCTTCTATTTAATAGAGAAGAAAGTAAAAAAAAAAAAAAAATTAAACTGCAAAATGTTTTCAATTTCCAGAATGTAAACACGAGGTTATACTGTATTTCTTTAATTTATATATTAACAACAGTCAAGAAAAATTTATAATAATTTACTAATTTTCATACAGTTTCTACAAAAGTTACATATTAGTTTCGTTGAAGAAAAGAAAACAGCTCCAGATACAAATACGGATCTGTTTTTCTGGCAGATATCCGCGGATATGAATAGGGAGCTCCGATACATGTCTAGCATGTGCCGAATGTTTAAATTAGTTACAGAGTTATAAGTATGCGTATAAATTTATTTTTATAATTGTAAAAAATATTTTGAAAGGTGTTCTTAAGTCGACCCGACTTGTTGAAAACCGAACCCGAACCCGACCCGCACGAAAAAAAGATCAGACAACCCGACACGCAAGAGAATAAGATTTGACAACCAGACCCGAACCCGACCCGCGGGTCGGGTAAAATCGGGTTTTAGGATCTTTGTTTCCGTTTATAGTCTTTATTTATGTTTAGGTTATTTGTTTACATTTATAGTCTTTGTTTACTATTAGGTCTTTGTATACATTTAGGGTCTTCGTTTATATTTATTATCTTTGTTTATATTTAGGGTCTTTGTTTATTTTTGTTGTCCTTTCTTTCATGTAGTGCCCTTGTTTACATTTATGTCTTTATTTAATTTTAGGAACTTTATTTACATTTACTGTCTTTGTTTACATTTATAGTCTTTGTTTACATTTAGGTCTTTATTTAAATTTAAGATCTTTGTTTACAATTAAAATTTTGTTTACTTTTATAGTCTTTGTTTACATTTAGGTCTTTGTTTACATTTATAGTTTTTGATTATATTTCGGGTCATGGTTTACATCTAGGTATTTGTATACATTTAGTTTCTTTGTTTACATTCATAGCCTTTGTTTACATTTAGATCTTGTTTCCATTTAGGGTCTTTGTTTCCATTCTTGGCCTTTGTTTATATTTATAGTCTATTTACAGTTAGATCTTTGTTTACACTTAAAGCCTTTGTTGATATCTGTAGTCTTTGTCTATATTTATAGGCTTACTTTACATTTATAGTCTGTTTACATTTAGATTTTGTTTTAAATTTAGGGTATTGGTTATATTTGTAGTCTTTGTTTACATTTGCGGCCTTTGTTTACATTTATAGTTTTCGTTTACGTTTATGTCACTGTTTACATTTACGATATTTCATTATATATGTAATCTTTGTCTACATTTAAGATCTTTGTTTAGATTTATAGTTATTGTTTACATTTACAGTCTTAGTTTACATTTATAGTCTTTGTTTACATTTGGGTCATTCTTTACTTTTATAGTCTTTTATATTTAAATGTTTGTTTACATTTAAGGTCTGTTTATATTTATACCCTTTGTTTACATAGGTAATTTATTTACAATTATGTCTATTTACATTTAGTGTCTTTGTTTAAACTTTTTTTTTTTACTTATAGATCTGTTTAAATTTTATCTTTGTTTACTTATTGGTCTGCTTAAATTCATGTTTGTTTACATTTATAGCCTGTTTACACTTACGATTTTTGTTTACATTTAGATCTTCGTTTTCTGTTATAGTCATTTTTTTAAATTTATAGTTTTTGATTATAGGTCTGTTTACATTTAGGTACTTAGTTACATTTCGGATCTTTGTTTACATTTGTAAAGTTTGTTTACATTCAGGTTTTTATTTATATTTAGGACATTTTCAACATTTAGGTCTTTTTATACATTTAGGGTCTTTGTTTACAATTATAATATTTGTTTGCATTTGTAGTTTTTGTTTATATTTTAGGTCTTTGTTCAGATTCATAGTGTTTGTTTACATTTGGCTTCTTTGTTTATATTTAGTTCTCTATTTGCATTTAGGGTCTTTGTTTACATTTAAGTCTTCGTTTACATTTATAATATTTGTTTATAATTAGGTTTCTGCTTACATTTAAGCCTTTGTTTATATTTAGGTCTACTTAGGGTTTTGTTTACATTTATAGAAAATATAATACTCTGTATAGACTCTTTGTTTACATTTATGTCTTTCTTTATATTTGTAGCCTTTGTGTATATTTGTAGTCTTTGCTTACATTTATAGTTTTTGTTTATTTTTAGGTTATTGTTTAAATTTAGGATCTTTATTTATATTTTTAGTCTTTGTTTACGTTTAGGATTTTAGTTCAGATTTAGAATTATTGTTAACATTTATTTGTTTGTTTACATTTAGGGTCTGTTTACATTTATAAATTTTGTTTACACTTAGGTTATTTTTACTTTTGCAGCTTTTCTTTATATTTAGGATTTTTGTTTAGATATATTTCTTTGTTTCCATCTAGGGTCATAGTTTACAATAATGGTCTTTGTTTATATTTATGTTTTTTATTTACATTTAGGATCTTTGTTACATTTATAGTCTTTATTTATATTTAGGTTATTTGTTTACATTTATAGTCTTTGTTTACATTTAGGCGTGTGATTACATTTAGGTTCTTTGTTTATATTTACGGTTCTTTTTACATTTATAAACTTTGTTTACCTTAAGTTTTTGTTTTCATTTAGGGTCTTTATATTTAGGGTCTTTGTGTACATTTTTAGTCTTCGTTTACGTTTAGGTCTTTGTATACATTCAGGTTCTTTGCTTATATTTATTGCCTTTGTTTACATTTAGGGTCGTTGTTTATTTTTGTCGTCCTTGCTTTCATGGAGTGTCCTTGTTTACATTTAGTTCTTCATTTACGTTTAGGAATTTTATTTACATTTGCAGTCTTTGTTTACAATTATAGTCTTTGTTTACATTCAGGTATTTGTTTAGAATTATAGTTTTTGTTTACATTTAGGGTCATTTTTTACAATTATGTCTATTTGCATTTAGAGTCTTTCTTTAAAGTTATATCTTTTGTTTTTGATAGCTCTGTTTACATTTTATCTTTGTTTACTTATTGGTCTCCTTAAATTTAGGTTTGTTTACATTTATAGCCTGTTTACACTTACGATCTTTGTTTACATTTAGATCTTTGTTTTCTGTTATAGTCATTGTTTAAATTTATAGTTTGTTTATTTTTAGGTTTGTTTACATTTAGGTATTTATTTACATTTTGGGTCTTTGTTTACATTTATGGTGTTTGTTTACATTGAGTTTTTATTTATAATTAGATTATTTTTAACATTTAGTTCTTTTTATACATTTAGGATCTTTGTTTACAATTATAATATTTGTTTATATTTAAATTCTTTATATACATTTGTAGTTTTTGTTTATATTTTGTATCTTTGTTCGGATTTATAGTGTTTGTTTACTTTTAGCGTCTTTGTTTATATTTAGGCATATATTTGCATTTCAGGTCTTTGTTTGCATTTAAGTTTTTGTTTACATTTATAATATTTTTTTATAATTAGGTTTCTATTTATATTTAGGCTTTTTTTTACATTTAGGTTTATTCAGGATTTTTGTTTACATTTATAGAAAATATAATACTCTGTATAGACTCTTTATTTACATTTATGTCTTTGTTTATATTTGTAGCGTTTGTGTACATTTGCAGTATTTGTTTACATTTATAGTTTTTGTTTACATTTAGGTCATTGTTTAATTTTAGGATCTTTATTTATATCTGAAATTCTTGTTTACATTTAGGATTTTTGTTTAGATTTGCAATTATTCTTTACATTTAGGGTCTTTGTTTACATTTAGATTTCGGTTTACATCATTTGTTGTTTGTTTACATTTAGGGTCTGTTTACGTTTATAACCTTTGTTTACAGTTAGGTTTTTTTTTATTTTTGTAGTACTTGTTTACATTTAGGATCTGTTTACATTTAGGATATTTTTTACTTTGCAGCTTTTGTTTATATTTAGGATTTTTATTTACATGTATTTTCTTTGCATATATAGCTATTGTTTACAATAATAGTCTTTGTTTTTATTTAGGCTTTTGATTTACATTTAGGATTTTTGTTTACATTCATAGTCTTTATTTATGTTTAGGTTATTTGTTTACATTTATAGTCTTTGTTTACATTTAGACGTTTGTTTACATTTAATTTCTTTGTTTATATTAAGGGTCTGTTTGTTTGTAGTCTTTGTTTACAATTAGGTCTTTGTATACATTGAAGATCTTCGTTTATATTTTTTGACTTTTTTTAAATTTAGCGTCTTTGTTTATTTTTGTTGTCCTTTCTTTCATGTAGTGTCCTTGTTTACGTTTACGTCTTTATTTACGTTTAGGAACTTTATTTACACTTACTGTCTTTGTCTACATTTATAATCTTTGTTTACATTTATGTCTTTTTAAATTTAGGGTCTTTATTTTATTTGTTGTCTTTGTTTACATTTAGGGTCTTTGTTTATATTTGTAGTCTTTGCTTATATAGGAAGTCTTTATTTACATTTAGGTCTTTGTTTAAATTAATGATCTTTGTTTACAAATATAATTTTGTTTACATTTATAGTTTTTGTTTACATTTATATCTTTGTTTAACATTTTAGTTTCTGATTATATTTCAGGTCATTTTTAACATTAGGTATTTCAATACATTTAGGTTCTTTGTTTACATTTATAGCCTTTGTTTACATTAAGATCTTTGTTTATATTTAAGTTCTTTGTTTACATTTGTAGATTTTGTTTACATTTTGGGTCTTTGCTCTAATTCATAGTGTTTGTTTACATTTAGCGTCTTTGTTTATATTTAGCCCTTTTTTGCATTTAGGTACTTAGTTTACATTTAAGTCTTTGTTTACATTTATAATATTTGTTTATAATTAGGTTTCTATTTACTTTTAGGCCTTTGTTTACATTTAGGTCTATTTAGGGTTTTTGTTTTCATTTATAGAAAATATAACACTCTGTATAGATTCTTTGTTTACTTTATGTCTTTGTTTATATTTGTAGCATTTTTGTACATTTGCAGTATTTGTTTACATTTATAGTTTTTGTTTACATTTAAATCATTGTTTAAATTTAGGATCTTTATTTATAGCTGAAATTTTTGTTTATGTTTAGGATTTTTGTTTAAATTTATAATTTTTCTTTACATTTAGGTTCTTTGTTTACATTTAGGTTCTTTGTTTACATTTAGGATTTTTGTTTAGATTTATAATTATTGTTCACATTTAGGGTCTTTATTTACATTTATATATCGGTTTACATTTAATTGTTTGAAAAAATTTAGGGTCTGTTTATATTTATAATCTTTGTTTACATTTAGGTTTTTTTAGTTTTGTAGTATTTGTTTATATTTAGTTGTTTGCTTACATTTTTAGTCTGTTTACATTTAGGATATTTTTTACTTTTGCAGCATTTGCTTATATTTAGGATTTTTGTTTACACATATTTTCTTTGTTTGCATTTAGGGTCATTGTTTACAATAATAGTCTTTGTTTTAGAGTCTTGCGCGGGTCGGTTTATACCCGACCCGAACACGACAAAAAAAATTTCATCAACCCGAAAACCGTCCCGAACCGGCAAAAGAATTTTTTTCGACCCGCACCCTACCCCATCCCGTTTTGTTTACACGCGAACTCGACCTGAAACCCGACTTCTCTAACCCGAACCCGACCCGAAACCCCAAAAATAAATCAATATTACCTGTTCATCTAAAAATCCTGCAAAACAAGGTAAAGTGATATAAGATCTTATAAAATAAAGTAAATTTTCATTGTCACTCAGTTGGTAAATTATAAAAAACATTAGTATGTTGTCGCCACCACAAGAATATCTTTTATGTTTTCCTGTCGAATTTTGTAAGTGCGAAGAATTTTAAAAAATACTATTCAAAATATTTAACGTGATGAATGCAAGTGATTTTCATCTTAGAGAAATCTAACACTATATATCCAAAGAGAAACAGATTTGTCGTCTGTAAATAACATCTTATACGTTTTTATAAAGGTTACCTTAGATATCAAGTTTCGTACAATTATATGGCATAGACGTTGAGATATAGCCATCCCGTTATCGATGAAATTTGCAGCATAGCAGCGCCACCTATTGGCCGATATGCATCCAAACTGAGTCGGCATAATGTCTCATAATGGCCTTCTCACATATCAAGTTTTGTTTGATGATACGCAATAGAACCTGAGATATAGCTTTCCTTTAATTCTGGAAATCGATTTGTAGAAGCGCCACTTGTTGAGTAGTTTACACCAAAAGTTGACTGGCGCTAATATATGTTGAAGTGCACCAACAAAGAAATTTATATGCGAGTCTGTGCAGTAGTTCCTGAGATATAGCCTTCCTTTGAATTGTGAAAATCATTGTATCGCATCGCCATCTTTTAAGAAATTGGCATAAAAAGTCGATAAGGACTAGATTATGTCAAGGTGCATCTGCATATAAATTTATATGCAATTCTCTGCAGTAGTTCCTTAGATATAGCACTCCCATAAATTGTGAAAATCGCTAGCGAACGTGTCTAATATAGGTTCCTAATATATGGTCTCTAGAAATCGCTGTATAGCTGCGCCATCTCTTGATAGATGGGCTGCAAAAGTTGATAGGCACTAATTTATATCAAGGCGCATTTACATATAAATTTTAATGCAATCTTGTGCAGTAGTTCCAGAGTTGCAGTCGCCTCAAAAATTTTATCACAAACATACAGAAACAGAGGCTAATATTTTCTAAAAATAGTCAAATCGTGTTATGGAACATTCAATACGTGGAAATTCATCAAAAACCGGAAGTCGAAAATTTTTATTAATCTAATACTTTCTTCTGTTGAATATAGTAAAAAGCAAAAAAAAAAAAAATTGTAAATTGCGAAAACTTTTCAATCTCCAGAATGTAAATGCGAGGATATGCTGTTTTTTTTTTTTTTTTGTTTTTTTTTTATATATATATATATATTAACAACAGTGAAGAAAGATTTATAATGCTTTTTTAAGTTTCATACAATTTCTACAAAAGATACATATTAGTTTCGTTGAAGAAAATGAAACAAATACAAATACAAATACGGTTCAATTTTTCTGGCAGATATCCGAGGATACGAATAGGGAGCTCCGATATATGTCTAGCATGTGTAGAATGTTTAAATTAGTTACACAGCTAAAAATATGCGTATAAATTTAAGTTTATAATTGTAAAAAATATTTTGAGAGATGTTCTCAAGTAGACCCGACTTGTTGAAAACAAACCCGACCCGCAAGAAAAAAAGATCAGCCAACGCGACCCGCAAGAGAAAAAATTTATCAACCCGACCCGATGCAGAATTCTACTTTGTCTATATTTAGGTTCTTTTATTATATTTAGGATCTTTGTTTCCGTTTATAGTCTTTATTTATGTTTAGATTATTTGTTTACATTTATAGTCTTTGTTTACATTTAGACGTTTATTTATATTTAGGTTTTTTGTTTATATTTAGGGACTTAGCTTACATTTATAGTCTTTTTTCTATTAGGTCTTTCTATACATTTAGGGTCTTCGTTTATATTTATTGTCTGTTGACATTTACGGTCTTTGTTTTTTTTGTTGTCCTTTCTTCCATGTAGTGTCCTTGTTTACATTTAAGTCTTTATTTACTTTTAGCAACTTTATTTACATTTACTGACTCTTTACATTTATAGGCTTTGTTTCCATTTAGGTCATTTTAAATTTAGGGTCTTTTATTACATTTGTTGTCTTTGTTTACATTTAGGGCCTTTGTTTATATTTGTGGTCTTTATTTACATTTAGATATTTATTTAAATTTAAGATTTTTGTTTAAAATTATAGTTTTGTTTACATTTATAGTCTGTGTTTACATTTAGGTCTTTGTTTACATTTATAGTTTTCGATTATATTTCGGGTCATTGTTTACATTTAGGTATTTGTATACATTTATTTTCTTTGTTTGCATTTATAGCCTTTTTTTACTTTTAGATCCTTGTTTACATTTAGGGTCTTTGTTTCCATTCTTGGTCTTTGTTTACATTTATTGTCTGCTTACAGTTAGATTTTTTGTTTACATTTAAAGACTTTGTTTATATCTGTCGTCTTTGTCTATATTTATAGGCTTAGTTTACATTTAGATTTTTGTTTACGTTTAGGTTATTGTTTATATTTGTAATCTTTGTTTACATTTGAGGCCTTTGTTTACATTTATAGTTTTTTTTTAAATTTAGGTCACTGTTTACATTTAGGATCTTTGATTATATACCTTTGTTTACGTTTAGTATCTTTGTTTAGATTTATAGTTATTGTTTCAATTCAGAGTCTTAGTTTACATTTATAGTCTTTGTTTACATTTAGGTTTTTTTTTACCTTTGCAGTCTTTGTTTACATTTAAATGTTTGCTTACATTTAAGGTCTGTTTATATTAAAACCTTTGTTTACATTGGGCCTTTGTTTACAATTATGTCTATTTACATTTAGTGTCTTTGTTTAAACTTATTTTAAAAAATATATTTTTGATTATATTTAGGTCTGTTTACATTTATATATTTATTTACATATCTGTTCTTTGTTTACATTTGTAGAGTTTGTTTATATTCAGGTTTTTCTTTTTATATTTAGGACATTTTTAACATTTAGGTCTTTTTATACATTTAGGGGTTTTGTTTATATTTTAGTTCGTTGTTTACATTTAGTTTTTTTTTGTTTATATTTTGGGTCTTTGTTCAGATTCATAGTGTTTGTTTACATTTAGCGGCTTTGTTTATATTTAGTTCTTTATTTGCATTTAATTTTTTTGTTTTCATTTAAGTCTTTGTTTATATTTACATTATTTGTTTATAATTAGGTTTCTACTTTTATTTAGGCCTTTATTTACATTTAGGTCTAGGTTTTTTTTTACATTTATAAAAAATATAATACTCTGTATAGACTCTTTGTTTACATTTATGTCTTTGTTTATATTTATGGACTTTGGGTACATTTGTAGTCTTTGCTTACATTTATAGTTTTTGTTTACATTTAATTCATTGTTTAAATTTAGGATCTTTATTTATATTTGTATTCTTTGCTTACATTTATGATTTTTGTTTAGATTTAGAATAATTGTTTACGTTTAGGGTTTTTGTTTACATTTAGATTTTGGTTTACTTTTAGTTGTTTGTTTACATTTAGGGTCTGTTTACATATATAATCTTTGCTTACACTTAGGATTTTTTTACTTTTGCAGCTTTTGTTTATATTTAGGATTTGTGTTTACATGTATTTTCTTTGTTTGCATTTAGGGTCATTGTTTACCATAATAGTTTTTGTTATACTTAGGCTCTTTATTTACATTTAGGATCTTTGTTACATTTATAGCATTTATTTATATTTGAGTTATTTGTTTACATTCATAGTCTTTGTTTACGTTTGGTGTTTGTTTACATTTAGTTTATTTGTTTATATTTACGGTCTTTGTTTACATTTATAGGCTTCGTTTACCTCTATCCTTTGTTTACATTTAATGTCTTTCTTTTTAATTAGTGTTTTTGTTTACATTTATAGTCTTCTTTTACATTTAGGTCTTTATATACATTTAGGGTCTTTGTTTATATGTATTGTCTTTGTTTACATTTAGGGTCTTTGTTTATTTTTGTTGTCCTTCTTTTCATGAAGTGTCCTTGTTTACATTTAGTTCTTTATTTACGTTCAGGAACTTTATTTACATTTCCAGTCTTTGTTTACAGTTATAGTCTTTGTTTACATTTAGGTCTTTGTTTACATTTAGGTCTTTGTTTAGTTTATAATTTTTGTTTATATTTAGGGTCAGGCTTTGTATTTAGGCGTTTGTTTAAATTTAGGCTCTTTGTTTACATTAATAGTTTCTTGTTTTTATTTAAATCTTTGGTTACATTTAGGGACTTCGTTTCCTTTCTGTACCTTTTTTTATATTTATAGTCTTTTTACAAATAGGTCTTTATTTACACTTGAAATCCTTGTTTATATTTGTAGTCTTTGTCCATATTTTTAGTCTTAGTGTACATTTTTACTTCGTTTACGTTTAGACCTTCGTTTACTTTTTGGCTTTTTGTTTATATTTGTAGTCTTTATTTACATTTAGGTTCTTTATTTACATTTCCAGTCCTTGTTTATATTTAGGTCATTATTTACATTTGAGTCATTCTTTGCATGTATAACCTTTGCCTTCATTAGGGACTTTGTTTTTATTTACGTCTATTTACCTATAATGTCTTTGTTTACATTTAGGTACTTTGCTTACATTTATATCTTTGTTTACATTTAGGTCTTTGTTTACATTTAGGGTCTTTGTTTGCATATATAGTCTTTGTTTACAGTTCATTATTTACATTAAGGGTGTTTGTTTACATTTAGGGTCTGTTTACATATATTTTGTTTACATATTGCGTACATTTATACTCCTTGATAATGTTTAGGATCTTTGCTGTCTTTTTTTTCATTTATGGTCTGGTTTGTTTACATTTATAGTCTTTGTTTATATTTAGTGTCTTTGTTTATATTTAGGATCTTTGATTATATTTATAGCCTTTGTTTACATTTAGGTTTTTGTTTACGTTAAAGGTTTTGTATACATTTTTTTTTTCTTTTCAAATAATAAGTCAGTCATTATAAGGCATCGTGAAACACGCGTTCAGTACAGAAAATATTGCACCACGCTTTACCAGTCCTCAAATTTTGACTTTGTAGTTTAATGATTGGCCATTTATTTTTGGAGTGGGTTGGGCTTAGCGATTTCTGAGCTATATATATCGTCTTTTTAAAAATTTGAATAAAAATTATAACACAGCTCATCAGGCGTTTCTTTACAGCTAGGTCTTTATTTACATTTAGAGTCTTTATTTACATTTATACAAAATGTAATACACTCTGCATACACTTTTGTTTACATTTAGGGTCTTTGTTTACATTTAGATCTTTTTATATTTATGGTCTATCTTTACATTTAAGTCACTGTTTACATTTCGGAACTTTGCTTATATTTGTAGTCGTGGTTTAAGGTTACTCTGTTTGTTTAGATTTATCGTCTTTGTTTACATTTAGGATCTCTGTTTACATTTCAGTCTCTCTTTACATATATAGTCTTTTTTATTTAAAGTCTTTGTTTACATTCAAGTTCATGTTTACATTTGGAGACTTTATTTAAGTTTATGATCTTCGTTTACATTTAGGTCATTATTTACATTGGTAGTGTTTGTTTTTATAAACTTTTTTACATTTATTTTATTTATATATCTATAGTCATTGGTTACATTTATAGTATTTGTTTATATTTAAGTCACTGTTTACATATTGGTTCTTTGTTTCTATTTGTATTTTTTGTCTGCATGTAAGTCTGTTTACACTTAGGGACTTTATTTATGTTTATAGTTTTTATTAAAGTTTATAAGTCTTTGCTTACATTTTGTGTCCAAGTTTACGTTTATAATCTTTGTTTACATTTTCGGTCTTTGTTTACATTTTTAATCTTTGTTTACATTTAGGAACGCTTTTTCATTTACTTCTATTTGCAATTAGGGTCTTTGTTTACATTTACATATTGTTTACATTTAGGTCTTTCTTTAAAGTTAGGTCTTTGTTTACATCTGGAGTCCTTGTTTACATTTGGGTTCTTTGTTTACATTCATAATCTTTTTTTTACATTTAGGTCGTTATTTACATTTTTAGTCTTTGCCAATATTTATTTCATTTGTTTACATTTAGGGCCTATGTTTGCATTTATAGTGCTTTTTAACTCGCTTTTATTAGCTTCACCTGTATGTATGTTTGTAACCGCTCTGGGAGCAAACAAAAAATCTATATCGTAAAAAAAGACTTTTCCCTACGTGAACGTCGTATGTGTGAGGTAAAGCTCCGCGCTACGAACCTAAAGGTCTAGCGCTCGAGCCCAGTCAGGGGAGATTTTTTAATAATGGTTTTTGTTTAATTCTAAATTATTTTAATTAAAGATTTAAATGTATGTAAATATTATAGTGTGTCACTCACACGATTTTCTCTTACCCTGCATTTTTATACTAAGATGGATATTTTGTGCTTTTTAGTTCACATTTCTATAAAAGCGTGTTCTTTAAATTTTTAAAACTATAATATTATTTTTCATTTAACACGTTCGCTGCCGGTTTCACGTGACTAAAATTTGAAATGACGTTTTTTTCCTTTAACCCGCCGAATATGTTTGACGTGTTGCACAAGAGCGCTACTTCGCCAAATGTTATAGGCTTTGTGTTTACCTTTGCTTGTTTGCGTCATGTGTTACGTCAATACGCTGTATTACGTCAAACGTGTAAAAATTCATCTGCTCGTTACAAGCAAACTCTGGAGTTAATGAGTAATAAGTTAAATTTCCATAGCAAATAGTTTGGTAGCAGATAAAATATCTCGCTGACACCATCACTTCGGTTGCATATTGATGATACGTGTTTTATTAGAGAGAAAGTATTCTATTTTGAAATACCCTTCCATGGAGGATCAAATTTTTGATCGCATGTTTCCGGACCACTTCTAGGGGTGAGTCCCCGACCGTTGCCAATCGCCCATTGCGCAGCACTAGTGTGACGTAAAACCCAACCAACCATCTATTTTGAAATATGAATATTTGTGATGTTTGCGTTAGTACTGTTTGGCTGGTTGAACAGAGTTGGAATTTAAGAGGTACTTTTGAATTTAAGAGGTTGGTTTGTTGATTGTGTTTTACGTCACACTAGTGCTGCGCAATGGACAATTGGCGATGGTCTGGGTTTCACCCCTAGAGTGGTCCATGGACATGCCATCACAATTTTGATCCTCCACGGAAGAGATGACTCTCTCGCTTCGTAGACACCCAGAATTATAATTAATATGGGAACATGGAAAACTTTGCGGGCACGACAGATTTTATGAGCACCAGCCACCATTAGTATACACAATGGTTTTTGGCAGGCTCGAGTACCGAACACGCAATCTTCAATTCCGAGCCCGGCGCTCTACCGACTGGGCAAACACGGTCCTGAATTTTAGAGGCATATTTTTGAATTTCATGCCAATACTGGTTGCTACAGTACAAAGTTTTGTATACTTTTTAATTTCATGCATTTTGAGATAGGGGTATAGTGAACAGATCAGAGTACCATTATAATAAAGAATCGTTAAAATTTACTATAATTATCCAGTTGCGGATTTATTTTTTCATTCCTAATGAATGAGGACTATAAATAAAATATTAATAAAATATTAATGATAAATAATTTACAACTTTTGAAAACTTTTAAATTTAAAATTCCTAAGTAAAAAAGTATACTTCATACGGTTTTGTTAAATAAATCCTTGTCGAATCATGTTCTTAGTCAGTGTAAGAACATGATTCGATAAGGATTTATTTAACAAAACCTTATGAAGTGTACTTTTTTTACATAGGAATTTTTGCTAGTGTTCGGACACTTTTGTTACCGACTGTACTTACAGCTGTTAAATTATTGGAAATAAAAACACTATCATCTAAACACTTATCATCAATTACTCAAGCAACACACGTTTCAGGGACATTTGGTGTAATTGTATAATCTAAGTTTTATTTTTTTATTTGTGATTAGTTATAAATTCGTAATTATTTCGTTTTTTTTTTTTTTTTTTTTTTTTTTTTTTTTTTTTTAATTCTATATTATGAAAATTTTCCTTTGGTCATATGTATTATTATTATTCGGATTTTTTTTTTCAAGACGCGTTTTCTTTTTAGGTTAGATCGCCGAAAAGCTCGCTTTCGTATGCCGCCGATGTAAGGTTGCTATTCGGAACACGATGCGAAATGGCGCCGTCTTGGCGATTTTCGAAATTTCGCCAAGCGGCAGCCTAAAGTAAACTTTCACCTGTAAAGCAATACGTCACATCCCGCGCTGGCGCGGGATCGGCAGCGAACGTGTTAAGGTCTTTGTATATATTTGTAGTATTTGTTTACATTTAGGGTCTTTTTTATATTTAGGACCATTTTTACATTTAGGCTCTTTTTTTATATTTGTAGTCTTTGTTTACATTACCATTCTTTGTTTACACTCAAGGTCTTGGTTTTGGTTTAGGTTTTTATTTACTTTTCTGGTGTTTCTTGATAGTTATAGTCTTTGTTTACGTTTAGGCTTTTATTTACATTTAGATCTTTGTTCACATTTAGGTCTTTCTTTACATCTTATACTTTCTTTACTTTCTTTACTCTTTGTTTACATTAATACTCTTTGTTTACATTTATAGTCTATGCTTGTGTATAAGGTTTTTGTTTAGATTGATAGTCTTTGTTTACAGTTAGTGTCTTTGTTTACATTTTGGATTTTATTTACATTTAGGATCTCTGTTTACATTTATTGCGCTTGTTTACATTTAGGCCTTTGTTTCACTTAGTCTTTGTTTATATTTAGCGTCTTTGTTTACATTTACAATCTTTGTTTACATTTAGGGACTTTCTTTACATTTTTGGTCTTTGTTTACATTTCGTGTCTGTTTATATTTATAGTCTATGTTTACATTTAAATCTGTTTACATTTAGGGTTTTTTTTATTTGTTGTGTTTGTTTGCAGTTAGATTCTTTGTTTACATTTATAGTCTTTGTTTATATTTAGATTCTTTGTTTATATTTAGATTCTTTGTTTACTTTTAGGCCATTATTTACATTTGAGTCTTTGTTTACATTAATGGTTTTTATTTACAAATTTCCTTTGGAAATAAAAAGTCAGTTATTATCATGGGTTGTGAAATATGAGTGCAGTACAGAATACACTACGCTTTACTAGCTCGCCTTTTTAATTTGTTGTTGGATGGTTGTCCATTTATTTTGGGAGTGGCGTAGACCTAGCAAGTGCTGTTCTATATATATTTTCTTTTTTAAAATTTCAAAAAAAATTATAAAACCACTCATCAGGTTTTTGTTTACATTAAGGTATTTATTTACATCTAGGGTATTCGTTTGTCATTATACGAAATCTAATTTTCTGTATGTAGTCCTTGTTTACATTTAGGGTCTTTATTTACACTTAGATACTAAATCATATTTATAATCTTTTTTTTACATTTAGGTTTCTGTTTACATTTAGGGTCTTTGTTTAAATTTGTACACTCTGTGTACATTTAGACTTCTTGTTTTGATTTATAGTCTTTGTTTACATTTAGGGTCTGTTTTTACATTTAGGTCTCTGTTTACATTTATAGACTGTTACATTTATGGTCTTTGTTTACATTTAGAACTTCCTTTACATTTAGGTATTTGTTTACATTTGGAGACTTTGTTCATATTTAGGTTCTTATTTTTACATTTATGGAATCTGTTTACATTCGTGTCATTATTTACATTTGTAGTCTTTGTTTATATTTGTAGTCTTTGTTTATATTTAAAGTCTTTGTTTATATTTATGGTCTTTTATACGTTTAGAGCCTTTGTTTATATATTTATATTCCTTGTTTACATTTGTAGTTTTTGTTTACATTTACGTATTTATTTACATTTCGGCTATTTGTTTGTATTTATAGTCTTTGTTTGAATTTACTGTTTTTATTTACACAGTGCCTTTGTTTACATTTATGTCTTTGCTTATATTTATAGTATTTGTTTACACTTAGGTACTTTCTTTATATTTAGGTCTTTGTTTACATTTAGAGTCCTTGTTTACATTTAGTGTCTTTGCATACATTTATAGTCTTTGTTTATATTTAGGATCTTTTTTTACATTTACAGTATTTGGTTACATTTACTGCATTTGTTTACGCATAGGGGCTTTGTTTATATTTATTTTTGTTTAAATTTAGTGTGTTTGTTTACATTTAAAATTTTTGTTTTTATGTAGATCATTGTTTACTTTTGCAATCATTTTTATATTTTGTGCTTTTGATTACATTTATAGCTTTTGTTTATATTTAAGGCTTTTGTTTATATTTAAGGTCTTTTTTTTATATTTGTACACTTTTTCCTGTTTTGTCTTTGGTTACATTTAGTTCTTTGATTACATTTATAGTCTTTGTTTATATTTAGGGTCTTTGTTTTTATTTGTTGTCTTTGTCTATATTTATGTCCTTCGTTTTAATTTATAGTATTTGTTTACATTTCGGGACTTTGTTTATGATTGTAGTCTTTATTTACATTTAGGTCCTTGTTTACATTTAGCGCTTTATTTGCATTTATATTATGTGTTTAAATTAAGGTATTTGTTTACATTTAGCTTCTTTGTTTACATTTTTAGCATTCTTTTACATTTATGTCTGTTTACATTTTGATATTTTTACATTTAGTGTCTTTGTATTTTTGTCTGTTTACATTTAGGGTCTGTTTATATAAGTAGTCTTTGTTTACATTTATTGTCCTTGTTTAGATTTAGGGTCTTTGTTTACATTTATAATCACTATTTACATTGAGGTTCTATGTTTACATTTATCCTTTTTGTTTATATTTGTTTAATTTATTCGTAGTTCTTGTTTACCTTTATTTATTTACATTTAGGTATTTGTTTACGTTTTGGGGTTTTGTTTCATTTATTAAATACTTAATACTGTGATATGCTCTTTGTTTACATTTAAGTCTGTTTACATTTATTTCTTTGTTTAAAATAAAGGTCTTTGTTTACCTTTTTCCTTCTGAGATAAAAATTTGGTTATTATCAGGCTTCGTGAAATATGAGTTCAGTCAGAGTTCATAGCACTATGCATTTCTAGTCCTCGCCTTTTGACTTTGTGTTTTTATGGTTGGCCATTATTTTGGGAGTGGGCTAGTACTAGCAAGTGCTGTAATATATTTTTTCTTTTCTAAAACTTCACTAAAAATTTTAAAGCCACGCATCAGGTGTTTGTTGATATTCAGGTCTTTATTTACATTTGGGATTTTTGTTTTCATTTATACAAGATCTAATTCTCTGTGTATACTTTTTGTTAACATTTAGGTTTTTTGTTTACATTTAGATCCTTGTTTATATTTGTAGTCTTTCTTTACATTTAAGTCTTTGTTTACTTTGGTGAGAAATTAACTTATCCAATAAGTAAAAAATTCATCACAATCACGTTCATTTCTTTAATCTTTACTATTGTAATAAAAGTATTGCAAGTGTACGTAATGATAAGGAAACTTTTTTATATGAACACATATAACAAGAAACTTTACATACGCAGTGTATCCTTAATATGCGTCATGCTTTTTAAGGCTTTTTTTCATAGGAAAAGGAAGAGGTTTCTCTTCGCTTATTAGAGATTTAGCTAAATCATACTCAATTACTGAACTAAGAAGTAATCCAATAAATTTTAAGCCAATATTAATGATGTTTTTACCTTTTAATGCTTTAATGATTATCATAATGAACGTCTTTATATTTGCCAAGATGTAAATTTCGCATTTATTTGGTTACCTAGGTGATGATTATCACTTTCTTTCAGTTCCATCTCCATACTCATCTCCACTTTTCTACACGCATGCTATTCTAAATAATATGACTTGTCTATCATCGACAGTTCCCATTTAGTTTTGCTGCATTTGTTATACTCTAAGAAAACCATTATTGTCATTTAAAACGCTGGTTCAACAAAAGAAACACATTGCTGCATATTTATCACCAATTCATAGAAAAATATTGAAAACCATTTCCTTAGGAAACAAAGTTTTCAATTCAATATCAAGTTTAACTTTGGTAATTTCACTTACGTGAATATTTTACGAGATTTATTTAATTATGTTTACTACTATTACTTCTGGTTATGAAAAAGCATATCGATCCCTCTTTATAATTTTTTATTGTATTAAATTTATCAGTATATGCATGTTTGCTTTTTGTGTCACTGAAATTCCTCTTGATATAAAAAGAATTATTCAACATTATCCTCTTCATACACATCCCTGGGAGAAATTGCGCTAGATTCTGAATGTAAATGAAAGACTTTGCCATTTTGTGCTGCTTGATGGCATCGTAGTCCAAAAAAGTCTAAGTTTTCCTGCTACTGGCGCACTATTCCCGTATGATGTTATATTTACGACTTTTAATACAAACCACATAATACGCAGGTGTAACCTTATTTAAAAAAAAAAAAAAAATGCTATGTAGACTTATTTGTCGCATACATGCTGACATTCGAACATCTTAATTAATGCTAGAGCTTTGTTAGTACCTGCTTTCGTATTCCACCATTTTCCTTGAAAGCCATTTTTCATTTGAATCAATCATAAATACATATTGAAGAAAATTTATCTACAACTAAATTAGTGTAAAAAAAAGGGGGGTAGATACTAATAGTGCTGTAGAATAAATTAAAATGTGGGCATATCTGCAGATCAGAAACTGTCTGACCTTTTTGCAGACACATTGAGGGATTAGGAAATCCCACCTTTTTACCCATCACAATTATCATATAAAAATCATTACGGTACTTTTATAGTGATTAATGAAGAGAGACATCATTGCATACTATCCAGCATTCTAATTAACATTTTTGTAGTACTGCTAGTATGCGCCTCTTTTTTTTTCACCCCAGTCCTTTTTGAGTGTTATGGGCGGAGACTTCTGCAAGTCTGTGAAAACCCTTTTTTTAATCTGCAATTTACCCCTTTTTCTGAAAGTTACATACTTTATACCAGCCAACATCTTCACTAACACTTTCGCGATCGCTGACGTAGATTCACGTCATTTCAAAATCTGTAATTCCGTCAGTGGGCGTTTCTTTCGCAATCTGTATGTTATTTATTTCTTAAGAATATACCCAATATTCATATTTGTACAATCAATATACTATGGATACAAATATTTTAATTAGAAAGATTATAATGAGAATGAATATCCATTTGTAATATAAATGTGAATACAGAAAATTTTGTTTTGAAATATTGTAAACTGGGAGAATAACGCCCACAGGTGGACCTTACTGTCTAAAAGACAAAATCATGCGGCTGCAAAAGTGTTAATATTCCGCAGTGTCCTTAGTCCCGCTCTTTTTTCCACACCAGTAATTTTTTAAGTAAGGTTTTCTAAATGACATTACGGTTAAATAAGAAAGAAAACACATTAAAAGAAAATACTGGTGTGAAAAAGAAGGCGGGGCTAGCAATACTACGGAATATTAATTAGGATTTTGGCAAGTATGCGATACATGCATTGCTCTTTGCACATAATAACTAAATAAAAATTGCATAAAGTGCACCTACGATTTATTTGGAAGTAATTATAATGTTATGTAATTACGAATTTTTTTTATTCTATTGTATTTCGATATTTGAAATGCTTGAACAGACTTAGAAATCAGGCATATATGTTTGGTATGTTTTGGTAGAATGTAACAAATTTAAACATGTTCAAAATGTTTCTTTTCTTGCTGGTCCAACCAAACGGATCTTTCTTGAATGAAGTCATAACTAAACATAAAATATGAGATAGGCAAAGAGAAAAAAAAATACATGAAATGAAGATATTATGGTAAAAGTTGAGATGCATCTAATAAAGATATGTCACGGATTGAAAAAAAATTTTGATTCGAGATATACTCAAGTTTTTTAACACTTTCACGACCGCTGACGTAGACTCATGTCATTTGAAAATCTGTAGCTCCATCAGTGGGCGTCTCTTTTGCAATTTGTATGTCATCTATTTCTTAAGAATATACATAGTATTCATATTTGTACAACCAATATGCTATGGATACAAATACTTTGATTAGAAAGAGTAAAATTACAATGTATATTTATTTGTAAAATAAATCTGAATACAGAAAATTTTGTTCCGAAATATTGTAATTTAGGAAAATAACATCCACAGGCGGAATTTATTGCCAAAAAGACAAAAATATGCGGTCGCGAAGGTGTTACATAGCTGCCAATATTTTAATTTATTCCGGAGTACTTTTAGCCCCGCCTTTATTTCGCACCACTTTATTTATAGAAAAAAATTCTGTAATATATAACTTTGATCAAATAAGAAAAAAATACTTTAAAAAAATAAGTTGTACGAAATAAAGGCGGGGCTAAAAGTACTCCGGAATAAATTAAAATATTGGCAGATATGGTGTTAAATGCTGAATGAAAAATAATATCGTTAATCGTACATTCCACCCTTTTATTTATTTTCAGATCAGTCACTTTCAACAATAAGAAGAAAAATCCGTCTTTTTTGCTACCACTATTTTTATACAACAATCTGCATCCGATTTAATCTCCACACATAACTCTAAAGGTACGATTAAGATTTTTGTATGAAAATAGTGGTAGTTAAAAAAAGCCAGAATGTTCTTATACCTGAAAGTGTCCTGGAAAAAGAGCGGGGACAGCAACCACTGACAATAGGATTTTCAATATCTTATCTTTCAGTAATTTTATTAACAACGGTTAAATTATCGAATGATATGAACACAATTAATTAAATCATGGATAAGATTCATTTATGAAAACAGGCACGAAATTTTAAATTTTTCACTGCCATAATTTTAATTATAATTCGTATTAATCATAATACAGTGATGATAAATTATTATACAATACTAAACTTAAAATTATATAAATTGGAAATACATAAAATTGAAAGTGTGAATGGAAATTAATTAAACTTTTCTATATATTTATATTTCACGTTAATGTGGCCAACTTTTCTTATAAATGAAAAGGAAAACTAATTATTTGAGCTTATACTCAATAGAATTACATTAATTGAATATAATAAAATTCCCATTTTATATGTTATATATCTCGAGTTTAACATTCCATACAATTCTTGTGTATGTGTGAAATTTTAAGGAATCTAGGCTTTCTTTAAGTAATTAATTATTTTACGGATATTTTTTTTTTTTTTTTTTTTTTTTTTTCTTTTTGGTATGCTTTTTAAAAAAATGTGAAAATGCAACGTCATTTTAATACATTTACTGACCTAACCACTGTTGCCAGACTTTGTGACCTTTTTATTCAATAGTCACCAATACATTTTAGAAGTGATATTTGGTATATATAGTCGGCGATTTTTCAATTCGTGTTATCTATTATACATATTTGCCAACATCCTAATTATTATTTCGTAGTGTTGTTAGTTCCGCCCACGTTTTCACACCAGTAAAATTTTTGAATAATATTCTACAAATACAATTACGATTAAATTAGAAGAAAAATACTCTAAAAAGATACTATTGTAAAAAAGAAGGCGGGGCTAACAATACTACGGAATTTTAATTAGTATGTTGGCAAGTATGTATTATATCCCTTTCCTATCCAGGCCGTACGACCGTGCTGGTTAGACATCCACGACATCCACATACATTTTTGCATCTGGAATAGTCGTATGTAATAAAATCAGGAAATTAACGATCGAGCTAATTAGCAGAAAGCGTAAAGTACAATTTTCAATCAACAAATGTCGGTTATAGTCCATGTTTTCCTTTCAGTTTGCAAAAACGGAAGAATGTAATGTTTTAAGGTAAAAATGTTTCAGGTCGGAAAGGGATAAATATCAAATATCACTTCTCAAAATTATTTAATAAAAAAAGTCGCAAAGCTTGGCAACATTGGACCTAACTGCATGGATCTTTTTTTTTCTCCCTTTCGTTTTGTAACAAAGAATATTAAGAGAATTATGAGATTATAAATATTTTTGAAAACAAATTTTGTATGTTTCTTCTATAGACCAAAATACTTCATATGTATTTTTTAAGCTGAGCAATTATAATGCAAAACATTTATCAAAATGAATTTTTTGAATTGCATGTGAATTCGGTATTTATAAGAATTAATTTACCTAGTGAATGCTTTTGTATTATTTTGTGCTATTTTAATGTATCTGTGCAAAGTTTCCGGAGCATTGCTAGTCCCGCCTTTTTTTTTTCATATCACTTTTTTTAAGAGCAATTTTTTCCCCTTATTTTATCGTAGTTACAGCATAGTTGCCGCATTAGCACTTTTTGCCTACCGGAAAATTTTAGTAGAAATATTTATTTTATTTAATTAGTGAGCTATAACAGTTTTTTCCCTGATTACATAAAATAAAAAATTTTATTAAAATTTTCCGGTAGCCAAAAGGTGCTATGTTGGCAACTATCAGTTACACAATATTAAAGAAAAATATTCTAAAAATAAAGTAGTTTAAAATGAGGTAGGGACTAAAAATGTTCCAGAATAAATTATAAAAATTGGGAACTCTATGTGTCTAAAGGAAAAGTAACACTGTTTTCTATTAATTTTAAATACACAAGCAAATACATATGCTTTTTGAGACAATTGAAAAATATCAATATACGAGTATTTAATGTGTGACAATAAATAAATAAAGTGTTAGATTTCATTTAGAATTTATTTACCAGTTTAATATTATACAACATGCAAAGTTTTATTCTTAAACGGCTTTTTTTTTTTTCTTTTTTTTTAATGAACTGTTTGTCAATAGCACATATTTCTAATAGTGGAAGTGAAGTAAGTAACGCTGTAATGCCACAGAAAATTCCACAAAATCAATTTGGCAAAAATCACAAAATTAAAATTTTCATACATACCCTATCTCCCTAAAATTCAGGAATGAGCGCAGAACTCATAAGACTGATCATAAAATAAAATGTTCATCTTTTTAAACCAACGACTTTATAGATAGAAAAATATTTTTTAATAAAAAATATTTGTAGGAATTCTGCGTCAAACAGTCCTCCTTGAAATTGAAGTTAATTCAAAAACAACATTATAACATGGAAAGCAGACATGCCAGCATTTTAACCCATTTTATCCCATTGTCCTATTCAAAGGGCAGCTGAAAAATTGCATATAGAAATCAGAATTTGCTTGGTGCGAATATTTTGTCAGCTGGAATATATAATGGTATATATAAGCTTCTGCTAGCGTGTTATGTGTCTCACCTCCTCCTCCTCCATCTGGAATCTTTGTTTAATCATTATATTAGGGGCGTGGTTTATCTTCTCTTTGCGGTTGAAAATTCTTTCTGGAGAACTATCATGTAAATAAGAAAGTATTATACAGATAAAGCAAAACTTTATACTCGGAAAGCGCTTTTCACTATTGAAGAGAACACTAAAACATATAAATGCAAATTTCATCCTCTTTATTTCAATGTCCTGCGTACAAGGTGGATAAGATTTCTTAAACAGATTTTTTTTTTTTTCAAATATTGTTGTATTTAGTTTATTTAGGTTTAATTAACCTTAAAAAAATATAATTTTTCTCAAGTTTGAGCGAAATAAATAAATTGGGATAAAATCGGTTAATTTTTTCCGGATTATTATTCATATCCGAATTTTTTTTTAAATCTTTATCTTTTTTTTTTTTTTTTTTTTTTTTTTTTTTGTAGTGCAATTTTCTCTAATATGTAGTGACGATTAAATAAGAAGAAAAATACCTTTCAGGAAAAGAGGTGTGAAAAATGAACTGATACTAACAAGGCTCCAGAATAAATTAAAATTTTGGCTTGGCTGAGAATCTAAAAAAAAAATGTATCCCTTTATCTTCAAAATTGACTAAGTTTTTTTTTCCTTTTTTTCATCAGAAAATTTCAAGTGAATTTTTTGATCGTATACACAGCGAAGAATGGGGTAGTGAAATTAATGGAAAAAAAATCACTGACTGGAACATATTTTTCAATTTAATTAATCCCTTCTTATTTAAAAAAAAAAAAAAAAAAAAAAAACTACATCTATAAAAATTACAAAGTCAGGAATTAAATTATTTGGTCAAATTTAATGATATAGAGGTGCTTCTTCTCCTTCTTAATTTTATATAATATGAAATAATTTTATTACAGGATCTAAGAGTTTAGATTCATAGAAAATGAAATACAGAGAAATGAGATCAGATACATAGAAAAGAAAAATCTATGTCAAAAATAAGTCTCGGTCCTAAATTAAATTCGAATGTTATATTTTTATTAACCTCGTGGATTTTCATTTTTTTATTTTTCATGTTTGTGTATCAAGGTTATTTTACTAAATATAATTATAGAGTAATATAATTAGGTTATATTATGGTCAATAATTTTTTAAATCCCATTTTCATAAAATTTAAATACATTTCTTACCTTATCATTTCCAGCATTATCTTTTTCTATAATATGATTAATTGAAAGAATGAAAAAAAAAAAGGGAAAATTATATAATGATATGATCAATCTTTTAAAATTCATAACCAGAATCATATTTCTTTCTGATAAAATATGATATTTTATGAAACGACAAAAAAAAAAAAAAAAAAAAAAAAAAATGTTAGAATTGAAGGGAGTGGCGGAATGATTTATTTGAAATATCTTGTCGGAACTTGAGCAAGATATATTCAAATATGTCGCATAAATCATGAAATGGGATTTTGGTTAATCTAATATCATAAAATAATAGTCTTCACATAAAATGAAATATCTGGTTTCGACATGTTTCTAATAAATGTGTTTTTATTGGAAGAAAAAAAAAAAAAAAACCTTAATCATGTTTGTATAGTGTTTTTTCGCTATATGTTAGCGTTATCATTATTTCATTAGTCACTTTTACATTGGATTTATTATAACGTTCTATTTAAAAAGTAGCACCTTTCTTGAAATATTTGCAATTCAAATCAGTTATTAATTTAATTGCAGATAATTATGCTTGTATTTTAACACCAGTAAACATTAGCATTATTATGATTTTTTAAAAATCTTTTTGCAATGGTTTAATTACGTGTTGCCAGATTGAGCATGTTGTCCCAATTTTAGGGATATTTTGGGCTTCTGCGAACAATATTGGAGACAAAGAGCGTGGTCAGTAGAGCGCCCGATACACGACCGGTCAATTGACTCCGAGCCTTATATCGTTCAGTGGATGGTTGGGTTTTACGTCGCATTAGAGCTGTGCAGATGGGCAATTGGCGACGGTCTGGGACACACCCATAGAGGTGGTCCGGAGACATGCCATCACAATTTTGATCCTCCACAGAAGAGATGGCTCTTCAGCTTCGGTGACCCCCAGAGATATATAATTTTTGATGGAAACATGGAGGACATTGCGGCCACGACAGATTATACGTGCTCCAGCCACCATTAGTTTACACGACGGTCTTTTGCCGGCTCGAGTACCGAACCCCCAATTACGAGGCCGGCGCTCAACCGACTGGGCTACCACAGCCCCATTTTTCAGAGGAATAGATCGATCTCGATGTCGTGGATCAGAAAGCCCAGAGAAATTTCTTGATCCACTGGGTCACGTGATTGATCCAATGCGCTATAGGATGAAAATCAGGCTCTGACTGACACTACGCAGCATAAACCTGAACAGTGAACATCTGTTTTTGACAATGATTGTTTATTTGTTTAATTAGCTGATGATGAATACTAATGTACCTATTTATGTGCATTGTTTGTGCTGTAGAAAATAAGGTAAGTAATTCCATAAAATAGTAAACTATATTATGTTTATTTATTTATTTATATATTTTGTAAAAGAGATTTTTTACATAACAACAATTTTCGATACGTAATTTCTTTTATTGATGAACGTAACATTTAAACATAAAATTAAAACAAAAGTTTACACAATTTTAATTGAAACAAAAATACTTTTTTTTTTTTAATTGGGACGCTATCATATTTTGTTAATTTAATATATAAAAGTAGGCTGGGAAAAATCAATTATTTTATTTTATTTTTTTCAGACAAAGCTTTTCATTCATGTGATTGTTTTTTGTTCACAAATAGAAAAGTTTCTAAACGATTGTATTTTTTACCTTTAAAACAATAAGTTAACTAAAAGTAAATAAATTAAAATCCTTCCACATATTTTTAATTTTGATAAAAATAAGTTTAAGATGTCAATTATTAAGTAAGATTATTTTTTATATAAATCCATTATATTAACTAAACAGAATATTTCATATTTTATATAATTTATTTATTTACTACCCGCCTTCGGAGACCAGCTGGTTCGCGATCCCTGAAAAATCCGACTTTACGCAACTCCCGCTCGGTGGCGTCTGCAGCGCCTTTTTCCCGTTTCAGGTCTAATAACAGCTTATTGATCTATCGTGAAAATACCTTATTGAAATCTCAGTAAATTCCCGTGCGGTAGCGACTTCGGCGCCCTCTTCCCTTTTCAATATCTGAAACAGCCTGTTCGCTCACCATGTTATGATCTTTCAAATTTCTGACTTTAGCTAAGTCCCGCTCGGTGACGACTGCGGCGCCTTATCCCCGTTTTAGAACTTACAACACCTTCCTCGCTCATTAGAATTTGAAATATTGAAATTAAAAAAAAACAAAAAAAAAAAACAGCGCCATCTGGCGGTAGAAATTTCCGTAATATATTGTTCAATTCGAAATCAACAAAGCTTTCAAATGATGTATTACTTATGAAATTATTTTTATTAGTAGCTGAGATACAAAAGAAAACCTAATCAGGACACCTTAAAACGTGTAAATCAGGTGAAATCTCGAATTCCACATTCGATAATATAAAAATGAAATTATACTAATTAGAAGCTGAAATACAAAGATAATACAAGCATTTTTTTTAAAGATTTGTGTCTGACTTATCTGTGGTTTTCTCCAAAACTTGCTTAATTTCGGGCTACATACCGTTAAAAATTATTAGTACAAAATGTGAGCGAAAATCTGAATTTGAAACTCTGTAAAATATAAAAGAATAAAAATTTTCTGGTTTTTCCGTAGTTTTCTCCGAAAGTTTCGTACAGAATTTTAACAGCTTATATCATTTTAATATCCTGCAATAAAATTTTTTTTAAATATCTTTTAATGATGTATTATGTATTACAATAATGAATATCTTTGATATATTTTAGACTCAAAATGGCTAATCTATCAAGGGCGATTAACGATTTCTATTGAAATCCGTCTAAAATTTAAGAATTCCAAAACTGCTTTTTTACAACCGAATTCATAAAAAAATGGAAAAAAAAATCAATATTCTATTAAAAGTAACTTTTGGTGTCATTAACAGATGAAATAAAAATTAATTTAAATAAATATAATATATGTCTATTTATTTTATTTTTAAAGCTATACTTTAGATTTTTTAACCGCATACAGGTGAGCCATAATGACGGACAATTTCGAAGTTTTGCTTTTAATCGATTTTAAATTGAAAAAATTCAAAAACTGCTTTTTTTATTTCCAGCACTTTGTCACATGGGCGAAAAAAGAAAAGCAATTTTTCTCGACCGGAAGAATAGTTTGCCAGCATGTCTAGCACCTGGCACTGAAGAATCTTTGATAAATGAAATAACTGCCTGTTTCCAACTAAATTTCATACTTTAGTTATTTTTAAAAAATCTAATTACTGTAGAGATAAGCCACTTGCACTCTTAGATTCGGAAAAAAATCCCCTTTCATTTGGTACCAAATTCGTAACGATCGGTCTAATATTTCTAATTTATTTTCCACTTTTTCTGTTTTTAACTTCGTTAAAATATCTATTTTTATGCAATCGCGGTGAATTCTCAGTCAATGAGATCGCTTTTTGATTAGACATAGGTTTACATTTTTATTAATATCTCCAGAACTAATTAAAATTTTTAAATTCTTTTTTTACTATGCACTCGGCCAGGCTTCTGAGCACCCGTATGTGAAATATTGTAGTTCTGCGTTCAATAGGGGCTGAACGTATAGACGCTCAGACAGACAGACAGAGAGACAGACATCTTCTTTTATTATTATAGATTTATTTTTCAAAAACATTTTTGTTGTACATTTCTGTTCATAATAAAAATCGAAGAGAAAGAAAAGTGTTTTCTTATATCAAGAAGTGCTCATTTAAGATAAATCCACTCTGCTCCTTTAAAAATAAATGCAACGTAACATTCTTAACATTTTCATGATTAAAATTGTTCATACGTGAATTTAGAAAAGTCATAACCAAAGTAATGTATATCAGTAATTTATCAGTATAATTAATTAATAGCTTCTTATTTTATGTTAGCAGAATACAAAAGTCTACATTAATAAAAAAGAAGGAAAATTGTTATTACATAAAAGATCTTTCTTTCTTTTTTAAAGAAAAAACGTAATATACAACCTCTGACAATAAAGTTCGGTGAATAGTCCTGTAACATTAGTGTAGATGAAGTATTAACGAATGTTACCTTACTGTCCTTTGAAATAGTCACCTCCCATAACTATGCACTACTGAGATCTGCTATACATGTCCTGGAAACTTTGCAAGAAGTCTTCTTTTGGGATGGTGTTCAAAAGCCTCGTCACATTTCGTTGGATGTCAGGAATATCGTCAAATCTCTTTCCTTTCAAAGCAAGTTTGAGTCGTGGGAATAGGAAGAAGTCTGGAGGATTGAGATCTGGCGAGTATGGTAAATGTTCAACTTGAACCACCCTCTAAACGTGCCTGCTTCTGATCGTCAGTTAAGTAATGTGGCACAAGACGACAACACGTTTCTCTCATCCCTAAATTCTGGATAACGATTTGTCGCACGGATTCACGGTTAATCTACAGTTCATCAGCTATCATGCGCACAGTTAATCGACGATCTTTCGTGATTAATTTCCTCACTTTCTCATTATTTTCATCACTGACGGAGGTCGCCAGTCTTCCGCTACGGGAGTTGTCAGAAACACTTTTCCGGCCTTATCGAAAACAGGCGAAAACTTGTACACACACTTCATGGACAGTGCTTGATCTTCATAAACACGTACCAGCATCCCATGAGTTTCTTTCAGTGTCTTGCCAAGCTTAAAACAAAACTTTAAATTGATATTTTATTCGTTCATTTTCCTGTTCTCAATTAAGAACCAACGCACTAAACAAGCACTTTGTTAAACAAGTCTTACACGGAACACAAACGACACTCAACTGAACAACGGTGGGGGCAGATTGTCAACACCTGCCGCTACGCATGTGCAGCGTTTTGTTTTGCCAGTGTTGACAGATCAGCCGTTCTCACTTCATTCACCGAACTTTATTGTCAGAGGTTGTAGTTTAGCATTTTATGGAATTACGTATTAAAAGTCCAGACAAAATAAACAACAGAAATACAATAAATAACTTGCTAATACAGGTCAAATTAGATAGATGACGCTGCTCCAATCACGTCAGAACTGTTCCAAATCGTTCAGTAGATTCCTGGCCCGATCCAAGACCGATCTAGGATCAGTGACGTAATCGCCCGGTCGCATTGATCCATCTCGGGGGCTCTGCTGAACACGCTCCAAATGTTTGTGGGAAATTTCGAGGAGAGTTTTGAAATTTTTGGGGAGAAATCTGGGGAATTTTCCAACTTATTTTGACTAACTCACGGCCTTATTGACCATATCAGTGTTAACCCATGGTTCACGGAACACTTGTGTTCGAGTTAACACTCCCTTAACCCTGGGTTAGAAAGTTTTCGTATTCAACATCCATGGATTAGTTGACTCCAGATTTATCTGTAAGAGTCTCGCTGATTGGTCAATAAAAACGCAATGCATTAAAAAAGTAAACAAGAGTATTTTCGCTGTAACTGTAACACGCTCATTTAACACCAGAGTTAACTCACCAATTTAGGAGGATTAAAAAAAGAGGGTTAACTCGAGTGTTAAATCGCTGATTTTGTGTGGTGAATACCGATTTTGAGATAATCTAGCATACGAGTATTCCTGGGTTAACATCAGTGTTAAAAATTTGGTGAATAAGGCTGTAAGTCTACCTGTTAAGTTTTATAGCATTGCCAATTGTAGGGATTTGTCGTTAAGCGTAGGAGCTTTTAACAGCTTTCTTTAGCATGTAGGAGCTTTTAAAGGTAATGCCATCTCAGGATATCTTGAAGATGACAGTGCGTATTGCGTACATCCTCATCACTAAAGTACTTTACACAAATTTAAATTTTTCCAATAACTAGAATATAAAAGTTATTTTTATGTATGGGGACTTTTTTCAAAAATGAGTTTCATTTGGGAAAAAATCTGGGCTTAAATCTGTTAACCCTTAACGCTCGGCATATTTTCCTATTTTGAACAGTAAGACACGCCTTTCGGCGTTCCTTTAAAACGTCACACGTATAGTTTCCAATTTACTACCTTTTCGATACCGAAAAATTGTAATAATTTGTTTTATTTTACTTCATCATTAAATAAAATGAATCTTTCTGTTAAAATTTTCCGGTAGCCGAAAGGTAGCCTATAGTTACACGTTTTAGAAAAATAACATTTCATTTGCAGAGGAACACCTTAAGACGTGGCTCGATTTTTTAATGTCTCCTCAGAAGGGACATACGAGCGATAAGGGTTAAATATATTAAAAAAAAAATTGTAAAAAATTTACTTTTTTGGTAAAAATTGAGTTGGGAATTTTTTTTGGAAGAAAACCCCTGATTTGGGGAAATTTGCAAGTATATTTTTGGGAAATTGACTGTCAACATCTGGCAACACTTCCTTATAAAGTATGATTTAATAAGTCTTATTTTTCTTAACCCTCGCTTTCCCATGATGGGGTGATTTTGACCCCATTTTGAAGTTTAAATTTAGTTACGCCCTCCTTATTCAAAAAGTGCGCTAATTCGCCAGAGATAGCAAACATAACCAGTAGAATGTTGCAACTTCTAAACGATACAAAAAGACGCGGTGCTGTTGATTTTCTCCAAACGTGCCAAGAGGCACCTGAAAGAAACTTTTCTGCAGTAACACCTTGATTTTGGTGGAAGCTAGGGTTAAAATATCGTGTTTTCTGCATGTCGGTAAAACCCATTTCAAACTGAAATTTTACGAGATATTTTTTAAAGAATTTTTGTCGCGCTTATAGACTTTTCTATAAATTAAACATTCTGATGTAAAACCAATTTCTCTGATTATAAGCGGGAACAAACGATAATTTGCAATGCAAAACATTTATTACATGGAAACTTAATCATAATTTTAAGTAAAAGATTTATATATTTTCTCTATCCAATCTGCTTTATTTTAAAGTGTGTCCCATAAAGAATGCAAGTTTTGAGTGCATAATAACCTACAAATTTATTTGTTGAAAAATAAGTAATTTACAAATTTTTTCAGTGTATGCTACCAGTTACTATCTATATATATATATATATAATCACGTAAAACATACACTACAAAAATATATAAATAACTTAATTCTTAGTATTAGAAATACTACATAAGGATTTAGTCTACTCAACTTCATTTGTTTGAACGCCTTTTACAATAATAATAATAATAAAGAGATCAATATTCATCGCTAAAAGCAAATCCGGATTAGTTTTCCTTTTGTACATCTAAATCAAAATGAATCCAGAAGAAATTTTCACGATAATTAATATACCTGCTGTAAAAAAATTCCGTTTCAAAGTGGTAACATTCTTTGTGTATAAAGTTTAATAGGACCCTAATCAGTATTAAACGAAACACTATTAATTATCAGAGTGTTAAAAGTACATACGGTACTTTTACAAAAGCGGTACTACACCATATGAACAGTACGAAATATTACATCATTTTCATACCCTTTGAAAAATTTCCTTGGTATTTATTTCACATCTTTTGAGACTTACAGATACAGTGACATTTGTCTCGTATCATCCATATAACTACTTAAATTTACAATAAAATGTCCAATTACTTATATACGTAAAAGGACTTCACAAGCATCCATGCCTCACCGGTCATTCGAACTCAATACCTGGTGTCCAGAAAGCAGCTCCCAATAACTGTGTAAGCCAGGTTTTAAAAAGTTTATTTATTTATTTATTTATTTTTACCAGTAAATATCCTTATCTTGTAATTTTTAAATGGAACTACTTTTTAATTAATAGTACAGTGGATTTACAAAACTAGCCTTTCAAATACCGATTCTTTTTTTTTTGATAATATCAACAGTAACTGATGGTTTAAACAGATAATTGTGTACACAGTTTGGTTAAAAATAGCTTTAACAGTAATTTTGGAAAAACGAAATTTTAATTTAATATGTATATATATAGTACATTTCAAATTTCTCCAGACGAAATTTATTTTCACATACAATCACATTACACTTTCTTAATAAATATTTTTTACATTAAAAAAAAAAATAAATAAATAAATAAATAAAATTATTAAAAATTTGTCCAATGCCATATTAAAAAGTTTTAAGAATGGATTTAACTTGTTTTTTTTTTTTTTTTTTCTTCTTAACCGTTTGCGGCGCAAGACAATTCGGTTCATTTAAATTATACTGCCACCGGAATTTATGAACTAAATTAAACTAAAAGAAATTTTAAATTTTAAGAACCCGAACAATTCGGTTTCAGGAACAACCTTACGGCCACCCATCAAGTCTATCGTCTTGTCGAGTACATCACCACTAACAAAATTCAGAAGAAAATTCCAGCAGCCGTCTTCCTTGATATTGAAAAAGCTTTTGACAAGGTCTGGATTGCCGGTCTTATATTTAAATTAATTAATTATAATTTTCCTCCCCCTCTTAATAAACTTATTTTCTTTTATTTACTCGATCGTAATTATCATGTTAGAGTTAAAGATAAGCTCTCTAATAACTACTTTGCCCACTATGGTCTCCCTCAGGGTTCCAAAATCTCGCCAAAACTTTTTAATATGTTTATTAACGATATGCCCCATTACCCCCATACCCATTTGGCTATCTATGCAGATGATACCTGCATTTTTTCGGCGCACAGAAATAGGAAATTTACTATTACTGCTATCTCCAAACATCTTAAAGTTTTAACCAAATGGTTCCAAACATGGAGAATAGCCATTAATTACGATAAAACGGAGACCATTCTCTTTTCGGCTATGAGCCACCAAAACAGGGATAAATACGAAATTAAATTCAATAACCACACAATTCCATGGTCTAACCAATGTAAATATTTAGGTATTATTCTTGATCAGAGACTTACATTCCAACAACACATTAAAAATTCGCGAAATAAGTTCCGACGTGCTAGAAGTCAATTGTACCCCCTAATTGCTCGGAACAGTGATTTGTCAACTAGTAACAAAATGCTCCTTTATTCTTCCCATCTTCGTCCTCTTCTTACGTACGGATCCCCTGTGTGGTCATTTGCATCTAAATCTAATATCAAATTGCTTCTTCAAAGCCGAAACACAACCATCAGGCAAATTTATAACCTTCCACCTTATATACACAACTATCAAATGTATCGCGAAATTAAATTCCCACGACTTGAAAATTTTATACAACACCTTAATGTTAAATTCCATGAACAATTAGAATCTATCGAGAATCAAGCTTTAAACACACTCGATGTGTATGACCACACGGATCCTGCCAATAGGCGTCGTCCTAATGTTGGAACTATTCTTACTACTCTTCTTTAGTTTTCCGTTGTTTTCTTGTCAACTAAAAAAAAAAAAAAAAAAAAAAAAAAAAAATTCTTAAATTTTGTTTAATTGTTTGTTATGCTATACTTAAACTTTCTTTTATTTAGTTTTATTATTGTAATGCTATACTTAAACTGACTGTGAATTCTCCCTTCACTTTTTTCTATCTAGTTATTTTTACTTAGGTTTTTGTTTACTTAATTTGCCATTTTCCTTTTATTCCCACTTTCTTCTCTTTGAGCTCAGAATTTTTCTCTTGCTTCTCTGTCCCGGCCTGTCCCCCTTTTCATTTTATTTTTATTTTGTACAAGCCATCACGTTTTTGAACCTATTCTGCTACCATCTTCTGGTTCGCTGAGGTGTGGGGTCGTGTTAATTTTGACCCCGGGTACTCGGCACTCCGTCACCCCCTCGAAGTTAAAAAAACTGGCCTTTTATGCTATGTTATAAACGTAAATTTTTGCTAAAAAATTTCCGGGATGAATTTTTTCAACTGGATTTTAAATTTTGCGTCCTCGCAGCGAGGACAGCGCGCGTTAAGGGGTTTTAAATAACACGTAGATCATGTCATTTGGAAATCTGTAACTCTCCAGTGGGCGTTTTTTTTGCAATTTGTACGTTGTTTTTTACTTAGGAATATTTCTTATGTTTATATTTGTACAATAAAAATATTATGAATAGAAAAAGTTTCACTAGAAAGAGTATAGTTATTATGCATATTCATGTGTTATATAAAGATGGATAAAGAAACCTGTGTTTTAAAGTAATGTAATGTGAAAGGGAAACGCCCATACGCGAAACTTATTATCAAAAAGACAAAAACATGCGGTCGAAAAAGTGTTAATAATCTGCTATAACTCAAAGTTTTACACTGTAAAGACCCAAAAGGAATATTACTTCAATTAAAACATGTTCACGCGTATATAAAATGCATGTGCAATGAGTTTAAATAAAGTTTAAAAGAATTAATTCCACGTGAAGCATTTCAAACTCTTAAAATATTAAAACATTTTAGTTCTCGAAAGAAGATATCTTTTCAATAATGTTTAGTTGAAAAAAAAAAAATATTTAGAGAAAATTTCGAAAATTGATTGTTAAAAGAAAATAATTTAGAATTTCCTTTAAAAAGAAGTTTAACCGTATTTTTGACAATCAGTTCTCACACCATAATATGCATTTTGCTTTACATATACTAACCCTTTGCCTGCGTTATTTGAGTTCACTCCTCTAGTCATTGTTCCCAAATTCTATGACTTTTTTATTCAATATCCACCAATAAATTTTAACTGTAACGATTGGTTAACAATTTCGATTGCTAATAATCTACTACGAATATTAAATATAACTCTTCAAAATTATTGGTGGTATTGAATAAAAATGCTCTAAAATTTAACAATACTGATTAGACCGGTTTGAGCCGGTAAAGGTTTAAAGAACAAAAGGAAAAGGTTAACGATTTTTTTTTAAATATCGTAATAAAAAATCTTATTCTTCACATTTTTGGGAGGAAATGCGTCATTTCTTAAAATGCTATAATGAAACATGGCCTAATTTCCTGGTTAAAATCGAAAGGAGAAGGAATGATTTATTCGAAATATCTTCCTGAAACTGCTAAGCATGTCATGAATGTGTGGTAAATATCACGTAGATCCCGAAAGAGGATTTTGGCGAGCGAATTCGCTCGCCAAAATATAGTTTAATAATATTTAAGGTTTTAAAACCTTAAATATTATTAAACTGTATTTTTAAAGAAATATTTTTATTATTTTTAAAAGTCATATTAATTTATGAAAAATTCAAAAGGGGGCATTCGTTATGAATGAATTGAAAAGAAATGAACAATAAATAAAATAGATTTTTTTTTTCGTGTGTGTGTGTGTGTGTGCGTTTTAGTTAGGTAATATGAAAAGAATTTATAAATCTAAAATTTTAGATTGACCTTTTGTCGGTCCTATTTAATTTCACTCTTCTGCATGTTTGCCATACTTTGTGACTTTTTAATTGAACATTATTTGGTATGAGATTACATTCTCATACTTCCCAACCATCTCATTATGAACCGTACAATTTTTAGTACTCGTCTTTTTTTTTTTTTTTTCTACACCAGTCATTTTATAGAGAAATTTTGTTCTTATTCAATCGTAATAACATTTGCAGAGAATTACTCAAAAAATAAAACTAGACCTGCTAACTATACTAGTTTATCCGTAATGGTATTAAGCCCCGCCTTTTTTTCACACCAGAATATTTGTAGAGCAATAGTCTTCTTATTTAATCATAAGAATATATTGCTGAATATTACTCTACAACTATTCTGGTGTGGGAAAAAGGGCGGGGCCAATACCATTACGGATAAACTAGCATAGTTAGCAGGTCTATAAAACGGTGTGAAAAAAGGGGCGCTAACAATTGTACGGTTATTGATGAGATGATTGGCAAATATTTATTCTATTTAATGAAATTTCCGGTATGAAATGAATGCACCTGATCCAGTGATGCCAGACAAAATGTGACAACACTGCGTCAGGCGCATTCATTTTATACCAGCGAAGCAAGCAAAGTCAGATAGCTTATAATAAAACACATTTTCATTTGTTTAGAGCAACAAAACTTAATGTCTTAAAACAGTTTAAAACTATATTTTTCAATATAAACCCCAGGACTTGATCTGCCTTACACACACTTAAAAATTCATAGGGATCAATCTGTAATGTCAGTTCTGAAAACTGCCAGTTTAAATTTAACCAGGCTATATGAAGTCCTGGAGCTATATTAAAATGTTATAGTTCTTGCAGTTTTTAATAAATATTTAAAATTCCTGTTATTCCATAGCTATAGCTGCTAACATATTAACACTTTCACGACCACTGACGTAAATTAACGTCATTTGAAAATCTGTAACTCCGCCAGTGGGCATTTTTTCTCAATTTGTATGTTATTTATTTCTTAAGTATGTACCCAATATTCATATTTTTACAATTAAATATACTATGGATGCAAATACTTTGATTAGAAAGAATGTCATTTTAATGTATATTCATTTGTAATATAAATCTGAATACCGAAAATTTTGTTCTGAAATGTTGTAACTTGGGAGAATACGCCCACAGGCGGAATTTACTGGCAAAAAGATAAAATCATGCGGTCGTGAAAGAGTGTTAATCATTTCCAGAGTATTTTTAGCCCCGCTTTTATTTTGTATCATTTTATTTATAGAGTAATTCCCTCCAATATATAATTACAATAAAAGAAGAATAAAATACTCTTTTAAAAAGAGTAATGCGAAATAAAGGCGGGACTAAAAATTATCCGGAACAAATTAAAATATTGGCAGTTGTGGTTATTCACAAAACAATACATTTTGCTGCAGAATCATTTTAAACAAGAGCGAAAATTGACTGGAGTAGATGTCGGAAAACTGCGGATTGCAAGCCGTATGATTTAGCCACTTCAGCGCTGCATTTCCACGAATTTATTTTGTTTTAGTGCCGGCGAACTGGGCGTTGGTTATTTTGACATTATTCCATTGTTTGACCATAGCCTCCTAAACTAGATACCTTCCGTGTGGCTCGGAAACTTGGCAACAATTCAAGTGGTAGACAGCGACACCTGGTACAGATTGCTCGACTTTTTTATTCAGTTCACCAATAATTTAAGAAGTGATATATGATATATCTAATCGACGTTTCTTCGATTCTATTCGTTTTTTATGTGTATCAAGTCCCCCTTAAAAATTTTTTTGGTGGCTGTTGAATAAAAAAGTCTCCCAATCTGTACCACGTGGCGTTGTCTACCACTTGAACTGCTGCCAAGTTTCCGAGCCACGCGAAAAGCATCTAGTTTAGGAGGCTATGGTTTGTTTGTATATATCCGTAATCATCAACATTTTAACCCTTATCGCTCGTATGTCCCTTCTGAGGGGACATTAAAAAATCGAGCCACGCCTTAAGGTGTTCCTCTGCAAATGAAATGTTATTTTTCTAAAAGATGTAACTATAGGCTACCTTTCGGCTACCGGAAAATTTTAACTGAAAAATTAATTTTATTTAATGATGAAGTAAAATAAAACAAATTATTGCAATTTTTCGGTAGCCAAAATGTAGTAAGTTGGAAACTATACATGTGACGTTTTAAAGGAACGCCAAAAGGCGTGTCTTACTATTAAAATTAGGAAAATATGCCGAACGTTAAGGGTTAATCGATTCCGGAGCATTTTTAGCCCCGCAGCATTTTATTTATAAAGTACTTGGCTCCAATATATTTAGCTCCTACGATAATATATGAAAAAAAATTCTCTTAAGAAGAAAGTGGTATGAAATAACTAATATGGCTAAAAATGCTCCGGAATAAATAAAAATGTTGGCATCTTTGATATATCCCAGGGGTCATTCTTTCCCCCTTTTTTCAGAACGTTCTCAGGTATTAGAAGCGTCCGCCTTTATTGCTACCAGCAATTTTATACAACAGTTTCCATAATAATTAATTATGACACTTTAGTGTAAAAATATCATAAATATTGCTGCATAAATATACTAATGGGAAAAAAAAAAGCGAAAATTTCTTATTTATGAGAGTGTCCTTAAAAGAAAGGTGGCCAGTACAATTCCTGATATCCATGAGACAAACCCATTTTTTTTTTTTTTTTTTTTTTCCCCCATGAAAGGATTTTATCAAAAGTAATTTCTGAATTTGTCTTATTGAGAAGAACCAGAAATCCTGTCTGAAATCAAAAACGATGACATGCAAACATGATTTATACGAACTTTTCAAGAAAATGCAAGGTCATTCATTGTTCACATCAAACACATGTTATGCCATACTTTAAATTTGATGCAAATAATATTTTTTTATCAATTAATTATAAAACATTATTAGACTGTCTCGCTTTGTACGATGTTAGTAACTACTTTAATTTAACTCAAAAAAACGTGATTCTTGAAAAGTAATGTGACCCTTGATAGAAATCTTACCCTTCGCACTTCTGATCTTTGGCTCTTTTGACTAATAAGGTTGCTTACCACTGAACTAGACCAATAATTGTTTGGCTTAACGCGCCAGTGCACGCCTTTTATTTGTTGAAATGGATTTGGATTTTCTTCTAAAATATATCATATAGAGATATTCGAAGTTACAAATACTAATTATTCACAATAATATTCCCTTTTATTGCTATCATAATAACAATTTACATTAAACAGCAATTAATTTATGAAACATTAATTATTTTTTTGTTTCGAATTAACACTTACGCATTTTTTTTTTTTTTTTTTTAATATTTGTATTGGTTAGGCTTGCATAAATATTTATTGCTATGATTTTTATAGCTCAAACAGGGTTCCCATGGCCCGATTTTTTCAAAGACTCTTACACCAGTATTATCTAAAAATAAATTCCTTCATAAGTGTACACTGTATACTTAAGAATAAATTTATTTTAAAATTATTCTGGTGCAAGAGTCCTTGAAAAAAGGCGTGACTGTGGGAACACTGTGAAAAAAAAAAAAAAAAAAAAAAGTGAGAATAAATTATGCATATTTATACAGGCCTCCCTGCGTTTCCTAAAATGTTACACTCATTATTTTATACTCACTTCCACAATTTTAACATAATGCTTTTAATCATAATGTTTCTATATCATAATAGACAAAAATTTTGAATAAATTATTTATATTGACGGAACCGGTCATAATATAATAAAATATAAATTCCAGGAACGCTGTGAGGCCTGTTTATATTTAATATCTGTTAATGGTTTTGTGGTAATATATTTTTTTTTCTCCCAGTTTAACAATAAAACTGCTAGAAATTTAGAATTCATTTCTCTACATTTTGATCCATATAAGAAAATTAATTGTATATTTATTCTACTTCTTAGGCTAATAATAATAATGCTAAGAGCAAATGTATGTACACAACTATTTCAATTAAAGAAGAAAGAATTAGAAAGAAAAAAAAAAACTTTTAAATTACTGTTTTGAATTTAGAACTTACTTAAAATATATTCTATTTATACACATACCATTAAAGCATTAATACTATTCCTATCATTGTTATAGTATTTTCCTAAAAGTAATATATTTCATATATTATGTTATTTTTAAATATTTCGAAACAGATTATTTTATTATTATTATTATTATTTTTTTTTTGTATCTATGATAAACAATAAAGCCATTATTATTAAAGCGATAGAATTTTATTTGCTCTTCTCTCAAAATACTATTAACTATAGAATCAAAAGCTTCTCATAAAACATTTATAAAAGTTTTAAAAATTATAATGTATGAATATATAGCCGAAGTGCTTTAATATTTTAAACCTTTTTTTTTTTTTTTCTTAAGAAAATAAAATACTAATTCCAACTTTCATGAGAATTCTTCCTAAGTAAAAATTGTTTATCGTTTCCGAAGTTAATTGTTTTCTTTAATAACATGTTTATAAAGAGGGATTTCTTTTAGTTGATATAAAATATTATTAATATTTTGCTTTGCATTGATTTAACTTATTTTAATTGCCTAGAAATTAAATATTATAGCTTATAATAATATAAGCTTAATATTTAATATTAAACTTACCATAATATAACAGCTTAGTTTAAGTCATTTCTTTAAAATCTTTTAACCTCTTTTTTTTTAATGAGCTTGCTTAAAGTCAAACAAGTACTTTTCATATAATTAAATGCTATATTTGTAAGAAAGATAAAATTTCCTTCACCGATTATAAAATACACTTTTAATGTAAATAGATTTACTTACAGACAAGAAATAGGATATAGGAGAGTCTGTTGGACTACCTAGTTGCTAACAACTTGGTCGATAAGGTGATCAACTAATCATAAAAAGGAGCCACATAAATAAAGAGCCTATCATAGAAATTGAATTAAGAAAGAGAAATTTATATATATATATATATATATATATATATATATATATATATATATATATATATTATCTATAAAATAATTTAATAAGAAAATGAATTAGTTAGTTAAAACAATTTAAATGACGGAGCAGAGATTAAATATATATATATATATATATATATATATATATATATAATGTGGGAATTGTTTTCAGCATTCCATAATTGCCAACATTTTAATTTATTCCGGAGAATATTTAGCCCCGCCTTTATTTCACACCGCTTTTGTTTTCTTTTTTTTTAAGAATATATTTTTCTTATTTTATAGTGGAAAAAATTATTCTGTAAATAAAGGCAGTGCTAAATATGTCTGAAAATAAACTAAAATGTTGACAACTATGCTGGATTCTACGAAGATTAGAGAGTGGTTCATATATATGTATATACATTTTTTTTTTTTCAATTTTTAATTATTTACTTACTTATTTTATGTAAATAAATGTAAAATTAAGTTAAAAAAGAGATGTATCAAGTTAGAGCCAAATGGCCATAGCCAAGACAAGAAAAAGTATATATATATATATATTGAGATTTGTGTTTAGTGTAGAAGGCTGAAATGTTATCCATCGAAAAGTATGTCAATTTTTTTGGAAACCATATCGAATTGCTTAATAATAGTAAATATTGTTTAAACAGTATCTCTGCATTTTTTAGTTATCAAGATATGTTTTTAGGTGATATATGATTTTATTAGTTTTGAAGGTCGAGAATTAGGGAGAGAAGGGAACCCATGGCTAAGCCTTCAGATTGACGATAAAATTCTCTTTAAAATGAAAAAGTAGTTTGTGATAAACAAAATGCAGGTGAAAGAAATTAATTCTTTTCTTTCAAATCTTGCATTTCATTTGTCTTTCAAATCTTGTATTTCCCAATTCTCGCTGATATTTACATGCATTATTTTGAAAGTACACTTTTGAAGAAAATGTCTTTCACTTTGTGTACCCATTACGTCGATAATACCTTCACGCTTATCGATACATCTCTTCACAATATTGACCTTAACTTACAAACTATAAATTCTACAGACAATCATATCCAATTCATATATGAAATAGAAAATAATGCCTCATTTCCATTCCTCGATACTCGCACTGTAGACAGTGCTGCCAGATTTGAGGGAAATTTTTATTCAATAACCACCGTTAAATTTAATTTGTAACGATTAACTAATTACTTCGACGATTTCTGCAAAAAATGTTTCGAACCAATTACGAAACCGTTCCAATTAAAATTTAGTGGTGAGTGTTAAATAAAAATTTCCCTCGATCTGGCAGCACTGACTGTAGATGTTTTTTCCACCACTGTCTATTGTAAAATTTTTGCACTCTCTCTACCTCCCCATGTGCGATCATGTCACTCACCGACCTAAAATATGGCAGCTGTCTATTCTTTCGTTAACCGTGCCCTTAATATCTGTTCCGAAGCTGTTTTATTAGGCTCTGAAATCAAATATCTGAAAGCCATAGCAATTGACAGAGGCAATTGACAGAATTTTTAATAAGTTTTTTGGCAGTTTTTCGTGAGGAAACTTGAAAAAATTTTCTGCAAAGAAATCCTGGTGTTACAAAACCATACAAGTTGGCACCTATGCTACCGAAACAGCTGTCTGCTTCCCAATTTTTTCTGTTTTGCCGCTCTATACGTTGTAGGTTTTACTTTGTTTTAATAATCCAGCACAAAGTCTTCTTATAATAAATTTTGTATCGTAATATAAAAGAAAAGACTCAATTTATTAAATTTTCACTTTAACTTAAATTTATTTAAATAAAAAATAAAATTTCAAAATAAAACTAAAGATTAAAGTGGCTTTTTGTTTCTGTTTTTATAAAGCGAGGAAATGCATTCTGCATAAATTCAAAGCTCTAAAAATGCTAGGAGTAGATATAAGGGAGCAGATATTTATTAAATCTTGGGTTTTTAAAATCTGTGTTGCTAGGTTTTTGAGATGGTGAGGAATAGATTGCGTATAATTTCAAGTCCTTAAAATTATTAGTAGGGAAATAAGGACAGGTATTTAGAAGAATTAAAATAGAGCTAGATGATACAAAAGTCGTGCTAACAGGTATTAAGGGTCATGAATCGATTGTGCATACACTACAAAAAAAAAAAAAAAAAAAAAGAAAAAAAGAAACTGTATCTTCGCTCTCAAAATCGAGATGTAAATTTTACGGGTAATCCGTATTTTTTGTGCTTCAGTTTGCCGTATTATCCGCAATTTATCCTAATTTTCCCGTAAATTTTGCGATAAACCGCGAAACCGTCTAAATGAGTTTCAATTTTTTGCAGCCTTTTTTTCGAAGCTGTAAAATTAATAGGAGGATGGGAGAGCAGATAAAAATTTTAAATTGGAGCTTAGGCTTTAAAATACTTTTTTAGGGGTGAGGAATTGATTGCGTATACTTTCGAAGCTGAAAAATTGTTAGCGGAATATAGGGAGCATATATTTAACAATCTTAAAGTAAAACTGTGGCTTGAAAATCCGCCTATGTAACTAGGTTCTTTTATGTGAGGAATCGATTGTTAATACTTTCGAAGCTGAAAATCTTATTGGGGGAGATGAAGACAGTTATTTTAAAATTTGAAATTTATCTAGGAGCCTTAAACCCGGGTTTCTAAGTTTTGGGTATTGAGACTCTATGGAACTTACTTTTGAGGCTGTAATTAAAAGGGGGAGATAACCAGAGGTAACTCCGACCAAAGTTCATGTGCTAATGCTGTAACTTCTACGTGAGCACTTAGGTAAGGTGCTGTTCAGTGGCATCGCGTTAATGACGTTTTTGGTCATCTCTATGCCAGTGGTTGGAAACAGTGTATTGTAATGGAATATGTATTTATCTTATTGGTTGATTCGCCTTTTTTATAGAGCAACGTAGGTATGACGACATTGACCGAAACGTCACTCACACGACACCGCTGGTGCTGTCACAGGTAGTTTGGATCCAGACCCAGCATGAAGCGATCGGAAAAGACATTGTCGAAGACATCGCATATTCGAACTGAAATTTTGTCCGATTTTAAAGTTTTATTTATTTATTTATTTAAATGTTTTGAGAATTTATATTAATAAGTGATATGAAATTTTATTATTAAGTGATTTGATAATACATTAAAGTAATATGAAATTTATTAATAAGTGATACGAAATTATATTAACAAGTGATATGAAAAAATAAAAATCAAATAATGTTAAGATTTTTCTGTGGACCACTAGTGATACACGGACCACTGGTTGGCGATCACTGTTCTAAACTACATAGACATAGAGGCCAACATTTTAATTTATTCCGGTGTATTTTTCGCCCCGCTTTATTTCGCACCACCTTATTTACGCAAAAATTTTCTCCAATATCGTACTTGCCAACATCAGAGCTGCCAACCTAATCCGGCAAATTGTTAGTACCGCCCCATTTTCTACACCACTTAATTTTTAGAATGTTTTTCTCCTTAATTCATCATAGATACATTTGAAGATAATTGCTCTAAAAATTAAGGGGCTGTACTAACAATTTGCCGGCTCTGCAACATCCTAATTAATATTCGTAGTTCTGTTAGCCCAGCCCTTTTTTTCACACCAGTAAATATCTAGAGTAATAATCTGGAAATGCAATTAAAATTAAATAAGAAGAAAACTACTCCACAAAAATACTTGTATGAAAAAGGAGGCGGGGCTAAAAATACTACGGAACATTAATTGAGTCGGCAAGTATGCCAATATACAACTTTAATAAAATAAGAAAAAACTACTTTTAAAAAATAAACAACATTTTAATTAAAAAATAAATTTTAATTAAAATGTTGGCATGTAAAGAAAACATACAAAGAAAACGCAATGGTTATTTTTGTAAGAAATTTTATATGGATTAATTTGGTAATTGTGATTTGTTTCTCTAAATCCTATAGTTTTCAACATATGTAATAAAAAGTGAAAAGTGGCCCCCCTTGAAATATTCCCCTGCCCTTGATCATCCCCCCCCCCCACGGCCGGGGATTTCAAAATAGATAAATAGGCTGTCATTCGATTGATTAAAATAATTAAAGTATTTGATATCAGACTATTTTGGCGCACAACTCAAGTTCATATTTAAGTAATTTTCTTTTGAATTTTCCTGTACATGTATTATCCCAGGGCTACCACAGGCAAGTCCATTTTTATTCTTTTCGCACCATTATTTCTAAAAAAAAAAAAAAAAAAAAAAATTAAATTATATTTATGCAAGTAAATCATCAATGGTCGTATAAAAATAAAAGATGTCAGCGCTTTTTTTTTTTTTTTTTTTTTTTTTTTTAATTTGCGGCAGCACTGAATTCATAACTACTGATATCCTTATTAAATATTCCGTAGTATTGCTAGTACCCGCGTCTTTTTCACACCACTTTACTTTCAAAGTAATTCTCTCAAATGTTATAATAGTAATAATAATAATAAACTGGTGTGAAAAAAAGCGGACATTAACAATACCATGGAATATTGATTAGGATGTTGGCAGCTATTGTTATGTAAGTTTCATAACTCCTGTAAGATTGTGTGATTTGACATTTTTTTTTAAAACTCTAAATTGTTTCTAAAATAGTATTATAGGTCTCAACAATGCGTTCGCTACTAAATAGTCATATACTAAAAGTCATACTTATAATAAAACACCCACACTCTTTACAAGAAGACAAAAGGTTTTATCTATTATAATTTATATTTAAAAAAGAATAATAATAATAATAATAAATAAATAAATAAAAAACTTTCTGCTAAATGTTAACATGTTAAGTTGTTCCAAGAAAGACAACACCGATTCATAATAAAAATGTTGATTCCGTTTCTAAAGAATAAAGCACGGTTGTTTTAAACACCATATTTTTCTTTATTTATAATACCTTATTAATTTCCCTTTCATGTTTTTCAAAAAGGAATTTTCATTTAATATTTAAATTAATATATATATATATATATATATATATATATATATATATATATATATATATATATACATATTTAACGTGTTTTTTTTTCGCTTCGTCAATGTTTAAGTGAATTTTGGTTTATTTCGAAGGATTAAGAGATGGATGTATTGGACGATTAAAAGTAATCAATCTACAGAGTGTCAATAATTCTTTAAATAATGATTTTCAAAATGATAAATAAGAAGAAATCAATTTTCAGTTTGTAGTGCTTTTGGAAATTTGATGAACTCGTATCGAGTACATAAAATTTTTATTTTAGAGTTCGTAAAAAAAAAAAAAAAAAAAAAAAAAATGATAATGTAAAAAAAAAAAAAAAAATCTGATAATGTATAAAAAAAAAATAAAAATAAATAAATAAAATATTTAAAAGTGTACATCACAATGCTTATTTAAATTTTAGATATCCCTAAACTGATTTATTATTATTATTATTATTAAATCTTTTTTCAAAATCATATTTTCATAAATATTTTATCATATTTCAAATATCTTTTAAAATTTCATTACAAGTGAATAAGTTGATAATTTTTCAAATGCAAAAATGCAAGAGGAAAATCCGGTTTCTGTTAAAAGCTATTTACGTTCGAGCCAGTCAGATGATGATCTTTCAATAAACAAGCAACTCATTAGTTAAGTGATTATTGATGTATAAAGAAAAAAAAAAAACCTTTCTGTTCCTTAATTAATTACTTAATGTCTGAAATTTTCTGAAAAGAAAGAAATAATAATAACAGTTTTTAATAAATGCCCTGAAATATTTTCTTTTGTGCTATTCTTAATTATTTCGTGATGCTGTTAAATAAGTTAGTTATTCTGTACAAAAAAAAAAAAAATAAAAGTCATATTTTAAAATTTTAATGAAGTATGTAGGATATAATACTAATTTTTTAGTTAAGAAGACTTTAGGAAGATATTCTTAATGCAGCGTTTTTCAGTAAAAAGGAAGAAGGGGCGGGGGGGGGGGGAGATGCCATTTAAATTCGTCGTACATTGAAAACTGTTAATAGGAAATGATTTTGAAAAATATTATGACAAATACAGCATTTATAATGTGTTCATGTAGAAGATGTCTTATATTTCAAAGTTAAGATGCATTTCTTTATTTGTGAGAGCAAAAAATATGTTAATTGCAAAATTGATTTAAACATCAAAACTATAAATAACACAGATATATTACAGGGTTGCCATTTTCGCCTCCTTGGTAACAAACTGGCTCTAAATGAAGGTGGTTGGCTCCGAAATTTTGTGTTTGGCTTCGAAAAGCAATTGGCTCCAATTCTGGCTCCATTTCTTGTAAGTGTTATTTTGGGAAAAAAATATTATTTTTCTCTTTACCACTGTTTGTTGACACAATTCTCGAGTAAATTCAGAAAAATTATGATATTAAATAAAAAGAAAAGAGAAATATTGAGATGGTCATACCTTCAATGTTTTCCATTTTATTTTTTACTGAATAAATAACTATACTTTTCTACAAAATTTGTGTAAAAATCTTTCTCGAATGGTATTCTTCCTTCTACGTATGTCTTTCATAATCCCATTGTGCATATATATTCAGTATTCAGTCAGTGGTTATGAGATTATATATATATATATATATATATATATATATATATATATATATATATATATATCAGAACTCACTAAGTAAATAATATCTTTCATTAAAATAAAAAATATTTTGATTGTAAGTTTGCATGTGTGTTTGCATATTTAGTTAAATGTTTTGGTTTTTCGGACTTTGGGAGTAAGGCCGATTGATTGTGCCCTGGGGTCCTAGGTCTGAGGGGAGGGCCCTTCGTGGAACATATTTAGTTGAAAGACGACATTTTATGATTAGTGAAACTCTATTAAATATTATACATTATATTTAAAACTTTATATATATATATATTTATTTATTGGTTTATTGTATATGTTACCGCTAAAGTGCAGAAATTAGTTAATCTGCAGACTAGCTAGGTAATCTGCACGTTAACTAGGCCGATCCGTTAAAGTAAGGAAAATTGTTTCATTTCTCAAATTACCTAGGTAATCTGCGAATTACCTAGATAATCTGCACATTACCTACTAGGCACTCGTTATAATGAAAATGAGATCTCTGATGTTGTAATTTTATAGCACGCTGTGCTGTATTTTTTTTTTTTTTTTTTTTTTTTCGGAAAAAAAAAAAAAAAAAAAAAAAAAAAAAGAAGATTAGTTTTCTTTTCTTTCTTTCTTTACTTATTTCAACCTGCATGTGTTTTAAATTTTATGACTTTTAAAGTTATATTTGCTTTAATTTTTTTAATCTTTTTTATTCTGTCAATATAAGTTTAGAGATGTTATGCATTTTTAATATGAAATATAATATCTTTAAACATTTAAATAATAATAATTTAAAAAAAATGTTTTATTAACAACTTATATTGTTATTATTAGTTTTAAAAAAAATTATGCATCAATTTTTTCTTCGCTATAGAAATATTAAAATAGACAAATAGCATTATTTAAGAAGTACTTCAAATAATTAAAACTGCTTTAATATTTTTTAGAACGCATAAAAATTAAAATGACAGTTTTCCAATGTTTTATTAAACTATATTTTGCAGCATACATACGTATATCAAATATATTAATTTTATAATAATAATAATAATAATAAACTTTATTAACACATTTTACGTGATAAACTACAACGAAATTATCTGAAAAAGCGAACAAAATAAATAAATAAATAAAACTATAATCATGATATATAAAATGTATAAAAGAAACTTGAAAGAAAGAAAAAAAAAATTGTAATGAGAAATGCTAAAAAATGCACGGAAATTTCATATTAAGTATTTATTAAATAATGTCATAATATTTTTCAGAATTAAAAATTAATACTATTTTTTTCATTTTTTTCTGTAACTAATAGTAATTTAAATCAATTTTAAAATAAATTACTTTTTATAAAGTTGTAATTTAATAGTTTTATTTCGGGAGGAAATAATTACTGTGTTGTACATTTAATATTCATAATTTAAAATGGAATTTCACGAGAGATATCTTTTAATACAAATTAGATTTCATTAACAAAATGCAGACCCTTATCAAATTTATATTGACGGAATTAAAAAAGAGAAGAAATAAAATCAAAATTAAAACAATTATAACTTACTTATTACTTTAAATTTTGTGTTTGTCATAATAAGAAACTTAATCACCTCCACGTTTTGTTTTGCGTTGTTTATCATAGCAGAGCGGAAGGGGTAAAAGTTTTAGTTATGTTTGAAGGTCATTCGCTTATCTGTATCACATGACTGTTTGACGTCATTGTGAATGTAAAAAAACTAAAGCTCGAAAGACACATTTAAACTTTAACGATACAGAAGCCGCTAATGTGCAGATTACCTAGTTAAAATGCGGAAAACTTTTGATTCCGCACTTTAACGGGCCATTTTAGTTAATGTGTAGATTAGCTAGGTAATCTGCACATTAACGGATTTCGAGCTTTAACGGTAACATATACACTTTACATTGGACGTTTAAATTAAATTAATGCATGGAACGCTGCCTTTTTCTAGATTTGGTTTTCATTTCGAATTTTCAAATTTCAAGCTCAACATAACATGCCTCTTGAACTAAAAATAATTACAAGATAAAAAGAACTTTTTATATACAATGTTGTTAAATTTTCTGGTGAGTCATATAAACGCTACCGAAGGCAGCGGGAACCCGGAACAATTGGCTAAAAGTATTGAAAATTTCATAGTTATCGTGTTTTGAGCTATTATAAAAGTTTCAAATGGCCAGAAAGTTTAGCTAGCCGGGAAGTTAGTTAAAAATCGATTGCAAGCCTTGTACTGTTAACGCTGCCGAAGGCAGCAGGAACCCGAAACAGTTGGCTAAATGTATTAAAACAATGCATTTTCACTGTGTTCTGAACTATTCTGAAAGTTTCAAATGTCTAGCTAGTCGGGAAGTTAGTTAAATAAATTTTCTGTAGAATCATATAAACGCTGCCGAAGACAGTAGGGACCTCAAACAGTTGACTAAAAGTATTAATAAAAATGTATTGTCACCGTGTTCTGAGCTATCCTGAAAGTTTCAAATGATTAGCTACTCGGGAAGTTAATTAAAAATAGATTGTAAGATTTGTACTGGGCAAACAAACAAACAAGAATCGAAGTTATTAAAAACATGGTAAAACAAAATGATTTCGAAGTATTCAAAATATGAAGTGTTAAAGAAATTTTATAAAAAAATAGTTAACCGAACTATAAATAGCGAACTATAATAACCAGAATTACGCGTTTTTTAGAGAGAGCATCAAAATTGTGCATAAAGGAAACGTCATTAACGACCACGAATCGTCATAGATAGATAGAGTGTGGCGCCATCTTTTCGTAGATAAAAATCAAGACTGAGATATCAACAGTCGTCGTCCACTATTAGCAAGGGGCACCGACGAGGCGGAGGATCCTCCGGCGAAAGAGCTTTCTGCCAAGTGACGAAGCAAAATAAAGGTATTTACTTAGTTAAATATGAAATATACTTTGTTTTTTTAAAACAGCTTTTTGAATAGTAAACCGATTTTTATTTATTTATTTATTTATTTTTTAATGGTGCATTACAAGAACAACTGAAGTTCATAATCCAAGAACACAATATCTTTTTACTGCAGAGCCTGATTAAGGGGGAAGCACACATTATTTATACTTACACCGTTATTTTTTTAACAAATACGTTCCTCCTATAATAAACACAAAATTCTCCTTAAAAATTATTTTAAAAGAATTCTGGTGTCTAATAACGGTGAGTAAATTGGATTGTTTTACACCGCTCATTTATCATAAAAAATATTTTCTCGGCAAAGCGTGAAATTTCTATGACATGAAGTAAAAAAATAATTGTAAAAATATTCCGGTGAGAGCGGAGATAATGTGTGCTTCCCCCTTAATCAGGCTCTGCCCTACTGTATTTGAATCTTCAAGTCAAGTGTAAACCGATGTTGCCAACTTAAATTTTGCTATGTCCCCAAGGACAGCATAAAATGCCCCTACATTTATGATAAAAGTCCCTACTTTAGTGCTCAGGATATCTGTATGAAGAATTTGCGTTCTCAGGATATCCTGAGGATGTCCTGAGGAAAATGGGTATCACCAAAAAGTCCCTATTGCGTCCCTTCATGTTGAAGAAGACTTCTTAAATTTCTTATGCATAGGGATAAATCCCTAGAGTTGGCAACATTGGTGTTGGCTCTTTTTTGGCTTTATTTTGTTAGCGTTTGGCTCCATTTGGCTCTATTTCTGAGAAAGTTTCGCCTCGTTTGAAAAATATGACCTGGCAACCCTGATACAGGAACATACAGAGTTCCCAACTTTTTTAATTTCATCACGAGCATTTTTTGCTCCACCTTCTTTTCGCATCAGAAATTTTGAAGATTATTTCTCTTTTATATGTGACAACGATTAAATAAGAAGAAAATCATTTTTAAAAATTAAGAGGCATTTATTCACATGCTCGTGAATAAATTATAAAGGTTGGGAACTCTGTGAACATACTTGACAACATATTAATTAATATTCCGTAATATTGTTAGCCCCGCCTTTTTTTTTTTTTTTTTTTTTTTCACACCAGTATATTTTTATAGTATTTTTCATCTCATTTAATCGCAATTGGATTCAGAGAAAATTACTCTAGAAATTTACTGGTGTAAAAAAAAAGGCGGGACTAACGATACTACGGAATATTAATCAGTATGTTGACAGACATGCATGACTGGTAATATAATTAAAAAAAAAAAAAAAAGTAAATAAGTTTGTGCTGATTCGTTTTGCGTTGATATTATCTCACGATGCAATGACAGCTCAAAATGTAGTCAAGAAAATTTATAGCATAGCTCATACGTGTTTAACACTAAACCTACCACGACGGGTCAAATGACCCATTTTAAACTTTTTGTCAGAATTTCTTGCAAATAACATTATCACATCGTCCATATTTCATGCACCAAATTGTGCTAAATATAATATTTTTGCTATACACAGTAATATATATTACAGTTTAAAGACGTGTCACTTGACCCGCTGTGGTAGGAATAGGTATGCCTGAAGTATCGGTAGGTTTAGTGTTAATTTATCTACATATTTCGTTCTGAAACCACAATATTTATATTATATATAAATATATATATATGTGTGTGTGTACAGTCGTGAATTATGGAAATTTGCAGACGAGGTCAATGTATGAATAAATTGTATTTTTATTTATTTTATGAAAAGGTTAGTATTATTCCAAAACTAATAAATAAACAATTCATAAAACTTAATAACTTATGAGATCGATAATAAGACAACAGCATGATAGCTGGTAAGAAAACAAATGATAATTTCGATCTAAATATCAATAATAGTTTCCTTTTCCTTCAATATAGATTTTTTTTTTTTTTTTTTTTTGGGGGGGGGGGGGGGCAAAATTATGAGAAATAAGAGTAAGTTATTGCGTAGAATATGATGACAAAAATGTATTTCTATAACTCTCAAATAAAACATTACCTTAATTATTGTATAATTTGTTTGCATAAAAAATATCTGCGAAAAAACTTACTTTTTAAACTATTTCAAAATTCAAATCACATTAAGTCTTATAGTAAGTACTAAAATGAGAAATGTGGCTATATATATATATATATGGTAACTGATTTATATTATAATATCTGTTAATATTCAGAGCCTGATTAAGGGGGAAGCACACATTATTTATACTTACAGTGTTATTTTTTAACAAATACTTTCCTCCTATAATAAACAGAAAATTCTCATTAAAAATTATTTTAAAAGAATTCTGGTGTCTAATTACGGGAAGTAAATTGGATTGTTTTACACCGTTCATTTTTTATAAAAAATATTTCCTCGTCAAAGTGTGGAATTTCTATGACATGAAGTAAAAAAAAAATTTTTTAAATATTCCGGTGAGAGTGGAGATAATGTGTTCTTCCCCCTTAATCAGGCTCTGTTAATATTACTAATTTATTCCGTAGTATTAGTAACATCAGGATTTTTTTCATATTACTTTCTCGGAAAAGGAATTTCTCTACAAAAAATGTGGTATGAAAGATGGGTACTAACGGATACTACGATGCTACAGAATACATTAGAAATTTTGACTCGTATGATTTTAATGCAAATAAAGTTTATCAAAGAAGTCATAATGATCAATAATTAGAAAAGAAAATAATATGCATAAAAAGGAAACATTATCAAAAAAAAAAGTTTAAATAAATAAAGATGAAGAAATATTAAAAAAAAATGCTATCGTTTTGAAAATATAGATAGTAATAATTTATAAAGAAGACATAATCAAATTTGACAAAAAAACGTTTCTTTACAGGTATAAATTCAACTATTTCGCAGTAGTTTATTAAACTGAGAAAAATGATTACTAAATTTTTCAAAATTCTTTATCGAGATATAAAAAGCAGAAAAAATGTCATTTACTTTCTGATTTTTTTTTTCTTTTTTTTTTTTTTTTTAATACAAATGATCGACTTTTTCTCAGTGAAGATGAATAAAAATGAAAAATTTTCTATCAAATCATCGGAAACTTTTCAGCCTGAAAAATCAATAGAGTAGATATTTCGAAAGAAAATACATTGCACAGAAAAGAAAGACAAATAATCAATCACAGGCAAGTTATTTTATTTCATACGATGCGGATTTTTTTTTTCCAGGTTATATTATCTTCATCTTTGATAAGTTCGTATCAAAGTAAAATGTAATATTCTTGTAGAAAAAAAAAAAAAAAAAAATGATAACATGCTTATGCTATCTCTTGTTAACATAGTTTTTTCTTTTTCTTTTTTTTTTTTTAATGCAGATATTAAGCATGTTTCGGGATAAATTGAAAGGTTATCTTCAATTTACTGGGTGTCCCATAAGTCTGTAGACATTTTAAATATTTAATAGGTAGTATTGAACGTTGTTTGCGAAAATGTTACTCTCGTAAAAAAGTTTTTTTTTTTTTTTTTAGTTACAATTTTCTTTGATAGAGGGCGTTGTACGAGAGGAGATAACTCATTTCTATGAAAAACTATATTTATTTGCCTGCAAATATTTACAAACATATAACTCCTGTTTTTTGTGTTTGCCATCACCACAAATTACAGTTTGCAAATAAGTTAGAACACCGCTAATTGCAGCATCAGTCAGCGATTCTTAGCTGAGTTAAAACATCTTCAACAATAACGCTTTATCCACCAAGTCAGAATCACAATTATAACTGCATGCATGCATAAGTACGAGGGAAAAATAAGAAATGAGCTGTTAATCGTAAAAGCATGCAATTTATACGACTATTGCAGAGTTGCAATATTCAATATTTTAATTTATTCCGTCTTTATTCTATACCACTTTTTTTTTTCAACAGTAATTTTTTTTCTATTTTATCGTTGTTATATATTGAAAAAAAAAAATATTCTAAAAGTAAACTGGTGCGAAATAAAGGCGGGGCTAAAAATGCACTGGAATAAATTTAATTGTTGGCAACTATGCTACTTGATATATTTACATGTAAAGGGTTGCCAACATTTTAATTAATTTTTTAGCCCCTCCTTTATTTCTCACCACTTTTATTTTAAGAGTAATTTTTTCTTATTTTACAGGGATGGAACACGGGCGCAGAATTCATACCACTATCAATATAAGAAAATTTTCTACCTCTTGAATCGACGATACTATAGGTGGAGAAATTTCTTAAACAGATTCCGGTATGAATTCTGCGCCCGTGTTCTATCCCTGATTTTATCGTAGTTTTATATTGGAGAAAAGGTTTCTATAAATAAAGTTGTGCGAGATAAAGGAGGGGCTAAAAATGCTCCGAAATAAATTGAAATGTTGGCAACCCTGCATAAAATATCTGTTCCTCCCTTCACAAAAATAGGGGCTAAAAGTGATTGTGGATAAATTATAAAAGCTGGGAACTCTGCTTAGTACCCTGGCGTAGCCAATCGACTTCAACAATCGGTCTTGATGATCAAAACGGCCTCCTCTTCTTCTTTTCTGTTGAACCATATATGCAAATTTAGTTTTAGGTAAATTTTACAGTCTCCAGAACTTCCACATTCTAAAGTATTTCATCTATACGCGAATTGTTTTTACCAATTCATTTTACATCTTTTATTTTCATTTTCTCTATCGCAAATTAAATCTTCCTTTAAATTAAATTCCCTGAATTCATAAGAGTTTATAGATCTAAAGTTTTCCTTTTTTCTTACTTTTTTTTTTTTTAAGTAGAAAAAATTAAGAATTAAAATTGCGCAAAGCATCTAACTTAATTTTATTCTGAATATAAATACTAAAATATCGGTAAACTTTAAAAAGCGTAATGCTATACTTAATTGTTGATTAACAACCTCACATAAAAAAAAAATAATAATAATAATAATAATAAAATTAACAGGGTGGCAACAGACCCGCCTTTTTCCTTGATTTTTTTCCCCAGTAGATTTATATAATAAGTTTTTACTTAACCAAACAAGGAAACTTATTACTAAAAACTCCGAAAGAAAAATACTGGTGGAAGAATAAGGGAAAAAATTTGACTTGTCGCCACCCTGATTAAATACTTTGCAACATAGGTGCCCAATTTCTCGTTTTTCAAGGGAGACTTAATTCTGGAAACTTTTTTTTCAGTTTACTTAATCGTCAAAATATATGTGACATATTCCTTTTAAAAATTAGTGGTGACAAATCTGTTCAAAAAGTTAAAAATGTTGGCAGCTATGCTTAAGATATTGATTAAACTTTCACCGTTATTATTTGATGATGTAAATGCAATAATGGTTTAGAGGCAGATCACATACTACTATTAAATTTAAGATTTTTGTTGTATTTGCAGGATGCTTGAAATCTTATTTTTTTTTGTAAAGTTACGACTGTTATAATGGTCATTGAACAGCAATAAAAATACTCCTTATAAAACACCTTTCATGTATGAAATTAAATTCTTTAAGTAGAGTTGGATGACTTTACTTTTATTTGCCAAATTTGCACATTAAACATTCTACGAATCAAAATAAGCATTCTTGTCGTATACCTGGTTGTATTTATAATTTATTCCAGAATAGTGTTAGCCCCGTCCTTTATTCACACTTGTGTCATCTTAGAAAAAATGTTCTCTAATACGTTATTACTATGAAAGAAGAAGAAAAATATTTCGAAAATATACTGGTGCGAAAAAAGGGCATGGCTAAGAGCCCTCCGGAATAATTTATAAATGTTACCAGGTATGTTGTCGTAAATTTATTTTTAATGCTTACTTTTTGACTTTTTTAACAGAAAGATTCGGCCAAATTATAGTATTACTATTTCACTAGATGTGAAAGTAACAGTCTAAATAGCGTAAAATTATTATATATGCAAATGCTAAAAAGAATTTTATTTAAGAATTTCGCAACCGCTGACATAGATTCACGTCATTTGAAAATCTGTAACTCCGCCAGTGGACATTTCTTTTGCAATTTACTTCTTAAAAGTATACCCAATATAATTATTTGTACAACTTATATACTACGCATATAAATACTTTGATTAGAAAGAGTATATATATAATGTATATCAATTTGTAATATGAATTTGAATACAGAAAATTTATTCTGAAATATTTTAACTTGTGAGAAAAACGCCCACACATTGACCTTACTGTCAAAAAACGAAAAAATGCGGTCTCCAAAGTGTTAAGAAAGTTATATACGTAATATCTCCAAAAAATTCATACCCCAATAACAGAAGTATATTCTTTGGAAATAAATGACGTACCGATATAAATAAATTAATTACATTTATCTATTCTCAAAACTAATTACAGTTTATAAATAATAAAATGAAAAGAAAATGTATTCAAATATACCTTACCCATTTCTGAAAACTTCAGAAGTGAACATTGCTGATTACAAATTCTACCCAGCTTTTATCGTATTTGTTTAGCTGAAATATTTCTATGTAGCCTAAAAAGAAAAGATTTCAGCTGCTCAGATTTTTATTGAGTATTTGCCTTTCTTTCTACGCTTGATTAAGATTCAGGGACAATTGGTAAGTGAATTGTTGGAAATTGTGTACACTTTATAAAAAAGGTATAGATGATATAAAAGGAACTTCAAATGAAAAGGTTTCAGAATATATAATATGCAAATATAGCAGTTTTAGATTTCATTTTGAAAGAACAATAGGTTAACATTTTTCGCAAAAAATTAAAAAAGTGTTCCACTTTATTCACTGAAATCCATTTGAAATTTTATATAGCTTTAAAATAAATATATGGGCGCTTGATTCCGATAAGTAGAAAAATAATCGGGTGTGTACAGATTGGAGATTAAGGGGTGGGATAACGAGTACTGTTACGCAAACCTATGTTAAAACAATTCAAATTAGGCTACGGAGTAGCTTTATTTGACAAGTAATTCTGTGTTAGGGGGACTACCGACCCCTCAACCACCCGTTTCACTACTGTACCTACATTTATATAGATTTTGAATCTGATATTAAATTCAAAAGTTCATTTAAAATTATTGAGACAACTTTCACACCAACATTCCTTGAAACTTATCAGTTTTTATCAAACTTTTCTAGTAACAAACACATAAACTTCAAAATACAACATTTAAACCGCCTGAAATTATTTATTTTTAATTTATTCTATCAGACGCAGACAAAGGTCAAACGTTCAAAAATGACTTCTCGTATTCAGGAAGCCTCAAAACGTATAAATATACAAAAAAACAAGCGATGAATATTTAGCTTAACAAAACACATTATTTACCATAAGGCTATGAGGAATTAATTTCAATTCCTGAGCAACTTCCATGGACATTGTAAAGTATTATAGTGAAGCACTTCCACTTACAAATAAAAAAAGAATGTTATGGCTTAAATATAGACAGCCTTGTATATCTTCTGAAAGTTATATACACATCACATGGTCAGAGCCTGATTAAGGGCGAAGCACACATTATTTATACTTACACCGTTATTTTTTAACAAATACTTTCCTCCTATAATAAACAGAAAATTCTCATTAAAAATTATTTTAAAAGAATTCTGGTGTCTAATAACAGTGAGTAAATTGGATTGTTTTACACCGTTCACTTTTTATAAAAAATATTTCCTCATCAAAGCGTGGAATTTCTATGACATGAAATAAAAAATAATTGTAAAAATATTCCGGTGAGAGCGGAGATAATGTGTGCTTCCCCCTTAATCAGGCTCTGCACATGGTGCACATATATATATAATCCTATATTAATAACACATGGCAAAACCTGCAGTTCACTTCCATCAATTTTCAAGTATTGTCGTTCTATAATCTAGTTATTTTGTGTAGCCCTCTAAATGAACAGTGAATGATTTCTATACCATATTCTACAAGAAACCGGTTTTTGCGTATATAATATATATATATATATTCGTTTCATTTGATTTAGTGAGTTCTATAGATGTTAAACTCTATTTACCTGCAATCTTCCCCATAGACGTAGTGTATTTGAATTTTCTTGGGTGTCCCTACACAGGAAATATTTTCTTGATCTCAACGAAAAGTTTAGTGTAGCATCCCTATATCATACATATATAGAATAGCAAGTTTGGACTTCCTGGTATAATTTGCTTTTGAGATATGCAGATAACAGACAGACACACACAGAGAGAAACCGACATACACGCAGACAAACCGCTAAAAATATGATTTTTAGATTCAGGGCACCTGAAAACGAGTAAATAAAAAAAAATCAATTTTGAAAATTTCACCTAAAAACAATACTTTCTCTACCTTATGGGTAAGAGAAAGTAAAAATCTGGTGTGTCACTCACACGACTTTCTCTTACCCTGAAAATTAATACTATAAATACAGGTTGGCGATTAAGAGGTAAGATAACGAGTACTGTTATGTAAAACTATGTTAAAACAATTCAAATTAGGCTTCAGATGAGATTCATATGATAATTAGTTCCTCAACCCCCAGGTACATTACTGCATCTATATTTATGTAGAATTTAAATCTGTAATTAAAATTAAAAGGTCACTTAAAATTATTCACATAACTTTCACACACAACATTCCTTGAAACTTATCAGTCTTGAACAAACTTTTCCACCAGTAAACTTATAATTAATTTGAAAATACTACTTTTGTATCTTCTGAAATTATTCGTTTTTAAGTTACTCTAAGAGACACAGACAATGATCAATCTTTAAAAAATTTGATTTTGGCAATCAAGAAGCCTCAAATTGTGGAAATACACAAAAAACAAGCAATGAATATTTAGCTTAAAAACATACATTGTTTATCATATGTCTATGAGGAATTCATTTCCATTCTTGAACAGCTTTCCTGGACATGGTAAAATATTATAGTAAATCACTTCCACTAACAGTAAAAAAGAATGCTATCGCTTAATTTTTTTCAGCCCTGTATATCTTTTGAAAATTATGTAGAAACCACATAGTGCACCTAAATATAATCCTATAGTAATAATATAGGCACAACCTAAAATGCAATTCCATCAATTTTCAGCTGCTGTCGCTCTATAATCTAGTTCTTTTGTGTAGCCCTGTAAATGATCAGTGAATGATTTCCCTGCCATATTCTACATGAAGCACGATTTTACGCATATAAAAAATATATATCATTTCATTTGATTTAGTGAATTCTATAGATGTTAAACTCTACTTTCCTGCAATTTTGCTCATAGACGTAATGTATTTGAATTCTCTTGGTGTCCCTATACACGAACTATTTTCTTGATCTCAACTAAAAGTTTAGTGTAGCTTCCCTATATCATACAAATATAGAATACCAAGTTTGGACTTTCTGGTATAATAATAATTTGTTTTTGAGATATGAAGATAACAGACAGACACACACACACACAAATAAGACAGACACTAGCACAGAGAAACCTACATACACACAGACCAACCACTAAAAACATGATCTTTAGATTCAGGGCACCTCAAAGCGTGTAAATTTAAAAAAAAATCAATTTTGAAAATTTCACCCAAAAACAATACTTTCTCTACCTTATGGGTAAGAGAAAGTAAATAATATGGTGTGTCACTCACACGACTTTCTCTTACCTTTAAATTTAATACTGTAAATACAGGTTGGCGATTAAGAGGTAAGATAATGAGTACTGTTATGTAAAACTACTATGTTAAAACAATTTAAATTAGGCTTCAGAAGAGATTCATATGATAATTAGTTCTGTGTGAGGGAGGCTACCGCCCCCACCCCCTCAACACCCCGGTACATTACTGCATCTATATATTTATATAGAATTTAAATCTGTAATTAAAATAAAACGTTCACTTAAAATTATTCAGATAACTTTCATACGCAACATTCCTTTAAACTTATCAGTCTTGATCAAACTTTTCCAGCAGTAAACTTATAATTAATTTGAAAATACAACTTTTGTATCTTTTGAAATTATTCGTTTTTAAGTTACTCTAAGAGAAACACACAATGATCAAACTTTAAAAAATTTGATTTTGGCAAACAGGAAGCCTCAAATCGTGGAAATACACAAAAGACAAGCAAAGAATATTTAGCTTAAAAACATACATTATTTATCATATGTCTATGAGGAATTCATTTCCATTCCTGAACAGCTTTCCTGGACATGGTCAAATATTATAGTAAATCACTTCCACTCAGGGCCTGATTAAGGGGGAAGCTCGCTCATACCGGAATATTTTTACAATTATTTTTTACTTCATGTCATAGAAATTCCACGCTTTGACGAGGAAATATTTTTTATAAAAAATGAACGGTGTAAAACAGTCCTATTTACTCACCGTTATTAGACACCAGAATTTTTTTAAAATAATTTTTAATGAAAATTTTCTGTTCATTATAGGAGGTAAGTATTTGTTAAAAAATAACGGTGTAAGTATAAATAATGTGTGAAGAGCGAGCTTCCCCCTTAATCAGGCCCTGCTTCCACTAATAGTAAAAAAGAATGCTATCGCTTAAATATTTTCAGCCCTGTATATCTTTTGAACATTATGTACAAACCACATAGTGCACCTAAATATAATCCTATAGTAATAATATAGGCACAACCTAAAATGCAATTCCATCAATTTTCAGCTGTTGTCGCTCTATAATCTAGTTATTTTGTGTAGCCCTGTAAATAATCAATGAATGATTTCCCTGCCATATTCTACATGAGGCACGATTTTACGCATATAAAAAATATATATCATTTCATTTGGTTTAGTACAGTCGATCAGGGCCTGATTAAGGGGGAAGCTCGCTCATACCGGAATATTTTTACAATTATTTTTTACTTCATGTCATAGAAATTCCACGCTTTGACGAGGAAATATTTTTTATAAAAAATGAACGGTGTAAAACAGTCCTATTTACTCACCGTTATTAGACACCAGAATTTTTTTAAAATAATTTTTAATGAAAATTTTCTGTTCATTATAGGAGGTAAGTATTTGTTAAAAAATAACGGTGTAAGTATAAATAATGTGTGAAGAGCGAGCTTCCCCCTTAATCAGGCCCTGCAGTCGATAGATGTTAAACTCTACTTATCTGCAATTTCCCCCATAGTCGTAATGTATTTGAATAATCTTGAGTGTCCCTGCACACTAACCATTAGCTTCATTTCAACGAAAAGCTTAGTGTAGCATCCCTATATGATGCACATTTACAATACCAAGTTTGGACTTTTTGCTGCTATTTGTTCTTGATATATGCCGTTAATAGAGAGACACACAGACACCCACACCCACACCCACATACATACACAGACCAACCGCTAGAAACATGATTTACGTATTCAGGGGACCTCAAAACGTGTATATATAACAAAAACTCACTTTCGAAATTTTGTCCCAAAAATAATACTTTCTCTCCCTTATGGGTAAGAGAAAGTAAAAAACGAATATTATCGCAAGCCTTGGACATGAAAATTAATAAATTTAACTATTGAATTACCTTTTAATTTTCCCAGTAAAATTAGAAAATAATAATACAAACTATCATATTTTAATTGATTTTTAAAGAACTGAATTATAATGAGACAATTATGTGGAACAAGTCAAACAGAAAAAGTTTTACGTGAAATGAAATTTAATATATGATAGTCTTCTTAAATATATATATATATATATATGAGAAACTTTTTTTTTTTTTTCCGTATACTCATAGACCAATCGAGCAATAACTTTTAAACCTAAAGATTTCGTTAAATAAATTCCATATATCAAACTTTTTTTTTAATCAGCGGAAAATAACAAATTATAAATTAAGGTTAATATTTTCTGTTTATTTCTAAACACCTGAAAAATTATCATCATAATACACAGATAAGAAACTGGTATCTGAGAGCAGCTTTGCCAGACGTTGCGGATATTTTATTCAATAATCACCAATAATTTTCAGTTGCAACTCTTGCCTAATCACTTCGTAGATTGGTAGTCTATCATGTATACCAGGTATAGTTGCCAACTTAGCACGTTTTGCCTGCCGGAAAAATTATATATATAATATACATATATACATATTTTACTTTATTTTATCAGTGAAAACCGTTACGGTTCACTGAGTAAATAAAATCAATTTTTCCGGTAGTCAAAAGATGCTAAGTTAGCAACTATAATACCAGGTATCACATTTGAAAATTATTGAATGAAAAAAAAAAAAGTCTCAAAATCAGACAGCATTGGCTTTACATGGTACAGTGCGCATAGTTGCTAACTTTAGCACTTTGGCTACTTGAAATTTTTAATAGAAATTTTCATTTAATTTAATCAGTGAAAACTGTTTCAAAAATGTATAAAAACTTTCTATTAAAATTTTCTGTTAGCAAAAAACTGCTAAAGATAGCAACTATGAAAGTACGCAGTTGCCATATTTTACAAATTTTGAATACCACAATTTTTGTAAGAAAAATTTTGATTTACTTAAAGACTAAAAATTTCTTAATTAAATAAGATGAAAATAATTTTTTTAAAATATTTGCATTTAAAAAGCGCCAAAACTAAAAATTACGACACTCTGCTTAATAAATGCAATGTGCATAGAGATAAATTCTTGTCTTCTATGTTATCTAAAAATTTTACTTTATTATGAAATATGATATACAAAAGGAGAATAAAACAAGTATGTTCATTGATATAAAACTGTATTCATCGCATCATAATTATTATATAGGTCATTTCGTCATAGTGATTTGACCGTATTCCATATCTGCCAACATTTTGATTTATATTCAGTAAAATTTTTAGTCTCGCCTTTTTTCTCACGCCAGTCTTTTTTTGAAGTACTAATTTCCTTTTATTTAATCACAATTACGTTTGGGAAAAATTACTTTAAATAATAAGTGTGTGAAAAAAGGGGCGGTACTCAAAATATTACGAATATTAATTAGGATGTTGGCAGGTATGATATTCCTGTTTTTTTATGAAGTAATTAACCTCCTTAAAAGACGAAGGTACAAAGAAAGTAAATATAAATTTCTATAAATTGAGTGCTAAATAAGTGAAGTTTGTTTTGTTAAAACAGAAATCCACTAATATCATAGAATAATGTCAGCATGTAGTAGAATTTTGTTTACTTTTTTCTTTTTAAGTGCATCAGAAATTGCATATCTATATTTAATTATTTTCGTCATATTATCATTAATAACATTTATCATTCTTTTCTTTTTTGAACTGATGGTAGATTGGACACTGAAATTATAATAAGATAAACTAAAATGTATTTTAAATAAGCTAATCAAAATATTATCGTGTAATCTGAAATAAACTTTTATATCAAACATGTTACAGCTGTCAACTCTTTTAATTTATTCCGTAACGTTGTAAGTATCCATCTTTTTTCCCACCACTTACATTATAAAGTAATTTTACCCAATATATAAATACGATTAAATAAGAAAAAAAAAATTACTCTTCACGAAAATTCGTAAGAAAAAAAGCGCGGGCATAAAGAACACTACACAACAAATTTAAACAGTTGCTAGCTGAGAGCATATAATCACATATTTGCCAACATACTAATTAGTAATCCGTAGTATTGTTAGCTCCGCCTTCTTTTTCACACCAGTATCTTTTTAGAGTATTTTTCTCCTTATTTAATCGTAAATGCATTTCAAGAATATCACTCTAAAACTTTATTGGTACGGAAAAATTGCATGACTAACAACACTATGGAATATTAATTAGGATGTTGGCAAATATGTAATCAGCATAATATTTTTTGCAAATAATAGTTAAGTTATTGATATATATATCGGTTATTTTATATTCACATCTATAAATATAAAAAAAAAAGGTCATTAAAAGAAAATTTGTAGCAAAAGTTTATTATTTGAAACAAAAATCATCGACATAAATTTATATTTAACCAGAAAAATTCAATACTAGCATTTAAATAAATAAACAAATAACCTGGGTAACTTAAATAAAAACTTCGCTTTATGCATTAGTCAGTCGAAGTTGTGGGAATCTATAGTAAATTGAGCGTGTTTACCACTTGATATTAAAATAAATACTTTTGTTTGAAGTAATTTAATGCAATTATATGTAATTAGAAAAATATATTGCACGAAAATAAAATAAAAGTTATTTATAAATTTTGCTGGAATAGAAGTTTGTAAAAGAAAGTGGAAACAGAAAAAATGAAATATAGAAAAAAATATTGATATAGAAAAACTGGACATTCTTTTAGTTTAAAATGACGTCTTTCATTAACTTTCTGAAAATTACTTTTTATTTATTTATTCATAACTAAATCTTTATTCACTTACTTGTAATACGTTACTTAGATTTTAGAGGGGCTTATTAATTCCTTGCTTATTAACATCTTTAATACTTTCATGTTTTGCATTTCTTCAAATAAATATGCTGTTATAAGCTATGAAATTAAAAAAAAAAAAATGCAATTTTCCAGAAAGTTTTGGAAATTTTGGTAATAGTGTGCGTTATTATTATTATTATTATTATTATTAGACTTTTTAATGCTAATTAAAGACAAAAATTTTGGTAAGACTCTCTGCTTTAATTTCGTAAAAATGCTTTGCAAACGCAAGTATCCGAATAAACTGTGTCATGCAAAGATGTGTTACTTTTTTTTCTCTCTCTTATAAGTGGAATATGTGAAAATTCATTCAGTTAAATGGCAAGAAAGCATTCGAATAAATGATAGTATAAAGTTAGTTATTTTTTAAAAATCATTTATCTGATGTAAGTAAAACAACCTTACCGTACACGGCAATTTTTTAATTTATACAATAAAATTTTTAGTAGGAGAGCGTGGGGCTAGTTGTCACAGGGATAAGAAGTAACACGCAATTTACGAAATAGTTTGTAACATTTGTGATTAAATATTTTGATAAACATAATTCTTATGACGAGCTTTATGATGTAAGCACAATTATGCACCACAAAAATGGTTAATGAGAGGTTCTGTAAGCGTACTTCATTTTAGCCAGTTAGTGGGAAAAAAAAAAAAAAAATATTTGGTAAATTTTGGATTAAAGGTACGTTAATTTATACTTTAACGAAATGTTTATAGCTATTTATTTAGTCTGTGTGTTGAATTATAAAATGCATGTTTAATTTTTTGTATAAATCGTTATATATTTTTATAAATAAACAAAATGTCCAAAATCATACGATGGGGCAAGTTGCAACTTGTTAGAGGAATGGCTTGTGGAGATGGCTACAGCCAGAGTTCGAAGTCTCCGCCCATTTTCATTAAACTTTCAGAAGTGAAAAAGTTTTGGCTTCTTTGCCAATATTATACTTATATCGAAATATTTTCTGTGATTGTATGTTATAGTACCGTGATTATTTAACCACGAATTAGAATCACGGTTTAATCACGAATTAAAGAATATTGCATTAAAATAGTGGCAGAAAAAAAAGCAGAAACTTCTCATCTATGAGAGTGTTCTGAGAAAAAGGTGGAGAATTCGAGCTCTGCTAAACGCTCTCTGTCACATAAGAATGGGTATAATGCTTAATTTGCAAAATGTGTGCACACATTAAACCATAGCTGTCAATATTTTAATTTATTCTGGAGTATTTTTAGCCCCGCCTTTATTTCATAATACTTATTTTTATTTTTTAAAAGTATTTTTCCTTATTTTATCGAAGTTATATATTGGAGAAAAATTTTCTATAAATAAAGTGGTGCGAAATAAAGGCGGGGCTAAAAGTACTCCGGAATAAATTAAAATATTGGCAACTATGATTAAATGCATGAGAGGGAATAAAATATCATTTGACTGAATTAATTTAAATTTTGACTAAGATTGACTTCTATGTTGATTTTATCTTTAATTTTATCTTTATTTTATTACAATCCATTTGATATAATTCATTGTTACTATCCCAAGAAGGTTATAATTTAATATTAGTTACTAATTGTCTTTTTTATTAAATTAATAAATGATTGATAGCAAGAAACATTTTGAAATATTGTCGTTTTTGCTGTTAGGGTTCCCTTTGTATCCGTTACAAATTACCCCAAATCCGGGGCAAATTATAACAGGCAAGTAATTTTGAAAAAATATTTTTTGTGCTAAAATTAGCAAAATTAACGAAAGGTTTTTTTTTTTTTTTATGAATATGATAGATGAATATGCATTCTATGGAAAACAGCAATTATAAACAGGAAAACGTAAATACATTTGAAAATATACTTGATTTTCCAAAAACTGTTACAACCTGCCCCACGCTCCCCTACTAATCATTTTGCGGGTGCTCATAATTTTACGGAACAAATTAAGAAGCGGGCAAGTATGCCTTACTTGCATTTATTTAAAAAAATCATGTAATTAAAAAAAAATAAAATAAATACAGGGATGGAACACGGGCGCAGAATTCATACCACTATCAATGTAAGAAAATTTTCTACTTCTTAAATCAGCGATATTATAGGTACAGAAATTTCTTCAACGTATTCCGGTATGAATTCTGCGCCCGTGTTCCATCCCTGTAAATAAACAGCGTTTTTCTGTAAAAATGGTAATTTTTCTTTTTTACGAATGTAATTGCTGAAGCACAAACACAATACTAAATTTTGTGCATTCTTTTTGTACCTCATAGAAAATTTTAAATATTTTTGAGTCTCACTCAGATTAAATTTTAATATTCAGCATCGCATATTTTTATTAAATGTATTTTTTTACTTTTAGTATACATTTTACATGATGGTCGAATTGTGATAATTGTATGTGAATTGTCAATGAATCAAACAAAATGTGTATCTGGGCAAGTAAAATCAAGTTGAAAATAAAGTTATACTTAAGAATATTTTTTTTTTTCTGTGATTGAATATTTTATAATGGAACACTGCTCATAATCAATGCAAAATGACTGATGATTTTTAAAAAAATATTTCTTACGCATGCATTGAAACTTATATATAACTTTAATCTATTTTTTAGAATAAATATTGAGAACAAATAATTTTCCTGATAACATTTAGGAAATATGTTAAAATAATGAGGAATAATAGTTAAATCACCTCAAAATCAACCCCCGTTCAATTAGTTTCAGTGTATATAGTTAACATTGCATATACATAGATGCCAACTTGCACGGTTTTTGAACATCAATATTTCTTTGTAAATAAAATTTATAAAATATAATTAAAGAAAACTGCTAAGAAATGTAATAAAAATTTCTATCAAAACGTTCCCTTAGCCAAAAGAAAAAAAAAAAATACGTACAAATTGCCAGGTATACATATATATTACTCTGTTAAAAAGACACGTAAATTTACATGGCTTCACCCATTTAAATTTTACGGTCAAGATCGTTACTTACCTTTAATATGGGCAAACTCGTATTATGGCTTGATATTTCCCCCTATACCACAAGATTTTCATCAGCCATTTGCCACTTTTTTTATAGTAATCTTTGTTAACCGATTGTAATACATATCTTTGAAAGAATAATACAAAAATTGGTTTATGTTTAATGTGGTATTCAAAATTTTGAAATTACGGACAAATCATTAATTAATGGGTCTTTGGCCGGAACGTTTGTTGACGGACAAACCCCGTAAATTTGCCGCCTTTTTTTTACAGTGTATATTTATATATATATGCAATTAAAACTCATAAAAAATTACCAAACTTAACCTCCAAAGACACACAGAAGGATCAAACTCAATGCAGTTAGTGGCAGATTAAAAAAAGATCAAAATATCAAATATGACAAAATCAAAAGAATGGAAGCATATGGAACACTTAATTTCTAATTTCATTAGGGGCCAGCGTTCCCAACTTTTATAATTTATTGACAATCATTTTTAGCCCCGCCTCTGTTCATTCCGGAAATTTTAGAAAAGGTTTTTCTTCTTATTTAATCGTTGTCACATATTAAAGAGAAATAATCTATTAAATTTCTGGTGCGGAAAAGAAGGCGGGGCTAAAAATGATTATGAATAAATTATAAAAGTTGGGAACTCTGTTAGGGGCGTTGGAGGAATTGAATATGTAAATTCTGATTTTCTATGATTATATTGCATAATCAAGGCTAAATTTCTTTAAACCATGTAGAAAAATTTGGTTCAATTACAGTATATTAACATTTATCACAAACTAGATTGAAAAAAAAAACATAAATAGTATTAAATATTTATTATTAAGCATTTCCACAGATCATCATATGCAAGATTTCCTTATGTGAATTTTCCATTATTAAATAGAAAACGCGTACTGTTACATCTATATTTTTGTTGAAGAAAGCTTATTTTATAAAATAAATGATACAGATATTCCGAATTGTTTAAATCCACCTAATTCTTATCGTCAAAATAACAAAGCATAATACGAAAAATTACATATCATGAAATGGAAAATCCTGTGAACAGATTGAAATAAAAGATAAAACATCAACCAATAAAGAAGAAAGATAAGATTTCGAAGTTATATTACAAAATCTTTTTCTTCTTTATTCGCATTACATTATGTGCAATTCTCAGAAAGATATATTTAAAAAAATAAATTTTAATATTTTCTTTTCTTTTCATCCATTTAATCTTTTTCTTCTTATTGTTATTATTATATTGAAAAGTTTTCAGGTATTTAGTAATAAAAATTACTATAATAATAATGCAATATTCTTATTTCCGTAACGTTTTCATCCAGTATTCCTAAATAATAAACTTTTATTAAAAAAATATTTAACCTATTAACAGGCCATGTATTTCTAGTAATGTTATATTAAAATATTTTGGGGATTGACATTGACAGGGATGAAAAAGTTCCGCTTTTTCAGCCATCAGCATTTTTATAAAGAATTTTTTATCATATTTTGATAATTACTTTGGTGATTTTATAGGTTAAAACTTTTTAGGGGAAAAAACAAACAAACATACCTCTTTCTTTATCTGCGGATTGGTTTAAGAAAAGAAATTCATTCAGTTTATTAGATAAAACAAAATCGATTTTTGATCCTTTATAAGACCATGGGAAGTGTACTTCTCATGGTCTTCATTATTTTAAATGAAAAACCTGCGTTAAGCTACTTTTCCTTGTCTATTATTTTTAGTTTAAGCAGCCATTTTTGCGGTAAAATTACTTACCATGGCCTTAGAAAGAAAAATTTAAAAAACAAAAAACAAGACAGCACAGTGTGACGCTTCTCTCTTTTATTTATTTATTTTATTTTTATTTATTTGTGTTTTTTTTTTTTTTTTTTTTTTTTTGTTCTTTCAAGTATTTTAGTACAGTGAAAACAGGTAGTTATGTTTAATGTTTTCCAATACTTACAAGGAGAGGTCACGACATGGAAAATTCAGATCAGGACGAAATTGCGTTGGATTGTAGTATACTAAAAAGGTAACAACATATTAAAGCAGTAGGACACACTATCCACAGAATTTCGAGAAAAAAGCGTTTAAAGTTTCAGTAATCTTTAAATATAAGTTACAAAATCTTTAAACACAAGTTATTTCGCAAGCGAGGCAGCGCCACAGTGGCGTGAGCTTAAAGCACCAGTCTTCCACCCGCAATTTTTTTTGTTCTCTCTCTCTCTTTTTTTTTTTTTTTTTTTTTTTTTTTTCTACACCAGTCTTTGTTTAGAATCTTTTCTTCTTATGTAATCGTAATTACATTTTATGAAACTGATTCTAAAAATAAAGTGGTGAGAAAAAACGGGCGGTTGATAACAATACTACGGATTATTAATTAGGATGTTGGCAGCTATGAAATAGCTATACCTAAGGGTATGTTTCCTTTTCTTAAATGGTACATTAGCTAGGGGATGGTATGTGAGAAAAAATGCCATAATCACCCATTATTTGCAAATAGTTTAATTTATTTGTAAAATAATGCAAGAAAATTTGATTATTAATAATTTAATCGTTTGAGGGGAAGTGTATAATGCTTACTTAATATCAATAATCTACCAGAACTTACGAAAGCAGTTAGAAGAAAAAAAAAGCTTTTCTGCTAAATTATAACTGTAAAATTTTGTTGAAAATTTGCAGAAGGAGTTTTTGCAGTTGTGAATTAAAATTAGGTGGTATAAAATATATCCCACCATCCTTCGAATGATTTAGCTATTTTACGATATATATTATTTGCTTAATATACCTGTTTAAAAAAAAAAAAAAAAAAAGAAAGAAAGAAAGAAAATAAAGAAAATAAAAAGCAAAAGAAATAAAAAATAATCATCAATAAATAACAAAAATGTTATAATAATACTAAATTCAAACAAAAGTTTTTTCTTTTTCTTTAAATCTTGCAAAATACATTACGACAACAGTACAAATAAAAAGTCAAATTGTTGTGTGAAAATCAGGATAGAATATCCAAGACATGTTCAACAATAACTTATTTTATGCTTTAATGGGTTTATTCATCAGAAAACTGTTCATTCTTTAAACTCCCTTTGGTTTTTAAAGGAGAAATATCCACCTTTCCAGTATTTGTGAAGATTATTGCTTTATAATATTCATAACTTTCCCAAAATCCTCTTTCGTGACGTACGTGACATAGACGAATATAGCATGCTCAGCAGTACAGGAAAGATATTTCGAATAAATCATACCTTTGCCTTCAATTCTAACCAGGAAATTAGGCCTTTTTTTTTTTTTTTTTTTTTTTTCTTTCTTTCTTATACCATTTTAGGAAATAGTGCATTTCTCTGGAAAAAGGAAGAAAAGGAAAAAAAAAAAATATTTATACCGAAATAGATTTATATATATATAATCTTTAAAATGTATTACTTTTTATTTCCTTCTTTAATCTACTTAATAAAAGAGACATTTTTTCTTTTGCGTAAATTAATTGTTTATTATACAAATAATTCCAGCAATTTTTTTTTTTTTTTTTTTTTTTTTTTTTTTTGTTAATTTTAAAGAAAAATAAACTTAATAAGCAAATAATTTTTAATTAAGTTTACTTTGAAAATGCAATTATTTACTTTAAAATTAATAATAAAATAAAAAAATAAAAAATAAAAAAATAAGTACATAACTGCAAGTATTTAACGTGCCTACAAAATATGATTTAGAACGATAAAAGCCAAATAATAATAATAATAATAATAGTAGTAGTAGTAGTAGTAATAACAATAAAAATTGCCGTTTATTATTTATTGATAACACATACATCAGATTTGCATGCTTGACTCTCGAAGCTCGCTTATAAATCCTCGTCGGATAAAGACAGATAGCACATGACACAATTACCATATGAAGAATTGGAAAAACACCCAGGGCCAGCACGGGAATCGAACCCACTCTCCTGCGCTCGAAGGTGTTTAGCAGTTTGGTGACATAACCACTCGGCCACGGAGGGCCCTAATTGCCGTTTAAAAGCTCGAGGTTTCAAATGTATATTTAAAATTATTAAAATTGCAACTAACAATCTAGGAATAAATTTATGGTTAGATTGAAGTTAAATTAAATAAAAAATCTATTAATCAAAAATAAATGTTTCAAGAAATCACAATCAGTCTCCACAAGTTATTTAAATTTGTTGTAATTTCATTCTTAATGGTCTATGTGGTTTCAGTGATTTTATAGCTGTTGCTTGGCTTTTCCTACGATTAATAATTCATTTATATATTCACATATATATATACATATGAAACATTAGAGTTTGAATACATATGTTTCAAACATCAGAAATAAAATAATAATAATAATAATAAATAAATAAATCACAGATATCAAAAAAATTATAAATGAAAACTTGAAATACTATTTAAATGAATTATTTGAATAAATTTTGTTTATATATTTTTATAATATTAAATAAACTATATTTATTTTTGCAAAAACTATTTGATCCATTTGGTACAAAGCAGCATTTAAATCGATTTCTAATTTAAGCAAAAAAATCTGGAGTGGCTCCACTCGACTTTCCGAACGCTAAGTAATTAACGATTGTATAAATAAAGTAAGAGATGTCATTACATAAACAAAAGAGAAAATTTTAATAAGACATTAAAAGTATTTTTCTCTATGTAGTATGCTCTTCAAGTATTTTGAGCAGAGATCATGATGATAAAGAAATTTTCGCTGTGTCCCTCTAAAAATCTATAAATGCGACCCACTAAAATATATATAGTCCGTGCGACAGTCACCTATGACAATTATATAAATTTTCAGCTTAATCGAAAGAGGCGTTCAGACGCTATCGCACTTTAAATAATTTGAGCCCATAAGCCATAATGATAAAGAATTTTTATTTGTGTCACTGTGAAAAGACTATAAGTGTTGTGCTCTTCAAAATCGATTTCGCTCGTTTGAAAGTGATCAATAACATGCACATAAATTTTCATGTCAATAGGATATAGCGTTTAGATGCTATCGAACTTTAACGAATTTGAGCCCATAGGGCATAATGATAAAAAAAATTTCGTTGTGTCCCTGTAAAAAAAAAAAAAAAAAAAAAAAAAAAAAAAAAACTATACGTACTGCATTTACCAAAATCAGTGTAGCTCGTGCAACGGTGACCTATAACATGTGTTTAAATTTTCAGCTCAATCAAATAAGACGTTTAGACGCTATCGAACTTTAAAAACTTTGGGCCCATAGACCATAATGATAAAGAAATTTTCGTTGTGTCCCTGAAAAAAATCTATAAGTGCTAGACTCACCGAAATTATTGTGTGACGGGGACCTGTAACATGTATGTAAATTTTCAACAAAATCGGATGAGGCGTTTAGACGGTATCGCATTTTAAATAATTTGAGCCCATAAAGCTAATAATAAAGAATTTTTCTTCGTGTTCCTTTAAAAAAATTGTAAGCGCTACATGGTCCCAAATAGATATAATTAGTGTGGCGGTGATCTATAACATGTATATAAATTTTCAGCTGAATCCAATGTGGCATTTAGACGTTATCGCAATTTAAAAAATTTGGACCCATAGACCATAATGATAAAGAAATTTCCGTTGTGTTCCTGTAAAAATCTATTGGTGCTAGATTCACCAAAAAATATTCACGTGCAACAATGACTTATAGCATGTGTATAAATTTTCAGATCAATTGAATAAAGTGTTTAAACGCTATCGCATTTTAAAGAATTTGGGCCCATATAGACCATAACGATAAAAAAGGTTTCATTGAGTCCCTGTAAAAAAACTATAAATATTAGATTCACCAAAATTTATACGGTTCGCGCGACAGTGACTTATAACCCTTATAACATGTGTATAAATTCTCAGCGCAGTCGAATAACGCATTTAGACGCTATCGCACTTTAAAAAAATTTGGCCAATAGACCATAATGATAAAGAATTCATATTTGTGTCCCTATAAAAAAAAAACTATAAGCGCTAGATTCACCAAAATCAATAGGGTTTGTACTATGTTGACCTATAACATATGCACCAATTTTCAGCTCATTCAAACAAAGCGTTTAGGCGCTATCGTGTTCAATGATATATATACATGCATACACGCATGCATACGCACACACATACACACATACATACACACATACACATATACATCATCGCAAGAACAGTAAATATGAATACAGGGCACCTCAAAACGTGCAGAAATACCAAAATATTAAATTTGGATTTTTGACATGATTACAATACATTCCTCACTACAGTGTTCAGAAAGTAAAAAAAAAATCATTTTAATTCAGAGTTAAGTGATAACATACAAGATAATTAATTTTTTTTTTTCCTGCATGTTCTAATATTCAACAGTGCTTTGCTTCTATGAAACAGCAAACTCTAAATTTTGCAATTATCTTTCAAATTATGCCTTTTTCCCTCTTTTCTTTATATTTAACAAATCATATAAACAATAAAATGTCTAATGAACTCTTCATAAATACTAATAAAATATTTAAAAAAAAAAAAAATGTTAAAAAATGGTTATAATCAGACATGGAAGCATTTTAATCTCTTCTGAAGCATTATTAATACCCATCCTTTTTCCATACTAGCTTTTTTTTTTTTTACCTTTTTAATGGCTTCACTGTAATTGCATAATGGAGAAAATTTCTGTACGATTAAAGTGGTGTAAAAAAAAAAAAAAAAAAAAAAAAAAAAAAAAAAAAAAGGTGGGTTCTAACAGTGCCCCAGAATAAATTTAAAAGTTGGCATGTCTGTTATAATCACAAACTGTAGATCAATTAGCTTTTGTTATTATTTTGTAATAAAAAGTAAACTTTTTGTTAATTTTAACATGTTTAATACTAAAATGAACATATCAAAAGCAAAGTAAGAATATAAAAAGTAATATAGAAAAATAACATTAAGTTTCATCGTTAATATAATCATATTTTAATGTAAAATAGATTATGATATAAAGGGTAACTCAAGTTTGTTTAACATTTATGTTAAAAAAAAAAAAAAAAAAGTAAGGGGTAACATTTTAATATATATATATATATTTATGTTTGTATTGATTTTATTAGTGACAAATGTTTGACAAATATTTTGTAAAATGTGCTTTCATAGTTAACCCTTTAACTACGACTGTCGTCAATGAGCGATTTAGCAAGTTTGCCTTGCAGTCCAGAGGTTGGCAGACGATTCATGATATTTCAAATATTTTCAGCCCTGCAATTTGACGTTCACTAGAATATTACAATACCATATTTATTGTTATTACAGCAGAATTTTGCGATTAAATATGTTGTGTATTTACCATGGAATTACTAATAGAGTAAAAAGTGTACGCATGGTAAATTATTTTACCACGCTTTCCCCATTAAAAATTGCTAAAGGAAGATTTTTTTTTTTTTTTACTTTCTCGTGGCGTTCTAGTTGTGAATAGTTTTACCCGTAATAAAAGAGTTGAACAATGAAAAAAAAAAAAATGGAATTTTTATAATTTTTATTTCTTGTTTTATTTCCTTAAGTCAGGGTTCGTACAGTTCTTCTTTTTCGGTGCCAGTAAAATTTTATAGCATTTTTTGTTATGAAATAAACTTATAATTTTAAGTAAAATTTTAAATTTTATTACATAAAAATTCTGGTGGCAGAATCCTTATAAAAGGGCGGTTCCGTACGAGCCTTGCACATATCTATTAACATTTATAATTTATATCGGGATAATATTAGCCCCGCCTTCTTTCCACACAATTATAGAGAAATTTTCTCTAATGTATGGGGATTAAGGACGATTGACTGCACTAGGGTCCTAGGCCTGAGGGCTTTGTTAGGGGGTCGTAGTCTGTATTTGCGTAAGTTTTGGAGAAAACCACGGAAAACTCTGAACGGCTAGGCCAACGAGCTCGACCTGGGATCGAACCCGGCACCGCACGTTCACCAGCTTTGAGCACAGAGCCGCTCGGCCGATTGTGGGCCCCTCTAATCAGTGCTACCAGATCTGGTGGAATTTTTTATTCAATAGTCACCAATAATTTTTAATTGTAACGTTTTCCTAATCACTTCAAAGATTGACAGTTTATTATGTTTATCAAATATCACATCTCAAAATTATTGGTGACTATTGAATAAAAAATCCACCACATTTGGCAACACTGTAAGTACAGTAAAGTCTCGTACAACGCGAGTGCAAGTTTGCCTCATGAATATTACAATTTTATTTTTTAACACCACTAATTTTATATAAAAGCAACTGCTTTATACAAAAAATTAAATAGAGTATATGAACCAATAGAATGGTACTCTAAAAATTTAGTGGTGTTAAAAAATAAAACTGTTTTATTTATTTGTCATTTCTGTCACCGCGTTGTACGAGACTTTACTGTACAATAAAATATGAAGAAAATTCTGTATAAAATTCATAGTATTGGAAAAAGGGCAGGTACTAACATTGCTCCGAATTTAAATATAAGCGTTACCAGGTATGCTATTATCATACTTGCCAATTTTAGCCCTGTTTTGAAAATCAGTAAATTTTGATATAATTTTTTATTTCATATAATTGGTGAAAACTGTTACAGTAATGTATAAAAAATTTCTATTAAAAATTTCCGGAAATCAAAAAAAGTTTAAGTTGGCAACTATATCTATTATATTTACTTTAACAACATTTTTATTTAAAAAATAAAATTAATAATAATTTCAATGCTACACATTGAAATTCCTTGAAACTAGATAAATTTAAAAATTAAACAAAAGTTTTCTTGTATTATTTTAAAATTTAATGTTATTTTTATTGTGTGTTGAGCAGAAATATGCTACACAATAATAATGTTAAGGAGCATAAATGCAATTTTTTTTAAAAATTAAACTATACAATAAAACATAAAACATAAAACTATGATTATGCGACATACAACCTTTTATGTTTTATATTATTAAAGCTTCAATTGAATCATCATAGGTCTCAGAGTAATTTCTCGAGAAGTATATCAATTTTCGCTTTATGTTAGATAGGAAATGCGTTTCTAAAAAAAAAAAAAAAAAAAAAAAAATTTTTTTATTCCTTTACAAGCACTAATGCGATTAGCGTTAATACAAAATGCCATTTTGTTCTTTTTGTACAGTCTCAAAATCCTATTAACTATAGGATCAAAAGACACTTAAAAAATACTAGCTAGAGGCTTTAAAAATGTGTGAATACTTTCTGAAATGTTTTTATATTTCGTTTTGAAAATAATTACTTGTTTTTTTTTATTTATTTTATTTATTTAAAGATAACAAAACACAACGCTGAGATTTTATATACTATATAAAAATTGGATAAATTTATTATTATTATTGTTATTATTATTTGGTAATTTGAATCCTTTTTAATTGATATTTTAGAATATTTAACATATTTTGTAAAATAAATTTAAATTTTTCTATCATTTTTTAAACTTATGTTAGCATTAATCCAAAATTTAAGAAGTGATGTTTCAGATGAAGCCACAAACAAAAATCGCATTAAATTTCTTAGTAGCCGGGATTGCACCTTGCTGCTTTGATGATACACTAGTGCCTGGTTTATTCGTTTGATAAAGGTCCGTGCTACAATTTTGACCTGAAGTAACAGTTGTAAGTTTTTGCAATTTCAGGGATGGAACACGGGCGCAGAATTCATACCGGAATCTGTTTTAGAAATTTCTCTACCTAAAATATCGTTGATTTAAGAAGTAGAAAACTTTCTTATGTTGATAGTGGTATGAATTCTAGGCCCGTGTTCCATCCATGCAATATATAATGTTTATTTACAATGTTATTTATTTATCAAAATAATTATATTTTTAATTCAATAAGTTAAACATATAAATGTTTATTATTATTCAAACATTTCTCAATAATTAAAATTGACACTTTTTTCTTTTTACATATTCACAATCAGATATGTGTTATATGTGTTATATCAGATATAGATCAGCCATTTTTTAAATAAGTTTAGAAATTTTCTAAAAGAAATATGAAGTGAAAGTTAAAGGGTTAAAGAGCCTCCTATAGTAGATAAGAATTATAAGACTTATTGTAATTAAAACATATTTTTCTGAACAACTATGCCAGTCATAATATTGTGAGATCGAGAAACGGTGAGATCAAAAGATACGTGTCAAATGGATGAACTGTATAACCTTAGTAAATTTCGTCATATTAATTTTGATTTTAAATATAACAATTTTCCTAGTATGATTATTGTATTGTAATTTTTTTTTTTAACGATAATTCAGTTATTCGATAAATTATATATATAAAAAAAAAAAAATCGGAAGTGAACATTAAAAAAAACTTTAAGCATTAATTTCGTGGAATCAAATGTTTGGCAAGAGGGTCCCTAAGATTTATAGAGAGAGTTTATTTCTGATAATTATATTGCATTCAGCTTGAAATAAAATAGATATTTTGTTTCACATATATAATTTTAAGACCCTTATATTACTTTAAAAAGTTTCTTCATCAAAGATATAATTAAAAAAAAATCTTGTAGGTAATAGCTACACGACTTCCATTTCAACTACTACACAAAGCACATACACTTTTTTAGATATAGTGTGGTCAGTAGAGATGAAACTGACTTAACAAATTACGCACCTAACAATTTTACTGTAATACATACGTGTTTATACGTACGTCGTGAAGATATATATTTAAAAAAAAATATGTAGCTAGTTAAAAAAAAAAAAATCTTTAGAGCCGTTTTTTGAAACACTCGTTTCCGAAATCTATTTCTTCTTCCTAACCAGGACGCCGGTCAGTTTTTCTGTAATAACCAAGTAACTAGTAAAGCAAGTAACTTAAAGCATTTAAGGTAGTAAACAAGTAAAGCATGCTAAAGAACATCTAAAAAGGGATAAAAATTATCGGTTCCACTACCGATTTTCTCCAAAACTCGAAAAACTCATGTGTTCACCGAAAACTAACATTGATATACGAAATAACATGTAAAAGGGGTTTATTATGGAAAATATTTGGAAAATTAGTTGAGCCGATTTTAAAAGAAAGTACTTACGAATTTATGTAAGCGGTCTGAAGAGTTGGAAAATTGACGCAAAACTCACACTACTATTCGTTAAGGAAGAAAAACTCCTCTACCAATAAATTCGTTGGTTTATAAAAACGAAAGTTTTGTTTCATTTATATTGGTATGAATTCTGCGCCAATTTTCTACCCTTGAGTCTATCAGTTTTTTTGAACTAACCAAAAGGACAACTAAAAGACTGTTTGTATATCAACTTTGAAAGAAAAATCGTTAGAGCCATTTCTGAAACAAGGAGCTACGGTCTCACTTCCGATTTTCTAATTTTTACTAAGAATTGGAAAAATTATTTGTACAAAGGCCACTTGTGTGTTTGTGTGCTTGTGTCTATAAAATAACAGGGATGGAACATCGCCGGAGATTTCATACCACTATCAATGTAAGAAAATTTTCTGCTTCTAAATCAACAATATTACAGGTAGAGAAATTTCTTAAACAGATTCCGGTATGAATTCTGCGCCTATGTTCCACCCCGCAATAAATATTTTATGAAATTGCGTATAATGTTTTGAAATAAAGCTGAATGTATAAAAATTTAGATGTATTTGTTAAAAGACTTGATGACAAACTAAGTTAGAGGACCACTAAATTTGCATTTAAAAAACAAAATGTATTTCATTGTAGCACATTTTAACCCTTTCCGGCGCAAGGTAATTCGGATCATTTAAATTACACTTCCACCGGAATTCACGAACAAAATGAAAATAAAAGAATTTGACTACGTTCTCTGCTATGCTATAAAAGTAAAATTTTGCTAAAAAATTTCCGGGATGAGTTTTTGCAGTTGAACATCAATATATAGAGTGATGCTGTAGTGGCATCACCGCCCCTGAAAGGGCTAACCCTTAATTGAGGGATTTCTGAATTTGTGTTTAAAAATATTTTAAATATTAAATCGTAGCTAATTTTAACTCTTACTTAAAAAAAAATAATAATAAAGTAATGTCCTCTTTATTATCAAGGATTTTCTGAATTGTGGAAATATGTATATGATTTCATTTCATTTTGCTGTCTATTGTTGTTGAAAACAAACAAGACAGACGCTTTTTAAAAAATAATAGTGATAAATCTGACAAAAAATTTTATTGGAGAAAATATTTAAAGCATCCATCATTCTCTAATAGTAAGAATAATATATTTCACGTCATCATGCGCAATTGACGGAATGCTGTTGAAAATTTTACAGATTCTTTTTTTTTTTTTCTAGAGAAAAAACAACAACAACAACAAAAAGGTGGGAAATATCATTTATGCATTGAATTCTTTTTCAAATACAAATCTATCGACTTTTTTTTCGTCGAGGATGAATGTAGGAAAAAAATATAGAAGTTCAATCAAATCATTGGAAACTTTTCAGTTTTCAAAATCAATGGAGTGAATATTTTGAAAGAAAATTCTTTGCTTCGAAATGAAAGGCAAATAATCAACCACAAGGAAGTTATTTTATCCCACATGCTACAGATTTTATGTCTTATGGTTATTTCTATTTCTCATAACTTTGTATTAATACGAATGTTGAATTTTATTTATCTATTTATATATATATATATATATATAAATATATATATGTATATATATATTAAGTTTATACATATTTTTTTAATATTATTTCGAGTTTTCAGTTTAAAGAATTAAAAAGTTTGCTTGAAATACTATTTTATATCTTGTAGTATTACATAAATACAGAGCCTGATTAAGGGGGAAGCACACATTAACTCCGCTCTCACCGGAATATTTTTACAATTATTTTTTAATTTTACGTCATAGAAATTCCACGCTTTGACGAGGAAATATTTTTTATAAAAAATGAACGGTGTAAAACAATCCAATTTACTCACCGTTGTTAGACACCAGAATTTTTTTAAATAATTTTTAATGAGAATTTTCTGTTTATTATAGGAGGAAAGTATTTGTTAAAAAATAACGGTGTAAGTATAAATAGTGTGTGCTTCCCCCTTAATCAGGCTCTGCATAAATAGTTTCGACAATAAACCTGTTCTAAGAAAAATACATTTCTGATAACACACAAAAACATATTCCAACACAATAATTTGAAAATAAATCACACTTCGATAGAGTAAAAAGTACAGTCAAAAATAAAATGAAATACATGTATAATAGATATGAAAACCTTTTATATTCATTATACGGAAAGAAAATTTAAACATAAGATAAATAAAAGGTCATAAGAAAATTCCAGCTCACATAAAGAAAGCCATACTTGCCAGCCTAATCCGGAAGATTATTAGTCCCGCCCCCTTTCCACCTACTTTTTCACACCAGGTCTTTCTTTAGACAACTTTTCTTCTTATTTAATCGTAAATATGTTTAAAAAAAGAAAAAAAAAAAAAACCTCTAAAAATTAAGTGGTGTACAAAAAAGGGCGAGAACTAACAATCTTCCGGGTTAAGTTGGCAGGTATGATGAAAGCATACAATATTCAACATATCATCAAGGCATTAAATGAATTTTTTTTGCAAAAGTAGGATTTTTTTTTTTTTTTTTTTTCGAAATTCTGTGAGCGCATCTCGTGTATAGTCTATATACCGAATTTCGTTGCATTCCGTTCACCCGTTTATGCTGTAGGACGCTGTTTATAGGGGAAGTTTAATTATAACAACCCTGTATTTATACTAATATAGGTTTTGAGTGGTGAAATTTAATGAAAATATTAGTATTTAAACACAAAGATGCGTTTTTCTAAGTTAACTGATCAATGAATCACAAATATATTTAAAAAGTATAGTTAAACTATGGTAAATAAAATATAAAATTGGAAAAGAAAATACCTTTTATGTAAAACCCACACGACTTCTATTACCCACTATTAGTTGCATTCTATGCACTTTTTGGATATAATGTGGTCAGAAGACGTAAAATTGACCTAACAAACTAGACATCTGACAATTTTTATGTAACAGAAAACCGATACATGTGTAAAGACACATAAATAGAGTTTACATACGAGTAAAAAAAAAAAAAAAAAATGGTAGAGTAGTCTTTTAAAGTACACATTTCCGAGATCTAAAACAGAATTTCCTAATTAGGGTGACTGTAAGTTTTCCTGTAATAACCATGTAATACATGCTAAAGGATACCTTAAAGGGGTTTTACGATATCTAGCAATTTTCAAGAAAACCGTTAGAACCATTTTTGAGATAACGATATTCTCCAAAACTTGGTAAACTCAATTATGAACGGAAAAATAACAATTACGCACGAAAGGGTACCTAAAAGAGAATATTTATGGCGAGTTAAAAAAAAAAATCCGTACGGTCGTTTCTAAAGACACGGGATTTTGCGAGACCTCAAATTGGCCTATACTTATACGTGACGCCTATCAATTTTCACGAACTAATCAACTATTGCATACGAATGGACAGAGCCTGATTAAGGGGGAAGCACACATTATTTATACTTACACCGTTATTTTTTAACAGATACTTTCCTCCTATAATAAACGGAAAATTCTCATTAAAAATTATTTTAAAAAATTCTGGTGTCTAATAACGGTGAGTAAATTGGATTGTTTTACACCGTTCATTTTTTATAAAAAATATTTCCTCGTCAAAGCGTGGAATTTCTATGACATGAAGTAAAAAATAATTGTAAAAATATTCCGGTGAGAGCGGAGATAATGTGTGCTTCCCCCTTAATCAGGCTCTGCGAATGGATATATGATAGGGTGTTTATATAATAATTTTCAAGGAAATAGTTACATCCGTTTTTTGAGGTAGGGAATTACTGTCCTACTTACGGTTTCAAATATCCCAGTTCTAGTTTGAAATTTTCACCAAAAGTTAAAAAAATCATCTGCACACAAGAACTAACTGAATTCTGAAGTGTCATTGTTCTACCATTATTAGTTTCGTAGATACGATAGTCAGAAGATTTTCAGCGCACACACCTACATGCACACATACACACATACTGACCAATTAACAAAACCCATTTTTTTTTAACTCAGGGGACCTTAAAACATGTAAATCAGTTCAAATTCGATATCAAATTTTTGGACCAAATACAATACGTCTTTTACTTACATTAGTAGGGTAATGGAATAAATAAATAAATAAATACTTACCAAGGAGCATATGTTTTAAAAAATTTTGTACGATGAATTAGAATTTAGAATTTAAATTTAGAATTTTATTAATTAAAATAGTTTCGGGAAATTTTATTGTACTTCAAATTGCTATATTTCAGTGTATATACGAGTATATGCAAGTTTGTATAATACAAAGCTGTATAATTCTGTTACATAAAAAGCAAACTTTGTTTAAAAAAAAAATATCTATAACGAATTCAGGGTTTTTATAAAGGGAAATTTGAATACCACTATCTTTATATAATCATTTTCGACTTGACTAATCATTGATTTCTATTAAAAAAAAAAAAAAAAAAAAAAAAGAAAGAAAGAAAGAGAAAGGAAAAAAATCATAAAAATTGTAGAATCCAAATATCCCTCAGTGGGAAAATAGGGACGCAAGAGTTTCGGTCTTGAAACGAAGCGCTGACACAAGTAATTTATATTGATAATTTCTATCACATTCAGTCGAATTAAATTACTGAACGGATATGATGTAAATTATTCTTAAAAATACCGGTGTCACTTGCACGTCAGTGGGAATATTTAACCTATCTCAAATGAAAAAAAAAAAAAAAAATTCTGTGAAAAAAGAAGTTAAACTGACAGTTGCAACATATACATTATATAATAAAATAATTAATTTATTTTAGTACCTATTGTAATATGTAAATAATCAGACTAATAATTAAAAGACAGGTCGTGATTGGACATATACAAAAATTTTTGACAATAAATTTTATTTTCATTTTTAATAACTTTATTTCTGTTGTATCTTTACTAAATTCACAAACATTAACACTTTAATTATTAAAGATTAATATTAATTATATAGTTATGAAACTCTTATTAAAACTCTTTATTTGACACGGTTGCTCAAAAGTATCATGGGTATTCATTGGTTTTTATGCGATAGCTGTAACTCCAAATGTCTGCTATTTGTCATTGTATACAAAATTTGCTATTTGTCATTGTATACCCTTACTACAAGCCACGCAACATTCTTAAAATTTTATATGCGTTTTAATATATTGCTACCATTATCTTCAAAATGAATTTTTTCTTGAAGATTTTAATTGTTAAAAAGAAATTATTGTTTAAACATGTTAGTTACAACATAATAAAAAGAGGGTAATTATTTAGTGATGCGGCGAGGCCTGCTTATTATCAAATCACGAAGCGTCCAAGAACGTTAGCTTACTTTGATCAGTTATATCAGGGGTGGCCGGCCCGCGGGCCGCATGCGGCCCACCGTGTAGTTTCTTGCGGCCCGCGAGGAGATTAACGATATTTAAAGTTTGACAACTTTGGTTAACGGGTCAAAAATTAATAAATACGTTCTGACTTTTCGAAGTGAAAATACCTTTCAACGATTATGGTAGCTAAAGAACTGTTGTAATGAAATGTTATTAGATACATTATTCCTTCTTTTTATTATAGTTTTAATATGTAGTCATCAATTTTTCAAGATTCTATTGTTAATTTATGAATGAAAATAATTTAAATTAATGTATTCTGCTCCGAATTCTCACCCTGCCCTTCCCCGAAAAATGTATATACATACATGAATCATATACTCACAAACATATATGCGCATATGCATATGTGCAGTCATAAAATAATAATAATAATAATAGACTAATATCACCGTAAAATATCGTAGAAACCAGCAGCTGATGCCTAACGATTGATAATAACATCTAGTTTTTAATACAATTGCTAAATTTTGTTTAGGGAGTCATTATATTTTAAAAATAGCACAAATCTTTTTCTTTTTTTTTTCTTCCCGGAATTGTAACATTTTTGACTACATATTCGAATTTCGGAAGTTAAGGCAGTCCAGAAAAAAGTATAATTTATATCAAGTTTTCATAGAGCTACAAGCAAAAATTGATCCGGGGTAAATCTTCATATTTAAAAAAATTAAATTAAGGTATCACAGAGTGTAAGTCAGAGTATAGGGTATCACAGAGTAAGGTATCACAGTATTATATTTATTATAATAATAAACGGAAATTTATTTTTATTGCAATTTTAAATATAAACTAAAGCAAAGTAATGCTGATTAAGAAAGGATGTGTACGTCTAAACTTTCTTGAATAACTATTTTAAGTCATGCGCAAGCAAAGTAATATATGACGCAAATTATAACAAGTGACAGCCCCCTAAGAGCAATAAAAATTGAAATATCACTATAATTCTAATTCAAAAATTAATGATAGGGATGAACTGTACATTTAGAAACCCATATTTTTTATGATGCCCATTCTATTTGTATAAAAATTAATGTAGGTCATAAATCATAATTTTTTGAAATATGAAATTACTAATAATTTTCATAATTCAAAAAATGTTTTTTAATCAAAAATATGAATGGAATGTATGTGGGTTATGTAATTCTAACGTAAAAAAAAAAAAAAAAAAAAAGAAATTTTAATATATTAATTTTATGGAAGACATGAATTAACGTTTATTATATTCATGTAACATTAGCATTTCCATATTTTAACAAATTATGTGAAAAATTGAGAGAAACATATAAACTGTACCATTTTTTTGGGCTGATTTGATCCAAATAATCCCTATACATTGTCGAAATTGGAAAAAATGAAGTTGATTAAAAAAATGAAGTTGATGTCAGTTTTAATATGTTGACACCACTTAAGCAAAATCTAACTAAACCGTTCTAAACTAGGCCTTATGTCTAATCGATCGGCACCAGCCGCATGTCTCTACACTAATTTACGGCAAAATTAGTCAGGAAAGAAGAGGGGGAGGGGCTTTTTTTATGACTGTACATACGGTGCGGCCCAAATGAATAAAATATATTTCCAAATCGGCCCACCAAGTGTTTTGGGTTGGACAGGCCTGAGTTATATTGATTCCAAATTAACGTGGTCTCGTCACATCTCTGAATCTCTGGGTAAAGCCAAACGAGCCACGCATTCCCTTCATTCTCTCTTAGCTTTAAATAGCCGCCTGTCCATCAAAAATAAATTATTACTATATAAATCCATGATCCGTCCTATAATCACCTACGGGTGTATGATATACGGATCTGCTTCTAAAACCAACTTGGATAAAATTCAAAAGCTTCAAAACAAGCTATTGCGCAGGTTTTTGAAAGCTACTCGCTACGTCCGCAATGATACTATTCATCAGGATCTCCGAATTAAGCCTATTTATGCTCAATTTCGGAAACTTGCATTGAAGTTTCACAGATCCATTCCTAATGTTGGAAATCCTCTGTTAGACTCTATTCACAGATACGACGCTAGAGTCGGTCGTGGTAAAAAACGGCCTCTGGCTATTTTAGTCAGAGGGGATGATTTTCTCCCCGTCTCTAAAAAGCGTAGGAGTATAACTTCCGGAGTCACCTAACTTAGTATTTCCATCCAAAATTCTATTTCCCCTAGATTGAACGAAATGTTCATCTAGCTTTGGGTAACCCTAGTATCAGGCTTATCTACTGAACTTTGTCAGTCGCGGGCTTTGAACCTTCTTACTAGTGAAAATGTTACTTCTTTTTTAACTTTTTTTTTATCAAAATTTCCTAATTGCTGTGTATTTTTTATTATTTGGCTTATTTTTTAAATTTTTATTAATTTTATTGTCTTGTAGTGTAGGGTTCTGAGGTCTCCTCTCATTGGCCGTTTTCCTGGCCTCTGATTGGCTCTCAGTTTGAGAACGAAGTCCTCTCGTTTTTAGCTTTTAACTTTCAGTGAGGATCGTGGTTTTTTTTTTTTTTTTTTTTTTTTTGTAGGCTTCTGATTGGTTGACTTAGCTCGGAACTTAGCTTCTGGCTAGGCACCGGGATTCTTGAAGATGCTCTATAATTAACTTCACTTTTTAACTCTCCTAAATTTCAATTACTTTTGTTAGGAAAAAAAATGTATGGCCCCCTTTTTTTAATTTAGTTGCGGGACTCCGAGCGATTTCCTGTGCCCCTTTGGGCGCCCTGCTCACCTCTTAAACCTTTTTCGCCGTCCAGACTGTCTTCGTCAACGCACGTAACAGTTTCACTGTTACACTTAGGTTTTTTCAAGGAGTTATTTATTTATTATTTATATTGTTATTTATTTTAATTTTAATTTTAATTTTTTTTTTTAACTCCTGGTGCTTTACTCTGATTGGTCTCTGCTCACGCGGAGATTTATTCAGAGATCAAAATTCTAAATTCATCCTTTTGGCTTTTAATTATTTTATGGAAAATTATTTTTATGTTTTTCTCATTTTTCGTTGGAGGTAAGCATTGGTTGCGACCAAATGCAGGTACTCCGAAGCACTCAAGTTGACGTTGACGATTGATCAGTTGCCGAAAGATGGCAATATACTTGCATATCTTCGAGACAACTTTTCACCATTTGCCAGTTAAAGGGTTAAACTCTTGAACTCTAACTCTTAATTAACTAATTACATTTAAAAAGACTCTATGGCAATAGCCGTAAAATTGTGTATTCTTAATATGGTATAACCAATGTTATAGATCAAAATATAGTTTTATGTATGTAAGCAACTATTTCACTCTTCACTTTTTTTTTTTCTTTCTTTCTTTCTTTCTTTTTTTTTAATGCAATAAAAATGTACATATTATTTTAATGAATAAGTAAATTTTTATTTATCATTGAATACAGCACACCATCATTCACTATCATTATAACATAAAATATAGGATTCGATTGGTTGGTTGGGTTTTAAAGTCGTTCTAGTACAACGCTATGAGTAACTGGCGACATAAAATACAGGAAAAATAATATGTACTGCTAATCACAAACCATTTTCTGTACATATACACTATCTACAATAAATATTTGAACACTTTCGAATTTGCAAATTGTGTTAAATATCTACACTAAGCGACAAAAAAAAAAAAAAAAAAGGCCGCACTTGGATATTTTTCTTTTCACCTTCTACAACCGCCAATTTTATCTTTTAAAAAGCAAATTTTTGAACAGATTTTATTATGTTGTCCTCCACATGCACTTTAGCAATGAGTCCAGTGTTAAAAATAAAATGCAATTGTCAGAAAAACTATAATTTTAGAAATTATTTCAAAAATGGTAAGAATAAGACAGTTAACAATGCCACAAAAAATATTAATTTTTGAATAAAAATCAAAAAATATTTCAATACGTAGATGGTAAAATAATTAAACGTTAACGAAATATCGTTAAAATTGTTTTTAGCAAGATATAAAATTTTTTGGCCGTTTAAACTAGAAATTTGGCTTTAGGCGGCCATGTTGCTCTTCAAAGCGAGATGCCCGTAAGTTAAAAAGCCATTGCCTTTAAAATCGGTTTGTATTACATTTAGAACATAAAATAGATTCAGAAAAAAGTGTTTAGCAGCATAATTTCTTTAACTACAGTGCAGCAACTATTAAACAAAGCAGGTTTAAATGACGGAAAATTTGAAAAAAATCCATTCTTAGTGAAGAGAATAATGAAAGCAAGAGCTCAGATGACTAAAAAATTTTAAAAATGATAAGTTAATTATTGGGCTGAACTAGTTCTCTCTGATGAGTTAAGTTTAACTTATTTCGAGCTGAAGAAAACAAGCAGATCTGACAACGAAAATATCACCAACTTAATGAAAATCGTATTTTTAAAACAGTGACACGTTCTCCGTACATTATGGTACGGAGGTGCATTACTTTCAAATAGTCGAGCAAAGTTTTATGCTCAAGGGATCAATTAACTCGAAATAAAACACAGTCTTTATAAAAGTGGTGCCTGACCGACTATTTTGGAGGTATCTTGGACATTTCCGCAAACAGCATTTCAAGGTGATAATGCACCTTACTACATGGCATCTGTGGTAAATTTATTCACTTCAAATTGTCAAAATTTCCTATCGATTCCCATGAGAACCTATAATTCTGTAAGTAATCATATATTTTTTCACTTTAAGTTAAATCCCACAAAAGATATAGTAGAATTTCTTCTTTACCAGACATGGAAATAGTTCTAATCGCGATCCGCTCGAAAATGTTTCGTCTATAAAAAGGTGGGGGTGAGGGGAGAGGATTTGAAATTTGCAGCCTACAACTCTGCCAGAACTAGAACAAATTATTTGTGATATTTGGCGCATGGACATTTCTCAGATTTATATTAAAACACTGTATAATACTATGCCATTGTGCATTAAAGCAGTAATTCCATATAAAGGTGGAATTTACCCTATACAAAATACATATTTTTCATAAAAAATGCTTAGATCTATCAAATAAATATTTGTATTTCATATATTAAAATATATCTTGTTTATTTCATATAATAAATCATAATAGAATACAACGTGTATGGTTACTGCATTATGTTTAAAACGAAAGTTTTATGCAGATTCTTATAAAGTACTTCGTAGAGTGTAATAAAGCGAATTATTATATGGAAAATGTACATAGGTATCATTTCATCCCTTTGGTATTATGCAAACAAGACAGTTTTATTTGTTTCAACCCTTAATTTTAAAGTTATTACAAACAAAAAAGGTATAAGTCATTTTTTTCTGGAGTGGGGCTTTTTTTTTTTTTTTTTTTTTTTTTTTTTTTTTGTCGCTTAGTGTACATAAATTCTACAGGAATTAGGGGAATGTCTCTTGTTAAAGGCATTCTCCGGCTCCGGTTATGGGCACCTCACCATATATTTTAACTAAAACCAAATATGATGAATTTGAGTACTGTCAAACTTGTGTTGTGACCGAACGCAGTTTTTGTGCTAATACCGAAGTGAACAGACGCATTTGCTTAGTAAGAAAAAATTGTATCGAAAAAAAAAAAAAACAAAAAAACAAAGAGTAACTTGTGAATATTTTTAGAATGCAATAAATCGAAGTGAATAAATAAAAAATGTAAGTGTAATATATATTCATAAAGTATATTCAGTATATTTTGTGATGCAATATTAAATTAAGCTAAAATGCGGACTGAAAATAGTTTTTTTCTGTCATTATAAAAATGATTGCCATTCCCGGTTGTGGGCACCCGTGTTTCTTTCATTTAAAGCGTGTGTTTGAATTACAAATTGGCAAATATGGTCATTTATAAAACATAACATATTTTATTAGTGTTTTATGCATTTTTAGGCATTTTTAGCCGTGTCATCCCCAGAAAAGTCAAACGATCTAAAATGAATGAATTTTAAGGCAGCCATTTAGGATTGCGTAGTAGATAAGAAATCCATAAAATCAGCTGCCCGAGATATGGACTTCCACGCAGCTTCTGTGTCCCTCCAGAAGAAGCCTAGAAAAAGTAAGAGAACTCTACCTGTCAAACTGTCCCCAGAAAAGTCAAACGATCTAAAAGAAATGGATTTTAAGGCAGCCATTTAGGATTGCGTAGTAGATAAGAAATCCATAAAATCAACTGCCCGAGAATATGCACTTCCTCGCAGCTTCTGTGTCTCTCCAGAAGAAGCCTAGAAAAAGTAAGAGACCTCTACCTGTCAAACTGTCGGCCGAGCGCGCTAAAAATAGGAGCATCCACAATCAGAACCTGTTATTTGATATGTCCCAAAACAAAATCAGCACTAATTTAAGTGAAGGTCTAACTAAATATAAAATTTGGTTAAGATACGTTCACTTGAAGCGTCCACAGCATTTTGATAATACAGACACATAGACAGGCAGATATTTTTCTAAAAACAGTCAAATGCTTTTCATAATTACTCAGAACTTGAAAATCAATCGAAAACCAAGGGGTGCAAGTTTTTCCGTCTTAAAACGGAACGCTGACACCAATACTTTTTATCAATAACTTCTATCACATTTAAAAGCAATAAATTGCGCCTCAAATATGATATAAGTTATTGATGATAAATACTGGCTCAAGAGTTCCGTCTTGAGACGGAAACTCTCGTACTTCTGCCGAAAACAGAGGTCGAAAATATTCACAAGTTCAACATCTTCTTATATCTACGAAGAAAGTAAAAATGAGAGAGAGAAAATTTTTTTGATTTTTCCTAAGATTTCTAGTTTATAAATGTATCACCATTTTCCCCCATGAGCATAAAAGAGCAAAAAAGACCATGGCAACCAAAACATTGGAATCTGTCTGAAATATTAATAGAGTGGATATATCGTAAGAAAATATATTGGAAAAGAAAAAGAGAAATGATCGATCACATCCAAGTCATTATTTTTCAGGTGCCTTCACATTTTCATTTACTGCTTATATTACTTTTATTTCTAGTTTATGTATGTCAATCTAAAGTATTGTATTCTTATGATGTTGAGAAAAGAAAAAGTTTTATCAACAATTTGACCGTTGTTAGGCTTTTAAAATTAATTATGGGAAATACATATTTGTATTCTTCATGCATAGCTGCCAATATTTTAATTTATTCTAGAGTACTTTTAGCCCCGCCTTTATTTCGCACCACTTTATTTATAGAAAAATTTTCTTCAGTACATAACTTCGATAAAATAAGAAAAAATTACTTTTAAAAAACAAGTTTAACGAAATGGAGGCGGGGCTAAAATTACTCCGGAATAAATTTAAATATTGGCAGCTATGTTCATGATGTAAATAATACTATGCTTTGTTTTTGCTTATACTAAATATCTAAGTAGTTTTTTAATGAAAATATTTATAGATATTAAATATTTCAATGCATTTAATCTATTTTTTCTCCTAAATTTATTAGAATACTTTGAATTTATAATAAATTTTGGCTTAAATTTGTATTGTATTCACATGTTTCATAAAACGGTCTGAAATTTATGTGATATTTTCAAGTCTATTTCAGTCACTTTTCATTTTTTATTGCGTACGTTATGGGCAATGTAGTTTTATCACTAATGCATAGAATTTCACAAAATGTCTTATTTAGTCGGAACGTGGCATTCATTGTAACTTCAACTAAATGGATTTTGGTGCACATTAAACAATCAGTATTGATGTTGCGTTGATATTTTCTGAAAATGTATGTTAAATATATTTCAGTTTCAGTAGTAAGAAATTGCAATTAAAAAAAAAAAAAACTGTGTATAGTAAAACCTTTTTTTTTTTTTTTTTTTACTTTTTAAAATAATTTATTATGAAACTGAAGATACGTTTTTATTTTTATTTTATTTATAGATTTTTTTTTTTTTTTTGCAGGGGGGGGGGGGTGGTGAGGCAATTTTTCACTTTGGTCATTGTGTAAAAGATGATGATAAATTACATTACAAAATAATTCATATATTCTTTATCAATGTATGATTCTTTATTCCACCGACAAACTTAGTGGAATAATAGAAGAGGTGGACTATATACATGGACCATAAAAGTGCGTATGAACCTTATCCTATCTTAAACCGTTTTCGAGCTACAGTAAACAGAATGAAAAAGCTAAAATTTTTACAATTCCCTCATTTTAAATATATTACGCAAAAAGAAGAAAGAAAATAAAAAATCCTACAAAACGACATCATTTTGTTTCAGAATATCTCGATTTAACAATATCTAGAGTTACAAGCGCATATCTGCCATTTTAATCCGCAGTCTTGTACGTACAAGCCTCTTTTTCCACACCGCTTAATTTAAGAATAATTCTCTTCAAATGTATTTATGATGAAATAAGAATGAAATTACACAGTTACCCACATTTTAATTTATTTCAGAGCATTTTTAGCCCCGTCTTTATTTCGAAACATTCTGTTTTTAGAACAGTTTTATCCAATATTGAACTACAATAAAATAAGAAAAATTTACTCTAAAAAGGTTTCATGGAATAAAGGTGGTGCTAAAAATTCTGAAGGATAAATTAACACTTCCGAGACTGCATGTTTTTATCTTTTTGACAGTAAGCCCGTCTGTAGGCGTTATTTTTGTACATTACATTATTTATAATTAATGTTTTCTGTATTCCTTTTTATAATAAAAAAGGATATACATTACAATTATATTCAAAGTATTTGTATTTATAATGCATTGATTGTACAAATGTGAATTTTGGGTATATTCTTAAGAAATGGTATAACCTATGTAACCGAAAGAAACGCGCACTGGCGGAGTTACTGATTTTCAAATGGCGTGAATTCACGTCAGTGGCCGTGAAAGTGTTAAAATGCTAAGAACTCTGGAAATTATTCTAAAAAAAATTTAAAAAAAAAAAAAGAAAAGAAAGAAAGAAAAAGAAAAGAAAAGACTACTGGTGTGTGTGTGAGAGAGAGAAAAGACGGATACTGACAATACTCTGGATTAATTATTAGGATGATGACAGCTATGCAAGCACTGAAATGGAGGAAAACATGCAAACAAATAACCGGCCAAATACTTAATTAGGAAAAAAAAAATTCTAATTATAATAGGTAAAATTTACGGAAATTCGCCCATTTCAATAACTTCTGTATAAGCTTACAAATTACCATATAGGTTAACACTTAACGAACAGGCCACGTAAATCTGCGTTTTTATGTTATGACTGCCTAAGGGGGGCAGTTTGCTGTTTTAAAGGGGTGGGGTTACGTGGAAATGTTATTGACTACGTTATGTGAATGTCAATTATGCAAGTTCTACTTCGTAGGAGTGAATGTTTTTATAAAATATCACATTCATAAGGACTACTAGACATGTAAACAAATACATTATACAATTTCATTCAAAAATAGTACTTATTCAATAAAACTACAACGCCAATATGTACATGTTTATTTTATTTTTTATTTTTTTATTTTTATTTCCGTAAACCTGGACAGACAGAGTCTGTTAAGCATAGCTGCCAAGTTTTTAAATTTATTCCGGAATGTTGATAGCCCCGCTCTTTTTTTTACACCGTAATCTTTGTAGAAAAAATTTATTCAATATATAATTATGATTAAATGTGAGGACAACAACTCTAAAAATATTACGGTGTGAAAAAGGGGCAGGACTAACATCATTCCGGAATAAATTAAAAAACTTGTCAGCTATGGTGAAGTGTTAAGTAGTGCCAGACAAATTTAGCTGTTAATTTACTAAACGATGTTCATTTTCACGTTTTCAAATAGCAAGTACCATTAATAACCCGTCTGTTAAGTGTTAAGTGGTTCCTGAGAAATTTAACTGTTAATTTACTATACGATATTCATTTTTACGTTTTCAAATAGCAAGACTCCTTCCAAAGTATTTTGAAATTCTCCTTATTTTTTCTTATTTTATCACAGTTATATGCCGGAGAAAAATATTTAAAAAAATAAAGTGGTAGGAAATAAAGGCGGATAATGCTCCGGAATACATTAAAAGGTTGGCAACTATGCTCATATGCATTAATTTCAAGTTCATTTATTATATAGACAATGATTTATGTTTTATTATACATATTGTCAATAATTGACGTTGTTTTCGCCTGTATCGTAATATCATTTGCTTGTATTAAAAAAAAAAAAAAAAAAAAAAAGAAAGAAAGAAAGAAAGAAAAGAAAGAAAGAAAGGAAGTAAAAAAAAAAGTTAATGTTGTAAATAAAGGAAGAGTTCCATCTTTAAAATAGCTCTATACAGTATATTAATCGGATGTGGTATTCAGACTTTTTTTTACTTCCATTACCCTACTACCGTAGGTAATGGAAGTATTGTATTCGGTCTGAAAATTCGATATCGGGTTTTCACCTGATTTACACGTTTTAAGGTCCCCTGAGTCCAAAAAAGTGGTTTTTGGCAATTGGTCAGTGTGTATGTATGTGTGTGTGTGTGTGTGTGTGTATGTATGTATGTGGAGAATCTTCTGGCTATTATAGCTCAGAAACTAATAAAGATAGAGCTACGAAACTTTAGAATTGAAATACGTCTGGTCTACAGATGAAATTTCCAAATTTTGGTGAAAATTGAAAAACCGGAAGTGGGACATCGGAAACCGGAAGTGGGACCGTAAGTCCGTATCTCAAAAACGGCTCTAACGATTTTCTTCAAACTTGCTATATAAACACTCTATTAGATGTCCTTTCGAATGATATAGTTGGTTGGTTCAGGAAAATTGATAGGCGTCCCTTTTAAATAGCTCAATTTCAGGCCTCGCAAAGGCGTTCCTTTAAAAACGGTTGTACGGATTTTTTTCAAACTCGCCATTTTAACTCAATTTTAAATATGCTTTTGTATGTAATTATTGTTTTCCTGTCAATAATTGAGTTTAACCGGAAATGGGACATCGGAAACCGGAAGTGGGACCGTAAGTCCGTATCTCAAAAACGGCTCTAGCGATTTTCTTCAAATTTGCTATATAAACACTCTATCAGATATCCTTTCGAATGATATAGTTGGTTAGTTCATGAAAATTGATAGGCGTCCTGTATAAATAGCTCAATTTCAGGCCTCGCAAAGGCGTTCCTTTAAAAACGGTTGTACGGATTTTTTTCAAACTCGCCATTTTACCTCACTTTTAAATATGCTTTTGTATGTAATTATTGTTTTCCGGTCAATAATTGATTTTTTGTGAAAGTTGGTATCTCAAAAACGGCTCTAACGATTTTCTTTTTTGGTCACTTTTATGTTTTCTGATCACATTATCTCTCAAAAATGCATATAATACAAGTAATAGCGGGTAATGGAAGTCGTGTGGTTGTTTCACACCAGATTTTTTTATTTTTTTTTTTACTACTACTACTTTTATAGAGAAATATTTATGGTATTTTCATATTAATGTGTCGTGATTAAACAAACTAGATATTACTTCCAATACCCTACTACCGTAGGTAATGGAAGTATTGTATTCGGTCTGAAAATTCGATATCGGGTTTTCACCTGATTTACGCGTTTTAAGGTCCCCTGAGTCCAAAAAAGTGGTTTTTGGCAATTGGTCAGTGTGTATGTATGTGTGTGTGTGTGTGTGTGTGTATGTATGTGGAGAATCTTCTGGCTATTATAGCTCATAAACTAATAAAGATAGAGCTACGAAACTTTAGAATTGAAATACGTCTGGTCTACAGATGAAATTTCCAAATTTTGGTGAAAATTGAAAAACCGGAAAAGGGACCGTAAGTCCGTATCTCAAAAACGGCTCCAACGATTTTCTTCAAACTTGCTATATAAACACTCTATTAGATGTCCTTTCGAATGATATAGTTGGTTAGTTCAGGAAAATTGATAGGCGGCCTGTATAAATAGCTCAATTTCAGGCCTCGCAAAGGCGTTCCTTTAAAAACGGTTGTACGGATTTTTTTCAAACTCGCCATTTTAACTCACTTTTAAATATGCTTTTGTGTGTAATTATTGTTTTCCTGTCAATAATTGAGTTTAACCGGAAGTGGGGCATCGGAAACCGGAAGTGGGACCGTAAGTCCGTATCTCAAAAACGGCTCTAATGATTTTCTTCAAACTTGCTATATAAACACTCTATTAGATGTCCTTTCGAATGATATAGTTGGTTAGTTCAGGAAAATTGATAGGCGTCCTGTATAAATAGCTAAAGTTCAGGCCTCGCAAAGGCGTTCCTTTAAAAACGGTTGTACGGATTTTTTTCAAACTCGCCATTTTAACTCACTTTTAAATATGCTTTTGCATGTAATTATTATTTTCCGGTCAATAATTGATTTTTTGTAAAAGTTGGTATCTCAAAAACGGCTCTAACGATTTTCTCTTTAGGTCACTTTTATGTTTTCTGATCAAAATTATCTCTCAAAAATGCATATAATACATGTAATAGCGGGTAATGGAAGTCGTGTGGCTGTTACACACCAGATTTTTTTTCTATAAAAATAATGGTATTAACCTTTTCAGTCGCAGTGTTTCCGCTGATGGAACACCTAATTTTAATTCTCAAGTGCAAAAACCTCATCCCGGAAATTTTTTAGCAAAAATTTACATTTATAACATAGCAGAAGAAAACGCCCTATTTTTAAGGCGAAATTTTAAAATTTCTTCTATTTTAATTATGTTCGTAAATTCTGGTGGCAGTGTAATTTAAAGGATCCGGATTACCTTGCGCCGCGAAGGGTTAAAATACTCCGGAATAAATTGAAATGTTCGGATCTATGTAACTTTTACGAGTTTTTGTTGTCGATAATGTTTATTTATAAAGTGATTTATTTATTACATTAAATATTATTTGAATTTAATACGGTTTACTTACAGATGTTTCAAACCGAAAATTTCTCGAAAAGGAACAATGCTAATGTTTTATTTTTTAAATATTTATGATCAGCTATGTGTCTAAAAGCCATTTTTAAAATTAGTTTAGTAATTTTTAAAATAAATTAAGTAGTGAACGTTAAAGGGTTAAAAGAGGTAAGAATTTTACATTCCCGAAAATGCCTTTCGCGACCGCTGACGTACATTCATGTCATTTGGAAATCTGTAACTCCACCAGTGGTCGTTTATTTCACGATTTGTATGTTACGTATTACTTAAGAATATACCCAGTGTTCAAATTTGTACTATCAAATATAATATGGATACAAATATTTTGATTAGGAAGAATATAATTATAATGTATATCCATTTGTAATATAAATGTGAATATAGAAAATTTTGTTCTAAAATATCATTATTGCCAACCATCTCATTAATAATCGTACAATTGTTAACGCCCCTTTTCTCACACCACTATATTTTTAGAGTTATTCTCTCCAAATGTTGTTACGATTAAATAAGACTAAAATTAATCTAAAAAATTATTGGTGTGAAAAAAAGGCGGGTACTAAAAATTGTACGGTGCATAATGAGATGGTTGGCAAGTATGAAATATTGTAACTTGGGAGAATAACTCCCACAGGCGGACCTTACTGTCAAAAAGACAAAAGCATGCGGTCGCGAACGTGTTAATTAGAAAACTCAAATACATAATAACAGTTCGTACAGCCCTGCCTTTTTTGTAGGAGTTTCCCACCATTATTTTTTAATGATAAACGTCTCTTTAAATTTACAGGCTTCTATTATAATGAAAAATTATAATATAAAATTAGTGTTTGAAAAAAATCAAAGAAATTTTAGGCAACCCCTATAATACATTGAAAAGGAGATAATTTAAATGCACTGGAGATAATTTAAATGTACTCGCTCTACTACTATATTTATATTTTAATTAAATACCGTAACAGAGAAAAAAAAAGAACTAACGCTGTAAATTTTTTTACTAAAATAATAAATTTGCAAACGTTAATTTTGAATTCAATTGTATTCGGAGACGTATTTGGACCATATTGAAATACTCGAACATTTTTGTTTAAATATTCACAACAAACTACTAAAATTGATAGTTAAAATTATTAATGCTTAAGAATGTTGAATGAAACAAATTCGGCTTCTAAATTTTTTAAGGAAACGTTAAGATTAAAAATTAAAATAGAAGTTTTTTTTTTTTTTTTTTAATAAATATATCTACTTAAATAAAATATGTTACATTTCAGTATCAACATAAGTTTAATGTGTTTAAAATATATATGATACTTTTAAATAAATGTTGAGCAGTACATACATTGTTATGGAAAAGGTATACACTAGTAGTTCTTTAAAAAATAATTATGAATAACAAAGCAAGAAAGAAATGAAATACAGACATAATCATGACATTAGAAATAATACAGCATTGTTTTTGATTTCACATCAGCCAACGGAAAGACGGAAACTCTTCCTTTTAAGTCATGTTTATCTTGAATGCAACACAAGTGTCTACCATTTCTACTCAATTCCAGAGTTGCCAACTTTTATAATTTGTTGCGGGGCATTTTTATCCCTGCCTTCTTTTTCGAACCAGAAATTTTGTAAAATATTTCTATTTAATATCTGACAACGATTAAATAGGAAAAAAAAAATATTCTTCAAGATTTCCGGTATGAAAAAAAAGGTGGGACTAACAATGCTCCAGAATAAATTATAAAAGTTGGTAAATCTGCTCAACTCCAGGAATCGAAATTGAATTACAGAAGGTGTACTACTCAAGATGGAAACTTCCATGGTTAAAATATTTCACTCACACCATTTATTTTATATCATTTCTTTTCTATTTATAAAAAGAAAATGCCAAACTGGTGTCACACATCTCTTTCTTAGTTGTTCGAATCAAGTAAGCTTCTTCGTTTGGAAGTTATGCTTCTTACATGATAGTATTGGATTTGGGGAATAAGTTGAAAAAAAAAAATCTTGTCTTGTCTGTCATTGATCCATTCTTGCCATTGCCAACCATCTTATTATGAACCGTACAATTTTTAGCACCCACCTTTTTTTTTTTTCACACCAGTCATTTTTTAGAGAAATTTTATTCTTATTTAATCGAAACAACATTCGAAGAGAATTACTCTAAAAATACAGTGGTGTGAAAAAAGGGGCGTTTATAATTGTACGGTTATTAATGAGATGGTTGGCAATTATGTGGATGTATCTCAAAATACTTAGAGGTGGGACCAGATTGTCCAGTTTGGCCTCATTGGAGACTTATTTTTACTTTAAGGTATTTACCAATGGTGATACACTTCTCGAACAAATTGAGAAAAATTATAATAATAATCTAAAAGAAAAGAGAAATATTGGATGGTCATACATTCAATGTTTTACTTTTTACTGAATAAATAATTACACTTTTAAAGTATCTTGGAATTTGGCATAGTTCTGTCTCAAAAATGTCATATCATTGATATATCTCAAAACATTTTAGGGTGGGACCAGGGTTGCCGGTTTGGCCTCCTTAGAGCCTTATTTTTCCTTTCAGATGTTTAGCAATGTTGATACACTACTCGAGCAAATTGAGAAAAATTATAATAATAATCTAAAAGAAAAGAGAAATATTTTGATGGTTATACCTTCATTGTTTTCGTTTTTACTTTTACTGAATAAATAATTATTTATCTTGGAATTTGGTATTGTTAAAATTGTCCTGTTCTACCGATTTTTTTTTTCTTAACAATTGCTTTTAGAAACTTCTTCTTTCATTCAAATGAAAATATATCTATTAATATGCTAATGCTTTTTTTTTTTTTTTTTTTTTGAAGGAAATATCGAAATGGAAAAATGTATATTAAGAAAATGGAGTAAATTTATTTTGCACAAATATTATAGTTTTCTCCAAAATTAGTGTAAAAATTCTATACTATCCCTTTCACGAATGTCTTTAAGTATCCCAGTGTGTATATATACAGTATTCAGTAAGTAAACTTTATTAAAATAACAAACAATTTTATGATAAGTTTTCATGTGTGTTTATATATTTAGTTAGAACATATTGTATGACAGGTGTAACTACATTAAATAATATATATTATATTTTAAATTACTTTTTGCTATTTTCTGGCTGATTGTACACACTTTACTTCGGATATTTTAACTATATTAATGCATACAACGCCGCCTGTTTCTAGAGTTTTTTTTTTTTTTTTTTTTTTTCGAATCTTTAAATCTCATGCTAAGCATAACAAGCGTCTGCTGCAATTCGCATTAATTACGAAATAATTTCCAAGTCTTCAAAATAGAATATTACAGAAATTTTATAAAAAATAATAAACCAATGTTTCATTTTTTCAAAAGAATATATTAAAAGAACAACTAAAGCTCATAAAACTAAAATAGAATATCGCCCGACAGTACTTTGAAACTTCAAATGTAGGCTGGTGGTAACAACATGCCAAATTAAATTTAGCCATGTTCCCTACGGACAGCTCAGTGTCCGTACACTAATGATAAAAGTCCCTACTTTAGTGCTGAGGATGTCCATATACTGTACTTACTTTCTTAGGATATCCTGAAGACGTCCTGGAGAGAAAGGGCATATCCAAAAGGTCCCCACTGCAACCCTACATGCTGTAGAAAACTGATAAAATTCTCTACCTGTAAGGACAAATCCGTACAGTTGTCAAAATTGATGTTTGTTCTTTTTTGGCTTTATTTAGTTAGCATTTGGACCCATTTGTCTCTATTTCAGAGAAAGTTTGGCCTCGTATGAAAAATATGACCTGGCAACACTGGGTAGAGTTCTGCACGAATCTGATTTTACACAATCCAATCCTGACAAGTGAATTTTAAATCAATCCGAAACCCGACCCGAACCCGGAATTTTTTTTTTTTTTTTTTTTTTTTTTAATCAACCCGAAAACCGACCCGAACCTGCAATAGAGAATTCTGACGACCCACACCTGACCCAAACCCGACTATTTTTATACCCAAACCCGACCCGAAACCGGAATATAAATGAAATGAATAATTCATCTGAAAATCATGCAAAACATTTTTAAATTAGAAAATAAATTAGAAAATTATAAATAAATAAATAAATAAATAAATAAAAAGATATTACTAATACACTAAGTTAAAAATTTAAAAATATAAAAAATAGATTAATAATATTTCTTAACTATTTACAGTCGGCTGCAAAATTATTGAAGCGTACATCCCCATTTTTCATATTTTGTTTTTTAGTTTGGTCGTTAATTTTTATCATCAATTTACTTTTTTTATAAGCAACATAAAGAGGAAGATCATGACTGACTCAACAAATATTCACTTAACAAAACAGTATTATTGCACATTTCTTAATTACGAACTACTGATAGCGCTTCAATAATTTTGCTGCCAACTGTATTTGTGATGTGTATTTCAATTGTTCAAAAATGAGTTTCAAATTAAGCGTTTGTAGTTTATTCTTTAATACTTATCTAACACACACAAAAATATAAAAATTAATACAGTTCTGCAGATGACCATTAAACGTCCATCTCCTTATAATATTAAAATCTGTGCGCATCTGTCTGTGAGAACTGGCTTATGGCTGCTAAACCTCCGGCACAATTGGTCGCAGAGGCTCGAAACCGGTACCAAAAGACGTGGAATTTCTTCATCTCGATATCGCAATAATTCGCTAAGCGATGTGACCCTAATTAGCGGAGATATTAATTAAAACGTCCAACTATGTCTAATGAAAAAACGATTCAAAATGCCAGGCGACCGTAATTTTCATCCGGAACCGGGCACCTCAAAAGAAAAAGCAGAGAGAGAAAATTTCGCGGGATTTTGTTAAGAGATCCTAGGTGAATGGTTCGAGATATTGAAAATACACCTGTACCACGAGAAAGAGGATTTATTACCAATTCTTACGGTACATTTTTTTTTTTTAATACGGATTTTTTATATTTTTAAAAAAAGTTTTAAAAAGGGTCCAAAATTTCTCTTTTTCTCTATCGTCTTTTGTGAAATGCCCTGTACGACAGAGTAACTCTTCCATTTCTTAACAACCGGCACATTTTGAAAGCACATTTAATACTCCTTCGAACCATATAAACTTTTTAACAAAATACGGATTAGCGATCCATATTTTTAGATTTTACGAAACATCGATTTTTTCACAAAACATTTTATAACTCAAAATCTTTTAGAGATAAATCATTTCTTTCTTTCTTTTTTTTTTTTTTTTTTTTTTTGTATATAGACCTTAATTAGAAGAATCATATCTCAAAAGATTGAGACATTATTTCAAAACCTGAATCAGTTATATATATATATTTTTTTTTCTGCATTTTGGGCTTCTTCCATCATTTCACGCTGAATGAAATTCTCCAGGCATTCATTGCCGTCCGTTGTGGATTACCGTTAACATGACAACCCATTCACAGAGAAAACGATTTCTGGCGAAGAAAGAAACCTTTTACCAATTGAGATCACCTGGTTTTTGTACTAGGAATAAAAATTGCAAATTTCAAAATGCTTCAATTTTCTTCAAAGTTCATTCAAACTTACTGTTCACCGTTAACAGCACAAGGGATAGTTGCAGTTCAAATTTCATCGAGTTTGGAAAAAAAAATACATTTTAATTGCAAATTAAATTTTATTCTAATACGCGTATTTCAAATTCTAATTATGATTAAATTATTTTAATACATCATTCGAAGGATATTTTAAAGTTCTTTTATATTATCGAAAGTGGAATTCGAGATTTCACCTGATTTACACGTTTTGAGGTCTCCTGAATCGGATTCCTTCTGTATCTCAGCTACTAATTAAATTAATTTCATAAGTAATACATCATTTGAAAGCTTTGTTGATTTGGAATCGAACAGTAGATTACAGAAATTTCTACCGCCACATGGCGCTGTAATATTTTAAAATTTCTATATTTCAAATTCTAATTATGATTAAATTATTTTTAATACATCATTCGAAAGATATTTTAAAGTACTTTTATATTATCGAAAGTGGTATTCGAGATTTCACCCGATTTACACGTTTTCAGGTGTCCTGATTAGGTTTTCTTTTTCATCTCAGCTAATTGAATTACACCATTCAAAATTTGTATATGTAGGTTAATTAGGAGGGACTAAAAGGGTGGGGGAGAAATAGGCGTGCACCGCGCGCGTATGCCCTAACTTGTGCGCGCGCACGGTAATGCGCTGCCGAAGGCAGTGGAGACCTGTTTTTTTACCCGATGAAAGATGATTTATTTTATTTTATTTTCTTAAGAATAAAAAATTGATTTAAGAAAAAATATGTGCGCGCAGTGCACGTATACCTTCACACGTGCGCGCGAAGCGCGCCTTGGTCTGCGGTGTCGGAAGCAGTGGGGACCCGTGTGAGGTTTTACCCAATGAGAAATGATTTTTTTTTAGGGGGCACGAAGGGTCAGGGAAGGAATACGCGCGCGCAGCGCGCACGGAACAGCACTGCCGAAGGCAGTGGATACCCAGTCCGTCTTTTTACACGATGAAAAATGATTTCTTTAATTTTCTTTTCTTAAGAATAAAAATTTGATTTGAGAAGGAATATGTGCGTGCGCAGCGCGCATGGGTCTGCGCTGCCGAAGGCAGTGGGGACCCAGTGTGAGTTTTTACCCGATCAGAAATGATTTTTTTTTTTTTTTTAGGGGACACGAAGGGATACGTGCGTGCAGCGTGTGTATCCCTGAGTTTGTGCGCACGCACGGGACTGCGGTGCCGAAGGCAGTGGGGACTCGGGGCGACCTTTTACCCGATCAGATTTTTTTTTTCTTTTCTTAAGACTAAAAGTTACTGTCAGTGATTCATTAATTATAGTGATTCATTTAAAAATACTGACCCGCTAGTTCTCATCTAAAATCTGCATATAATTCAATACATTTTTGAAAATATCTGCAAGAGAAAAAATATTAATTATCAGTTTAAGTTCGCAGTCTATTTCAAAAGGATGTGAGTAATCAAAATAAATTAATCACACATTTGACTATTCCAGAAAGGAAGCTCGATTTTCACAGTTTCGTACACGCTTCTGTATACAAAGATAGTAATGTGCCCTGATTATACAAGATAAAAATTATTTTATATAAATAGTGGTGCCAATGGAATTTAAATATTTTCACTCACGAGAGTGTACTGGGAGACGGATGGAGCATACAACTCCTGACTTAATACTTTATTAGATAATACATTTTAGATATCTTTAAATGTGTTACACTTAAGATTAATCAGACAATGCTTTTGGGAAAATGTGCGATATTTTTTAATTAAGAAGTGTCTATCATGGCTATAATGATTACAAATAAAGCTTAGATTTTCTTTCACTTTATTTTGGAGGAGTGACATAATATATGAACTGAAATAATATAGCTATACATATATATCTACAACAAAGCAGAAACTAAATCTTTTCAGATAAATTATTGTAGGGTATCATGAAGAAAACATTAAACAATATTCATTTTACTTAACAATTTTGGGTGAGTTTCACTCTTTGAAACAGTACGATTTGTTTTGTAATTTCTACAAAAATACAGTTTCTCAACCTTTTAACGTGGGCTACACTAAAAATTTTACAGTTATTCTGAGGGGCTTTCTCAGCTTCTGCGGGGTAGAAAACAGCACTCTGGTTGCTCCCTGAATGATTTCGGGGAAAAGTCAATTAGGAGGAATAGAGCCTTCGATTCATAAATCGAGGGCTCTTTAGAAGGAGGAACCTCTTTCCTCCCCTCCTTTTCCAGCAACTAGTCTCTTTTCCTCTACAGGTAGTTGGGGTGATATTACACCACAGAAGAAAATTCATGTTGGAGAAATAGAGAAATAGACTCGGAAAGACTATCTGTTCCTTTCATAGACCTTATATACTAGACCACGCATTCCCCCTCGTTATTTGACTGCATCATGAACGAGCTTCCCCAGTAAAATTGTCACGTGATGTTGGCCTAGAGGAAGAGTGAAGAATGATCACTATGTTATTTTTCTGTAGGAACGAATTTTGTGTTTTTTAATATTTTTATTGTGCACGCACTTTTTATTTTAGCATTTAGATTTATACATGGATGGAAAGCTAAACTTTCATAGATTGATTACATAGAAAAAAAAATTATGATAAATCATTTTGCAAGCCAAAAAATTGCGTTTGAATTCTTACTTCAGTTAGAGAAGTATGAGATTATGCTTGCATACGGGAAAAAAAGAGAGAGAGAGAGAGGAATCACCCCTAGGTCAAGTTCACGTGACTTCCGAGACGCAGAGCAAAGGATGGAGGTATCAGATTACACCCTCATGTTGAAGACATTCGCTATAATGGTCAGTCCTATTGATGGCGTGGTCTAGTATATAAGGTCTATGGTTCCTTTTGTAAGAGTTTTTCTAAATGTAAATATTAATAAGTGTTAATTTTCTCAATATACCTGTTTTCTTTTCTTGTTCAAAAAAAAAAAAAAAAAAAAAAAAAAAAGAGGAATCAAGAAAGAATCACTGCATTTCAGTTATATACAATTAATTTTTGATCCTTTTGATCCTGTGTATTTCATGCAGCAAATTTATTTCAATTGAAGTATAATATAACAATTTCAATATTAAATATTAACATTACTATGTAAATTTTTTTAATTTAATAAATTATTTAAATTTTAAAATGGGTGTTAAGTGTAATTAATACATAGCATAAGTTTAAATTAACATCGCCTTAATTGTAATTTACTATTATTTTTTTTTTTCTTCACAGTCATATAATTAATTAATTAAATCTTTCTTGGTTTTCTGGTTAAGTTTTAAATTTTCTTTTTTACTACATTTTTTTCTTTTTTTTTCAGTAAATATAATCTTTGTTTTTACTTCTTTCTTTGTTTTTATATGGTCTTGCAAATGATTAAGAAAAGTTGGGCACCTTGCAAACTAATTTAACCCAATCCTCCCGTCTTAAGCCGTGGTGGCCTCAGCTCCTTCTTCTTCTGGTTATTATCATTATTATTATTATTATTTATTATTAATATTATAATTATTTTCTGTTATGTTCTGTTATTAATCTCATCCAGTAATGTTTTTGAAACAATTCATATTGACTTTTTAATGCTTTTTTTAGATATATATACTTCACTTTCATATGTGGTTGCTCATTAATTCACGTCTTCCTTCTGGTGTCTGATCACTGCAATGATGAATTGTTAATTATTATTATTATCATATGTTATAAGAAACGTTTAAGGTTATAAGAGACTAAAAGCTTTCAAAGTACTTCATTTCCTCTACTGAAACTATAAATTTAAAGAATTATATATAAAGTGCGAACTTTTAAATTGAATTAAAATCACTTATATTTGAAAGTTGTTAGTATTAATCATGTGTCCATTAATTGCTAAATTTTATAACGTTCTAACATTCTTCACTTTATATATACATAATGAATTTATGCAGAAAAAGACACTAAAATATTCGCTTTGAATGTATAAACGGCTTGTAAGCAATACAACAAACTGAAAAAAAAAAAAAAAAATAAGGAAGGGGCCTATTTTTTTTTTTTTTTTTTTTTTTTTTTTTTTTTTTTTGTTGACTATACGTTATAAACATGTATAAATAGTTTCAACCTCGATAAGATATCTCCGATAGTTAAAAAAAAAATAATAATAACGTTTTAGGTTGCCATCCCCATTACTTCCTAATCGTTGAAGGTAGTAGTATAAAAATATGTACAAAGATGTTTCAGATAAAGAACAAATTAATAGAAGGCAAGAATATTTCATTCGATGGTAGAGCAGTTTTCATATGCTTAACCCGCTTTACCCTTTAGCTGTTTATTTTTCACATTATCAAAGAGCGAGACTCCTCCCAACATATGTTGAGATTCCTGTTACCATCTCCCATTAGTTTTCACTTTTGATTATACTTATACGCATTAACTTACCGTTTGTTAGACAATAAATAGACAATACATATTTACCTAGACAATAATTTATGATTAATTATACACAGAGCCAGGGTTTAACCTGACAAAAAAGTTTCTTTAGCATTTTAGCTAAAACGTATAAGCAGTATTTTAGCTTTTTCGAAAATTAATTCTTTGAATAGAATTGATTTTCCTAACTTGGTTATCCCCAATTTTGTTTCCTGTTTGTTTTGTTCACAGACAATTTTAACCAAGCATATATTGTGATTTAAGAAAAATGAATCAGCAAAATTTTGTTTCGATTTCAACACACTGAGAATACATCTATGAAGCAAATTCTTAATTATGTTTTTAAATATTTTTGCATTTAAATTTAACCATTAAAAGTCTAAATTAAATCCAAATATACTAAATAGATAATGATTCCCAATATTTTTAGTGATTTTGTAATTTTTGTCTACGAATATTTGCATAAAAAATAGAGGTTGTTATATAAAGATATTTTATGAAATAATCTAGTTCTAGCTTTTAAACGAAATTCTTACTGACATAGTTTAGCAAAATACAATATCTTTTAACAAAATGCTAAAAAAACTAATGGCACTTTAAACCCTGCACAGAGCCTGATTAAGTGGGAAGCACACATTATCTCCGCTCTCACCGGAATATTTTTACAATTATTTTTTACTTCATGTCATAGAAATTCCACGCTTTGACGAGGAAATATTTTTTATAAAAAATGAACGGTGTAAAACAATCCAATTTACTCACCGTTATTAGACACCAGAATTCTTTTAAAATAATTTTTAATGAGAATTTTCTCTTTATTATAGGAGGAAAGTATTTGTTAAAAAATAACGGTGTAAGTATAAATAATGTGTGCTTTCCCCTTAATCAGGCTCTGATTATACATGTTGTTAACAGTTTCCCGACCATGACGTAGAATCACGTCATTTGAAAATCTGCAACTCCACCAGTGGGCGTTTCTTTCCCTATTTGTACGTTATTTATTTTTTTAAAATATACCTAATACTTATATTTGTACTGTCAATATACTATGGATATAAATGCTTTGATTAGAAAGAGCATAACTATAATGTATATCCACTTGTAATATAAATGTGAATACGGAAAATTTTGTTCTGAAATATTGTAACTGGAAAGAATAACGCCCACTGACCTCACTGTGAAAAAAAAAAAAAAAAAAAACATGCGGTTCCAAAAGTGTTAATAATTTATATTGCTTTATCTGTATCCTACAATTACGATATGCATTTATTTGTATTTTAATTAAAAAAAAAAAAAATAATAATATTATTAAACATAGGCAGAGTTTGTTCTTTAAAATTTTAAAACATCTCTAAACATTATGTTAATCAGGATTCGCATTCTTTGCCTTTTATTTAGAGCATTTTCAGAGATAAAATTCCAACGTTTTTGCTACTACTATATTTATAATTTAATAAAATATCATCAAAATAAGGAACTAACAGTGTAAATTAGTAGATTAGAATAATAAATTTGCAAAAAAGGAGACAAATTAGGCTTCAAACTGTTAGAAAAAATGTTATGGTTTAAATTTCAAATAAAAGAGTATTTCTTATGAAATATATCAGCTTAAATAAAATATGTTAAATTTGAGAATTAATACAAGTTTAATGTGTTTGAAATAAAAATGACACTTATAAATAACAGATGAGAACTACACACAGTGTTATGAAAAGGCATACATGGGTAGTCTTTTAAAGAATAATTGTGAATAACAAAATAAGAACGAAATGAAATATACGTAGCGCTGATAAACGTGATATTACAAATAATGACGTTTTTTCCGATTTCCTGTCAACCAGTGGGATGGGGATGATGTAATCTCTCCCTTTTGAATTACGTTCATCTTGATGGCACCACTAAAGATGAAGAAATCGTAGATGCACTAGTATCTAAGTCAAAGCCAGCTGAATCTATCTAAAATAATAATTCGATTGAGCTACAGAAATTGGTTTACAGAAGACCAAAACTTTTTAAAAAATAAAAGTTACTGACACCATTACTCTTAAGTGTAATTTTATTTTAATATTTAAATGAGATATAAGTTGCTTGATCCCTTTCACGTTCTGAGTACATTAATCAAGGAAGCTTCCTTATTTGGAAGTTTTAATTATGAAAGTTAACGTCTGTCGGCGGATGCAAGACCTTAGTTCGAAGCCGTGACGTATTCACTATCTGTTCCAGCCATATATATAGTAATAATATAAAGATTGATCATTTGGGGGAAAAAAAGATTCCTTTTCACTTAGGACGGCGATTTTACCAAAATATGACCGTCTTTCCCTGAGTGAATACACATGAATATGTTAGAAAATAAAGTTTATGAATAATTTATTTACTATAGGTGAAGGAAAATCTCCAGATACAGTTTCAAATTCATTTTTCTTTTTTCCAGTATTACTTAATAACTAATTCCAAAGGTTTTTTTTCGGCATCAAAAATCTTTGCACGATAACATCGGGATGATAGATCTATATATACTACTACATCTATGGTTCCTGGGGCTTTATTTTTTATAATTATTGTTGACTGTACTTCATAAACATGTATAAATATTTTCAACCTCGATAAGATATCTCGAACAGTTAAAAAATAATAATAATAACATATTAGGTTGCCACCCCCATTACTACCTAATCGTTGGGGGTAGAAGTATAAAAATATGTACAATGATGTTTCAGATAAAGAACAATTTATAGAAGGCAAGAATATTTCATTCGACGGTAGTGCAGTTTTCATATGCTTAACCTGCTTTACACTTTAGCTGTTTATTTTTTACGTTATCAAACAGCGAGGCTCCTCCCAACATATGTTGAGATTCCTCCATGAAGTTACATAATTAGTTACATTCTCTTTATAGGCTCATGGATTCCTCTTACCATCTCCCATTACTTTTCACTTTTGATTATACTTATACGCATTAACTTACAGTTTGTTAGATAATAAATAGACAATACATATTTACCTAGACAATAATTTATGATTAATTATACATGTTGTTAACAGTTTCCCGACCATGACGTAGAATCACGTCATTTGAAAATCTGCAATTCCACCAGTGGGCGTTTCTTTCGCAAGTTGTACGTTATTTATGTTTTAAAAATATACCTAATATTCATATTTGTACTGTCAATGTACTATGGATATAAATGCTTTGATTAGAAAGAGCATAACTATAATGTATATACACTTATAATATAAATGTGAAAACGGAAAATGTTGTTCTGAAATATTGTGACTGGAAAGAATAACGCCCACGGACCTTACTGTGAAAAAGACAAAAACATGCGGTTGCGAAAGTATTAATAATTTATGTTGCTTTCTCTGTATCCTACAATTACGATATGCATTTATTTGTATTTTAATTAAAAAAAATAATAATAAAATAAAACATTATCAAACATAGGCAGAGTTTGTTCTTTAAAATTTTAAAACATCTCTAAACATTATGTTAATCAGGATTCGCATTCTTTGCCTTTTATTTAGAGCATTTTCAGAGATAAAATTCCAACGTTTTTGCTACTACTATATTTACATTTTAATAAAATATCATCAAAATAAGGAACTAACAGTGTAAATTAGTAGATTAGAATAATAAATTTGCAAACAAGGAGACAAATTAGGCTTCAAACTGTTAACAAAAAATGTTAATGTTTTAATTTAAAGTAAAAGAGTATTTCTTATGAAATATATCAGCTTAAATAAAATATGTTAAATTTCATTATTAATACAAGTTTAATATGTTTGAAATAAAAATGACATTTATAAATAAATGATGAGAAATACACACTGTGTTATGGAAAGGCATACATGCGGAGTCTTTTAAAGAATAATTGTGAATAACAAAATAAGAACGAAATGAAATGTATGTAGCGCTGATAAACGTGATATTACAAATAATGACGTTGTTTCCGATTTCCTGTCAACCAGTGGGATGCGGATGATGGAATCTCTCGCTTTAGAATTATGCTCATCTTGATGGCACCACTAAAGATGAAGAAATCGTAGATGTACTAGTATCTAAGTCAAAGCCAGCTGAATCTATCTGAAATAAAAATTCGATTGAGCTACAGAAATTGGTTTACAGACGACCAAAACATTTAAAAAAATAACAGTAACTCACACCATTATTCTTAATGTAATTTTATTTAAACATTTAAATGAGATATAAATTATTTGCTTCATAATGATCAAGGTGAATTGGTCAAGAAAGCTTCCTCAATTGGAAGTTTTAATTGTGAAATGTAACTTCTATCGGCGGACACAAGACCGTAGTTCGAAGCCGTGTCGTATTCGCCAGCGGTTCCAACCATAAATATAGTAGTAATATATAGATTGTTCATTGGAGAAAAAAAAAGTAATTCCTTTTCACTTGAGAAAGGACGGCGATTTTACCAAAATATGGCCGTCTTTCCCTGAGTGAATACACACGAATATTTTAGAAAATAAAGTTTATGAATAATATATTTACTAAAGGTGAAGGAAAAACTCCAGATACAGTTTCAAATTCATATTTCTTTTTTTCAGTATAACTTAATGACTTATCCCAAAGCTTTTTTTCGGCATCAAAAATCTTTGCACGTAACATGGGGATGATATATATATATATACTACTATATCTACGGTTCCAACATGCTCTTTCTACAAATGAGCATTCGCGGTGACTTTAAGAGAAGGTCTCAGCATAGCCTCCTTAACTAGATACCTGTCGCGTAACTCTAAAACTATGCAACAGTTAAAGTGGTAGACAGCGCCACCTAGTACAGATTATGAGACTTTTTTATACCAATATTTTAAAGAAGTGAAACATGATATATATATAATCGACATTTCTTCGATTCTATTCGCCTTTTATGTATATCGCATCCCACTTTTAAAAATTTTTGGTGGCTGTTGAATAAAAAAGTCGCGCAATCTGTACCAGGTGGCGCTGTCTATCGCTTTAACTGTTGCCTAGTTTCCGAGCTACGCGACAAGCATCTAGTTAATGAGGCTATTATCTCAGACAGCCTGATTAAGGGAAAGCACACATTCTCTCCGCTCTCACCGGAATATTTTTACAATTATTTTTTACTTTATGTCATAGAAATTTCACGCTTTGACGAGGAAATATTTTTTATAAAAAATGAACGATGTAAAACAATCCAATTTACTCACCGTGATTAGAAACCAGAATTCTTAAAAATAATTTTTAATGAGAATTTTCTGTTTATTATAGGAGGACAGTATTTGTTAAAAAATAACGGTGTAAGTATAAAAAATGTGGGCTTCCCCCTTAATCAGGCTCTGATGTCAGAAATGTATGCGCAGCCGTGCTTCCCTCTATTGACGTTTAATTTAAACAAACATTTTCAGAGAACTATTTTTTCCCTTTCAAAATGTTATTTAAAACAATAAAAATCTCAGACTGGGAGTTATTGTATCTTATTTTAAAGCCAATTTCATCAATTAAAAAAAATGTAGGAATTAGAACAGATCAGATTCAGATAAATATTTCAAAGTGTAGGAAGTCTTCATTAATGAAAATATTCATAGATTAACTTTTTTTTTTTTCCAGGAATTTTACTTCAACGATATTTTTAAAATTTGAATTTGTTCCTTTATTTATTTCAGATAAATTTTTTCTATATATATTTGTATCATATTTTTAAGATATGAAATATAATAATTTAAAATCATATTTATTAGTGTTTTGATTTCCTTTATATTCATTTTTCACATTGATATAAATTAAGTAGGAAACTGATTTTAAATTAAACTATGCAAATTTTGTTATCCTTCATATAATATTGATTAGCACTATTTTTAATTAATTTATAACATTAAGAAAAAAATATGTGATATATTTCACTTTTAAATTGAAATATCTTAACAAATACAGTTTATTTATATTATTTCATATATTTTTTAGGTATTTTTATGTCTTCTACCGTTAAATAAGTAAACGAATAAATAAATGTAAAATACAGAGAAATCAATAATTTATTTCTAGGCATGGGTTTAATAAATTCTAATTATTATAGTTTTTATTAAAAAAAAAAAAAAACACTGTAACGTCACATTTAAAAATTATTTAAGACTTCATAAAATACTGAAAATTTCATGTAGACAAGCAGCTTAAAAATGTAATTTATTATTCGACAATTTTAATGAGGAAAAAAGAACTTTAAAATATAAGATTATGATTTATTTCATTTTTCAAGGTTTTTTTTTTTTTTTTTTTTTTTAAGTGTCTTGCTAAAATATAATGTCATAATGAAAAAAAAAAAAAGTTTGGGGTTGGGGGAGGTTTAGTATTTAAAATATAGATATAAATTTTAATAAAGTAAGATAGTGTACAAAAATTTTGGACATGAATTTCAGTTCGATCTTCAGTGTAAACGTCCTACATAGTTAAAGAGTTTGATTCCATTTGATAGCTCCTCTCCCCTTACTGTTTTGAATAAATTTCAGATATTTCTCATTTAATTATAATATTACTTATTTCTTTTTCATATAAAAATGAAGAAACATCTTTGTTGTAGCCATAAACTATAATGTACAATAATTAGTCCATATTAAACTTATTCTTTCATTCATTTATTTATTTAACAGTGGAAGGCATGAATATGACTAGAAAAGCAATATATATATATATATATATATATATATAATGTTTTAAGTCTATAGAGGTACAATACTTTATTATAATAGATAAAATAAAATAAAATAGATATAATAAAATTAAATTCGCATACAGTTGGCAACTTCGAAAATAGATGTTAATAATAAAATTATAATATTGACTGGGAGGAAGGAAGGAGGATAGAAAGATAAGTTGATTCTTTTAATGTTTATTAGTGTTGAACATTAACTTTCATTTGCTCAATTTTTTAGATGCCTGCTTTTAAGTACTTTTTAAACCCAATAAAATTCTGATTTAATATTAATGGGACTATCGCAAACACTTGTCTGGAAAATTGTAAGTAATTTTCTGCGTCATGCGTAATATATAAATGTATAGTTAAATAAATAGAAATTAAATTAATGTAAATTTACTTTCTTTAAAAAAACATTTATGATAATGTAATGTAAATCACAAAACACTAAGGAACATGATTTTGGAATTATTATATCTCATACTTTTCTGTTATTTTAAAAATATATTTTGAAATAATGATAAAAATATCTGTAGAGAAATTTTATAGAAAATATATATAAGTACAAAGTAATATTTTTAAAAATATTATTGAAATAAAGTTCCTGGAGGAAAAAAAAAAAAAAACTTTTCATAATCTATGAAAATTTTTATTAATGAACACTCCCAACATTTGAAATATTTATCTGAATTCGTTTCGAAATCCCACATTTTTTATTTATTTATTTATTTATTTAGATTATTAGTATTTATTGATTTATGGAAATTGACTTTAAAATAAAATAACTCCGATTCTGAGATTTTTATAAAGAAAATGTTTGTTTAAATTAAATGTCAATAGAAGGAAGCATGGCTGCACCTCAATTTCTGAGACCTTGTTTAGCACTTGAGAGTAAGTCCTCGCCCATGCTTATTAGTGAAAGGGGCAAGCTAAAGCCTCTGGAACATTTGTGAGGGGCGTGATCTAAAGTCTTGTGTGGCGGACATGAAGGTAGAAAGAGACTGTATTACCATGGCGGCGGACTACCAACTTGTTTGATTTCATGCAGACTCCGTGCGTACGTTATATCGGGATTTCATCGTTTTCATCGGGATTTCATCGCACAGAAAACAGCGAATAGAGTTTTGGCGCCATCTTTAGTTTTTAATTTAAAACATACACTTTCGTAAATAAATACATATATACTTTTTTTTTTCTTTTTAACCCGTTAATAGTTGCTAGTTGGTCGATTCGCCGCCAATCCTTTCAGTGTTGTCAGATTTTTTTTATTCAATAGCAACCAGAAATTTTTAGAAGTCACATCTGATATACGTAAAAGGCGAATAGAATCGAAGAAAAGTCGATTTAGAAGATTTGTAGTGCACGCACATTTTTTCCACACTAGCATATTTTCAGAGTAATTTTTCTCCAAATTTAAATACGATTAAATAAGAAGAAAAACACTGAAATAATATGCTGGTGAAGAAAAAAGGGCGTGTACTTAAAAAAAAAAAAAAAATAATAATTCTTCCGGTATATAATTAGGATTTGGCAAGTATGATAAGATTAATTATTCGTAATTAATGAGATAGTTGGCAAATATGAATTTGTAAAAGTACATCCATCTACAATTTGGTATGGTTGCAAACTATGCAATGGGAACAGTGCTAACTGATCCCGTTTTAATCCTACGGCAATATAGTGGCTAACTTATGCATGAAAATTACAAATCGCAGGGACGGAAAATGGGCGCAGAACTCTTACCACTATCATTGTAACAAAATCTTCTACTTCTTAAATCTACGATATTAAAGGTAAAGAAATTTCTTAAACAAATACAGATATGAGTTATACGCCAATGTTCCATCTCTGCAAAATCAAATGTTGAATTATATGCTTTGTAAAAAATAAATTCAATTTCTATTATAAAATTTAGTTGAATGAAATTTTTTCAATGTATATAAACATTGAGAAACAGAATATATATATATATATATATATATATTGTCATTCATTTGAATTTTTCCAGAGAGGAGGACTAAACGAACTAAATGTCATTCTTAACATAGTAAATATCATTTATAATATTGCATAAGAAATTCAAGATTAAAGTAGTTTATGTAAGCCCCCCCCCCCCCCACATACACACACACATTAAAAAATATATTTTTTTTCAAAATTTTAAAAATCTGGTTGGAAACAACCACATGATTTCCATTACCCACTATTACGCACATACACGCATTTTTTGGAGATATTATGTGCATTTTTTGTAATTTTCCAGTAAGAGAAACTTGGTACACGTGTAAAGATTTATAAAACAGAGTTTACACAGCGAGTTAAAATAAAGGAAAATTATGATAGTTATTTTTTTAATCTCCAATTTATGTGATCTAAAACTGAACTATCTAATCAGAATGACCGTTAATTTTTCTGTAATAACAACGTAATACATGAGAAAGGGTATCTAAAATGGATTTATGTAACAATTTTCAAGAAAATCGTTAAAGCCGTTTTTGAGATACCAATTTTTGCTGAAACTTGGCATACTCAATTATTGACCGGAAAACAATAATTACATACAAAGGGATATTTAAAAAGGAGTTAATATGGCGAGTTTGAAAAAAATCCGTTTTTAAAGGAACGCACTTGCGAGACCTAAAATAGAGCTATTTATACAGGACGCCTATCAATTTTCCTGAATTAACCAACTGCACCATTCGAAAGGACATCTAATAGAGTGTTTATATAGCAAATTTGAAGAAAATCGTTAGAGCCGTTTTTGAGATACAGACAGAGCCTGATTAAAGGGGAAGCAGACATTATCTCCGCTCTCACCAGAATATTTTTACAATTATTTTTTACTTCATGTCACAGAAATTCCACGCTTTGATGAGGAACATTTTTTTATAAAAAATGAACGGTGTAAAACAATCCAATTTACTCACCATTATTAGACACTAGAATTCTTTTAAAATAATTTTTAATGAGAATTTTCTGTTTATTATAGGAGGAAAGTATTTGTTGAAAAATAACGGTGTAAGTATAAATAATGTGTGCTTACCCCTTAATCAGGCTCTGGATACAGACTTACGGTCCCGCTTCCGGTTTTCCAATTTTCACCAAAATTTGGAAACTTCATCTGTACGCTAGACCTGTATAAATTCTGAAGTTTCGTAGTTCAATCTCTATTAGTTTCGGAGATATGATAGCCAGAAGATTCCATACACAATGATCAATAGCTAAAAACCACTTTTTGGACTAAGAGGACCTTAAAATGGGTAAATCAGGTGAAATCTCGATATCGAATTTTTGGACCGAATACATTACGTCCATTACCTACGGGAGTAGGGCAATGGAAGTAAAAATTAATTACCTAAAACCTCAAACAGATATAAACAGTAAATTATTATTATTATTATTTTTTTTTTTTTTTACTTTTTTTTCTATCGGTAAGTTGAATAAATCCTGCAATATTTGTTGAAATCTAAAATGAGTGATGCGTTTATTTCACGTAGAATGATTCAAAGATCATTCCATTTCAAATGAAAAAAAAGTGAATGTTTAAAAAGCTCTCTCAAAAAAAAAAAAAAAGGAAAAACATTTTTTTTTTCTTTTTGTAATACCATAACAGTTATTAAAAATGATAACCATGAGATCAGGAGTTATAGTAAAATACTTATTGTAACTATTAAAAGTAATCTAAAAATAATAGATTTTTTGCCGTAATCCATGATCCCATTTTATGCCACTCCACAATTTTTAAAATTTGTAGCTAATGATATTATAAAAGTCATATATTTTCATGCTTTTTAAAAAACATCAACTAAAAACGTGCATATAATATATATATATATATATATATATATATATATATATATATATATTTATATACATATATATATATACATTTATATGTATATATTTATATATATATATATATATATATATATATATATATATAAGGTGTGTCCAAATGAAAAGGAGATTTTAGCTGTTGCGGCGTTATATTAAATCCGAGTGAATTAACGTGTTAGCCGATAGAAGGCATGATGGCATTGCTAGATGCGCATGTGTAGTTAGCGTCTTCGCATCAATATCCTCATTGCTGGAGAGTCATTTCCACAGTTCGTTGCATGATGGATTCCTCATGATCAGTACAAAGAGATAGGCTGAGGATGAGCTTCGGATAACCACACGTGAAATTGCTGTTCAACTGCCGATAAGCAAAGGAACTGTGCATCACATAATCTACAAAAAGCTTAGTCATGGCAAAGTTTGTACACATTGGATACCCAAGCATCTGTCAGAGAATCAGAAGACGGAGAGAATGGGTGTTTGCTTGATCCATCTGTTGAGCCATCAATTTCCTTCCTACCCGCTGTGATCAATGGCAATGACAATCATTTATAGTTGTACTATTCACATGAACTATAATTATAATATTGTTATTAAACTTTTTTCACATTTAACTTTAGTCTTCTTTTCATTTGGGCACACCTTATATATATATATATATATATATATATATTAATTAATTAATTTAGAATTACTAAAAATTCACCTAGTGTAGGTAAGCTGCATATTAAAGAAAGTTCATGAAATTCTCTTTTGAAATAAGGTCTCAAACAGAACATGTCTGACAGAACATAGGAAATTTAAGTTTTCATATATAAGTTTTCAAATAATTTTTATTATTATTATTATTATTATTATTTAAAATTTAATTACACGCAGGGATGGAATACGGGCGCAGAATTCATACCGGAATCTGTTTAAGAAATTTCTCTGCCTATAATATCGTTGATTTAAGAGGTAGAAAATTTTCTTACATTGATAGTGGTATGAATTCTGCGCCCGTGTTCCATCCCTGTACACGAAATCCAGTGCGATATAAAAATTATAAAATATATTCTTCTTTATAACTTTCAGTAATTAATAATTAGGGGTCATTTAAAAAAAAAAAAATTAGGAGTCATTCTCATTAATAAGAGTTAATGAGAATGACTCCTGAAATTTGTGCTGAAATCTAAAATAGTCAGGCTGAAAATAAAATTTTATTTGATATGACATGAAAAGTAATTCAAATAGTTATAGTGACCATCACATGGCAGCATTGACGAAGGTCTTGGCTGGAAATGAATAATAAACGTAAATGAAATTTAGAGCCTAGATTCTGCATGATGAGTGTGCGAGTTGTCGTCGGCCTTTAGACGCTAGCGTAATATCAGAAGAAATGTACTCCTCAAAATAAAGCATAACGACGTGTGTAGAATGTTAGATTCTGTGTTAACGGATTGATCCCGTGCCAGTCAACAATATGCGAGCAACGAATAATCTTTCATCTTGAAATGTAGCATTTTAAAATGTGAATTAGATCTTTTATTATTTCCTTCATTGCTTGCTACATTCTTGTATACGAGATTTTTCCAGAAAGAAAGTTTCTCATATTACTAAAATATATCTCGGCAAAAGACAGAAAAGTGAAAACAAAAGCAAGGCAGATTGTGGATAGCTATTCTATTGGCAGTTCTAATTTCAAGATCGCTTGCATGAACGTCTTTGTTGTGCGTGTAGATAAACATATGATAACGTGTTCGAACGCACAGTAGGTAATACCGATCGAAATCCATTGTCAATTGTGTTTAATGTACGGATCGAATGTGGTGAGCAAGCTGATGCTTTATATTTGTAGTTTAAAAAAATAGTAGGAGACATATCTTAAATATCTAAAAAAAACTCTAATGTTTTTATTTAAAAGAATGCAATAAATTCAAAATTTTATAATGACAATTTTTAATACTTAACGAATATAGAACAAGAAAAATTAGGCTTTAAACTGTTGGCGGCAAACGTTGATGTTTAACAATAAAATAAATGCGTTTTTTTTTTTTTTTTTGTTTTGTTTTGTTTTTAAATAAAATATATCGGCTTAAATAAAATATGTTACATTTCAGTACCAATACAGTTTATTATGTTTGAAATAAATATGATATTTATAAATAAATGATGAGAAATACACACAGTGTTATAGAAAAGGCATACATCTTTTAAAAAATAATCATAAATAACAAAAGAAGAACGAAATGAAATATAGGTCGGACTGATAAATATGACATTAAAAATAACGACGTTGCTTTCGATTTCGTATTTGCCAATGGGAGGATGGAATGTCTTCTTTTTGGGTCGCGCATATCTTGAACACACTACTAAAGATGTAGAAATAGTAAATGAAGTAGTATCTACGATTACTATTCAACTCCAGCTGAATCTATCCGAAACAGAAATTTAAATTCAATTGTGTTACACTTACACAGGCTGAGCTATAGATCAGGGGTGGCCAACCCGCGGCCCGCGGGCCGCATGCGGCCCACCGCGTAGTTTCTTGCGGCCCGCGAGGAGACTAACGATAATTAAAGTTTGACAACTTTGGTTAACGAATCAAAAATTAATAAATACGTTCTGACTTTTCGAAGTGAAAATACCTTTCAACGATTATGGTAGATAAGGAACTGTTGTAATGGAATGTTATTAGATCCATTATTCATTTTTTTTTATTATAGTTTTAATATATAGTCGTAATTTTTTTTTTTTTACAATTCTATTGTTAATTTATGAATGAAAATAATTTAAATTAATGTATTCTTGTCCGAATATTCACCCTGCCCTTCTCCGAAAAAAGTATATACATACATGAATCATATACTCGCAAACATATATACACATATGCATATGTACAGTCATAAAATAATAATAATAATAATAATAATAGTAATAATTTCCTCCCCGACTAATTTCGCCGTAAATCATCGTAGAAACTAGCAGCTGATGCCTAAAGATTGGTAATGACATCTAATTTTTAATCCAAAAAGCTTGTCAAAATTGCGGGTTGCCTTAAAAAAAAAAAAAAAAAAAGAAGAAGTTGATGCCAGTTTTAATATGTGTACATCCCTTAAGCAAAATCTAACTAAACTAGCTAAACTAGGCCTTATTACTAATCGATGGGCACCAGTTGCAAGTCTCTGCATTAATTTACGGCGAAATTAGTCGGTAAAGCAGGGGGGGGGCGGGGGTTTATGACTGTACATACAGTGTGGCCCGAATGAATAAAATATATTTCTAATGCGGCCCACCAAGTGTTTTGGGTTGGACAGGCCTGCTATAGATGACGAAATCTTTCTTTATGCAAATAAGTTTCTCACACCATTATTCTTTAATCAATTTTATTTTTGTTATAAAATTAAGAAATGTATGTTTGTTGAATGCAAGGTTCTTCTATCATAAGATTGGGCCATTTGAAGAGTAACCAATCAGAAGTGAAACGTCACAAGGTGTAAGACAGAAACAAACTACGATACAAAATATACAGCTGTTAGCCGAGAGCTAGCTATTATTTACTAAAAAAAAATATCCTATAACCTGATATAAATATTACCCAAAAACGAAAATCAAGAACGGTATTACCCCTAACAGCACAAAATATTCCAGAAACGTAACAATCATATAACATTGAAACATTATGAAACCTTCCGAAATGTTTAAAACCGTTCAGATTACTTTCCGATTAGTTTCAAAAACGTAGAAATGTCCGCGATCGTAACAAAAAATCAGATACGTAACAGAAACGTTACAATCACTTAACAGATAGAAAATCAAAAAGGGCGAATGTTTCAGAAAGGTATCAGAGAGCATACTAAAACGTTTTACATTTTTGAAAGATTGTAAGCTTTTTGCAACATAACTGAAACATTCTGTGCTGTATGGGACATGAATAAAAGTACATTCGTTAAAATATTTATTTTAAATACATATAAGTTCATAAAAAATTTAAAGCTTTCGCGTTTTTGGCAACATTGCTATGCATTTGTTTACATTTATAATACTTCAATAAAGCAATGAATTTCAATTATATTAACACGTTAATCGCCACGATAATATCAGAAAAACTTTTCACATGGGCCATGGTAACTTTATTAGACAATTTAGTTAAAAATGCGTCAGGCACATATGACTGACATGGCGATTAACGTGTTAAAATGAAATGAAATATAAATGCAGTTATTTAATTGTTTTACTCAAAAGAAAGCACACATAGTTTTATTAAAAAATGTAAAATATATACATTTTACTGTACGATCGCGATATGTTTGTTTACATTTCAGATATTTCAGTAAAATTATAAATTTTAATTTTATGAGTAAAAATGAAATATAAGCACATTTTTTTTAAATATTTGTTCAAAATAAAACACTTATATTTTTCAATTTAAAAAGAAATACGCAATATATGAAGTTATCTGTAATTTATGATATGTTTGTTTACCTTTTAAATACTCCAACATTGTCATGAATTACTTCAATAAGACGATGAATTTCAATTATATTAAAATGAAGTGAAAGAAAAATGCACTTATTTAAAGATGCAGATGTTTTGCTCAAAAGAAAAATTATATTCATTGTTTAAATATGTAATGACAGAAATAGATTCAAAACATTTTGCTCATGTTGGCTTATTGGTATTTTTAAAACTATTTTCATTGGAAAACATGTGCTACTACTGACACTTTTAATATGTTATTACAAAAGTTACATTGAAATGTGTTACTACATAAAAACAATTACATAAAATTTTCAATTATCCAGATACTTTCTACAGAGGATTAAAGAAAGAAAAAAAAATTAAAATTAAAAAAAGTACCTAAGGTTTTTTTTTTTTTTTTTACACAAAAGTTTATTTTATTTTAATTGTATTAACTGCAAATTTAATTTTGAACTGCAGAAATATTTTTGTGTGTACTTATTTTTATCCACTACATAAATTAAACATTTTGTTTATTATGATATACCACAATTTGTTTCATGTTTCATAAAGATAATAAATTTTAACAAAATCTTAATTATGTCCCTATGTGAATTAAAAAAAATATCACTTTTGACAGCAGACAACAGGCATTGGCTACTGTCAGCTTTCAAAAGAGTATACTTGAAAATCGAAGGGAAGTAGCATAAACATTTAACAAACAAACTTGATTATTGCTAATTTAATATCCCTTTGATTTATTACTTCTGATCTTGAAAATGTATGATATAATATACACGATGATATATTTCTTACATGATTTGATTTTATGAGCAATCTATCTATTGCTGTTATACATCCCAGTTTTTCATCAATGTTCTATCACTTTCAACAATCTATTCTTTAAAAAAATTATGTGCTCTAATACGGAGCACGTCAAAGAAGCAACAAAAGACGTAGATTAAGATTATCACACGGTACATTTAAACAAATTCGATTAAAAGAAAAGAAAAAAAATTAAATCATAAAAACGCAATTTAAACATACTTATTTCAAATGTAAACAAGATTTGATCCATTCTCCTTATGACGTAGTGCGCGAGAAATCTCAAATAGCTAAAAATTCGCGCATCTATGAAATGGCACCCCCCCTGGTTGAATGTAACAAGTTTGTACTCAAACTCAATTAAGCTTCGTTGTTTGGAAGTTATCTTGTTAAGAAAGTAAAAAGTGAAATATGTTCGCGATGTCTTTAAAGCGCTGGAGAATGTGTAGAATGCTAGATACTGTGAAGCCATGTTACATTAGTGTAGTTTTTCTAGATGAGAAATCGCAAGTGTGGGGAAAAGTTATAGAAGAAATATAAATTCTGGATAAAAACGAGAAAAGTAGTTCCCAGGGCCTGATTAAGGGGGAAGCTCGCTCATACCGGAATATTTTTACAATTATTTTTTACTTAATGTCATAGAAATTCCACGCTTTGACGAGGAAATATTTTTTATAAAAAATGAACGGTGTAAAACAATCCAATTTACTCACCGTTATTAGACACCGGAATTCTTTTAAAATAATTTTTAATGAAAATTTTCTGTTTATTATAGGAGGAAAGTATTTGTTAAAAAATAACGGTGTAAGTATAAATAATGTGTGAAGAGCGAGCTTCCCCCATAATCAGGCCCTGGTAGTTCCCCATTCCAAACCAGAAGTTTGAGTAAAATAATTTCGAATTCAACGTATCACTCAACAATGTTTGGGCAACAAGTTAATCTCACATCTTGAAATGAAGCGTTTTCAAATGAGAATTAGATCTTTTACTATTTCCTTCATTGCTAGCTACATTCGTAACTATATACGAGGTTTTTCTAGAAAGAAAGGTTCTCATATTGCCAAACTATAGCTCGGCAAAGGGAAGAAAACGTGAAAGAAAATAGATGGTGGATAGGATGTTGCTATTATATTCGGCAGTTTTAATTTCCCGATCGTTAGCATTAAAGTCTTTGTAGTGCGCTAAGAGAGATCCGTGATAAAGTATTTAAACGCAAACAAGATAGTGCCGATCGAAATCCATAGTCATTTGTGTTTGATGTATATGAATCGGATGTGATGAGTGAGCAGATGCTTCAAATTTAAAGTAAAATATATATATATATATACATATATTAGGAGACATATCGTAAATATATGAGTGTAGATCGTACTTGCCAACATCCTAATTAGAATTCCATTAGCAGACATATCGAAAATATATTAGTGTAGACCATACTTGCCAACATCCTAATTAGAATTCCGTATTGTTGTTAGTCCCGCCTTTTTTTTTTTTTTTCACACTAGTAGAGTAATATTCAGGAAATGCAATTACGATTACATAAGAAGAAAAATACTCTAAAAAACTACTGGTGTGAAAAAGAAGGTGGAGCTAAAACTGCTACGGAATATTAATTAGTATGTTGGCAAGTATAGTGTAGACATATCTTAAATATATGAATTAAAAGCGTTAGAAAAATTCTAACGCTTTTAGTCCAAAAAAAAAATAATAATAATAATAATAAATAAATAAATAAATAAAGTAAAAAACGAAAAAAAAAAAAAAAATATATATATATATATATACACGTAAAGAAATTTTGTAATACTTAACGAATATTGAATTAGACCAACTAAGCTTTTAAAATATTAGCAGCAAGCTTTAAGGTTAAAAATTAATATAAAAAAGTATTTTTTTATAAAATATATCGGCGTAAATGAAATATGTTAAATTTCAGTATTACTACAAGTTTATATAGTAATGTGTCATCATTAATTAGGATGGAGGTTTTTGTATAAAAGTAGTGGTTACAAAAGCGATGAAAATTTTTTTATCACTCAAAGTCTTCGGACAAAAAAAAAAAAAAAAAAAAAAAAAAAGATGGAGTGTTCAAGCTCTGCTATTTGAACACAACATTAAGCATTTTCAATCAGTGCTTGTTTGAAGATACCGTAACTGCAGGACATATATATTTTTAATGATAACTTCAGTTTCATTAGAATATTGGCTAAATTATATTTATATGTGACTGGCATAAGCGCCGGATATTTTTCTGTCATTTTTCTGTGATTACAGCTTCATTTATTTTTGCTTACTGTTTACACTGTAAATATCGTTTGTAAATTTTTCACCAAAATCTCATTTCTATATGTATCTATCTATATCTATACAAGATATAATTTTTTTAAATTTAAAATATCATAGATTAAAATGAAAGTAGGATATATTAACAACAACAGAAACAATAAACTCTTATAATAGTATTAATAAATAAAACAAAACAAAAAAATTAAATTCAAAATTATTAAAACCAAAAATTCAAAAGTAGCTGTGTTGTCTTCATCAGCAGGCGAGAACACAGCAATCCAAAGAAATTACGTAATCCTAAGAGGTTTCAGAAGATATGCCAAGCTCCAATACTCCAAGTTGTCATTCAAAAAACTTCTAAGTGGTAGAATATTTAAGCTTGTAATTACAACAAAAGAAAAGCATAATTTATTTGATGTAATAGTATTTAAATTCGAAAATAAGCAAAAGTATTTCCTATTTCAATAACAAAAGGAAAAAACTTCGCAGGAAAAATTTATCTTTATAGCAAATTATAAATTGATAAAATGACATGCTAGCATGGGCATACCCAACCTGTACCCGTTTGGGAAGAAAATGTATAAAACTCATCACGTGCTCAATTCGAAGTTCTAGCAGTTGTTGTAATTCAGTCTTGAAAATATATAATTCATATGCACAAAAGAATGTTTTCCGTTGAATATGTTATAATTAGCCTTAAGATTTACCGGGCCACACAAAAATATTCAGTTACATTAAGAGCTATTATTGGAAATTTGTTGGAATTGCATTTTCGTTTGCATTAAGAATTTTTAACACTTTTTAACAATTTTTAAGTGTGAGTATTATTTGAATTTGTATATCTGTCTGTCCGACTGTCCACACGTCTATTTGTCCGTCTACCCACCTCCAGCGTCCGTAAATATTTTCAGAATTTTTGAAAAAAAAAAGTATGTATATATATATATTCAAATTCACTATGGAATATTCCCTATTTGAAATGAAAATAATAGGTCTTGTACAACTGATTTGTGTACAGGGACATCCAAAAAGATGTCAATGAATTGTGTATTCGGAGAGACATTTTTATAAATCACATTTAAATAACTTTATACTGCAAAATTATTACAAAAACTGACATTTATTGTTAATATTCTAAAATAGTGATTTGTGTAGAATATGATATGGTTAACCTTCAGATTTAAAGGGCTAACCCGTAAATATTCAAATACATTAAGGACTGTGATTAGAATCTATAGGCTGCTTTTCTTTTGCATTAAGCATTTTTATCTCTTTCCAATAATATTTAAGAGTGTTCATAAATTAAATTAGTCTATGTAAATGCCTTTCAGAACTTCTGTCTATATGTTGTGTAATAAAGTAGGCACAGAACGTCGAATGTTATACGATACAACAAATACGTAGAGTTTGAAAGTGTTAATAATCCATGTGTACCGCGTGATTTTTCGTTCTTTTTTCCTTTAAACACACTCACAGTACTTTTACACAGCCATAACATTTAACTGGTGATTTTATTGAAAGTTCTTTAATAAAATATTGATGAGTAAAACTAAAATATGGTAAACAGTTGATTATGAATTATCCATGCTAAAAATATCAATTTGTAAATAACTGTTTATTATAAGGTCTTCTTTACAGAATAATTTAAAACTGTCACACTGTGTCGCTAATAAATTCTTACATTTTCCATATTTCATTTTCATCATTTATTTATGTTCTCCTATACACATAATTTTATTTATGTAAACAAAATTTTGTTAGAATTTACTCAAGCGCGTTAATAAATTGTTTTACATGAATGCTCATAATTCATAATTTATTTAATATGTTTAGAGTATAAATGCAAATATACCACCCTTTTTATTTTAATCGAGATTACTGTTATTATGCACATTTTTTAAACGGCAGTATTTTCGTGGAGTGGCTCTCAGCAATATGCAATTACGATTAAACAACATAAGAAATCATTCTTCAAAAAATGCGTTGTAAAAGAATATGTATATACTAAAAATGCTCCAGAATAAATTGGAAATTATGGTATATGGCTAATTCATATTTAGCAATTCTTCAGATTTTAATATAGCACTATTTTACCATGCTTTTATTAATTCGTTTTCTTGTTTGTTTGTTTGTCCAATACAAATCTTGCAATCGATTTTTAACTAACTTCCCTACTATCTAGGCATTTGAAACATTTAGAACCCGATGACAACACAATACCTCAAAGCCACAATTTCAAATTTTTGATTAGTTTTCATTTAATTAGTTAAAATATAAAAATAATAATATCCCAATATCTTTAAAAATAGCCATTTAAATACTAGCTATAATTTAATTGTTGTAAAAAAAAAAAAAAAAAAAAAAAAAAAAACGAGTTCTTTTTCTTTCAACATAAAAATAAATACATTTAATTAACGTGAACATTAAAAAAATATATAAGTTAAATTTTTCATCTGACAAAAATTGTCGTCATTATCACTTTAAAAATTTTATACAAAACGATAAAGTGCTAATGTAGTTCAAGAGAAAATTTAAAAACATAGTGTATAATATATATATATATACATATATATATATATATATATATATATATATATATACATATTTAATCTTTTAATTATTCTAATCAGGGCTCGTTCGGTCTTCGAATTTCTTCACCACTAGTTTTTAGAGCAATTTTTGGAATGAAAATTACTTATAAATTAAAATAAAAAATTATTAAAAAGTAGTGGTTGAAAGTAATTGTAAAATGGCTCGTCTGTATGAAACATGTTAATAAAATTCATAATTTATTAAAAAAATTGAATTTCTACAATTAAATAAAGGAAAAGTAACTGTTTTGAAATAATTGTGTTAAAAATTCGGAACTGTTGACTGCTATGCTTATGCAGAGATGCCAACTTTTTAATGTATTTTGGAGCATTGTTAGTATTTTTGGAAAACTTAGCAATACCAAGCATGAATAGCTTTGTTTATTACGGAGTGACTAGATTAAATAAAAAGATAAGTATAAGTAAACTTTTGTATTTGAAGTTTACCGCGCTATTTGCTACATTTTTGTATTTCAGTCACACGGTGAGAACCAGTTATAGTGCAGCCTGAAGACCAAATCATTTAAAAGTTTTTTTTCCGGTACAATTCATAAATTAAAATTATGCCTGGAACACAATTCAGTTGTAATTAAAATACTTTACTTCATGATTTTTTATCTATTATTTAAGCTGTCTTGATTATAGTCATACTTGCCAACACCCTAATTAATATTCCGTAGTATTGTTAGTCCCGCGCTTTTCCTCACACCAATAAATTTTTAGAGTAATACTATTCTCCAAATGCAATGACGATTAAATTAGAGGAAAAATACTCTAAAAAGATACAGGTGTGAAAAAGCAGGCGGAGCTAACAATACTACGGACTATTAATTGGTATGTTGGCAAGTATGTAATAGTTGCCTACGCAGCACCTTTTGGCTACTAGAAAATTTTAATAGAAATATTTATTTTATTTAATCAGCATACTGTAACGGTTTTCACTGATTAAGTAAAATAAAATTTCTTATAAACATTTTCCTGTAGCTGAAAAATGCTAAGATGACAACTATAGTCTTGTTTCTATAGTTGGTGTAACTGACGTCCTCTGTGAAGTATGTAAGTCTGTGAAGTATGTAAATCTGTAGAGTATGTAGAAAAAAAGGTAAAAATATTAAAAAAGAAAAGACTGCACATTTCTTTGATATATTTTTATTTTATTTTATTTATCTAATATCTAACAGGTTTGGATTTTTTTCTCGAAATAAGAACATTTCATTATTATTTTTTCGTAACTTCAGTTAAATTTTCATTGAAATCGACTTTTTTTTTTTTTCTTTTGGGGGGGGGGGGGGGATTTGTCTAAATTGTTTAATATTCATTGCAGTTAAACATGTGTCTACTAAAAGTTAACTATAGTCCGTATTTTCCAGAACTAGAATATTTTTATGATAATTTTCTGTAATATGCATAAGTGTGAACTCTCTAAAAATGGAAAGGGAAAATTCTCTCAAATTGAGCCATTTTTCACTTAGGGCGCATTCGAAAGTATTTCCCGGTCACTTCCCGAGTTGGGAAATGACGTCACGGGGGAAGTTCGGGAAATGACCGGGTTATTAGTACTTCCGAACGCATTTCATCTTCCCGGGAAACAAAAATATAAACAAACATGGCGGAGCATAGAAGAAAATATATATTTTGAAAAATAACCTCAAAATTTAGAAAAATAACCTCAATATTTAGAAAAATAACCATTCACTAATTCAAATTGCGCTAAAATGAGCACCGACGAAGCATTCAAACCACGTGTGTTGTGTCACGTGATTCAATTTCCCACACTTCCCAACAAAATATTTCGGGAAGTTCGGGACAAGTCTGGTCGACCGGTCAAAAGCTTTCGAACACCATTTGCAACTGACCAGGCTTCCCGGGAAGTACTTTCGAACAACTTTTCTTCTTCCCGGTCGACCGGGCTTCCCGGGAAATACTTTCGAATGCGCCCCTAGTCGATATGTTGACAGGCAACTTCTTACGTTGAGAGAAAGCCTCTCAAACCATTGAGCCGCTAAGCGGCTTAGATTTGAGCCAACTGAAACAAGTTATTTTTGAGATAAATCGGGCCAAATTTCAGTGAACCTGTTTGATACTGTAAAAAATATCAGTTCCCCTCCGCTGGAATCGAACGCGGGTCCCCTTCGTAGCAGGTGAACGCGCTAACACTGCGCTATAATTTCACACTAAAATGTGGTTGTATAACTGTTCTGAATCATTCTATGAGGTAGAAAATATTATTTATCAATTTTTACTTGTTTTATGTATAACTTAAAGCTATCGGAATCCCAATAAACTTCTTTAAAATAACACCATGCATTTAAAATTGAGAAAAAAATTCTTAAAAATAGCATCTATATGACAAGCAGACATTTTAGAGTCTTGCAAATTAATTTTGTATAATTTTATTCGATTAGAAAAGTAAATTTTTCTACGCAACGTTGCAGAATTTTCGGAATGACTATGAGTTGAAAAAATTGTATGTACTAGTTTCTTTATGCATAATTCCCGATGTTGAGTTTAATTATAATTAAACCTTCTAACACATTTTTTGAACGTTTTACATGCATTTTTATAAAATAGTTTCAATGAATATAATAAAAATATTAAATAACTTTAGACAGAAATAAATTTCTACATTATATTAGGTCGTTGCAAAAGTTTGTGCGGACGCGGATCATTTTATTGTATCCAAAGACGAGAGCTTCTATCGCCGTGGTATACATTTTTACCCGAAAAATGGGCAAAGGTTGTAGAAAGCAATGGAGAGTATTTTGATTAAAAATTGTCATTTGATTTGATGTATTTTTATGAAATGAAGCAATAAAAAACCGCACGAATTTTTGCAACGACCTAATATAAATACATTGTTCTTTTTCTTTATATTTCATAGATTTCTTTAAGAAGCAGTTTTTAAAAAGACATTCACTGGTCATTTTTAGTTTTTTATGACTAACACTCGTGATTTGATAACTCTACTACATTTTTTCAGTTGTATATAAAATATTTGTTATATTTATAAAAAATAAAATAAATAAATGTCTAACTTTGGTAGTTTACTTTGTTAATCATCGAAAGTCCTCAACATATTTCAAAAACAATATATGAATTAATTAATTATATATATCTAAAATAATATTTTTCCTGTATCATTGAAAATATGATCGACAGATAGCGCCACCTTTATACAATTTGGCTGAATCAAATGAAAAGTGATTGAAACTCGTTCAGAAACGACCTGAGAGTTTAACGATCACTTTGGCTGAAAAGATTTTTGATCAGAAAAGGCCGATTTTACTCAAATTTGATTTTATCCTAGAAATTCCTCTCAAATTATGACTAAAAATATTGCGTCCATTTTTGAGTAAGAAAGAGAGTGTATGTTTTTTTTTTTTTTTTTTTTTTTTTTTTTTCCCACACCACTACTTCTTTGGCCTATTTCCCAGGATAATTTCCACCCGTATTCGCAAATAATGAAATCCTTTTATGTTTATAGGTTCTTTATGACATAAAATGATATTAAGAAAGTGGAAAGAAGAATCAGGACAGTGTAAACCTACGTTATAATTAAACAACCATTCTAAACCGAATCCAGCTGTTAAAACTAAAACCAAGTTTCGTATGTAGACAGTTCATGAGATCTGCTTAATGCATTGATTGATGGGTTAAAGCGGAACGACAACGTTAGCGTCATAGACTTAGGTTGAATGTCCTTAATGGCGGACAGTCTTTAAAAAAATTCCTATTTTTTCAAGATTTTTCGAAAAAACACGGAAATCTCCATGCGGCAAGGCTGATGAGCATAACCTGTAACAGAGCCAGGCGCCGCTTATTAAATAAGAAAAAAAAACCCTAGTATGATGGGAGCACCACATGACTTTCTTTTACATAATTTTACACAAAATTTATTCAATACGAACTGTTTATTAAATTATCAAATTACTTTTCATTATAAATGCAGACGATTTTTATCTGACAGAATTATATCAATAAATGCCGAAAGAAAGTCATTTTTTGCAATTATCAGAAGAAATGCGATTTTTTTTTCTTTTTTCGTTAAAAGTAAAGAAAATCGATAACTTTGTTTTAAATTATCATAGATCTATAGTTCAGCCATTCGTTTTAAAGGTATTGACGAGATCTTTCGAAAGATACCCATATTGAAAATTTACTCCCCCCTGGGATACTCCCCCCCAGGGGGGGCTGCCCGCACATGCACAATTTTTTTTTCCTAGTTAACTACTACTATTATCAATAATTAATATTAATATTACAATCAAACGATTAAAATAACTCTCATTGTGTAAATTTGTACGAAATTTTGTCCTATACTGCCATGTTAAAAATTTAGAAAAAATGCGATCACAGCACCACCTGTTGAGCGAATGATGCCTATACCTAATAAGCATCAATTTATGTCAGGGTCCAATTAAATACCAAGTTTGATTAAATATCGTTCATTGGTTCGTGCGATACAGCGTCCACAAAATTCGTGATATATACACACACACACAGACAGGCATTTTCAAAAATCAGTCGAATCGTGTTCAGGACATCACAAAACGTGCAAATCCATCGAAAACTGGAGTTCGAAAATTTTCTCGAATCCAATACTTTCTCTATGTATACATATAGAAGATAGTAATAATAATAATCTCCTTTGCATGGAAAAATAACATGGCAAATCTAATAATTAGAATATTGCATTCAGATACAAAAATTATACAGTAAGTGCTCAAAATGTTTTTGCATTTCGTATGGTTTATTTTCTTTGTATTATTATCTATTTTTTCATGCAAAATGATCCTTGTGACTGTTCTTGAACTTTTACTCTTTTTATACTTTCTTGGGGTACGAGGGCTGTTCAATAAGTAATAAGACTAAATTTATATAAAAAACAGTTTACCTTTAATCGTCATAATTTACATGGACATTTTCGAAGTAACTACCATTGGACATGATACATTTGTTTCAACGTTCTGTTCACTTCTTAAACACATATAAAAGTTCGTCCTTTGAGAAACGTTTCAAAACCGTCTCCCCAGCTGTTACACATGCTTTCTTTCTTTCGAAATGGCGGCCTCATAGGGGTTTCTTGAGCTCAGGACACAGATAGAAATCGCACGGTGCGTGATCAGGACTACATGGAAGGTGTGGTAAAATCTTCATATTGTTCCTCTGTAAAACACCCCCTACGCAACCAGCAGTTTGTGGCCTTGCATTATCGTGGTGTATAAGAGGCCAGCCTTCAGCAATGGACGCTTTTTGTAATGTGCCTGATCCTTTTTTATGATTGCCACGGTTGTGTTGATCATTGTCTCTATAATGGGCGTTGAAGGTCTTCCCTCAAAATCTTCCACAATTTGCCTCCCTTCCTTATAAGTTTAATGCCAATGAAGAACACTTGCCTCGATATTGATTCAACCTTAAAATCCTCGCGTATCATTTAAAAAATGTCTGATAGCGATTTTTGCAAACGAACACAAAATTTGATAGTATAATGCTGTTCCATGGACGCTTCCATTTCGACGACTGACCTTTGCTCGTAGGCGCGTGGAAACTAACTTGCATTTAGTCACGTGATACTCAGTCACATCAGCCCATATGTGCCGTCTATTGACATATTTTATTAATGCAGACAGCAACATTTCTTCATCCCATAGAAATAATTATTATGATGAGTAGTTTCGGTACAGTAAAATTAGTCTTATTACTTATTGAACAGCCCTCGTATATTAAATATATGGCATGCTGTTCGTCCTATTCATCTGCAAGCTTTGTTTGCAGCAATAGTTTTCTTAAAACCATCCTATATTATGAATTAGATTAATGATTTCATAAATGTATTTTCCAAGTTTTATTATTCGGAAAAATATCGCCTGAAATATTAAAAATTTCTACCCACGAAAAACAAAATACATAAAAGAACAACAAAAAAAAAAAAAATAAATAAAATAAAAAATAAAAATACGTTCTGAATTTATTTTGAAACATAAATATATTGACTTTACTCTCTGAGAATTTATGAGAAATCGGAAAAAAAAATCAAGGCAATCAAATAATTGGAAACTTTTTTTTTTTTTTTTTTTTTTTTGGTCTGTAAAATCAATAGAGTGAATATATTGGGAAAAAACATATTTCAGCGAAAAGAAAAAGAAATAATCAATCAAAGCGCAGTCCTTTACTTTCAAATATTTCAGACTTTTTACATTTCCGTTATAGTATTTTCCTCTTTGGAAATTTTGTGTTCATTCGCAATGGGAAAGTCTTAGAATGTAATCTTTAGTGACACGCGAACCATTATTTCTGTTGAGTTATTTCCGTGTTTTAAATTTTGTATACATACAAAATATGAAACTGTTAACATATGATTTTCAGTAACACTTAAGCATAAATGATCCTGAAATATTGTTATATACACTATATATTTAAATTATTATTATTATTGTTATTATTATGCTTTTTTAATTTTTATTTACACAGGCTTTTCCTTTTGATTTTTAATTTAATTTAATTTATTTATTTAGCAGCATATATGGCTACGCTCATCACTGAGTGACTGACTTTGTCATGCTTTAAAAGACTAAGAGATTTATTTCCTTGGACTCTGTCTGTGTATGAATACAAGTTGCCACCAAATTTTCATACTTAAGTTAATTTTAAAAATCTAATTGTCCGAACGATAAGCTGTTCAATCCGACGGAGTCAAAAAAATCGCCCCTTTCATTTGGTGCCTTATTTGTAACGAATTTTTTATTAGATATTTTAAAATTAATTAAAATATGAAGATAGACATTGATTTAAGATAGACATTTAAATTTTTTATTATTATCTTTTTTTTTTCCCCAGCATAAAGTGAAATATGTTTTCACGTGAACAAAAAATAAAAAATAAAAAATAAATAAATAAATAATTATTAAATTTGCTCATTCATATGAAAAAATGAAGTCTATAAAATAATAATAATAATTTTAAATTTTAAAGGTACCAAAGAGATAAATAAAGTGCGAAAATTTCGCATGAGCTTGCTAGCAAATAAATTATTTGATGTTAAAAATAAATAAAATGAAATGATCATTTTTCATCGGGTGCCATAGTTGCCCAAAAACTAACTAGTTTTTTGTATTTTTTTAACTATATTTTTAATTGTTAATAAATTGTGCTGTCAGCAAAAAAAAAAAAAAAAAAAAAAAAAAAAGAGAGAGAGAGAGAGAGAGAGACGGCACTCCCACCTAATTTCGCCATAAATTTTCGTAGAAACATGCAGCTGGTACGAATCGATTTGTAATAACATGAACATCTAGTTTATAATGGTATAGAGAGATTTTGCTTAAGGGGCCGTTTACATATTAAAACTTGCATAAACTACATTTTTTTTTTCAAAGGTAACCCCTATTTTTATAATTTATTTTAATTATTTGGATCACATCATCGCAGAATATGTATAGTTTATATATTTCGCTCAATTTGTTATGGTGACTGTTTGGTGGTCCTCAGCTGGTTTAATTCACCATAGCTTTCTAAAATCAGGCGAAACCATCACAGCGGAGAAATATTATAGAGAAATCGATGAAATGCACCAGGAACTTACACGTAAACAGCCGGCATTGGTCAATAGGAAGGGCCCTATTCTTCTCCATGATAACGCTAGACCGCATGTTTTAATGATCACTCGTCAGAAGCTGCACATGTTAAACTATGAAGTTTTAGACCATCCACCAAATTCACCTGACGTCTCACTTACAGATTTTTAATTTTTCAAACATCTCGATAACTTCTTGCAGGAGAAATGCTTCAGAAATCCAAAGGATGCTGAAGCGGCTTTCAATGAATTTGTTGCCTCCAGGACGACTACATTTTATGATACCGGCATAAAAAAACTTGTTTCTCGTTGGAAAAAGTGTATTGAAGTTAATGGTTCCTATTTTGATAAAAAAGTTTGTTCTGTAAAAATATATTGTTTCTTTAAGTAGACCATGAAAATCAGACATTTCATATGTTACAACCTAATACATTTCAAGTAGGCGGAAACTTGGCAACAGTTGAAGCGGTAGACAGCGCAGCGTTCCCAACTTTTATAATTTATTCACGAGCATTTTTAACCCCTCCTTCTTTTTGCACCAGAAATTTTGTAGATTATTTCTCTTTAATTTGTGACAAAGATTAAATAAGAAGAAAACCATTTTTCAAAATTTCCGGTATGAAAAAAAGGCGGGGATAAAAATGCTCGTGAATAAATTATAAAAGTTGGAAACTCTGAGACAGCGCCACATGGTACAGATTGCGTGAGTTTTTTATTCACCAATAATTAAAAAAAGTGATATATGATATATATATATATATAATCGACGTTTCTTCGGTTCTGTCCGCCTTTCATGTATATCATATCCCAATTTTAAAAACTTTTGGTGGCTGTTGAATAAAAAAGTCGCGTTATCTGTACCAGGTGGCGCTATCTAACTCTTCAACTGTTGTCAAGTTTCCGAGCCACGCGACAGACATCTATTTTAGGAGGCTATGGGTTTCGTCATAAATCATTTCCGATGCAGATTAGTAGATCAACACCAGTAAAATTATACTTTTTCCGCCTTAACCCGTTAGTAGTCGCTAGTTGGTCGATTTGCCGCCCATCTTTTAGTGTTGCCAGATTTTTTTATTCAATAGCCACCAAAAATTTTTAGAAGTAGCATTTGATATGCATAAAACACGAAAAAAATCGAAGAAACGTCGGTCACATCACTTCTTAAAATTATTGGTGAGAGTTAAATAAAATGTGTGCAATTTTTAATAGGTGGAGCTGTCTATAGCGACTACTAACGGGTTAAATTAGTTGCTATATTTAAATAATTTTGTATTGATTACAGTGCTCTGAAAAAAAAAAAAAAAAAAATAAAATAAAATAAAATAAAAATAAAATAAAATAATAATAATAATTCGAGATCTAATACCATTCTTGCTGATTCTTATGTAAAATGACCTCCTGAATCTGAATATGACTCCAATTTTGCCCAGTCATCCACCATTTTCTAGATACACAACCTCCTCCCTCAATTTCTTTCCCTGTTCGATAATTTTATGACCAGGAAATTGATATGAAGAATAAAAAATAATTAATGTAACGCCTACAAACTAGAAAATAATAACAGATTAAATATATATATATATATATATATATATTTATTTATGAGATATGTAATGCATAATTTCAGTGACAATTGCCTCCCCCCCCCCTCCCGAAAGAAAAATCCCTTGTCGCAAGTGTTTATGTTTTAGAATTTTCCAACTCTGTATTGCCTCAAAGATATTTAACGGTTAAAACAATCCTCCCCTCCTAAAAATCATATTTATAGCCATAAAATTACCGAAAAAAGAAAAAAATAGGGGGCCATTCCTAAAAAATGGTGTGCTTTAGGGCAAAATGGGCATGATATTCGGATTCAGGAGGTCATTTTACATAAGAATACACTGAAATGGTGTCAGAGGCAATTTTCATGCCGAGCAATGTTATTGATACGGGTGATTTTATGATTTTGTTTGAGCATTTTTCAGAGACTTCAGGGTGCTATGATATCAAATAATAACATAACATTTACTTACCAAGCATTACCTCCTTAACCCTCTGTAACTCATGACCTTTAATATTTTTGTGTTTATTTGTTTCGTAATAATTGGAAAAAAATAAAATACACGTGTTTCAGGTTTTTTTTTTAATTTCTCATAAATTTCGAAAAAACAAACAAAAACACCTACAGGCAACAAACACTTTTTAGCATAAAATCCTATAAAATACGTGAAATTGGGTCAAAATCAATATTATACAATGAATTTGAAACACTTACCTCTTCACTGTTTCAATATAAAACACAAAACACACGAAAAACTATTTTTTATTATTTTTTGAATCAGAGCCGGTCCGCACTTGTCGTTAGTTACCCACTGTCGAGTAATGAACTTCAACTTACGACATACGGCGCCATCCAGTTGTGTTTCTAGATATTAGATTCTCTAACTGTGAGTGTATACGACAGGCTACAGTGCGTGATTACGTTGTAGAACCGATTCTTTGAATTTGAACCACGATCGAACGGTATGTTGCCTACAGTCTACAGTATGGTACAGAGGGTTAAATTAGTTTCAAAAATTTGCCCCAAAATAATTACTACATTTGTAGAAAGTAAAAAATGCGAATGAAAATACCAAGTTGTGATAATTTTAATCCCAAATGAAACTATTTTAAGTATTATTTAAGGAATTTCTTGCATATAATATAGCTTCAGATTTACACGTCAAGTTTCGCGGAAGAAAATTTTACGACGAAGTTTTTCTCTATTGGTATGGTACACCTAATGTAGTACATACAATAGTACATACTCGTACTATTTTTGTATGAGTTGTCCCCGCCTGACATCATACTGATTTTCATTCAAAAATTTTCTCTCCTTGACAATCTTGTGTAATTTTGATTTAGAAATATTAACAGTACATGATAAACTGCGCAGTGATTGTCTTCGTTTTACTGGGACATCTTTGATTTTGCTCATAGTTGCTGATGAAAAAAAAAACATCCGCCCGTATTTACTAATTTTTTGTGAACTTACATTGTAAATATCAGCACGATTTATTTCTGACGTCTTTACCTGTTTCCACAAGCGAAATATTGTACTACAAGGAACATTACATGTAATCATTGCAATTGCAGCATTTATAGCACCATGGCTCAGTTTATCATTTTTCAAATGTTGCAGTAAAAATTGCAATACAGCGTTACGCTCTTTCTTATTCATTTCCTTCTTGGCTCATTTCAAGTGAAATCACCTAAGGCGGTTGCCCTCATGTCACAGATATTAATGAAAATTTTTTATTATAAAGTACATAGTGAAAAAGGCTTAAAATATTTTTTTCAGAATTTTTTAGTCAAAACTAAGAATAAGGGGTTATTTCGAAATTTAACTAGATTTAACAAAATGGCGTCAATGAGCATTATGGTTTATGAATTTCGAACCACCGTAACACTTTTATTTATCGACCAATTTTGTTCATTTTGGTGTCATTAGAAAGATAAAAGTATAAACTATGAAATAAAATTATGCAAATGCTGAAAATATGTATACAAGCATTTACAAATTTGTAATAAAAACATTTTTTGAAGGAATTGTTTTGCAAACTTCAAGAATTTTTTGCAATTAAACCCCACATCTCCTCACACTAATTATTTTTTACATAATATAAAATGATATACTTTTCAATAAAAAAAAAAAAAAAAAAATCAAGAGGGTGTTTTTTGTATTTTGTGATTAAAAAAAATGAAAGAAGTAAAGTATTAAACATTTCATTAAGTTCCGTTTAATGGCTAACTGATGTAGAACAAAGGATCTTTTAACCGCACAATATACATTCTTAACATTTTAACAATTACTAATATTGTCCAGTGGTTCAAACTTGATCACTTTTTTGCAAGGTAAAGCAATGAACAATATCCTTCTTTTTGGGTTTGAAGCTAAATTATACCCAACATGTGATTTCCAATTCTCCATTCCACTATAAATTTCAATGTAGGATAAAAATAATTAGAATACGAACATTTCCCTTTACAATATGAATATAAACATTCTAATATTGTATTTCCCCTACAGTTGCCACATATAAAGGGTTTTATGACATAACACAGATAAAGTCCATTGCCTTTTCATAAACGAAATTAAATTGCAACACAGCAGAGACACTTGTCGGCCAATATGTACACAAATTAAAACAGCAGAGTATTATATAATGTCCATATCATACATCATGTTTGGTGCATTTATACACTATAGAAGTTGAGGTATAGCCTTGACTTAAATTGGGTAAATCACAACGTAATAGTACCACGTGTTGGATGATATATTCGAACAGCTAATTAGCACCAATTTAAATCAAGATCTAACCAATTACATACTTATCTAACCAATCAAAGTTGTCTAAATCATACTTGTCTAACCAATTACATCTTATTATGAGCCGTACAATTTTTAGTACCCGCTTTTTTTTGCACACAAATAATTTTTTAGAGTAATTTTAGTCTTATTTAATCGTAACAACATTTGGAGAAAATTACTGCAAAAATATAGTGGTGTGAGAAAAGGGGCGTTTTTTCAGGAGGCGTTAACAATTATACGGTTATTAATGAAATGGTTGGCAAGTATGCAATTATCAGTCGTACTTAAATCCCGCCTACTACAAAATACTACAAAATTTTCCTTAACACGTCATACACAAGCAGACAAATAGTCATTTTCTATCAATGAAAGAATCATGTTTAGGACATCTCAGAAGGTGTAAATTAATCAAAAATCTAAAGTCGAAATCATTTTTTATATTCAGCAAATCTGGCTAATCATACCTTTTGAATGATACCACATTCAACTCTCTACTCGTATAATTAATATGTCAAAAGTGCACAGCAATTTTCATGTTTGCCTATTAAAGTACAGATTATTATTTTAAAATATTTTCTGAATGGATATGTTATATATGAGTAGAAAGTAATAAGTGAACAGTGCTTGTGCTTGAGATAGGCACATTCATTAAAATAGTTTCATATGGAACTGAACAAACATCAGAATGATTAGGTCATAAATAAGCTGAGGAAGTTCTACTTGGATTCATAAAATTCATCTTTGCATTTCGATGTTCTTCAATAATCTCCAGTATTGTTCCAAGCCACAAGTTACTGTCATTGATAGCTACAAGAATTATTTCTTCTTTTATTTTGATAAATTAATTGATTTGAAGTCCAAAAGAAACTTGAAAAAATATATTAGATGATGAAACATGCTTTTCAGGCAGCCTTCTTTCATCCAGTGGTTGGAAGAAATGATTTACTCTTGTCCGAGGAATATTTGACCAATTTTCACATCGTTTATCTAACAGCTTTTTGAATTTTGTTACTTCCTCAGTTGTAATAAAAAATGTGTATATTCCTGGAACATAAATTTTAGCAAATGTAAACATTTCTTTTGGACTTAATATGTGATTGTAATGTGGACATTGCAAGTTTGCTCTTGTGGCTAAACATTTTATAGTACCACTAATTCCAACACATGCATTTTTACCATGACATGTAGCAATATTCGCTTTTATATTTTCAGCTCAGATATAATATTATCCATTCATAAATTATTTAAAAATAATAATAGTCATTAAAATGTTAAGAATGCATGTTGTATGATTCATTTGTTGTACATCAGTTAGACATTAAACAGAACTTAACGAAATATTTATGTATTTTAATTCTTTAATTTTTTAATCACAAAATAAAAAGAACACCCTCTTGATTTTTTTTATATTGCAAAGTATGTTATTGTATATTGTGAGAAAAAAAATTAGTGTGGTGAGATGTGGAGTTTTATTGCAAAAAATTCTTGAAGTTTGCAAAAAAATTCCTTCAAGAAATGCTTTTATTACAATTTTGTAAATGCTTGCATACATATTTTCAGCATTTGCATAATTTTATTTCATAGTTTATACTTTTATCTTTCTAATAACACCAAAATGAACAAAATTGGTCCATAAGTAAAAGTGTTATGGTCGTTTGAAACTCATAAACCATCATGCTCATTGACGCCATTTTTTTAAATCTAGTTAAATTTCGAAATGACCCCTTATTCTTAGTTTTGACTGAAAAATTCTGAAAAAAATATTTTAAGCCTTTTTCACTATGTGCTTTATTATAAAAAAATTTCATAAATATCTGTGACATGAGGGCAACCGTCTTAGGTGATATCACTTCAAATGAGCCTCTTAGGTTAATTTCTAAATTATTATTCATAATTTCAATTATCGTCACTCTTTTATCAGGTTGAATCACATTACTTCTTATTCGAGCTAATATTAGTTCTAACACCTAGTATACCGCATTATCATAGCCGCCTAAACTAGATACTTTCCGCGTGGTTCGGAAACTTGGTAACAGATCAAGCGGTAGACAGCGCCACGTGGTACAGATTGCGCGACTTTTTTATTCAATTGTCACCAATAATTTTAAGATATGATATACATAATCAACATTTATTGAATTCTATTCGCCTTTTATGTATATCAAAAAAATACCACTTTTAAAAATTTTTGGTGGCTTTTGAATAAAAAAGCCGTGCGACCTGTACCAGGTGGCGCAGTCTACAGCGTGAACTGTTACCAAGTTTCCGAGCCTCGCGAAAGTCACCTAGTTAAGGAGGTTATGGCATTATATTTTTTTGTAGTAGTAATATAATTTTACTGATGTCGATGATCGAAACTGCATCCGAAGTTATTTATGACTCCGCCTGTTTGAAATGTAGCAACTAATTTGGCACTGATTTAAGGAGGAAGGACGGAATGCTTGTAAGTAAATGTTGTTGTATAGCCCCCTGAAATCTCTGAAAAATGTTCAAACAAAATCATAAAATAATCAGCGTCAATAATCAGTACAAAAGTATTCAGATGTAGTAACTAGTATGGGACAGAGGGAGTACTAATTTTTCTAGTTTCGTACTGCTAAAATACTATTTTAACCCTGTTGCCCATTTTTTTTTTTTTTTTGTACATGAATATTCTAGTGTTCCTACACCTCACGTTAAATGTCATGATTTAGGAAACGAGGAAAGGCGAGGATCATTGTTTGAAAGAGCAATACGCAGTGAACAATCGTTTTTTTTTTTTTTTCTTTTTTTAAATTATTATCATTCATATTAAGATTTTTTAAAACGAATTTTCTGCTTTAATTTTATTGTGACATTTTCGCATTTGTTTACTGTACCGTTTGTAAGCTAATGTTATTTACATTTTATCGCATGACGTAACATAATAAAATATTAAATTTTTATTAAATGTTTTTTCATATAGAATAAAATAGTGGATTTTTTTTTCTTTTTTTTTTCTTTTTTTCTTTTTTTTTTTAGTTGATAAAATCTATTATTGAAACAAAGCGCAATATTACTTATTTTCGATTATTCTAATCACGGAGTAAAATTCACATTTATTGTGGAAAAAGAACTTAAAACAAAGTAATACGTGGTATTACTTTTAAAGATATAGATCTTACACATTTAAAATTAAGAACTCAAGTACAGTAGACGACTATATAACGGGGATATTCGTTCTGGGCAATAGGAAATCGTTTTATGTGGGATATACTTAATCAGACCAATTTATGCAAATTCAGCCCAATACTGAAAATTTTTACTTTCATTTATTTTGTTGTTATATTTTGTTTTGTTTTATATTGTTTTCAAAGAAAGGTTTCTATGTTTACTATACAAATTATCCTATTGTTATAAAATTAACGCATTGCAGGCGGAAAATTTTGATGGCAGTCCAAGAGAATAATAAGCCCCGCCCTCTGGCTTTTCTGAGACAATACTTTACTTTAAAAAATGTTTCTTGTTTTCTTTATTTTATTTTGTTTGACTCTTTATTGAACTCTAGAATATATAAACGAGTGAAATTTGCCTTTTTGATTGCTGATGACCAAATTTCAGTTATTTAATCATGAATTTTGTAAATAATTTTTAGAGAAATGTATGAAGGCGTGGCCTATTACTCAAAATAGGAATGATTTTGAACATTATATGTATATAAATATTAAATATCCTTTCTCAGATTTTAGTTTAAATCTGGTTATCTATATTTTTGTATTTTGTATATTGTAGGTTTGTACGCCTCAAACTAAAGGTAAAACTTTATAGTAACGCTTTCATGCGGGGCTTACTGTATGAAATAAAAATATACCCCACATAAGTAGATATATATATATATATATATATTTAAATATTAAACACCTTTTTTTACCCGTATTATTATTATCATTATTACTATTACTCTTTTATCTTGCCATCTAGATTTTTGTAATTCAACATTGGTGGGTTCATATGACTCAAGCTATTTAAATTTTTTCGTATGAAGTGACAACGCAGTGTTCTCACTTCGGTTAAAATTTTTCCGTTTTAGGGACATTCCGGGTCTCAGAGAGAAAAAAAAAAGGAAACAAAGTAGTGAGGGAAAATTTCCCTCAACCTAAGAAAGCCATAAGAGAATTCGTTTTTAGACTTAAAATCTGATACATCTATTTCTAACTGATTTAAGAGTAAGACCTGCATGTTTTTTGAATACATAAAGTGATATCTTCTCGTTGAATAACATAGAATAATATAACTCTGTATATGTATGAAAGAGAAGCAAATTTACGTACCAACAACTGTTGGAAATTTCAAGCGAAACCGTGAGATGACGCTGTTTTGACTTTTCGTGGCTGTTAATTTCTTTCGCGCAGCGTGATTCAAACTGTCAAACTACGGAATAAGCAATTAAAAGAATTAAATTACTATTATTATTAAAACCAATGTAACATTTTAAATGAGATAATGAATACAAAAATTTAAAACTTTAAAAATACATTTTAATTAAAAACATTAAAACACAAGACAGACGTTTCGGCTAGAACACTAGCCCTCCTCAGTGCCAAACATACAAGCACAACATTTAGAAAAATTCGTAATACATCATAGCAAGATTAAATATTCAGGAGTAATAGCTTTAGCCTCGTTCAAGGCAGAATGTCGCATTTTAGTAAAAGCGCCCTCTAGAAAAATACGGGATTCATATATATTAGAATCTAAATTAGAATTACATTAGAATCTAAAATTTTAAAGTTTTCAAAATCCGGAATATGATCACTATTGAGAGAATGGATTACGAGTTTTGATCTTAAATCTCCTGTTTTATATGAGCGTTTATGTTCTTTTAATCTAATTTCACCTGCTCTGCCAGTTTCACCGATATATGTAGAATAACAAATTTTACAAGGGATACTATAGATTACACCTAGACGTTTAAGAGGGGGGACAGCGGGTTTAAAGTTTGAGAGAAATTTACTAATGCGGAGTTGAGGTTTAAAGCTACTAGAGATATTAACTGTTGTAAGTAATTTAGAGATATTTTCAGAAATACCTTTATAATAAGGGATAGCAGTACGATATGTGGAATTTTTAACTTTAGGATAAACTGATTTATGTGAAAAATATAACTCTTCTTTATAAATTCTTTTTATTAAACGAGGGAGGTAACCATTATTTTTTAAATCAGAAAATATTTTGGATAGTTCAATATTTAATAATTCGGAATTACTACAATAATGCTTTGCACGATGTAAAAAAGTACGAATGACTGCAAGTTTCTGCGATAAAGGATTAGCTGAATTGAAGTTAAGATATGGACCAGAGAAGTTGGGTTTTCTATAAACTGAAGTTGAAAAATGTAAAAAAATCATTGACTGTTTTATGCATTATAAGGATGTCAAGAAAGGGTAGTTCATTATTAATTTCAGTTTCAAGGGAAAACAATTAAATATATTAATGAGTTAATGAGTGGTTTTAATATATTAACACGTTAGTAGTCTCTATAGACAGCGCCACCTATTACAGATTGAGCACTTTTTAATTAAATGTCACCAATAATTTTAAAAAGTGATATGATCGACATTCCTTCGATTTTATGCGCGTTTTATGTATGTCAAATGTCACTTTAAAACATTTTTGGTGGCTATTGAATAAAAAAATCTGGCAACACTGAAGGATGGGCGGCAAATCGACCAACTAGCGACTACTAACGGGTTAATGTGACGTATAAATTATGTTTAATTTTATTAAACTATTATTATTAATAACAATAATTTCTTTATTTACCTGGATCCTATTAATACTTGATCAATAAGGGTAAGTATTTTTATGATGCATTATTCTTATCGTTGTTATTATTTTTAAAATATAAAATTTTTCAATGTTCTTGTAATGGACAAGTGCAGGTTCTTGAAACAAATTTCTCTCTTACGAGTTAAATTTTACTCTTTAATTAATTAATGTAACACCAGATATGAATATGAATATGTACAGGTGAACTTGAAATATTATATACAGGTAAGAACATATTACTCACGTTATAATAAAACGTAAAATAACAGAATAAATTCTTATTAAAATAAATAAAAATTTAAAAAAAAATTAAAAATATAACAAAATTTTGTAATATTTTTAATTTAATTTTTTAATTTATTTTCTTCGTTGTATTTCATAATTCTGTTGACACCAGTATAATGTTTATACTCGATTTTATATATTTTTTCTTTCAAGTTGCTACGGTTTGTGCGTTGCCGCTTTAACCCCTTAGCGGTCGCATATTTTTCAAAGACAGGCCCATAAAGTCTACATTTTTGTCTAATTAAAAAAATAGATTGAAAATACATATATGAATAATATACAAAGTTATTCTGTACATATTTTCAAATACATTATATATAATTTGGTACTGGCTGGTGCTTTCATGCACCCTAAAATTTTAAAGGAAATATACACGTGGGGCCTGATCACAGCCCGTGAATATCACGGGAGCGAGAAGGTAGGGGTTAAATGCAGCCTTCGTGCTTACTTTGTTCGCCTGATGAAGGGTCGTGTGCTTTGTTAACCCGAAACAATTGTTGCAAGACTATTGCATTTTATGGTGTTTATTCAAAGTTTTGTACTAAATAATTTTAATAGTGCCTGCTTTGATAGCAGATAAATGGGAAAAAGGGAGGAAAATTTTGGCAACTGTGGAGGTAAATTGTAAATTTACAAGCGAGATCACTGCTTACAAGTAGCGATGTGCCGGATCGTCAAAAACTGTGATCCGCGGATACGGATATGAATACGGATATCAGTTTTTCTGTATCCGCGGATACGGATATTTTGTATCAAGATCCCCAGATACGGATACGGATCTTTGAAAAATATATAATAATTAAGAACAAAAGTAACAATTTTCTTCTTTTACCTGATTACCGTAAGTAATAGAAGTAAAACATTCGGTGAAAATTTTCGATATCGTTTTTTCCCTTGATTTACAAGTTTTAAGGTCCAAAAAGGTTGTTTTATTTAGAGGTTATTTATTCATTATGGCCACACTGCAGAAAAATTATCTATCTCTTTTATTTGTAATACCATCTCGCAACGTCGCCGCCTAAAGCCAAATTTCCAGGCTAAACACCAAAAAATTGTATGTCTTGCTAAAAAAGCATCTTATCAATAATTCGCTAACATTTAATTATTTTGCCATCTAACGCATTAAAATAAATTTCACTGTTCATTCTAAAATTAGCACTATTTGTGATATCATTAATTGCCTTATCCTTGCCATTTTTGAAATACTTTTCAAATTTACACCTTTCCTGACAATTGTTTCTTGTTTTCAATACTTAGCTCATTCCTAAATTATACGTGGTGTACCTCGTAGTAAATTCTGTTCGAAAATTTGCTTTTTAAACATAAAACTGGCGGTTCCACAAAGATAAAAGAAAAATATTCAAGAACGTTTTTTTCCTCGCAGTATATGGGTAAGAGAAAGTAAAAATTCTGCTACCAAAAATTTAATTTAAACACATTTTTCAAGGAAATAATAACATTTTATTTAGTAAAGCTCGTCTATTTTATGTGAATTTTACTGGAATAATAATAATAATAGATAGATAGGTTTTTCTAGATATTTACAATGTTACGTAACTTTTCACTATCTGAATATACAAAATAAGTATAATTAACTCTATAATTAATTCCTTTTCTTAAAATTTGCAGTTCAGAGATAATGCGTGATCAGTCTTATGAACATAAGAGTTTCTGTTCTAATGATTCACAGTTTAACAGCTGCTTTCAAACTGTCGCTTTGAGTATAAATAGATTCCTGATTGCGGTCTTGGCACATTGTTCATTTGTTAAAAATAATCTCATCTGCCTTATTGAATCCGTTTCTCAGACGTTTATATTATTTTTAAATTAAATCACAGCATGTATTTTCTTTATATACGCTGTATATAATAAATGCAAACGGCGCGCGGGAAATTCAACAATTCATCAATGTAAAAGTGAAGAGGGAAATTCATTGAACACATGGGAAAAATGAATGGACTTAAAGAAGAAATTGTAAATTGTTGGAAAATGTAAATTCCGAGAATGTAAAGGCGAGGCTACACTGTATTTCTTTTATGAATACACTAGCAGGCTACGCCCGCTTCGCTGGTCACTATTTTTAAATGAATCACGATAATTAATGAATCCTCACAATTGCATTAATTTTTATCATGTGATAAAAAAAGAGAAAAAAAAAATTCTGATCGGGAAAAATGTCGTACCGGGTCCCAACTGCCTTTGGCAGAGTAGACCCGATCGCTGCGCGCACGTATTCCTTCACCATCCTTATGACTTTTCAAAATTCTATGTTATTACTCATAAACTTTCATTCTTAAGAAAAAGGAATTAAAAAATATATCATTTAGCATCGGGTAAAAACTCACACCGGGACCCCACTGCCTTCGGCAGCGCAGACTCATGCGTGTTGCGCGCGCAAGTGTGAGGATAATACGTGCGTTGTACACGAATATTCCTTGTCAACTCAAACTTTTATTATTAAGAAAATAAAATTTAAAAAAACCTTTTATCATCGGGTAAAAACTCGCACCGGGTCTCAAACCCATGCGCGCTGCGCGCACGTGTTAAGATATACGCGCGGTGCGCGCACATATTCCTTCTGAAATCAAACTTTCCTTCTTAAGAAAAGAAAGTTTAAAAAAATCATTTCTCATAAGGTAAAATGTCGGACCAGGGTCCCCACTGCCTTCGGCAGCGCAGTCTCGTGCGCGCTGCGCGCGCCTATTCCTTCCCCACCCTTCCAGCCCCTCCTAATTAACTTACATATACCAATTTTGAACGGTCTAACTCAATTAGCTGAGATGCAAAAGAAAACCTGATCAGGACATTCTAAAACATGTAAATCACGTGAAATCTCTAATTCCATTATCTACGGTTGTCGGTTAATGGAAGTAAAAATAAAAATAAATATTTTTTAGGTCCCCAAAACCTGTATATACCACGGTAGTCAGGTAATGTAAGTAAAAATAAAAATAAAAAGTATTTTTTTAGTACCTTCAAATGTATTTCGTTGCTATGGAAACTCCTATCGTCTATTGAAAGATGGATTACGTGTTAGAATAAAATTTAATTTGCAATTAAAATGTAACTGCTTTGTTTATTAACCCAAATTGATGAAATTTAAACTGCATGTTGGTTTTGTGCTGCATAGGTTGTATATTAAGTGTTGTGTGCGAAAAAGAAAATTTGAAGCATTTTGAAATTTGCAACTTTTAACCCCAGTTCAAGATCATGTGACATTAATGACTTCCACATGTTTTGTTTCCGTTCGAGACAACCGTTAAAATCGTCTGCTGATAGCAGTGTTGTGCACGAACGCGTTCATTTGAACGCGTTCATGAGCGTAGCTCAATAATTTTGAGTTTTGAGTTGAACTTCGCTCGTTTTTTAAATTATGAACTTGAGTTGAACGAAACTCGTTTTTTTCACGAACTTGAGCGTGAAAAAGCAATTCAAACTCAAACTCATATTAAATATTTCTGTCTGAAATATAAAAAGGAAAATAGAAGAAGAAAAGGACAGAAAAGAGAATAATTGTGCAAAGTGGATCTCGGAAAAAGGGGCACTTGGAAAAAAAGGCACTCATAAAAAGGGCACCCAGAAAAAAGGGCCCAGGAAAAAAGGGCATTTTTGCAATTTGCAAATCGCAAAAATAATAAACATCAACGAATAAATTTAAAGAATTATTTCATTATACATTTTTAGAAATTTCAATCAATGAAATTGTTACCATTTTCACTTAGTATATACCTGGGGGAAAGGGGAGTCAAGGAGCAGATTGAAAGATAATAATTTTCTTTATATTACCTTTTCTTTTATTTTAATGAAAAAATGCATCTGCATATAAATTTATATGCAAATTCGTGCAGTAGTTCCTGAGATATAGCCTTCCCTGAAATTGTAGAAATCGCGGTATAGCAGCGCCACCTGTTGAGTAATGATCACCAAAAGTTGATAAGGCACTAATCTGGAGCAAAGCGCGTCCGCATATAAATTTATATGCAATTTCGTGCAGCAGTTCCTGAGATACAACCTTCCATGAAACTGTGGAAATCGCGGCCTAGCAGCGCCACCTGTTGAGAAATTGATACTAAAATTCCGTAGGCGCTAATTTTAGTCAAGGTACATCTGCATATAAATTTACAGGTAATTCTGTGCTGTAGTTCCTGAGATACAGTCCCCAAACATTTTTGACGCACACACACAGACAGGCATTTTCTAAAAATCGTCCAATCGTATTCTGGACCTTTAAAAACGTGTAAATTCATCGAAAACCGGAAGCCGAAAATTTTTACGAATCCAATACTTTCTTTTATTAAATATAGAATAAAGGAAAAAAAGAGGAGGGGGAAAGAAATGCAAAATTAGAATCTGTAAATACATTATAGTTTTTGACTGAAAAGTGTTTAAGAATTTTGCCAACTAAGTTTGAAATTTACCAAACGTGCCAGTTTGTTTTAACATAGTGTGAGTAGGACTTGGGGGAGGGATGAGTGTTCCCTCTACCTCCCGTTTGCAAGCGTTCATAGAAAACGATGCGTTCGCCTTTATCTGCATTTTCCAAAAATTCAAAGAAATCGCCTTATAAAGTTTCGTCTACAAAATACTACATATTAAAAACAGTATTAGTCTCTCTCTATCACTTTTTAAATAGTTTTTAAGATTTATTCAATTTCTTCAGAAATATTAGCGAGAAAAAATGTGTAGTTTTGTAGACTTCTCAACTCTTCGTGGACTATCTTGAAGTGTGTACATACGTCTCACTCATGAACTTAATCTCTGCTATTGTAAATAGCATGTACACGGAAATTTTACTATAGCTTCAAAAACATTTTAGATGATTATTTTAATTTGTTTCAAAATTATATAAACAAAACTTCTTAGTTCAAACCATTTTTAATTTTAGAATGTATATTCAAGAAATATCAATTGAAAATGATCTGGAAGTGTTGTAACTTGAACCTCAAATTAACAGCAATTTTACAATTAATTTTGAATAATAAAAAAACACAATCAAAATTTTAGGTTTTTTTTTTTTTTTTTTTTTTTTTTTCTTCAACCCAAATATTAAAATATAGGGATGTGACTGACAAGCAAACAAACAAATAAATAAATATATGTTGAAACTTTATGTGGGGAAAAAAAAGTAAATACCAGAATTTGGATAGCAAAAGTATCATTATTACAGAAATTATTTTATCTTTAAGAAATTTTATCTTTCACTTAACCAATTAAGAAAAAAAAATCACTAACTTGACCATTTACAACCTTTAATTATGTAAAGAAAATATACATAATAAAATTCAGTCTTTGATTTATAAAGCTTTATTAAATGTAGGGGAGCACGGGGCACAGTGGACCACCCCTATTTAAATCTATTAATATTCAACTTTTTTAGTTCATATGGATACTCATGTATAGCAGCATGGTACTAGTTGTATCTATGCAGCCAAAAAAACCACATAGGAATTAGTAAGGTAACCATTTTGAGCAGTTTTTTTTTTTTTTTTTTTTTTTTTTTTTGAACTTGAACTAGCGACTATAAATACTATATAGCTGTTAAAGGAAGGCAAGATATTGCTGATTTTAAATTTCTAAAAATTATTAGCATATTTGTAGTCTATATTATTTTATTACTATTATCTGTTTTACTCTGGCACGGAACACAGTGGACCACCTTCCGATGTGCCTAAAAATATAAATTAGTTTAATATTTATATTAGTTTTAGTTAAATTTATAGATGCAAATATAATGTAAAGTATTAATATCTCAAAGTAATAAATATCTTAATGCTATGATAAAATAAATAAAAATAATTATAAATTTCTGAAAAAAATAAATATTTGAATAGTAATATAATTTATTGATATCTAAATTTAATAAATATTTGAATTATATAGCATTAATAAAAGGAAAAATATCTAATTTAATAAATAGTAGAAACATTTATTATTATTGTTGGTTTTAGAGATCACATGTGAAAAGCAAAAGAAAGTAGTGTCATACATTTTAGTTAAATTTATCCTACAAATATAATGTAAATTAATTATACCTCAAAATAATAGAGAAAAATGTTAAATATTTGAATAGTAGTATAATATTTATTAATATCTGAATTAAAAAAAATATATCTGATTTATAAAATATTAATAAAAGAATAAAAAAACAATTATCTATTTCAACTTAATAAATTTTCTTAGTGGAATTTGATTTCTTATTCGTTTATTTTAATTTTGTTTATTTTATTTCAGGAAAATGCTTGAATTATACTTGTTAGACTAGAACAGCATAAGAAATTAATTTTAGAGAAAAAAGAAAGTAATTTCTAATAATTTAATATAAACAAAAGAGGCTCGTCCACTGTATCTCGGTCATGGGGCATAGTGGTCCACTTTGTGAGTGCTCACATTTTTTTTTTTTTTTTTTTTCATTCATAATGTATTGGAAATATTATTATAAAAAAATTAAGACAAGTAAAGAAGGGCTTAGAGTTTGTTTGCTCTCTCTCTCTCTCTATATATATATATATATATGTGTGTGTGTGTGTGTGTATTTTAAGTACATTGCTTTTCTGTTTCTTGTGAAAAAAAAAAATAATAATAATAATAAGAGTGTAAAAGTGGTTCACTGTGTTCCGGTCTCCCCTATATTACAGAACTAAAAATAAATCTTAATAAAAGCTTAAATCAGTTAATAAATAAATAAATAAATAAATAAAAACTCATCATTTTACGTAGTAATATATATTGATAAATCTGAGACGTGTTTATAAAATTTCTTGGAAACATTGTGAACAAATACATTTTATTTTAAATAACAGTTCAGTGGTAAGTTTCCTTTTCAGGAAATCTGTTGACCATTTTTGAAGAGAGGGATTTCTTTCATGTTTTCGACACAATTCGAACATATGGGTTAAAAATAATTAGTAAGGGCGGGGAGCGCAAATATTCTTTGAGAGTACCTAGTCGGTCGTCTCCGACAAAACATGCACACGGCGACATTGTATTGGATTCAAAAGAAAAAAGCGTGAGAATCTACTATAGAATACTAAACATTACATTGCTTTGTACGGGTGCAAGACCACCCATAGAAACGCGGGAGATGTACTACCAGAGAAATTAGATATCTATCTACTTTCTTTGGTACTACCCTGAGGCGGTGTGACAAATTGTACCCTCTCATAAAACTACCGGACATTTCATTTTCTTATAAACACGATTCTAATCTAGAGAAAGGATCTGCTTTCACAAAACTAGATATCTTGCGAGTCACATGTCCATATATTCTCTTTTTTTCTTTAAAAATAATGAGATTCCTGTTATTTGCGAAAGTAATTCTTTAATTCATGAAAATAATCTTTATTTTATAACTTTTGCATTGAAAGATAGCATCTTTAAAAATTAAAGTATTTAGACAAGGATTACTGGTTTAACACATATTATACAAAGAGTAAATAGAATAATATTAAAGTTTTTAATGTCTATTTATATTTTTAATACTAAAAATAAAAATGCATTCAGATTATTGAAATAATTTCATGTCAGAGATGTAGATTTTATATCAATGATTATTTTATTTTCAACACTTTCTGGAAAATGCAAATAATAATAATTAAAAATAAATAAATGAAATAAAAAATAAGAAAATAAAAATAAAAATAGAATGCTAATCCTCCTTATTACAACAAGCTATTTATAATCTAATTTAAATTGCCTTAATGTTTCTTTTTTTTTTTCTAAAATGAATATATACATCCACAAAAATTCAAATATAGTACGTGTACTAAGCTAAAGATTATTTTTCTTTTTTTAAATGTACAGCTAGTTTTAAAATATCATTTATGATAACAGCAAACAGGATTTAATTATTGGGATTTAATATTATACTTTTAAATTTTTATTTATAATGAAAGGCTTTCTTAAAACTTTTCATAAATCACTCTTAGAACTTCCATAACTTTTCATAATACGAGGTATTTCGCATAAATTTCTGATATTGAAATAGCATGGATTTGATTGCATGAAAACTGAAATACAAAATTGACAACAGTATAATATCGTGGAAAACTGGGGCACACACACACACACACACACACACACAAAAAAAAAAAAAAAAAAATACTGTAGCAGGGAAAACGGTAGCCTACTGGATAGGGCATTTAAGTCTTCAATCGTACCAGGTGACCAGCGGAATTTATATTTTTTCTTATGAAAGGATTAGCTTAGAGTCCTGCGTTGTTCGAGTAAACTTGACTCGCAGCCGACCCGACCTGCAAAATGACTTTTGACCTTCAACACGAAATGAATCTGCAGCTTCTGACCCGCCATATTGTTAAAATTGTGTTAGATAATAAGATGAATAGAAGTTCTTTTACACAAACTACAATTATATTATTGAAGAAATCTTCCAGAAAATTAAATATATTACAACAATGTGTTTATCTAATTATAAACAAACATTTAGCTGTATTAAAAGTTATATTTAAAAAATCCATTGTTCCAAGTATTTTGACAATAAAATAAGGAATAAACTATAGGTTGGAAAAAGAAATTGTTTTCCATACAAAGCTTTAAACGTTAAGTATTAATATTTAAGTAAATGTAATTAAATTCATGTTATCAGTCATGTCTTTAAATTACTAGGAAGGAAGACAATGTCATCCAATTTCTTCATTTAAAAGTTTCGATTCATAAGTAAAGCATAAAACAATCTTCGGAGAAAACATTTTGTGAATAAAAATTAATGCAACTTTTAAATTTTAACTGCACCCGACCAGCAAAGCAGGTAATAAGCGATTACCCGACCCGATGCGTTTCTCTCTTGTGAGAAATGCGTCCTCTCTTGCGATTAAAAGGGTAGAAAGTATTGCTACCAAGAATATAAAAATTTTTCCCAAAGGAATAAAATCCATATGAATTTGAGTTACTTTTCCCGCTCAAATTCATGAGAAAACGAACTTTGCTCAGCTCAAGTTCACAAGTTAAAAAACGAGCGAAATTCAGCTCAAAACTGAAAAAGTTTTAATTAAACTCATGAACGCGGTCCTGCGCAACACTGATTTAAAACAACGGAACCTCTAAATGATCGAATTTGTCACCTATTAATAAGTTCTCATGCGCATAAACAAACGTATTGAAAATTTGAGAATAAAAAACCATGCAAAAACAGTGGGTACATTATTCAGAAGTGTTTGCTAAATAAATTTTTACTACAATTAAATTAATAAGTTATAATTAAGAATTATAAGTTAATAAGTTTAATTAAGCGTAAAATTAAAAATAATTTTCATGGTAATTGGTAATTTTAGAAAAAAAGGGAAATTACCTATGAAAGTGTTCACAGAGGATAAGATCTATTTAAAAAAAAAAAAAGAAAAGAAAAAAAAAAAAAAATGTACGTAAAATGAACTTTTAGTGAGCTTCGCTCGTTTTTAAAAATGAACTTGAACTGAACGCGTTCATTTCTCTCAGACATGAGTTTGAGCGCGAACTAGCTCGTTTTTTACACGATGAACTTGAGTTTGAACTAGTTCGTTTTTTTTGTGAACTTGCACAACACTAGCTGATAGAATGCCTCTTTTTAAGCAATAAGCTGTGGATTTTTGGTCATTTTTCGATCGACATGGATCAACGTTTTAATTAATATCTCCGAAACTAATTAAAATTTTTAAATTCTGTTTTCAGGAGCCCCTCGGGAAAGCTCCTGAGCATCCGTATGTCAATTTTTGTACTTCTGCGTTTCAATAGGGGCTGAACGTATAAAAGAACAGACAGACAAACCTTTCCTTTTATTATTATAGATTAAAAGTAGTTGATAATTAGTTATAATAGTTTAATTTGGAATTTTTAGAACATTTTACAAAAGATCCGTATTAGGGGTCGTCCATAAATTACGTGAGGTGTTCAGGGGGTGGAGGGGGTCGAGCCGAATCTTACCCAATCTCACGGGGGGGGGGGTCTCGGTAAATATCAAGTAATTTTTTTCCAGCAAAAAACAGTGTAAAACTGCGAGAAAATTGAGTTAAATTCAAGTGAAACATATTTCTTGACTTAAGTATGGCAAAAATCTGACACTATTAATATTTATCGTGGCTATCCGAACGCCGCGAAACAGCACAGTAGCCTTTCAATTGCTTAGGCTATTGAGCTTCTGTGCGCAAACGACACCGGTTTAGAGTGGCTAAATCAGTGCGAAATTGAAGGAACAGATGATTTTAATAAAAATCACATAGATATGTTGGTTCTAATAGTCACCCTTGACACTGTGCACGAGTCCCCTTGGGCTGAATTAGACTAAATATTATTTTATTCATTTTAATAGCTTCTATTTAAGTATTTTATTGTTCAATTTTATTGCTGTAATTCTATCCTACGATCTATGCAATCTCAAAAACTAGCCTTCAATAAAAGTAATAAAGCGAATTGTGTTTTTTGAAATAAATCCAATGCATATACAGTAAAAGTACGAATTTTGAAAAATCTCACGTGAGATTAGGGGAGGGAGAGGGGGTCTAAAAATCGTCAAAACCACCTCACGTAATTAATGGACGCCTCCTTAGATCCGTTGAAGGAAAAACAACGGATCCGGATCCTTTTTTCTCGCGGATACGTAGCTACATATGTCTAACAAGTATTCGTTTACACCAACCTCTCGCTGTCAGTACCGACGCAAGCGAGTTCTTGAAACGTTTATTACGCATCCAGCATTTTCTCTTGTTAAATAAAATTAAAAATTGAAAGTATCTAATGAAAAGAGAATAGCAAATAATTAACGGTGTGATTAATATTATTTTAATTATTTTCATTTGTGATATTCAGTGATTTATGACAGTTTCTTAAAGATTTAACATGTGCAGGATACATGACTAAATAAAAGTATTAAAATTAATAAAATTATATTATTCTAATGAAATATAGTATAAAGATAGGCATATGAAAAGAAATTTGTATGCACTTATAATGGTTTATAAAAATAAATTACTTTTATATATTTCATGTTTGTCAATAAACTCACTATAATAAATTCTAAATTATATTTATTTAAAAAAGGAAAAAAAAAAAAAAAAAAAAAAAAAAAAAACGAAGTAAAATTGTTGGTTTTGCTTGGTGTAAAAACAACGGATCCGGATCCTTTTTTCTCGCGGATACGTAGCTGCATATGTCTAACCAGAGCCTCCTTAAGTAGATGCCTTCCACGCGCGGCGAATCTCAATGTTAAATTAGGCAACATTTAAAAAACAAAACTAACGCTAGGTGACAGCACCTACGCAGAGCAACAATTTTCTGCTGTTTCATAGACAAGTTATATTTTTCATCTAAAAATCTAGCTATTAATTTCAATTTAAAGTCTAAAATTGTATTTTTTTTTTCTTTTAATTTGAAAAAATGATGTGAAAGTGCTTTATCGTAAATATTTTCAATAAAATATTCAAATACTTATATTTTAAAAATTATAGGGTTTAAATTTCTTCGAAAGTTGGCAAGACCTATTTTAGCTTTTCAACTAATTGAATTACAACGTATCAAATAAATAACACCTTTTTTTTTTAATATACTATTAATTAAAAAACGAAATTTAAAATTAAATAAGCAAAAACATGGCATATCTATCACGCGATTAAATTATTTTTTATATATTTATTCAATAAAAATTTCAAAATTTTTTTAAATTTAGATATCAGATGAAAGTTTCGTTTATATAAATTAAAATCTCTGAACTTTAAATGAGTTTCAGTTCAGAATGAATAATTTATAATGATAAATTATTAAAATCATGTCTTTTTTTTTTTTTTTTTTTTGGTCATGTCCTTTACGTTACATTTTTACCTTATTAGATGTGAATTATTTTTCTTAAATCGAAAATTTTATATTATTTATAAGAAAAATAGACCAGCACGTTAACGAGATAAGTTAACATTCAGCAATAAAAATTGGAGAAGAAAACAATCTGTTGTCTAGTCCGTCACAAAAAATAAATAAATAACCATTAAGATTTAAATTTTTTAAATTAAGGATTTCTTGAGTATAAGTTTTCTCTCGCACCAAGTTCTGGGGTTAGGTGTTTTTTATATAAGACTAAATTTAAATGCACAATCTGATGTGCACATAGTTTATTGAAAACATACAGGGCTATCCAAAATTAAGCTAAACGTTCTTTTCTGTAGAATGTGTGCTTTGCTACACTTTTTTTATGTCGACGAATACTGTTAAAGAACGAAAATTAATTTTTCGAACCTATAATGTAAACAAAGTTTTTTTTTTTTTTTTTTTGAAGTTCTATTTTCAACTCAGGTTTTTGAAAAAAGTCACGTTTTGAGGTTCCCTGAATACAAAAAACTTTTTTTTTTTTTTAGTTTTTAGCGATTGATTTATATGCATATTTATTATCAGAATAACTTAAAAACAAACAAATGCAGGAAATTCACAATTGTATTTTAAAACTCATTAGGTTTCAATTTGAAAAATTTGATAAAGATTGGCAAATTTAAGGACAAATTAATAACATCCTTGAAATATTTTTACTTCCATTACCCTACTACCGTAGGTAATGAAAGTATTGTGTTCGGTCCAAAAATTCGATATCGAGTTTTCCCCTGATTTATATTTAGCCAGTATATGTGTGTGTGTGTATACATGTGAGTGTATGGATGTGGGGATATTTTTCATTTTTCTGATAATTTTTCAAATCAGTACTCATGATATTTAATTTTTACATGAATTTTTAATTTCATATTCCATTTCTGTGGTAAAAGGTTAATAAAAGTAATGTTTTGAATCTTAAAACTTAATATTTTTAAAAAGAACAAAAGTAGAAATAAAAATTTTCTATTTTTTCTTTTCAAGATTCCCAACACTTTTGTTTCGATTTAACTGAAATAATCAAATTTTTATACGCATTTACACAAGTCTTTAAAAAACAGTGGTATTAAAAAAATATAAATCAATCTTGTTCCTATATTGGAGTATTTTATAGTTTTATTCATTTTATGAATAAAACTACAAAATACTCCAATATAGAGTGACTTCAAAGTAACTAAGAACAAGTTATTTTTCTGTATTCCTACATCAATAAATAAAAATTTTATTTCATTTTGTAATAAGCATAACTATTTTATTTGTTAAATCTAACTTACTAACAGAGAGGTGTCAACCCTTCGAATTTTTATATCATAATTTCTTTTAAATTTATCTTCGTCTTAATCACACAATTTACGATAATAAAGAAAAATAATGTTTTTTGTGAAAAATATTATTGATATTCAAAAATCCGGAGGGTTGGTAATTTTGCATTAATTATTTATGCAGTTTACATACCTTGTCTGGAAATATTTGGAAGCAATTTTTTACGCTGAATTGCATTGCTTGGTATTTCGTGGAAACATATATTTTCACGGCTACTGTCTGATTTACAAAATGGAACGACGCAATACACCATATTATAAAAAAAAAAAAAAAAAAAAAAAAAAACCCTCTCACATTTGTTAAATTAATAAAACACAAACCAGAACTCAATTGAAACTCAATTGCATCGCACTCGCGGGGCGGGAAATAAACATAACTTTACGTACGGTATCAAGCGCCATCTACTGGCTATGTTCTTCTTGTACTGTTGCCAAGTTTTCGAGCGACTCGCTAGGCATCTACTTAAGGAGGCTCTGGTCTAACACGTACTCGTTTACACCAACCTCTCGCTGTCGGTACCGACGCAAGCGAGTTCTTGAAACGTTTATTACGCCTCCAGCATTTTCTAGTGTTAAATAAAATTAAAAATTGAAAATATCTAATGAAAAGAGAATAGCAAATAATTAACGGTGTGATTAATATTATTTTAATTATTTTAATTTGTGATATTCAGTGATTTATGACAGTTTCTTAAAGATTTAACATGTGCAGGATACATGACTAAATAAAATTATTAAAATTAATAAAATTATATTATACTAATGAAAAATAGTATAAAGATAGGCATATGAAAAGAAATTTGTATGGTTTATTAAAATAAATTACTTATAATGGTTTATTAAAATAAATTACTTTTATGTATTTCATGTTTGTCAATAAACTCACTATAATAAATTCTAAATTATATTTATTTAAAAAAGAAAAAAAAAAAAAAAAAGCCGAAGTAAAATTGCTGGTTTTGCTTGGTGTGACTTAAATCAATTTATTTCATGGATTTCTTTATTCTTCCACTTTATTTAATATTTTTGCTTTCTATGTATTTATAGAAAATGTTTTTCATAATATTCGACTCTGTTCTCAAAAGATAATAGGTTTTTAGATTCCTGAACACGATTTGTCTGACTCAGTCTCTTGATAAAATTTTGTAACAGTTAAACTAGTGCACAGATTTTCATGAATATTTACTTTTAATTGTACCGGGACATAAATGTTTGTCAACTTCGGGTGTGTATGCTAATTTTTTTTCATAACGTTTAATACGATATTATTGGAAAAAAATTTAGTATAAATGTGGGGATAATAATTTTTTAATAATATTAATAATGATATGTATATATACACACCAGCCAACCATCACATTAACACTTCCGCGACCGCTGACGAAGATTCACATCATTTGAAAATCTCTAACTCCGCCAGTGGGCGTTTCATTCGCAATTTGTGTGTTATACATTTCTTAAGAATATACCATTTATTCATATTTTTACATTCAAATATACTATGGATTCAAATACTTTGATTAGAAAGAATATAATTATACTGTATATCCATTTATAATATAAATTTGAATATAGAAAATATTGTTCTGAAATATTTTAACTCGGAAGAATAACGCACACCGGCGGATCTTACTGTCAAAAAGCCAAATACATGCGGTCGCAAAAGTGTTAATAAACAATAGAATAAACGAAACATTTTTAATACCCGCCCTTTTTTACACACCAGTCTTTTTTAGAGCGATTATTATACTTATTTAATCGTAACTACATTTGGAGAGAATTCCTCTAAAAATAAAGTGTTGTGAAAGAAAGGGGCGTGTCTTAAAAATCTCCCGGTTCATAATTAGGATGTTGGCAAGTATGTATATATATATATATACAGGGTGTTTCAAAAGTCCCACACCCCTCTCCTAACTCGAAAATGAGACGGAATTGTGAAAAATGGCGAATCACATATTCAATGAATTCAAGAGGGACCTCTTTTGGTGAAAAAAGTTTGGGCCTTGGGGGAGCAACGGGGTTGTTTTGCTAGGGAGGGCAACCTTAAAATGTTAAACGGGAAGGTATGTCTTGTGATACATTCCTGGAAACGTCTCTTTAAAACAATGAATTTGATATAAATATTTTCGCCCTACAATGATTATTAAAGGAGATACATTAGTTTTTAGACTTTTGAAATGTGGATTTTATACTTATGTATACCCTTTAACAATCATTGCAGGACAAAACTATTTATATCAAATTCTTTGTCTGGAAGAGATGTTTCCAGGGATGTGACACAAGACGTACTTTGACCAAAAAAGTTTGGGCCCTTGCAAGGGGGTGGTAGGAGTTCTGCTAGAGAGGTCAACTTTAAAATTTCAAACAGGAAGGTATGTCTTTTTATACATCCCAGGAAACGTCTCTTCAAGACAGTGAATTTGATTTAAATAGTTTTGTCCCGGAATGATTATAAAAGGGTATACATAAGTATAAAACCCACATTTCAAAAGTCTAAAAGCTAATGTATCTTCTTTAATAATCATCGTAGGGCAAAATTATTTATATCAAATTCATTGTTTTAAAGATACGTTTCCACGGATTTATCACAAGATATACCTTCCCATTTGAAATTTTAAAGTTGCTTCCCTAGCAGCCCCCCCTAGGCCCAAACTTTTTCACCAAAAAAGGTCCCTCTTGAATTCATTAAACACGAATTTTTCACAATTCCAACTCAGGTAGGGGGTGGGATTTTTGGAACCCCGTGTATATATTAGCAATAGTTAATCAAGGAGAAGTAAATGGAGAGTTACTGTATGTGAAAATTTATTGAATGAGTACCTTTCAAAAAATTGATAGCCGTTTAAATAATAGTATTAATCATGTTTTTTGTGCTAAATTAACACATAATTATCGATTGTTTTCATAGTTAATAGAAATAAAAGTATTCAAAGCAACATTTCTTTTATTTATTTCACACGAATTTCGCCATTTTTAAACATATTCCAACCAGTTTTTCGGTTGAACATCGCGGTGGTATCTCGGTTTTTGTCCTAATTATGTGAATTTCTGTAGGAAAATATTGAAATTTTTTGTGATGACCGCAACATTTTACTTTTTATTTATTTGTTTCATCTTTTTATTTATAGGTACAATATATATATATATATATATATATTAATTATCTACATTTTATCTACACATCATACATTTGCAACGTAGGAAAATTTTAGTTTAGAATTTTCCCAGAATACAATCTTTACCAGGCGAATGCCGCTTCTACGGTGGCATCAGTAAAAAGAAAGCATGCCTTAAAGCTTACTTCTAATGATGAAATGTAATTCTAGTAAATATGTTATCTTATAAAAGATAAAAATTCTTAATATACATGTCAATTAATTAATATTACAAATCCATTCTCAGACGCATACATATTTAATGGATTAAAATTATATTTACAATTCAAAATGTAATTCCTCAACGTAACGCCAATAGTCGGTGCTTACTGCTTAAAATAGCAAAAATTGGCAACCGTTAAAATTTGCATACCTCATAATATTTATAATTTATTCCGGATATTTATTAGTAGCCGCCTTCTTTCAACACCACAATTTTAAAGAGAATTTTTCTTATTTTATAGGCATAGCTGTTATATCCTAATAGATAATCCAGAGTACTGTTAGTACCCGTCTTTTTTTTTTTTTTTTTTTTTTTTTTTTTTTCGACAATTCATTTTTAAGAGCACCTTTCTTTATATTTCGTTGTAAATACATTTGAAGAAAATTACTAAAAAATTAAGTGGTGTAGAAAATGGGGCGAGTACTAACAATACTCTGGATTGTGTTGGCAGCAATGTATAGTGATTACATATTGGTGAATTTTTCTTTAACAAGGAAAACGGTCTGACAAAACGAAGTGTGCCAATACGCCTTTTTTCCAGACCTAACAATACGCTGGATCAGTACTTCAGAGTACAGTGCAGATCTAACAGTACACCGGATTTAATTTTAAATATTAGCCGTTTTGTAAAAATTAAATTGTATTATTTCAACAGGAATAGTACACTGGCGCCAGTGTTCCACCCCTGTTTCAAACGGTTTCTGATCTCCAAGTCTTTTTTTTTTTTTTTTTTTTTTTTTTAGGTCACTTTCAGGGATGAGAAATTTGCTATTCTTGCTATCACTATTTTTGTACAATAATCTCTATCCTATTTAATTAGGACACTGTACCACAAAAAAAGTAAAAATTTTGTATGAATATATTACTTGCAAAAGGTCAACATTTTCATTCCTGGATATGTCTTCAAAAAATGTCGGAGATTTCGAGCTGTGGAGTTTGTTTTACAACAAAAACAAACAAAAATAAAAAAATATATATTAAATAGGAATTATACCTTTTGCATTGGTATTGTAACAATATTTTATACCAAAAATTTTGAAGTTAAAATATAATTAGTTTACCAAAGTGATTCGTAAGAGTTTTTTTTTTTTTTTTTCAGCGATAGGCATTGCAACAAGTGTACTTGATATAACATAATTCTAGGTAAAATTAAATTGTTCTGAATTTCATAAAACAAGAAACGTGGACGAATGCTTAGCAATGTTAATTACTGTTGAAATCGTAACCGTAATTAAAATATAACACTTTTTTTTTTCATTCGGGGAAAAAAAAAAAACTAATATGCAACGGCCATTACTAAACAATAAAATATCACGATTTAAAATCGAGGTATAGGATCAGGAAATATACAATAGATTCGTGTACAATGAGCTTCTACGAAATGCGAATTTGTGCAACACGACAAAAAAAAAAAAAAAAAAATGCGACTAGTACTCATACAGCGTGATAAACAATCCAGTATAACACATAAGGTAAATTTAACATCTTCACATAGTTAATCATATCTTTGATTTCTGTAAGGGGTAAAAAACGTAACATGTGATTTACATTTTTCGTGCTAAATACACTTTGTGAATTATTATTATTACTGTACTTTATTTTTAATAAAAATTATATTATTAATCCCGTCACTTTATGTGCTAAAATTTAAATAAGTTTAAACGTGCTAACCTTACAATATTCAAATGCAAAAATAAGAATAGCAAAATGAGAAAAAAAAAATAGTGGTAGAAAAAAAATGTTTAATATCTAAGAAAAAATAATCCATTTGTGTTTGGTATGTTTTTATTTCACACAGTAAGTCTCGCATTACAGTGTTTCTACAAAACGCTACAGTTAATTTGAGGCGTATAAACTATGCACTATATATATATATATATATATATATATATATAAAATGACAAGATTTAAACAATTTAATAATAAAAAACTAGGAAAAGATATTTGCAAGGATGAAAGAATTCCGCCACTTCTGCCACCAGTATCATTATACAGAATTTTTTTTTCCATTTTTACAATTATTTTTGCGAGTTTAAAAGTTAGAAATTTCTGTATAATGATACAGGTGGCAAAAATAGCGGATCTGTTAAAATAAATAAATAAATAATCTTGTTTTGAATAGTAAGCCCAGATCTTTAACGTTTCTCTAAAACATAAAATTATTTAGCAAATTAAGGACTGAATAACTGAAATTTTGTCGTTAACAATCAAATCACTAAATGCCATTGGCTTTTATGTATGTCCATACTTGCCAACCATCTCATTATGAGCCGTACAATTTTTAGTACCCGCCTTTTTTTTTCACACCAATAACTTTTTTAGAGTAATTTTAGTCTTATTTAATCATAACAATATTTGGAGAGAATAACTCTAAAAATATAGTGGTGTGATAAACGGGGCGTTAACAATTGTACGGTAATTAATGAGATGGTTGGCAAGTATGTATGTGTGCATCACATGAAGAGTCAAACACAAATACACAAAATCATTTTTTTAAATATTGTTCCAGAGGAAGCCATATGGCGAGGATTATTATTCTTTTAAAATACGATCAAAATCTCATGCTGCAAAGCATTGATTTAACAAAAACAAGTTAATTTGTATGGTAAACACAGTCCTGAATTCGTCATTGCATCACAAAATATAAGGAATATACCGCATAAAAATGCCTTGTACTTACATTTTTGAATTAATTCTCTTCGACTTATCTCAGTCTGAAAATATTCACGTATCACTTTTGTGTTGCTTTTTTTTTTCAGATTTTTTTTTTTTTTTTCAGATTTTTTTTTTTTTTTCGATGTTTGCACTTACTAAGCAAATGCCTCTGTTCCCTTCGGTGTTAGCACAAAAACTGCGTACTGTCACAATTCATGTTTGACAGTACTGAAATCCATCATATCTGCTTTTTGTTTAGAGATATGGTGGGGTACCCATAAACGGAGAATGCCCATAACAGTAGACATTTCCCTATATCTCAAGAACAAATAGTAGCAGGAAGATCAAACTCGGTATTCTACATCTGTATCATGTAGAGATGCTATACTAAACTTTTCGTTGAGATGAAGCAAAGGGTACGTGTATGGGACCATCCAAGAGAATTCAATTACATAACGTCTATGGGCAAAATTTCGGGCAACTAAAGTGTAACATCTATAAGCTTCCCTAAACAAAAAAGAAAGCAATTTTTGTGCAGATCAGGGTATGGAAATCACTCATCGTTTATTTACAGGGCTATCCAAAGTATTTGGATATACTGGGATTATATCTGGAAATTGCTGAAAGTGTAATTCATTTTGTGTTGTGTTTTTTATATAACGTTAATTTAAGTATACAGTGTGATATTTATGTAGTTTATAGACAGTATGCAGATTACCCAAAGTTAAGCTGAATGTTTGCTATTGAATGTAATTAATGGAAGTGCTTTACTATATTTTACTATGACAACGAACACTGTTCACGAAGAAAAAAAAATAATTTTTCATGCCCAAACTCTAAACAAAGTGTTTTTTGACGTTCGATTTCTCACTCTATTTATTTGTATAGTACACGTACTACGTTTATACAAATACCACTTTTTGGGGTCCCTTGAATACGGAAGTCAACTTTTTTTTTAGATTGATCTGTATGTATATCAGTTGTCAAAATAACTTAAATACACATAACATCTGAATATTTAAATTTAGTATTTTGGAGTTGATATATAGTTGCCATTAGAAAATTTAATGAAGTATGGCAATTTCAAAGCAAATTAATAACAGCCTTAGATTTTTCTTTCTTGAATAAATGTATGTACAGAGCCTGATTAAGGGGGAAGCACACATTATCTCCGCTCTCACCGGTATATTTTTACAATTATTTTTTACTGCATGTCATAGAAATTCCACGCTTTGACGAGGAAATATTTTTTATAAAAAATGAACGGTGTAAAACAATCCAATTTACTCACCGTTATTAGACACCAGAATTCTTTTAAAATAATTTTTAATGAGAATTTTCTGTTTATTATAGGAGGAAAGTATTTGTTAAAAAATAACGGTGTAAGTATAAATAATGTGTGCTTCCCCCTTAATCAAGCTCTGTGTAGGTACTATAATTGAGCGGGGTTTCAATTATAATCCCTTTCGGTGGAGGCGTATTTTAGAAAATTATTAAAATATATTGAATTCTATTTTCTTACCTTATTGGTTTTACCTCTTAATATGCAATCTCTCTTTATAATATTAAAATCCAGGGTAAGTGAAAATCGTCTGGGTGACACACCATGTCGTGCCCGTGAAGTAGATTTATAGCCAAAATAGAGCCTATGAAGTAAATTCATAGCCAAGAGAGTCCGCGAGATAGTTTCTTAGCCAAAGTTGTTGAACAAGTAAATTAGAATTATCATTAAGTGTAAATTAAAAAAAATTAAAAACATAAAACTATAAAATTAAAATTAAAGTTGTACCATGGTTTATTAAATTTAAATAATATTGAATTAAGAAAATAAAAACCACGTGCACGTGCAGGATGGGAAAAAAGGAACAGGGTAATAGTAACGGCTTTCAGTTTTGGTATTCAGTTTTTTTGGTTTTTGCTTTTAAAATAAAGATTAGGAATGAAAAACACTAATATATATATATATATATCACCTGGATCCCTTTTAAAAGTGAAATCTCAACTGTTGTGGTTTTTGAAGAATAAATTGGAAATAGAAAAATTGGCATAAGTTATTTTCAATTAAAGTTAAGCGCGCAACACACCAAATTTTTATTATTCACATACTTCTTTTCTGATAAAAATGGTCTGCATTCATCATGGTAAATAATTTTGAGAAATATTACTTTTAATGAATAATTTTAACTGCGAGAATTTGATCAACAAAATGTAGAAAAATCGTTTGTGGTGGCATAAACATTATTAATTTATTTATTAATTAATTAATTTATATATATATATATATTTTTTTAAAAAGACATTTTTTGTAAATTCTTCATTTTTAGTAATAAATTTCGGGGAAGTTGACTTCTAGATAAACGTATAAATTAAAAAACATTTTTTTTAAATGCAATGCTAAACTAGCAACATATATTAAAAAATGATAAAACTTCGCTTTTGTTTTAAAAAATTTGTAGGAATCAATAATCCCTGAAAATGAGCAGTTTGTGCGGTTTCGATAAAGAGTTTTAAGTAGAATCCCTATGCAACAAAATTTCAAAATTCCGAATTTTCACTCCCTACTGATTTGTTATCGCGGCGGTTCGTTGACCTAAAATAGGGGTAAAGGCACTTCGCCTAATAATTTACACTGTATTCATTCATAAATTTACATTTAAATAAAACAAGTATTTTTAGCTAATATTTAGTTTAAATTATGTTTAATAAAAATTATGCATTAAAACTACATAAATGCAATTTTTTAGCCCTTCACCTGTTTTTGGTTCACGAGCCGCCACTGATTTGTTATGCTGATAATAAATACACAGACACAGACAGACAAACAAACCAGTCACTGAAAACCTGTTTCTAAATTCATGAGACCATTAAACCTGTAAATATGGAAATATCTCGATTTCGAAACTCTGATCCAAAATTAATACTTTTTCTACTACATATGGGGAGGACAGGGATGGAACATGGGCGCAGAATTTATACCGGTATTTGTTTAAGAATTTTCTCTACCTATAATATCGTTGATTAAAAAAGTAGAAAATTTAGTTACATTCATAGTGGTATGAGTTCTGCGCCCGTGTTCCATCCCTGGGAGGAGAAAGTAAAAATTAAATCTGATTTGTCACTGCTGTTTGCTTAAAAATACATCTGAAATATTCTTTTAACGTTTAAAACATTCTAAACTCATATCACACTTATTTGAATAGGTCGGTAGAAACCTGTTCAAAATATGAGATAATTTTAATTTAAATTATATTAAACAGAATAACCCCGTATTCATACAAAACATTTATGGTAGTTTCAATCTTAAAAGATGTTTTACACCGTTGAACAATTTATTCAAATGCTATAATATTTATTCAATCGCTTAAAGTGCCCGTATGTTGTGAAACTTGCACTTGATCAATTTACAGGATATTTGCTTGGACTTTTTAGGGTATTTGCTTTGAAGTAGATGCTTGATTTCAATTCAAATGGCGTACACAGATAGTAGTTCTACAATCAAATAACTTTTTATAAAAGTGTCGTATGAGGAAAGAAACTTTATTTACAACATTTTATACACAAAATACTTAAAAGAAAAAAAATGATAATAAATTTTCGTCTAATAAAAGAAAGCAAACATATTTAGCATTTCTCCTAAAATAATACATTATTATTAAAAAAAAAATCTGGTGTGAAACAACCACACGACTTCCATTACCCGCTATTACATGTATTATATACATTTTTGAGAGATAATGTGATCAGAAAACATAAAAGGGACCTAAAGAGAAAATCGTTAGAGCCGTTTTTGAGATACCAACTTTTACAAAAAATCAATTATTGACTGGAAAAAAATAATTACACACAAAAGAATATTTAAAAGTGAGTTAAAATGGCGAGTTTGAAAAAAATTCGTACAACCGTTTTTAAAGGAACGCCTTTGCGAGGCCTGAACTTGAGCTATTTATACAGGACGCCTATCAATTTTCCTGAACTAACCAACTATATCATTCGAAAGGACATCTAATAGAGTGTTTATATAGCAAGTTTGAAGAAAATCGTTAGAGCCGTTTTTGAGATACGGACTTACGGTCCCACTTCCGGTTTCCGATGTCCCACTTCCGGTTAAACTCAATTATTGACAGGAAAACAATAATTATATACAAAAGCATACTTAAAAGTGAGTTAAAATGGCGAGTTTGAAAAAAATCCGTACAACCGTTTTTAAAGGAACGCCTTTGCGAGGCCTGAAATTGAGCTATTTATATATGCCGCCTATCAATTTTCCTGAACTAACCAACTATATCATTCGAAAGGACATCTAATAGAGTGTTTATATAGCAAGCTTGAAGAAAATCGTTAGAGCCGTTTTTGAGATACGAACTTACGGTCCCACTTCCGGTTTCCGATGTCCCACTTCCGGTTTTTCAATTTTCACCAAAATTTGGAAATTTCATCTGTACACCAGACGTATTTCAATTCTAAAGTTTCGTAGATCTATCTTTATTAGTTTCTGAGCTATAATAGCCAGAAGATTCTCCACATACATACATACATACACACACACATACATACACACTGACCAATTGCCAAAAACCACTTTTTTGGACTCAGGGGACCTTAAAACGTGTAAATCAGGTGAAAACCCGATAATTTTCAGACCGAATACAATACTTCCATTGCCTACGGTAGTAGGGTAATGGAAGTAAAAAGGGAAGTGATCTCGCATTGGATCTAAAACGCTTACCATAACGGTATACAGGAGAATTAAAATGATTGTTGTAAATTATGTATTCGTATCCCGCTCAAAAATATCTTATAAATAATTGTGTGACACCGCTAGTTTACTTTATTTTATAATTAGAATATTACTGGATGGGTTTGAAAAATATTTCATAAAATATTATTCTAAAATAAAAAAATCTGGTGTGAAACAACCACACGACTTCCATTATCCGCTATTACATGAATTATATGCATTTTTGAGAGATAATGTGATCAGAAAACACAAAAGTGACCTAAAGAGAAAATCGTTAGAGCCGTTTTTGAGATACCAACTTTTACAAAAATCAATTACTAACCGGAAAAAAATAATTACATACAAAAGCATATTTAAACGTGAGTTAAAATGGCGAGTTTGAAAAAAATCCGTACAACCGTTTTTAAAGGAACGCCTTGCGAAGCCTGAACTTGAACTATTTATACAGGACGCCTATCAATTTTCCTGAACTAACCAACTATATCATTCGAAAGGACATCTAATAGAGTGTTTATATAGCAAGTTTGAAGAAAATCGTTAGAGCCGTTTTTGAGATACGGACTTACGGTCCCACTTCCGGTTTCCGATGTCCTACTTCCGGTTAAACTCAATTACTAACAGGAAAACAATAATTACATACAAAAGCATATTTAAAAGTGAGTTAAAATGGCGAGTTTGAAAAAAATCCGTACAACCGTTTTTAAAGGAACGCCTTTGCGAGGCGTGAAATTGAGCTATTTATACAGGCCGCCTATCAATTTTCCTGAACTAACCAACTATGTCATTCGAAAGGACATCTAATAGAGTGTTTATACAGCAAGTTTGAAGAAAATCGTTAGAGCCGTTTTTGAGATACGGACTTACGGTCCCACTTCCGGTTTCCGATGTCCCACTTCCGGTTTTTCAATTTTCACCAAAATTTGGAAATTTCATCTGTACACCAGACGTATTTCAATTCTAAAGTTTCGTAGATCTATCTTTATTAGTTTCTGAGCTATAATAGCCAGACGATTCTCCACATACATACATACATACATACATACATACATACACACATACATACACACTGACCAATTGCCAAAAACCACTTTTTTGGACTCAGGGGACCTTAAAACGTGTAAATCAGGTGAAAACCCGATATCGAATTTTCAGACCGAATACAATACTTCCATTACCTACGGTAGTAGGGTAATGGAAGTAAAAAACGTTTTTTCTTAAACGTGTTTAAACTTTTAAATGCTGTTGCGTATAGAAAAGATAACGACATTTGATTGCTGAGGATATGTTTTAAATAATTAAACAAGATTACATAAAATGCTTTAGCTAAATCATGTAATGTTACAGAGGAACACCAAAACGTGGAGCTTACTTTAAAAAATTGGAAAATTCGCCAGTGGCAGCATGTTAAGATTGATTTTAAAATATTATTTATTTAAAAATGTAGACGATTTCGTTATTTGCAGCTTATCATATTTAAAAACGCATTTTTCACTCATATCAATGCGATTTATTTCTCGCTGATACAGTCCAGAAGTTATGTTGCATTAACATTAGGCGGTGAACGAAATAATTTCAAACTAAATGTGAAAATATTGTAAATATTCTCGTAAAATTAAGTTACGACATAAAACTTATCTTAAAATTTTAAAAGAACTATTTAGTTTTATACGATGAAAGTAATATTTTCCAAACCTTTTTAACATTAAAAAATAAATAAATAAATAAATAAATAAAATTAAATAATTAAATAAAAAAATCCGATATTCACATTTTAGTTTGATACTTTCACCTTTAATATGAGTAACACTTTTAAAGATTTTTAAAATAATGTCACAATCATTTCCGCATTTTCGAAGTTATACTGAATATATACATTTATATGTTATTATACACATACTATTATGTGTTATTATACGTGTTATTATACATTTATATATTACTTATTTATTTGAAAAAAAAAAAAAAAAAAAAAAAAAAAAAAAACTGAGTAATTTAGTTTTGTAGAATCATTTTTCACCCTTATCGACTGTCGTGTTTCCTTTTATTTCAACCAATTTGAAAGACAACCCCTTTCATGATTTACGATGTTTCATATTACAGATTGTTGGTTTCAGAGAAAAAGAAATTGAAGATAAGCAAACTGGTGTGGCAGTCACACAACTTTCTCTTACCTTGCATTTCAATATTATAAACACAGATTTTAGATTAAAGGACAAAATAACAAGTTTAATAAAAAAGCACCACAAAACTGGCGTTGTAAAAAATATTACTTACAAACTTTGAATAAATATCATAAAATGCAATAAACTCGCAACAATTGTTTCGGGTCGAAAAAACAAACGACCCTTCATCAGGCGAATAAAGTAAGCACGAGTGCTGCAGTCAAAGCGGCAACGCACATTTTTTTTTTTTTTTTTTTTTTTTTTTTTTTTTTTTTTTTGTGCGTTGCCGCTTTGACTGTAGCACTCGTGCTTACTTTATTCGCCTGATGAAGGGTCGTGTGTTTTTTAGACCCGAAACAATTGTTGCGACTTTATTGCATTTTATGGTGTTTATTCAGAGTTTGTAAGTAATATAAAATAATAAGTACTGAATGCATATACACCTAAGTTAAAAAGAATTCAAACTAAATTTAGAAACAGTTTTGTTCTACGCAGAGCTGCCAAACTAATCCGGCAAAATGTTAGTAACGCCCCTTTTTCTACACCACTGAATTTTTATAGTAATTCTCTTCAAATACATTTGCGATGAGTTAAGAAAATAATTACTCTAAATATTAAGTGGTGTAAAAAAAGGGGCGGTACTAACAATTTGCCGGATTAGGTTGGCAGCTCTGTCTACGTCCTGTCTCTTTAACACCTTGTTTGAAAATAATGCACCTACATTTACACAGAATACAAGGTTGTTATTAAATATAAATAATAATTCGAAATTATTCAAACAGCTTTCATTCTCACCACTCCTTCAAACTTATCAATCTTTATCAATCTTCTCAATTAGCAACTTTACTTGAACTTCAAAATACAAGATTTGAATTTCCTGCAATTATTTATTTTACGTTGATAACCACGTAACTACGATAAGTTACGTTGATAACTGGCATACACATAGATCAGTAGTTAAAAACTGAACTATAATATTCAGAGAATCTCAAAACGAATGATTATACAAAAACCAAGTGATGAAAATTTAACCGAAAAAGAAGAAAAAAAAATCTTTATTTATCGTTCGGGCATGAAGAATTAATCTTAATTCATAAGCAGTTTTTCTTGTCATGGTAAAATATAGCAAAGCACTTCTAAAAATTACATTCAATAAAAATATAATGTTTTCACTCAATGTTGCCAGATAAGGGGCTTTTGGTATTCAGTACTTACCAATAAATTTTACAAGTGATATTCGATATATATAATAGATGAAGATGATTAATCTTCGAAGTGATTTGGTAACCGTCATAATTAATATTTAGTGATGTATGTTGAATAAAAAGTGTCACCAATTTGGCAACGCTGTTTACACTTAATTATTGATCATCTATAAATTATGTACACACCACATCGTGTACTTAAATATATTCAAAGATTTAAAGACGGAAGGAGGTCGCTCACCACTATGCAGCAGTTTTGAGCAATTTTAATCTCCAAAGAGGGACTCTAATGACAAATATCACATAAAAATATGAAATTAGAAAATATCGTTTGATACTGGTAGGTATACTTTCGGGCGCCCTGGAAATGTCACAGCTTAAAGAAATTATTTTAAATTTTATATACTGTGGTATCTACACATCAGTGTATTCCTGAATTGGTCTTCTGGTAAGTGACGTCACACAAATATACGGGTAATTTTTAACTATATCTTTCATTCAATGGTTTGTTTTATTTCCTTTACTTGTGCTAAAACAAGATTGGTCTTTAAAAAGTAATCGTTTGTATCGTGTATGTTAACTGTAATTGTTCTTCGTGCTTCTTTAAATTTTGTGTAAAATTAGAAGTATTCCTCGTCATAATTTATGGCCTTATAAATCTTCCTCCTGTAAAATATAATAAAAATGGCAACGAGGATTAAAATGGAAAACATAAAAATATGCGATTTTACTCTACGATATCTAATTTCGATTTCATGATATTTAGTTAATGTATAATCACACAACGTTCTGTTCTAAAAAAAAAAAAAAAAAAAAAAAAAAAAAATGTGCACAGATCGTAATTCTACGAGTAGAAAAAATGAAATATGTCTTTCAATTATTAGTTTATTCACAAATCTAAAGCTCAAATTTATTACTTCAGATGAATAACCCCCCAGAAAAATCACCGACAGTAGCGTTGTAAGTTTTTGTCTTGTCTCGGAAAAGTGCGATTGGCGTCATTTTTAACCATTAGTCTGCAACCAACTGCTTATTTTCAAGGGAAAAAAAAGTATTTATACATTTATTTTTTTCTCCTTTTTTTATTTGATTGCTCATATCATTAGAACTAACTTATATTTAAATTCAAAATGTTCCAAAATTTTCGAGAATTTAAAGATTCTGTTGAATCGTTTGATGTTTACATCCGCAGATTAGAAAATTTTATTCTTTTTGACGTCAAGGGTGAAAAGAGGGTCTCGGCATCCATTTTTTGTCGTCGACTGAAAGCATATAATTTACTGACAAATTTACTTTTTCCAGACATTCCTGAATCAAAAACATATTCGGAAATAGATGTTGTTTTAATGAAACATTTGCGTAAAGCCCCAAACAAAATTACTGAGAGAATTAAGTTTAGGAAATACTCACAAGCGGAAAATGAATCAGTTCAAGATTTCAATGTTCGTTTAAAGAAATGTACAACATATTGTGGATTTACAGCGACACCCTGTTAGAAAATTTGTTAGAACTTTTTTTACGAGGATTAAAACAATGAAACAATTCAAAGCAAATTAATGTCGCAGGTTGAGGATTTAACTTTCGAGAAAGCCGTAGAGCAGGCCGTAACAATGCAAACAACTGAAAATGATAAGATAGAATTACAAAATAAAAATTTGAATATTTGAATAAACATTTTGTTCATAAGAAACCGAAACAAAATTATTCTCAAAATAATGCAAGTAAACAAAGCGTTAATAAAACTGCGAGCGCAAATAAAAGTAAAACTCAGTGTTACCGATGTGAAAATAGTTCTCATTTAGAAATTATTGAGCATTTAGTAATACAATTTGCAAATTTTGTAAAAAACAGGGACATTTCAGTAACATGTGTAGGAACGCACAAAACAGTGTTACTCAAAAGAACAGTGCAAACGTTCTTGATATTTTAGATATATTACCATAACATTCGGAAGACACTAAATCTACAAAATTTTGGGTTTTGATAGAAAATAGCGCTAAAAGAGAAATGGAGTTAGATACGAGTTTGGCTATTTCCGCTGTACCGATAAATCGTTTTCGGAGATTATTTTCGGAACATAAAATATTTTCTGCCTATGTACAATTAAAAACAGCTATAGGAAAAATTCGCCAACCCGAGGTATTTGTCAGAGTAAATGTAACTTACAAAAATAAAATTAGAAATGTTAAGTTAAATTTTGTAAAAAAGGATAATTTTTTTTCATTGCTTAGGTAGGGATTGAATAACTGCATTTAATATATTTCCAAATAATTTGCAAACAGTTTCGGTAAACAAAGTTACAATTTCGGAATATTTAAATAACTTACTAAATGAATTTCGAAATTTGTTGACAAATAATATTGGTAAAATTAAATATGTTATATCTGAATTACATTTAGAGAAAGATTCAACACCCATATTTTGTAAAGCACGAACATATGCATTACGGAAAGCAGCAAATGAAGAGATAGAAAGATTAGAAAATGAAGGTATACTAAAACCGGTTTGTACTAGTAAATGGGCGACTCCTTTTGTCCCGGTGGTAAAACCAAATGGGAAAATTCGTTTGTGTGGTGTTTTTAAAGTCACTGTAAATAAAGTTTTAAAGTCTCAGAAATACCCATTACCGAACATTGAGGATATATGAGCAACTTTAGAGGGTGGAATACATTTTATAAAAATCGATTTGAATCAAGCATATTTGCATTTGCCGGTAGAGGAAATTTCACAAGAATTACTTACTATTAATACTTCTAAGGTCTTATTTCAATTTACGCGGCAGCCATACGGAATTGCCAGCTTGTCAACAAAATGCCAGAGAACTATAGAGCAAATTCTAAAAGGTGTAGAAGGTATTTCAGATTTTAAAAATGATATATGCATCTCAGAGGAAATTGATGAAATACCTTTAGAGCAATTAAAACAAGTGCTAGAAAGGTTTCGTGAATAAACCCTTTGAATAAATAAGGAAAAATCATTTTTCATGAATTATGAAATTACTTACTGCTGTTATAAAACTGATAAAAATGGCATACATAAAACACAAGAAAAAGATTCTGCTATATTAAATGCTCCGACACCTAAAAACGTAACTCAAGTAAAAGCATTTTTAGGCTTACTACCTTACTATTCTAGATTTGTTCCTAAATTATCTACAATTGCTTAACTAAATGAATTATTACGAAAAAATGTAAATTTTCGGTGGCCAAAAATTGTGAGAATGCATTTAATACAGTCAAATAAGAAATTACTTCCGAAAGGATTCTCGCGCATTTTAATTCTAAATTACCCCTGATTGTAGCCACTGATGCTTCTCCTTATGGAATTTCGGTAGTACTTTCACATACAATGTCCGATAACTCCAAAAAACTCATAGCATTTGTTTCTAGAACTTTGTCTTCTCAGAAAAGTGGTATAGTCAGGTAGGTAAAGAAGCGTTATCAATAATTTTTGGAGCAAAGGTATTTTTTCAATTTTTATATGGTAGGCGATTTACGGGATAGCAAATCCCAAGTTTCCATATTTTCACCCAAAAAAGACTTTCTGGTACGTTTGGCAGCAAAATTGCAAATATATGCATTACATGCACTTACAAATTTTGCAATATGATATTTAATATAAAAACTCTACATAGCACGGAAATGCCGATGCTCTATCACGTCTTCCATTACATAGTGAAGACTTACTGCTGCCGTCGTCCGATCCGTCACCACCAGAAAGAACGTCACCAAATTTGTCACCAAATTTGCCACCAAATTCAATTGGCGACACTCATGACAATCGTTGTTTAAATATTCATTAAATTCGTACTTTACCTTTAAACACAAAAATTTTATGTGCAAGTTCTAAATGGGATCCAATATTGAAAAGTATGTATCAACATTTAATCTGAGGTACAAAGATGCTCAATAATTTACTTTTTCACCACAAACAAGAAGCTTTTTCATTGTTAAATAAAAATATTAAAAGGAAATTGTGTTGTAATTCCGACAGTTCATAGGCAAAAAGTTTTACAAGATTTACATTTTGGCCATTTTGACATAGTAAAAATGAAAGCATTGGCACATAGTTTTGTGTGGTGGCCAGGCATAGATAAAGACATCGATGAATTGGCAAATAATTCTTCTATTTTCATAAAATTGAAACACAATCCTCCCAAAATAGGCACACATCACTAGAAATGGCCAACAACACCTTGGCAAAGAATTCACATTGATTATTTTGTCTCAATCATGGGAAAAATGTTTTCAATTGGGGTAGATGCCCACAGCAAACGGCTTGAAGTGTTCATCGTTCCTAGTTAACTACAGAGCATACTTATAAGAGCATAATATTTCAAGAAAAAAACATCCGAATATAAATATTATAAATTTCTGAATACGTTATTTTATGTTAGAAATTTCAAAATTTTCAATTTTTCCGGATGGAAATAAACCCTTTCGAAAAAAACTCGAAAAGAACTGTTTTTATTTATTTATTTATTTATTTTCGGACCATTCCCATCTCTAGCTAAGAGACATTACTCCGTATCCAAAATCTTTTGTATGTCTCTGTTTAAATAAATAAATAAATAAATAAACTATAAATGATGATCATTACATATTAAATAATGTAATACAATTCAAATGTTTATGCAAACAGTTTTCCATAGAGAATTATGTAATAAAATTGTTGTGAGGATCTGTACAGGAATTATAAATGATTTGCTCCCCCATATTCCACAGAATTCAGGTATTACTACACTTTATTAATGCATACTAGTTTTATACTAGAAACAGTAGAACGGTATTAAAATGCACCTGATTTATTATTATTATTATTATTATTATTATTATTATTATTATTATTATTATTATTATTATTCATCGTAATGTAACAATACTTTTGGTTGTTTCTGTTAATGTATTATAAATACTACATGTTACGTTTTAAACAGGGATCGCGTTGTAGTAAATGTCAATGGCATAACAAAATTAGAGAAATCCGAATGTATTTATGACCGTTAGAACACAGTCAAACGGCTAAATAAGTCGATGTTCTAAACATTTTCACCTTTATTTGAAAGTATTAGAAAAGCTCACATGTAGTTAAATGCCATTACAAAATTACAATATTGAGATGCCATGAAGTTTTGATTATTTACCCTAGTAAAATTAATGTGAAAGTGGATAAACACCTTCTATTTCACAATTCAAACCAATAAATAAAACTGCAACAGAATCGGAGGAGAGAAGAAATCCACTGTACATCATGAAATAAGGATGCGTTCCCATGTGGAGTGACATCATTCTCCCTCTAGAGTGTCATCCTTTCAATCCCGGAGCACTTGGAGTAGGGGTGCCATTATTCTAACTTGTGGTGCCATCTTTCACCCTCTAAGGCACCCTGAATTAAGGATTCCATCTTTGTCACCCTTTTTAATTGTTCTACTTGGCACCCATATGGGTGTCACCAGTAAGAAAATCTTTTCACCCCCAGAGGGTACCATGTGTCACCTGTTGTTTAAAGAGTGTATGAACTGTATCGTCCAATCAATGATCTGTTTAATTTCTTTTACCTGTATTAACGCTAAAACAGATCAGACTTCAAAATGTAATCATTTGTATAATACGTGTATGTTAGCTGTAATTGTTTTTCGTGCTTCATTAAATTTTGTGTAAAAAAATTAGGAGTATGTCTCTTCATAATTTATAACCTTAATTATCTTCCTCCTGCAAAATATAGTAAATATACTTATAGTGTTATTAGAAAAATATTTGCATTTTTATATGCATACGTTAAACGTGAAAAAAATATCAAAGGTTTATATTATCATTATTATTATTTTAAAGAAATTACACAAATAATTTAGTGAAAAGATATATATCTTACTTTCCCTTTTACGGACTTTACCGAGATTCATTTGTAAAAATAAAATAGGCAAAAGCGGTATTTTCATACAGTACTTTTGTAAAAGCTTTTAGTAGAAAGTTTCTTTTATTGTATATCACTCAAATATAGTTAATACGATTTCCAAGCTTTTACCCACAAACTCTTTCTGAATCCTAATCAGGCAATCTGCGGAAAGCAAATACTGAATAAAAATCGGAGCAGATGGACCCAGTTATCTTTTGAATATATAGAAACTCCTCCGTTAAGTAAATTTAAACATTTTTTTTTTTTTTTTTTTTTTTTTTTGGAAAGCATGTACTAGAAATGCTTTTTATAGAAAAAACTATTTCAATTGTCTAAAGCTTTTTCGAACTTTCTTTACAGTTTATTTTACAGAAGCAATGATTAGTTAAGAAAAAAAGTTTGTCATTTTTTATACTATAGAATTTTATTATTACTTTTTTATTTATACATTATACAAAATAAAATTAATGGATTTGTGAAATTTTTCAACTGCAGTTTTTGATAGATTTATGCGTTTTAAGGATTGCTGAACTTCATTTGAAATTTTTAGAAAATTTCACTGCTTATGTCGGTGAGTCTCGTTGTGCATGTTACCAAAATTTTGTGAACGATTTATCTCACGTAACAATTGACAGATTTCAACAGAAAATGATATTTGATTGCACCTCGACATGAATTAGTCTTTATAAGTTATTAGCATCAATCGTACATCAGATGACGCTACTGCTCTGTATTTCCCCCCAATTGCATTCAGCTATATCTCAGTTTCTATTGTATAAATGCATAAAATTTACTATATGAGATAGCCTTGCTGAATAGTTATGCTTATTCGGTTTTGTGCATGGCATTGTTTACGAAAAGAGTCTATAGTGTATAAGTGCACGAAACTTGATACTTGAGAAGATCATTGTCAAAACCAATGCTGATTTAATTTGGGTGCATATTTGGTGTCATGCAACGCTGATACACGCTGCACTTTAATAATAATTATACGCACACACACACACACACATATATAGTCCCATAAATCTGTAGACATTTTAAAAATTCATAATTATTGAATGAATTGATAAAATTGAACGCGGTTTGGGAAAAAATCATTATCGTGAAGGGGAGGATTTTTTTTTTCTTTTTTTTTTTTTTTGATAAAGAAAAAATACAGTTTTTTTTTTTTTTAATCGACGATAGTTGGGCAAATAGTTAAATTTTTCGTACGTATGTGAAAGAAAAATATGCAAATGAATGTCCTATAAATTGCACAATTTTGCGATTAGAACAGTTCATTTCTTATTTTGCCTCCTACTTGTGCATACACGAAATTTTAATTGCGATGCTGACTTGGTGGATAAAGCGTTATTGGTGAAGATGGTTTCCCTGGGGTAAGAACCACCAACTCAAGCTGCAGTTAGCAGTATTATAACTCGTTTGCAAACTGCAATTTGTGGTGACGACGGATACATAGAATAGGATTTATATGCTTGTAAACATTTGCATGCGAATAAGTTCAGTTTTTCAGGAAAATTTGTGATTTGATCACTCTCAGCGTCCTCTATCGACAAATAGCTTAATTATTATTTTTTTATTTACTGAAAAGAAACCCTTCATGAGAAGGATTTTTTCGCAAACCGCGTTCAATTCTCTCAATTCATTCAATAGTTATAAATTTTTAAAATGACTACAGATTTATGAGACACCCTATATATATTAAGTAAGTCATTCTGAATATTTGTATTTTCGGTATGCAGGTTACATAAAAAAAAAAAAAAATAAATAAATAAATAAATAAATAAAAACTAGCAGATCAAGATTTATAATTTAGATAGTTTTTTTTTTTTTTTTTCATTAATCAAATTTAATAATCTTTCACATATAAAAAACAAGTATATGGGGGTCATCATAAAACTCTCTTCGCTATCATCTTACATAGCCCTCTTTTGGTTATCATGCAGATAAATTTAAAGATAAATTCTCAATAAAGATTTTATAGTCTAATGTAGTTTTAACCAACGTATAGTTAGAAGTATCTACATAGAAAATCGCAGAAGGATAAAAAATAACACCGCCATTTGTTGGTTCATATACGTCCAAATTAATTCAGTATTTTTTTTTTTCTAATAGCCACTTAACGTATCAAGTTTGGTACATTTATATGTTATAGAAGCTGAGATATAGTCTTCTCGTATACGGTGAAAAAATCAATGCATCAGTATCATCTGATGGCGATACGCACCCAAACTGAATCAAAATAGTTTATTACAATGTCCTACTCCCATATCATGTTTCGTGTAATTATATTCAATAGAAGGTGAACTATAGCCTTCCAGTTAAAGTTGGGAATTGCAAAATAGCAGTGTTACCCACTGTTTGTGTCTTATGTGCTAAATCCTAGTCAGCACACAAACTCATGTCTCCTCTCTTATGTCGAATTTTGTGGAATTATACACTATAGAAACTAAGACATAACCTCACCATTAATAGGGTAAATAACAACATTGCTGTATGACCTGCTGGACGGAAAACTCAAAAAGTTGGTTGACATAAGGATACAATTAAAAATATTTATGACAGGCTGCAACTAACTATACATATATATACATATATTTTAATTCTCCATGTTAGTTCTTTATATATCGTTGCCAGAATCTTTTTGCCACCCACATATACAGATATACAGTAACACAAAGAGATAAGTGTTTAAAAAAATAATAATAATCAAATCATGTTTAAGATATCTAAAACATGTACATTCACTAAAAAAAAAAAAAAATAAATAAATAAAAATACAGATCTAATACTTTATTCTATGAATACAGAAGAACGCAATGAGATTCATTATTTATCTGAAAATAGTTTTAGTGTCGCACTTGTCTCAATTTATAATAAATTTACTTAAATTTCTTGATTGATTTCCTTTATGCTTAAACAAAATTATAAAATTTCTATGAAAAGTAACTCTTAGATCTACTCTTCCTTAACTTACGAAATTCTTAATAACAATGTCATTACGTAACATGCAGAGTAAGTATTGAAGCACCGAAGGAGTTTTCTAATAACAATCAGTTTAAAATTAACGTATGTTAAAAGTTTCGAAAAATTAAGAAGAAACTTAAATTTGATTAAGGAATTTTTGAAAGCGATAGCTAATTAAACTTAAATTAAATTACACGTCCTCATTTACTGTTATGGAACTTCGTGAAAAAGAGAAAAACAACGCATTGCAAAGGAGTCATTTAGCCAGAGAAAGCAAGTTTTTTTTTTCATTATACTTTTAGAACTTTAAAGTTTTTTAAAATTTTAATTGCATGTCCTAATTTTCTACAAAACATAATTTTTCTTAAACAAAGAACTTAATTATATTTTATATTAGACTGATTAAATTGACTTTCTTAATTGACGATATATTATTAAAAAAATAAACTTCAAATATGAACAGGGTTTTAAATTTTAAATGAATAAAAATGTGAGTTTAAAATTTCATCATAGTATGATTATAGTCACTATTTTAATGCATTGTTATTGCATATTTTATACAGAAATATGTACCGTATTTTCCGGCGTATAGCGCGCACGTTACATAAATGTGTTACACTCCAGAAAATTTAATTTACAAATAACGCTATATATTTAAGAAACAAAAGCTAGTTAAGAAATAGCTTTTACTGTAATGTTAAATTTCTGGTGACTAACTGGTTTAACAAATCTGCGCATTATACGTCGGAAAATATGGTAAATATGTTGAAATGAATGGTAATAATTCAAAATGTACTCTTTTCATTTTCCTGCCTGGTGTTATAGTTTATAATTTACATTGTATTAAATCAATATACTCATTTTACTACAGTATATAGACATAGAAAAAAATTCGAAATGTAAGCACTTTTGATTTTGTGTTTTCGATCGATTTATGTTCTGAAAAAGTTTTGACCATTTTCAGATAATGTCGGTCCACTTATGTGTCTTTGAGTACGTGACAGATATTTTGTGACAGCTCTAACACAAGGATTGATGTATTGAATTTCCTAAAATCTATATTTCTTAACACCTTGACATAAATTGTGCTTAACAAATACTAACACATAATGCCTAGCAGATGACGCTGCATTGCTGCAATTACCCTCTCTATGGTCATATCTTAGTTTCATAGAGTAAAATGCATCAAACTTGATTTTTGAGCTCACTATTTAGAAAAAGAGTGATGATCTAATTTTAATGCATATCGACTGACAGATGGCACTGCTATTATTTATAGTTTGCAGTTTACCACTTGAGAACATATCTTTTGTATTTAATTGCACCAAACTGTATTTGTACATTTTTTATTGTGAATAGTTAAGATTGAATATTTGTTGTAGTTAACCGGCAGATTGCGCTCATTTATTGAATGATTAGAAGAAAGTTTTGTGGTGGTCATTACATAGTAATTGCACTTTGGCTGAAGAAACAGTTTACTTATTCGCTGTACAGTTACAATGATTTGACAAGAAATGTGTACATTTCTTAACTAGGATCTTTTATTTATTTATTTATTCCATGCTTATCAATCGTTTTAGAGGTATTGATATTACGTATTCCCATACTTGCCAACCACCTCATTATTAACCGTACAGTTGTTAACGCCCCTTGAAAAAACGCCCCTTTCCTCACACCACTTTATTTTTAGAGTAATTCTCTCCAAATGTTGTTACGATTAAATAGGAATAAAATTACTCTAAAAACTGATTGGTGTAAAAAAAAAAACGGGTACTAAAAATTGTACGATTCATAATGAGATGGTTGGCAAGTATGTATTCCCTACTGCATAAGGAAAATTTAACGTTACACTGTAAAAGTAAAATTTGTAATATTACAAAAAATTTCTGGTAACAGTGTTGCTAGAAAATATCCGTATGCTATATATATATATAATTGTCAGAATTTTTTTTCTAACAGAAATGTTCGTAAACAAGATATATATGCACTAAGGAACAAAAAAAAAAAAAAAAAAAAAAAAGTAATAACTTCAAAACTAATGGTTGAAACAAATAAAACTATCATGTTTGCTTAATACCAAAGCAATGAAATGACACTTATGTACATTTTCAATTTAGTAATTCACTTTATTACACTCTACGAAGTACTTTACGAAAATCTACATAAAATTTTCTAACATAATGCAATAAACATATATTTTGTATTCTATTATGATTTATTTTATGAAATAAACAAGTTACACTTTAATATATGAAATAAAACTATATATTTGTTAGATCTAAACAATGTTTTAATAAAAATGTGTATTCTGCATTAGGTTAATTCCACCTTTATAAGGAATTACTGCTTTAATGCGCAATGGCATAGTATTACGTAGTTTTTGATATAAATCTCAGAAATTTCACTGTGCCAAATATCGTAAATAATTTTTCTAGTTCTTGAAGAATTGTAACATAGCCTACTAAACTAGATGCCTGTCGCGTGACTCGGAAACTTGGCAACAGTTCAAGCGGTTGACAGCGCCAACTGGTACAGATTATGGAACATTTTTTATTCAACTGCCACCAATAATTTTAAGAAGTGATGTATTATACATATAATCGACGTTTCTTCCATTCTATTTGCCTGTTATGTATATCAAATCCCAATTTTAAACATTTTTGGTGGCTGTTGAATAAAGAAGTCGCGCAATCTGTACCAGGTGGCGCTGTCTACCGCTTGAACTGTTGCCAAGTTTCCGAACCACGCGACAGGCATCTAGTTTAGGAGGCTATGGTTGTAAGCTGCAAATTTCAAATCCTCCTCTCTCTCCCTGCGCCTTTTTATAGACGAAACATTCCGAGCAGATTGAGATTAAACTATTTCCAGCTTTAATGAAGAAGAAATTGTTCGATATTCTTCATGAGATTTAATTTCGAGTGAAAAAAGGTGTCATTACTTACAGAATTATAGGTGCTTATGGCAATGGATAAGTAATTTTAACAGTCTGAATCAAATAAATGTACCACACACACCGCTTAGCAAGGTGCACTATCATCTGGAAATGCTGTTTGCGGAAAAGCCTGAAATACCTCCAAATTTTTCGTTCACTTTCATAATGACCGTGTTTCATTTTGAGTTAATTGGTCCCTTGAACATGAAAATTTTGCTCCTCCGTATCATAATATACGGGGGATGTATCACTGTTTTAATAGTGCAATTTTTATTAAGTTGACCACATTTTTGTTGTTCTACTAGTCTTTTTTTTATCAGCTCGAAACAAATTTTAATGTTAAACACCCAGTTCAGCAAATTAATTAACCGCTTTTTTTTTAAATTTTCGGCCAAATGAAGGTTTTTTTTTTTTAAATTCTTGTCCTTAATAATAGCTTTTTTGCAGATCTTCTGTTTTTTAACCTGCTTTGTTTAATTGCTTCCACACTATTTTTTTAAAAAGTATTTTGCTATACACTTTTTTTTAAAAACTTTTCTAAGTCCTGAACATCATACCTATCAATATTTTAAAAATTTGCTTTTTAACTTGGGGTCATCTCGCTTGGATGAGTAACGTGGCCGTATAAAGCCAAATTTTCAGTTTAAACAACCAAATACTTTTATATCTTGCTAAAAACCATCTCAACAATATTTCGTGAACATTTAATTATTTAGCCATCTTACATATTAAAATATTTTCGATTTCATTCTAAAATTAATACTTTTTGTAGCATCGTTATCTGCCTTATTCTTCTCATTTTTGAAATACTTTCTAAAATTCCAATTTTCCTGACAGTTGCATTTTGTTTTTAACACTGGGCTCAATGCTGAAGTGTACGTGGCGGACGACGTAATAAAATCTGTTCGAAAATTTGCTTTTTAAACGATAAGTTTGCGGTTGTAGAAATTGAAAAGGAAAATATCCAAGTGCGTATTTTTTTTTTTTTTTTTTTGGTCCCTTAGCGTGTGTGTGTGTATACATATATATATATATATATATATATATTCCCCGTAAGGCCCATTGTAAGATAAAAAGAAGAAAAAATCCACATTAACACTTTCGCGACCGTATAATTTTGTCTTTTTCTAGTATGTTTCACCTGTGGGCGTTATTCTTCCAACCTACATTATTTCAGAAAAATATTTTCTGTATATACATATTTATATTACATACGAATATACATAATAATTATACTCTTTCCAATGAAAGTATTTGTATCCATTGTATTTTGATTGTACAAATATGAAAATAGGGAATATTTTTAAGATATATAGCAACATGCAAATTGGAAATGAAACACCCACTGGTGGAGTTACAGATTTCCAAATGACGTGAATCTACGTTACCGGTCTCGAAAGTGTTAGATTAATTTTTCCAATTCCACCAAAACAGATTTATTCAATTTTCATAGAAGGTGACTATGTTTCTTGTAAGTCGTGGAACTATATTTTTATACTGTTAACTCTTCCTAATTCTGTTTCCATACAAAATTTTCCGTATCCGAAACGAAAGAAATTCTTGTCTACGAAGTAAAACGTGCATGAATGGTTACACACGTTTTCTGGTTAGAGAAAAAAAAAAAAATGTAATTTTTGACAGATTAAGATTTAATTTTACAATGTAGTTCTGTGGTTTCAGGATAAAAAAGAAATCTGCAGAAATATTACAGAATTTTTTTTTTCTTTTTTTAAGTGCATATGAAAAGTTTTACTTTTCGGTCGTAAATAAACAAATGAGATTTTGTTCAGTTTCATAAATCGCAAAAAAATATAAATTAAAACTAAATGTGCCTGTAAAATACATAACACTGTAATAAGGTAAACTTTCAACAGATAGTAATTAATAATTCGAATAAATTTGTGTACATCTCATTAAAGAAGTTCCAACTGTTTCAAATACTTCAAAGACTTCAATAAGAGATATTAGAATACTTTTGCAAGCACCAATAAGGTATTATGACCATATTCGAGTAACTTAATAATAAAAAACTATTACCCAATTCCAGAGGAGTGAGGCCAAAAAGGTAATTATAATGTTAAACAATATCTTTGCTACGATATTTCATATTTTAGAAAATCAATTTAAAAATATGTCCTCGAATATAATAATATATATGAATGACCATAATTGAATAACCGAATATGAGCATAACTTCAAATATGAGTATATTCGGTTACAAAGATAAAAGATTAGACTGTATTAACACTAATTTACTTGTTGCCCTTCTAGAATGACCCCGCTTACTTCCATTTTATAAGCCAATATTGGTATTCCTCTTTACCCATAATCTTAGAATTATCTTTCACATAAATATAGGCTTGTTCATTTGATAATATTTCTTTTAAAAAAACAGGATAAAAATATTATAGTTTTTTAGATTCATATTTTAGTAAAACTGAAATATCGAATTTTTAGTCCAATTTTTCTATTTTGAAAGTCCACTGTCACCCTAAGGGAAAATTACTGCATAAATATTGGGGTGAAAGAGACAGGGAAAAAAGATGACACTGTATTAATCCGTTAGTAGTCGCTATTGACAGCGCCACTTGGTACAGATTGTGAACTTTTTTATTTAATTCTCACCAATAATTTTAAGTAGTAATATATGATATGTATTCGACGTTTCTTCAGTGTTGCCTGTTTATCTATATTAAATGCCACTTCTAAAAATGTTTGGTGGCTGTTGAATAAAACAATCTGGCAACACTGAAGGGATGGGCGGCAAATCAACCAACAATCGACTACTAACGGGTTAACCCTTTGAGGTTCACTACTTAATTTATTTAAAAAAATTACTAAGCTAATTTTAAAAATGGCTTTTAGACACATAGCTGATCATAAATATTTAAAAAATAAAAAATTAGCATTGTTCCTTTTCGAGAAATTTTCCGTTTGAAATATCTGTAAGTAAACCTTATTAAATTCAAATAATATTTAATTTTAGAAATAAATCACTTTATAAGTAAACATTATCGACAACAAAAACTCGTGAAAGATGCATAGATCCCAACATTTCAATTTATTCCGGAGTATTTTAACCCTTTGCGGCGCAAGGTAATTCGGATCATTTAAATTACACTGGCACCGGAATTCACAAACACAATTAAAATACAAGAAATTTTAAATTTTCACGTAAAAAAAAGGGCCTTTTTTGCTATGTTATAAATGTAAATTTTTGCTAAAAAATTTCCTGGATGAGTTTTTGCACTTGAGAATTACAATTAGGTGTTCCATCAGCGGGAACACTGCGACTGAAAGGGTTAACACTAATTTAATTTTATTGTTCTCATTATAGAATACCCCCCCCCCCCAATTTCTATTTTATATGCCAATCTTAGTATTCCTCTTTGTCCCATGATTTTAGAATTATCTTTTATATAAGTATAAGCCTGTTCATTTTGATAACGTTTCTTTTTAAAAAAATACTATAAATACTTTAGTTTTGCAGATGCATATTTCAGTAAAACTGAAATATCGAAATTTTAGTCCAAATTTGCCATTTTGAAGGTGCACTGCCTTCCTAAGCGGGAAATTGCTACATAAATATTGTGGTGTAAGACACAGAAAAAAAAAAAGAGATCGTATTAATGCCATTTTTCTTTTCATTCTGGAATGCTCCCCGCCATTTCCATTATACGAATAAGCCAATCTTGGTATTCCTCTTTGTGCCATGATTTTTGAATTATCCTTTATAAGTCTGCTTATTTGATAACATTTATTTTTAAAAACATGATAAAAATATTATAGTTTTGTAGGTTCAAATTTTAGTAAAACTCAAATGTCAAATTTATAGTCCAATATTGCCATTTTGAAGGTCCACTATCACCCGAAGAATAAAGTTGCTACATGAATATTGTGGTGAAACGGATAGAGAAAAGAGATGAGACCGTATTCACACTAATTATCTTGTTGTCATTCTAGAATGTCTCTCCCCCCATTTCCATTTTATAAGACAATTTTGGTACTCCTCTTTGTTCCATGATTTTAGAATTATGTTTTATATAAATATAAGCCTGTTCTTTTGATAACGCTCATAAAAAAAAAAAAAAAAAAAAAAAAAAAAAATGATAAAAATATCATAGTTTTGTAGATTAAAATTTTAGTAAAACTCAAATGTCGAATTTATAAACCAATTTTGATATTTTGAAGGTCCTTAAGGGGGGGGGGGAATATGATACATAAATTTTGTGATGGAACGGATAGAGAAAAGAGATGAGACCGTATTAATATTAATTATCTTGTTGTCATTCTAGAATGTCCTCCCCCCCCTCCCCATTTCTATTTTATAAGACAATCTTGGTATTCGTCTTTGTCCCATGACTTTAGAATTATCTTTCATGTAAATATAAGCCTGTTCATTTGACAAAATTTCTTTTTAAAAAACACTATAAAAATATGCGTATAAAATTTTTAACAAAAATATATTGTACAGAAATAAATGAGTAAATAAATATAAAAATATAAATTTCATATAAATTAAAAATAATAAATAATTCTTATTTATTGTTTTAACTGAAAAACTAAAAAAATAATTATAATGTGTCGTTAGTCAGTTGTTCTCATACTTATTATCAAAATATTAGTGAAATTGTAAGAAAATAAAAAAGAAAAAAATCCACGTAAGATGTTGATTTTTCTTTCCAAGTTTTGATGAAAATTTTTACTCTTTCATCTTTTATTGTTATAAAATGTTACTTGTAACAGCCTTCCGAAAAAAAAAAAAAAATCATGGGAAAAATTCCCATATAGAAAGAAAATGTTTGAGACGCATCTCTTATTTTGAAAAATACTGAAAGCTTCCTAGTAAAAGAATAGTTCGGGTTTCAATAAACCCAAGAAATCTTTCAATATTTTTTTTCACGGTGTCCCTTTTTATCAGTTTTAAATTATGAAGCGTGGAAGACATATTTATATTTTAAAAATGTGAATTAAATATATACGATTTTATAATATGGAAATTACTACTTTATAGTCTTGCGTTGTAAACACGTTTCAAACTGCGTCCCAAAGACTCAGTTTGAAATCATACAATAAACTGAAAAAAAAAAAAGTAGGTGATTACAGTGCAAAACATGTTAATGATAATATATATATATATATATATATATATATATATATATATATATATAAAATTTTCCATAAGACATACATAAATAAACCATCACACCAGAGATAACTTTATCATAGAATTAAGAAAGTAGTAAGAAAAGTAGCTGATATTTAGAATAACAAATAACAAAATGCCACTGAAATCCTTAATAACCAAAAAGAATTAATACATAGCTATATTAAATAACCTGTGACATCTTTCAAAAAAATATGAAAAGAATTGAAAAAAAAAAAATGTTTTAATTTATTTTAATTTAATGTGAAAAGTTTATTTAAACTTACTAAGCAATATTCCTAGAATCTTGTCCGAAATAACTACAGTAGATAAGACCACTATAGAGAGAGTGAAACCAAAAATAGATTTCAAAGCACACAACACCATTTAAACTTAACCCATTTTATCCCAATTTATTTATTTTGCTCAAATTTCAGAAAAATTATATTTTTTAAGGTTAATTAAACCTAAATAAACTAAATACAAAAAAAAAAAAAAAAAAATATATATATATATATATATATACGTACTTGCCAACCATCTCATTAATAACCGTACAATTGTTAACGCTCCCTGAAAACACGCCCTTTTTATCACACTACTATATTTTTAGAGTTATTCTCTTTAAATGTTGTTACGATTAAATAAGACTAAAATTACCCTAAAATATTATTGGTGTGAAAAAAAAGGCGGGTACTAAAAATTGTACGGTTAATAATGAGGTGGTTGGCAAGTATGTATATATATATATTCTGTATAAGAAATATTATCCACCTTGTACGCAGGACACTGAAATAAAGAGGATGAAATTTGCACTTATATGTTTTAGTTTTCTCTTCAATAGTGAAAAGCGCTTTCCGAGTATAAAGTTTTGCTTTATCTTTATAATACTTTCTTTTTTACATGATAGTTCTCCAGAAAGAATTTTGAACCTGAAAGAGAATATAAACCACGCCCCCTAATGTCATGATTGAACAAAGATTCCAGATGGAGGAGGTGAGACACATATCACGCTAGCAGAAGCTTATATATACCATTATCAGAGCTGTTAACCTAATTCGGCAAATTGTTTGTACCGCCCCTTTTTCTACACCACTTAATTTTTAGAGTATTTGTTTTCTTAATTCATCGTAAATATATTTGAAAAGAATTACTCTAAAAGTTAAGTGGTGTAGAAAAAGGGGCGGTACAAACAATTTGCCGAATTAGGTTGGCAGCTCTGCATTATATATTCCAGCTGACAAAATATTTGCACCAAGCAAATTCTGATTTCTATATGCTTTTTTTCAAATGGGATAAAAATGGGTTAAATGATTACTTATATATATATATATATATATATATAGAAATACATTAATATAATCAGTGCAAAAATTTTTTTATGAAATTTAAAGATGACTCAACTTCAGTAGCAAAACAATTCCTCGGATCACAAGCTAAGACTACCCATATCAAATCAAAGAATAATTAAAGAAAAATCGAAATAAATATTGGAAATTGGAATGAGAAAAAAAGCATTATTTGCATTCTAACGTTTTCAAGGGCCTGGTAGAATGCAAATATGCTAAAATATGGATGTTTTTCTGTAACAAAGAAAGCAAACGCTAAGAATTTCTTTGTTCGCAGTCCCGAAACACCCATAGAAAATCCATTAAAGAAGAAGATAAAAATAAAACTATAATATATATACATACAAAAAATTGGAAATACTCTCAAACAGTGCAGATTTATTATCAGGGAGAAACCATCTCTAAATTGCACAAGTTAATGCAAGATTTCAAAATGTAGTTGTTACTAAAGCAAGATACCGTAATTTCTGGTAGATACCTCATAGGTTATATAATCCAGTTTTGCACCAGAAATGTCAATTGATAAATAAATTTACATTTCTACGAGCTCTTCCCTCGAAAAAGCATAGATTTCTCTATTAAATAAAATTTCTGGTGGAGAAGTGACACATTTTACCTGCGGGTTATCTACCAGAAATTACGGTAATAAGATGGTCCTTCAATCTTGCATGTAAAAATAATAATAATAAAATACAATATACATATATAGCTGCCACCATCCTAATTAATAATCTGGAGTACTGTTAGTGTGTGTGCGTGCGTGTACGAGCCCCTTTTTTTACTTCAATTTCATAAGTAATGCTCTTCAAACGTATTTATGATAAAATTTGATGAAAAATAATCTGAAAGAAGACTGGTGGAAAAAAAAAAATGACGGGTACTAAGAACTCTCCGAATTGTTAACTAGGATGTTAGCAGCTATGTATATATATATATATATATATATATATATATATATATATGTATACATACATATCTGCCAACATACTAATTAATATTTTGCAAAACAGTTATTTCCTACCCTTTTTCCCATACCAGATTATTTTTAAAGTGATTTTCTCCAAATGTAATTACGACTAAATAAGAAGAAAATCGGATTCTATAATTTTACGGAATACAGCTTAAAAATTTGGCAGGTATGTATATATATATATATATATAGGTATATACACGAGAAAAAAAAAAAAAAAAAAAAAAGGCGCAGCAAGGTAGAGTTATCCGAATGGGGCGAAAATCGGTAGATGTGTACATGTAAGCAGTTATTCGGCCTGGCATTAATTGACAGAGTTGGTAAATGTCCTCCTGCGAGATATCGTGTCAAATTCTGTTCAATTGGTGTATTGGATAGGCAAAACCCCGAGCTAGTTGTAGGACCATTTTCATGATGCTCCAAACATCCTCAGTGGTAGAGAGACCTGGAGACTTTGCCGGCCAAAATAATATTCAGGAAAAAAAAAAAAAAAAAAAAAAAAAACAAGAAATAGAAATTATCTTCGTGCGTGGGTGGGCATTATCGTGTTCAAATATACGCTTAAAATTGCGTGATATGAAGGACAACAAAACGGGACTTAGAATTTCGTCGACGAACCACTCTGCTTAAAGATGCTGCGGGTGGCAACCAAAGGGGTTGCTTTGAAATGAAATGGCACCTAAGCTGAATTCCTGGTTGTCGGGTCGTATATTTACTACCTTTACTCGAGCTCAAACGGGGATGCACTTCGGCGTTGATGATTGGTTGCTACCTTTTATGACGCAATGAATCTCCACTGACTATAATACTTAGCTTAAATAAGTAATAATAATCTACAATATTCCTCTCGTTTTATGAGAATAATCAAATATGAATATTTGAAAGTGTTTTCTAATTGTACTTTGAAAACAAAGTTTTCTTCAGAGTAATTTAAATTTTCATTTTACCATATTAAAATTGTGACAGATAAAATACTCTAATAAAATAATCCTGAAAAAGGAAAATAGTGGCGCCATCTACATTTTTCATTGATTTTAAATTATTATGTAATCTTTTTACTTTATTTTATTTTTTAATTCCGCTCATTTTCCTAATTACTTTATGTTAGAATTTCGTAGAACTTTCATATAAATTCCCTAAATATATTTTTAAACAATTCCTCAAGAGAAATTTTCTTAAAAAAAAAAAAAAAAGAAGAAAAGAAAGAAAGAAAAGACAAGAAAAAAGAAAGGAAAAGAAAGAAGAAAGGAAAAAGTGTAATTTGTTTGTTTTTTTATATTAAGAAAAAATAAAATGATATATATATATATATTAATTTATTTTTATTCAATTAAGTAATTTTTTAGTTTTTGTGAATTTATTTTTAACCCCCAAAAATATTTTTTACTTTTGTTCTTTTATAATAATCAAAATAACAAATTAAAAAATATTCTCTCTCTCTCTCTCTCTCTCTCTCTCTCTCTATATATATATATATATATATATATATATATTTTTTTTTTTTTTTTTTTTTTTTTTCAAACTTAAGAAAAATAAATCATTTTTATCGTTTTATTTAAATTAAATAAATGAAAAAAAAAAACTTTCTGCAAATCTGATTTGAAAAATAAATAATTACATGTAGTACTAAATACCTTATTAATTTATTGCACTTTTGAAAAAATTAAATAAACAATTGATTGTCATTTAAAGAATTGCTTATCCATTAGAAGTCCTAATAATATATTTTAAATTCTTGTATATTTGAAAACTTGTAATAGGTCTTTTTTCTTTACTTTTTTTTTTTTTTTAAGAAAATTAATATGATTTTTTTTTCTCTTTCTCTTGCATTATATATTATCTGATAGATTCTTTTTCATGAATGAATGATGGAGGAAATTTTGACTCCGAAAATACCGACAAATAAAGTCGAAATACAATAAAAAATTACCATTAAAACTTTACGAGATAGAATCTTTCATCAAATTTTCGCGGAAAATGTGACGTCAGATATGACGCACGAAACAAAAACCAATCAGCAACGTCGAACTGCATCCCCGTTTCAGCTCGAATAAAGGTAGTAAATATGCTGTCGGGCCATATGGCTTTCGACACTCAGGTTAGAATCCCTCATTTTTACGGGACGTCTCCAGACGCGGTTTCGCTGGTCATCAGGACTCAGATTGAAGAGGGGCTCATCACTGAAGACAGTTCTACTCCACTAAGTAACATTCCAGGTCGAATGTGCACGATATCACTGCAGATGGCCTTGTCCGTGTACTAAGTTTAATAGTAGACGTACAAGGGGCTCCGTGAGCTCAATCCCATTTCTCTGAGCCGTTTATTAATGGTATTTGAAGTCACTGAAATACCAGTTGCACGTAAGATAGATGATAACGAGGAATTTGGGGCTTTGAATACCGCTCTGACCATTGGTCGGTTCTTACATTCTGTCCTATCTCTAGGCTGACCGCTTCCTTCTTAACATTATATTAGGCCATGGTTCACCCATTCCTGCCAACATCATCTAATAGTGGCATCGTTCCTATTCAAATGTCAAACAATTCACAGTTTACACGAACCAGCTTCTTTGAGCCCAACTACACTCCTCTCTGAAATGCTGACATTTGCGCATGTTGTTTGCGCATCTGTATGCCAGGTATAGTTACTCTCTATCTGAGTAGACAGACTCAAATAGAGTCCGTCTACTCATAGATTCTCAAAGAATCTATGACGTGGTATCAAAATTTCTTCTCTTAAATATTCTGCCAGCTGTGCAGTCAAGGTGCACTGCAGCGTGACAATTTCATTTAATGGCAGCCAAACTTTAAAAAAAAAAAAAAAAAAAAAAAAAAAAAAAATCGTCGAAACCTGTGTTCATGTCAACCTGTATGTAATTTGCATTACTCTTTCTTGGTGCATCTTTTTTTTTTGTTGTTGTTGTTATAGAGTGTATATATATATATATATATGTATATGGGTGTGTGTGTGTGTGTGTGTATCAGAAAAATTTTCTAATATTTTATCGCAGTTTATTGTCATTAAATAAGATGACATTTTCGAAGTATAAAAGATTCCAGAATGCAAAATTCGGAACAATTAATGGAATATATGTTATGTAAAGCAATACTTTTTTAACGTCAATGCTTAAAGTAATACTGGTATGCAACTTTCAGCTTATTTAGAGTGTCGTTTACATTTCTGTTTACAAACTCACAAACACAAATTGAATGATGGCAGCATAACTTATGAAGATTAAAATTTGGACAAAATTTTCAACTACAATTGTTAGATCCTTAGTTCGAAAGCTATATCTGTAGCAAGTACTAGAATACGTAATTGTTCGTCTTAGTGAAATATTATTAAAACGTGTGACCTATAGCATATCATAGCTGCCACATTGCACTTTTTTCTTTCTACCGGAAATTTTCAATAAATTTTCAATAAATTTCTGTAATTAAATTCGATAAATATTTTTGCAAAGAATGTTTAAAAAATCGTGCAAGTTTGCACCTCTGGTATTTTAATCTTTGAAAATACTGATTTATTACTGAAAATTACTTATCAAATTTTACTTTTTTTAATTTGACATCAAAACTCAAGGATTAAAATAGTATTAAAAAATAAACTAAATAAAATAAAATATAGATATATTCATCATGATATAATCACATACTAACGAAAATTTTCAATCTCTAGCCAAGATCGATGTCTTTAAAATATTTACTATTCAGTGTGTGTATATTTAAAAATGACATAGGAATTTCTTTGTAAATCATTAGAAATACTGTGACGTTTATTAACCCTTTGAGTCATTGCGGCCTTAAATAAATCCACCGTTCAAATGCTTGGAAAAAAAAAAAAAAAAAAGATAATATAAAATTAACATTTATTCTCTTTTTTGCACGTTCAATATTTGGAAAGGAATTTTTTGGTAACACTTGATGTCATTTTGGCGTATTATACTTAACAATAACTACCTCAAATTTCTAAATTATGTGTTTTTTGCCTCAAACGGTTTAGCATGAAGCAAAGAATGAGAGACTTACACGTTTCAGGGGTGGTGGTTGCATAGTGCAACTACGAACTTCAATTCAAAATCACAAAAATTGTCCCCGGAAAGTTTTTTATAAAATTTTTCTTTTATAACTTAGACGAATACCTTTATTTATTTCTTGTCTTTTAATATTATTGGTGATTTCTGGTGGCTTTTGATTTTAAACGAGCAAGAATTTGCTTGCCCCCGGAAAGGGTTAAAATGCTTAACAAGTGCTCTTGAAGAAATATTGTCATTCTTCCTTTTGCTAAAGCCACTATAAAAGGATAGTACATTTTTAAAAATGTATATTTTTTAATTTTTCATATTGTATTATATTTTTTTAAATACTATCGACTTCTTTGTATTGGCTATCTCATAGCTGCCAACATTTTAACTTATTCAGGAGGTATTTGTAGCCGCACCTTTATTTCGTACAATTTTATTTATAGAAAAATTCTTTTCATATATATATAATTACAATAAAATAAGAAAAGAAAATACTCTAAAAATAAAAGTAATAGGAAATAAAAGCAGGGCTAAAAATATTCTGGAATAAATTAAAATGTTGGCAGCTATGCTATCTTATACAAATTCACGGTATGCTTTACTAATGGAATCGTCCTAATTTTAAAAATCTGTCTTTTCTCCATTTACAATGAATATATAAAAATAAAAATTAAATTTTCTGTATTTTATTTCGTTTTCATTTTTAAAATTTGATTACTTTTCAATTTATTGCAGCCAATAGAAATGTTAAATAATCTTAAAAGCTTTAAAATTTATTGCTTTTATGTGTTTAAAATAAAAAATTTTCCAGTGCCTGTTCTCTTTGATACAAAAATTTATTTTAAAATCCGAAAATGTAATAGAATTTTATTTTCTAAAGATTTTGTTGCATTGGAATTATATAGATAAATCTTCTCACTTCTTTCAGATATAGCCAATAGAACCATTTTTAGAAGTGCCTCGCAAAATGTATATTTCTATAACTTTGCTATCTTGAAAATTTAATTCCATTTTATATCATAGATTGTGCTAAAGTGATGTGTTTAAAAGAAACTTTTTTCTGAATCCTAAAAGGTTTGAACATAACTCTTATTTTAAATTATTAAGTGCTGCTCAATTTGTAAATTGAAAAAACGTGTAGAGTATTGCATATTTTCCTCTAGTTTATTTAACCCTTTAAGAAGCCATTTAATCCCAGTAATGGTACAGTAAAATATTTTTGGAATTTAGATTGATTTAAGAAAAGAAATCTCTTAAGCTTTTTAGATAAAATTAATTTTAATTTTTCCTAAAGACCTGGGAAGTATACTCATACCTGCCAACAATCTCATTATGAATCGTAACATTTTTATTACCCGCCTTTTTTTCACACCAGTCTTTTTTTAGAGTAATTTTATTCTTATTTAAAAGTAACAACATTTGGAGAAATATAATCTAAAGTGGTGTGCAGGGGTCGTACTACTCTCCGCCCTCATGAATGAGAAATTTTAAAATTTATTGCTATCACTATTTTTATGAAATAATCTCTACCCTGTAGAATCGTGGCCCATTACTACAAACATGCCAGAAATATTTATGCAAGAAATTAGTGGTGGCAAAAAAGGCAGAAATTTCTAATATCTTAGAGTGTCCTGAAAAAAAAAGGCGTAGAGTAACGACCCCTGGGCGGGGGAAAAAGGGCGTTTTTTGAAGGGGCGTAACAATGTTACGATTATTAATGAGATGGTTGACAAGTATAACACTCAGGGATGGAACACGGGCGCAGAATTCATACCGGAATCCGTTTAAGAAATTTCTTTGCCTATAATATCGTCGATTTAAGAAGTAGAAAATTTTCGTACATTGATAGTGGTATGAATTCTGCGCCAGTGTTCCATCCCTGAACACTTACCACTGATTTCACATACCTGCTAACCATCTCATTATGAAGCGTAAAATTTTTAGTTCCCGCCTTTTTTTCCAAATCGGTCATTTGTTAGAGTAATTTTATTCTTATTTAATCGTAACAACATTTGGAGAGAATTATTGTAAAAATAAAGTTGTATGGGACTTTCCCCAGGCGTGAATTCATTAATTTTAAAATGGAAAAAGGGTGGTAAGCTACTTTTCCGCGCGTACTCTTTATAGTCTAAGCACCAATTTTTGTGATAAATTTTCTCATTATAGCCTTGAAAAGGGAGTTTTAGAAAAAAGGTATTATTACAGAGTGTAACGGTGTTATTTTATTTTGCTCTTTCATGTAATTTAATGGTGTACTAAAGTTTTACCACGCCTTCCTAATCTAAAAATCAATGAAGTTGTCAACCAGAGTCGTACTCTCTGCCTTTTATTCAGAACAGTTTCATGAATGAGAAATTTTAAAATTTATTGCTACCACTATTTTTATGAAAAATTCTCTACGCTATATAATCACTGCACATTACTACAAGCTTACTTGATATATTTCTGCAAGAAATTAGTGGTGGCAGAAAGGTCTAATATCTTATAGTGTCCAGAAAAAAGGACGGAGAGTACGATCCCTGCAGTTGTTCGGAAGTATATGTCCTACCCCCACGACCGTATAAAGGATTCATACAAGCTCCATACTTGCCAACCATCTCATTAATAGTCATAACATTATTTACGCCCCCTTCTCTACACTACTTCATTTTTAGAGCAAATTTCTCCATATGCAGTTACGATTAAACAAGAATAAAATGACTCTAAAAAAGACTGGTGTGAAATTTAAAAGGTGGGTGCTAAAAATGTTACGATTCATAATGAGATGGTTGGCATGTATACAAGCTTAGCTATGCCCGCTTCGTCGGTATCTATATTTAAATAACCATTTTTATAATAAAAAGTTTCAGTTTTTAAATTTCTATATTTATCAACACATTCTCGAAAATATAAAGAGTTATCTTTTGCTACAAATGAATTAATTTTGAAATAATTCATACATAAAAATGTAGCCCTGAAATGAATCCCGGAAAAATTCGCATCCGGAATAAATCGCACTGGAATAATATTATAGTTTTAAAAAATTAAAGAACACGCTTTAATTTACTTTCCTTATTTTAAATAAATGTAATTTTTATTGTTCACGTTTTTTTTTTTTTTTTTTTTTTTTTTTTCTGTCGAAAAAATAATGATAATTTTTTTGGCAACAATTAAATTAAGGAATAATATTAAATATTTTAAATAAATGTAATTTTTATTGTTCACATTTTTTTTTTTTTTTTTTCTGTCCAAAAAATAATGATAATTTTTTTTGGCAACAATTAAATTAAGGATTAAAATTAAATGGCCAATTTATCAGTAATTAGAAGGTTTTTATTTTAACATTTTAATTAATTAAAAGAAAACTAAAACAAAATTCGAAAATCGGGCTTCGAGGTGCATCAGGAGAGGTCATTACGAACCACCATGCAAATTTTTGTAGCTCAGCCATCAGCCGTTTTCTTAAAAAGCTCTGGAAACCATACACAATGGTTTTTTGTTTGAGATATGAAGGATTTTGTGCAATCACGTTTTGCTCCCAGAGAAGTTACAAACATACATACATACAGGTGAAACTAATATAAGCGTGTTAAAAAATCGCACCGGAAAAAATCGCACAAAAAAACATGCATATATTTGCGTACACACATGCCTCTCTCCCCAGTGAGCAAAACTTAATTTAAGATTCATATGGGTTTTAGACAATAAATTTTAAATACTATTTAATCTAATAAACGAGGTTAAAGAAAAAAAAGAGGGGGGGGGGTTATTATTAAATTGTATTCCCTGTCCTTCTAGACCCGGAAGAGTGGATATCCGCGATTGTAATGAAATGCTCGCCTTCTGGTGAGCTAAGGTGAATATATCATACCACTGATAGCTTTCACGCTGAAACAACGATAGAACAACAAGAAAGAACAATAAATAAATACACGTGGCTAATTATATTTACTAACAACTGCAGTTGAGAAAGCGTCATCTATCGATCATTACAAACGCGGATATATGATAATTTAACAATTTTCTAGAAATAAAATTTAAGGAAATAGTAAATGTTTGAATACCAATGCGATGTATGTAGATTCCGGGGGGAAAAAAAAGGCACCGGAAGAAGGACATTCTTCCAATTCGTGAATCGCAAAACAAAAAATATCAAATAATGAATTTCAAGAATGATTTTCAATTGATTTGGTACAACATTCATTTAGTAATTAGTACTAGTATCGCCCAGTGGTCGAAACTCGACCATTTTTTGTGGAAAGCGAGGCAAAGCAAAGTTATTGCCTTGTCCTAAACGGAATGCAATTGCAACACAGCTGCGGCAATTGTTTGCTGATATTCACTCTAACTGAATCAGCAGAGTTTTACTTAATATAACTATTTCTCTCTGTAGATGTTAGCGTTTCCTGAAATGAGAGAAAATCGCAACGTGAAAACGCCCCTTGTTGTGTGATACAGCCCAGAAGCTAATAGGTACCATGTCAAACCAAGGCCCAACCAAGTATCAAATTCTGTTAAATTAATTCGATTGGTTCATAAAGTACAGTGTTTGAACAAAAAAAAAAAAAAAAAAAAAAGAAAGAAAGAAAGAAAGAAAATAAAGAAAATATACAGACACGACATTATTTCATTATTTAAAACATGAAAATCTGACATTGACAGATTTTAATTTAGTGCCAGAGGCCTACTGCTAAACTTGTTAATATCGACAAATTCTTCTTTAGTTAATTCGTGACGATCTAAATTCCATGATAAAGTTTTCATTAAATCAAACCAATGTGTTTCAGCTGCAGATACTGTAACAAATAACGTTGAAAGTTCAAACTGTCTTATAGCCGCAAAACAACGTTTTTTCTCTTTTTCCCAATGAGGGGGAGGTGTGCCTTGAGGGGGACTCATGTCAAAGGTGTGCCTTGGGGGGGGACTCATGTCAAAGTTGTACCTTGGGGGGGACTCATGTCAAAGTTGGGCCTTGGGGGGGACTCATGTCAAAGTTGGGCCTTGGGGGGACTCATGTCAAAGTTGGGCCTGGGGGGGGACTCATGTCAAAGTTGTGCCTTGGGGGGGCTCATGTCAAAGTTGTACCTTGGGGGGGGGACTCATGTCAAAGTTGTGCCTTGGGGGGACTCATGTCAAAGTTGTACCTTGGGAGAATTTTTTATATTTTTTAAAAAATTGTAACCTTCGTTATGAGTAATCAAATTTTCTACAAAATCTTCATTCAATAAATCCCCATTCAATAAACCGACTGAAATAGGCCCTTAGCACTATTAAGAGTGACGTATAAAAATTCGAACACGCTGTACCGACTGAAATAGGCCTCTAGCACTAAAAAAAAAAAAAAAAAAAAAAAAAAAAAAAAGATATTTTTCAAAAATGGTCGATTGAGTTCGGGAAATTTCAAAACGTGTAACTTTATCGAAAACCGAAAATCTAAAACTTTTCTGAATCTTATATTTTCTACTTATATATGCAGAGGAAAGAATAATAAATCCACTTTTTAAAAAATAAAAATAAGTAGTCAATTTCACTTAATTAAAATGCAAGGAAATCTCAAAACGTGTAAATTCATCGAAAACCGGAAATCAAAAGTTTTTATGTATCTTCTACTTGCTTCTTCTACCCAAAAAAGCTAGCAATAAAGACATTTAAATAAAAAATAAGTAGCCAATTTCAGTTAATTGAAACGTAAAGAAAGCTCAAAACATGTAAATTCCGCAAAAAACGGAAATCGGATTTTTTTCCGTATCGTCTACTTATACATAACAAATCCATTTTCCTTTTATTTAGTATATTAGTTGAATATTTATTGTTTAAATATCACCCTTTGAAATGAAATGTTTATGTTTACATTCGAAACTGGAAGTTTGCCATTTTTTTTTTCTGGAGTTTTGTGATTTTAAATTAAAATTTCATCAATTTTACAGAAAAAATAACTCAATCAAACACATGTAACTTATATATAACTATACCCAAATATCGGAATTAAAATCGACAGATAATTTCCGTTATTTTTTAATAATTTTTTACAAAAAATCCAATGGACAATTAACATAGAAAATCTTTTTCATGGCTCCATGGACAGACAGTGACGTCATCACGTCGCTTGCGTATAGTGATGCTACATTATACAAATTACTGTGTCTATGTTTTTATTCTAGTTTTATGAAAATGCCAGATTTAACAACTTTCTACTTTTAGGTATTTTGTAATGTAAAGGAATACGTGTATAAAAGGGAAAAATGGGGGAAAATGCATAAAAAATAAATGTATTTTTAAATAGCTCCTTGACATCGTAAGAAAATAATATTTGTATTCGCACCTTCCGGCTAACCATACCTTTCGAATGATACCATTTTCAACCCTCTACTCCCATAATTAATATGTTAAAAAGGGACTACAAATTTTATGCTTGCCTATTAATATATAGATATACTGCGGGAAAGGGGGTTGGGACTAAGTGCAGGTTGGAAGAAAACAATTGTTTTTATATCACCTTCTTACCGATTTTAATGAAACATTTTTTAATCACGTACAATTTGTGAAAAAATTACAGTAAGTGTCAGACATACTTGGGTGTGGGGGATTAAAGAGGGGGGAGCAGAGGAAAATAAGATGATTTTTTATATCACTATTTTACCGAATTTAATGATATATTTTATAACAATCATTCACTTTTTATGAAGAAAGATCACAATGAGTGTATTACACCTGGGGGTGGCAAGGGGGGGGAGTTGATGGGAATAAAATATATTCTTCTACCCTATTATCGATTAAAAAAATACTTTGTATAATCATACGCAATATAAGACAATACTTATTACCGATTTTTTATTGACATTTTGTCAGACATACTTGGGTGTGGGGGATTAAAGAGGGGGGAGCAGAGGAAAATAAGATGATTTTTTATATCACTATTTTACCGAATTTAATGATATATTTTATAACAATCATTCACTTTTTATGAAGAAAGATCACAATGAGTGTATTACACCTGGGGGTGGCAAGGGGGGGGGGAGTTGATGGGAATAAAATATATTCTTCTACCCTATTATCGATTTAAAAAAAATACTTTGTATAATCATACGCAATATAAGACAATACGTATTAACGATTTTTTTATTGACATTTTGTGTAAATATCAGTTACTATTAATTGAAAAATACAGTGAGGTTCTAAATGTCTAGGGGGGGGATTGCAGAAGTGAAGAAAATGTATGTTTGTACACTATGCTTTGCATTTAAATAAAATATATTAAAAATATCACTGAATATTTAGGAAAATTTACACTGAATGTTATATATGTACCTTGGTGGCAATTGGGGGGGGGAGGCAAATGAGAAAAATGATTGCATAAATATATCAGTTCTACCAATTTAAATTAAAATTTCAAAAACTATCACTTTCTTTTAATGAATGATTTCAAAGAGTGTTACATATACCTAGGAAGGGGGGGGGGGGAGGCTGCTTAGGGGAAAAAATTATTGTTTTTAAATCACTCTACTTTACATTTATAGGAAATTTTGTATAACCATCGCTTAAAAGAGCGTGTGCCTTTTTATTCTATTAAAACTCGGCACAAAGATGTTTAAAGGCATATAAAAAGGTAATATTTGAATGATTAAGGCAAATAAGAATAACATGAAATTTTTGTTTATTAATAAAAGATATACGATATACCTCTTCCAGTTGACTGCTATAAAAGAATATTTTGATGAGACGACATATAATAGAAATTTTAGTAAACAATTTAGAAACTTACAAGTTTTATTTTATACAAATGGAATTATATATAACATTACTATGCAAAATGAGAATTAATAATGTAATGTTATTAGTTTTACATTTTTCAAAGGTAGTGTTAGTTTTTGATTTAATAGTGGGTTTAACGAAATAACATGCGCTTACTATTTTTTGAAAATAATGAATGCATTTGAAAATAGCACATTGATAGAAAAATGTGTAGAATTATATCTTGATTGTAATATGTTTCTAATTTTTTCTCTTTAGAAATTACACTGACAAATATATATATATATTCTACCTTTATGTAGAACGAATAGTCATTTTCTGAATCCCTAAACTGGATGTATAGATTTCTTAGTTATGCGTATAAGGTAAAGAAATAGACTGAATAGATGAAAGGACTGAGAATTTCAAACAAAGCGGCAACGCACTTTTGTTTGCTCCACTCGTGCCTATTTTGTTCCCCTGATAGTATTTGATTGATATTGTTTTCCTCGGAAAACTTTTTTAAATGTTGTTGTTTTACTCAGAAAATCCATTAATAATTATCAATATTTTAATTTTACTAACTTAGAGCATTTTAAATTGTATTTATGAAAAGGATTTAAAGTATATTTTTAAGTAAGAGTACATTCTTTTCGAATTTCGAAAAACATTTTTGAGATTTCAGATTACTGTATGCCACTCTCTTTTATAGTTTGCTTTTGTGTGTATCAATGTCATTCAGTATAAAATAATCTTTACTAAAGAAAACTTGTCAATGAGTTTTAACATGTCCAAAGATTTCCATGTACCAATTGTTGTAAGGGAAAATAAGAGGGGGGGGGGGATAAGCATTATTTTCGTTTTTCGTGGAAAATAGGGGAAGCGAAAATCAGCACCTACTTTTAATTTTTCTGTGCGATTTTTTCCGGTGCGATTTTTTCCGAGTGCGATTTTTTCCGCCTTCTCCCTAAAATAGTAACACTTTTTCAAAAGAAAATTGTTGTCCTAAAAAAAAAAAAAAAAAAGAGTTTGTTACGCAGATGAATAAAATATTTATCTGTAACATGCAAAAGCCTTCTGATATACTGTAATTTGGAATTAAGATTATCATTGCTTTTCGATAATAAAAAAAAAGTAACCGCCGGGTAACTGATTGTCCGGCAATTGCTCTAAATACCTAATTTTATAATAATAATTAATTAGTCACATAATTTGCAATTGTTTCAAAGATGTATATGCATTAATATGTAGTGTTATAGCAAATATATGCTGGCTTTGAAGCCAAAAGAAGAATATTCGACTAATTTTCATTTATAAGAATTTCGATTTAATTTATATTACACTTAGAATATCGGACAATAAGATTTTCTTACGATTTTACTTTAGATGCCAATTTTACTCAATTATGAAATCAAAATAAGATACATTAGAATAAATGAGAATAAGTTTAATTTTACTCACCCTCTGCCAGCATCCCGGGAGTATTAAACGACAATGGCTCACAAAGAATTCGAAAAGTGATTCCATCTTTGAAGAATAGAATTTATTTGATTCAAGACTTATTTAAGATTTATTATTATAGATGTAAGTATGATAAATTGATTTAGTGTGAATAAGATTATGAATTTGAATAGTTCTAGGTTCATAGTTTAAAGGTGCATCGCACCTCTCTCGGATCTCGTGAGCGACTAGCAAAAATCTACTCAGCGCCATCACAAAAGAGTTCTGTTCTGCGCATTATTTCTTCCACTACCCTCCTTCCCGCCATCCTCCGGGGGGGGGGGGGGTGAGCATGGCAGACTTGCTATGCGATTGACCGGTCGTTTCATGATTCCAGCTGGCGTTTTCAGCGTGACTACTCTAACGATGCCATCATCACCAGGATGGACGTCCAGAATTCTGGCCAAGTTCCACTGTGCTGGCTGAATCGAGGGCTCCAAGACCAGGACGAGCTGACTAGGTTGAAGATGCGTGCTACCCCTTTTCCATTTAGCTCTTGACTGCAGAGAGGTAAGTTATGTTCGTTGCCATGTTCTCCAAAAATTCGTCTTAATCTGCTGAAGGAGTTTCCATCTGGAAGAAAAACTGGTACACATTTTATTAGTAGGGTTATGAGATTGTTCAGGAAGCTGAAGAAGCGGAGACCCAATTAGGAAACGTCCTGGTGTAAGGACGAGAAAGTTATTGTGCTCGGTGGCAAGTGGGACTAAGGGGCGTGAATTCAAACAAGCCTCAATAGTTGTGAGAATAGTATAGCATTCTTCAAACGATAGGCAAATGCCTTTACAAGTTTTAATTAAATGGCGTTTAGCCAATTTAACTGAAGATTCCCATAGGCCGTCAAAGTTAGGCCTGTAAGTTGGCATAAAATGCCAATGAATTTGTCTATTGGCGACATAATTTTGAATAGCGTTGTCTTTTGAAAGTGTCACTAGCTTCTTTAAATGGGTATGGGCACCAACAATGTTGCGTCCGTTATCGGAGTAGATGTCAGTAGGATAGCCGCGACGCCCTATGAATCTTTGTAGCGCATATAAAAAATGTTCTGTGGATAAACTAGTGACTAATTCGAGATGAATTGCCTTGGTACACATGCAAATAAAGAGGCAAATGTAGGACTTAAATTTCATACTTTTTCTTTTATGGTCACACTTCGTTTGAATAGGGCCTGCATAATCAAGGCCAACATGTTGGAATGGTCGACAAGGGTTGACTCTGGCACTGGGTAAGTCACCCATCATTTGCTGAATTGGGGTTGGTTGTACTTTGGCACTCGTGACACATTTTCGAAGCTCTTTTTTCACAGTGGATCTCCCATCAGGAATCCAGTAAGACTGGCCAATTAGATTTAACACGAGGTCGACACCTCCATGAAGACTATACAAGTGAAAATGTCTTATTAGAAGGGAGGTAAAAGGGTGGTTTTTAGGGATTAATAATGGATGCTTAGTGTCATATGTTAGGGTCTTGTTTTTGTCAATTCTACCTCCCACTCTTAATAGATTTTCTGAATCAATGAACACATTAAGTGAACTTAATTTACTATTGTTTGCAACGGGTTGGCCGCGCTGCAAAAGGGTGATTTTTGAAGCAAAGGACCTTTGTTGGACGACTTTAATAACGGTATTTCTAGCCTCTGAAATTTCTTGTACTGAGACTGGTCCCTTCAACTTTGTAGTATTTCGAAGATTATTGATGAAACGCTTAATAAATACAACTACGCGAAAAAGTTTTGTACTTGAAGAAAATTTTGAAACCAAATCCTCTATCACGGATTCATTCATTGGGTTTGACTCTATTAGTCCAGGAGTTCTCACAACTGTACATGGGGCTGAGGTCGCAATCTTGGAATCGTGATCTGAGACTGGGATCTTAGGCCAACTAGGTCCAGACCACCGCAAGTCAAAGTTTCTTAATTTATCTGGAAGCAGCCCACGGGTTGCACAGTCCGCGGGGTTATGTTTGCTTGGTAAGTGATGCCATGTAGTTGGGTCTGTCAGAGATTTTATTTTGTTGACTCGGTGTAGGACGTATGTGTTGCCCTTTAAGGGTGGATTTAAGATCCAACTACGGGCGATTGTGGAGTCTGTCCATAGGAGAATTTCCCCAACCTGATAATCTAGCGAGCTCTGGACGACTGACAAAAGTTCCGATAACAATACAGCTGCGCATAGCTCCAATCAAGGCAAGGTGATGGGTTTTAAAGGTGCTACTCGGGTCTTAGCTGCAATCAATTTTAAAAGATGAGTTCTGACTTGGACGTATATAAATTACGGCAGCATATGCCTTTGTTGACGCATCACAAAATCCCTGTATCTGGTAAATAGATTAGGATTTCAAATCTAAAAATCTGGGTACTGACATGGCCTTAAAGGAGGCCATTTTTTCATAAAATTCATTCCACCTGTTTTGAATGTCTGGTGGTAGAGAATCATCCCAACCCAGTTTTTGATTCCAAACATCTTGTAGTAATAATTTTAAAAGAATAGTGGAAGGGGATAACAGACCCAAAGGGTCGAAAATACGTGCAATTACCTTTTTGTTGTGACGCTTTCTTCGGTGTTAACTCCAACCTGTAGGGTATACGATGTTAAATTCCAGTTTAATCCCAAAATACGTTAGGATTGATCGGGGTTTAAGGAAAATTCCTGATTGGTTGATTTTAAAGTTTCTGGGACATGAACTAGAGCTTTCACATAATTTGAAGCTCATTTTCGCAGCTTGAAGCCCCCAGCATTAAATAAAGCCTGAAGGTCTGTGACCAAGGCTTGAGCGGCCTCGATTGTTTCATCCCCTCCAAGGAGATCGTCCATATACAGGTTATTACGGGCAGCCTGCACAGCTACGGGAAAATGGGTTTCCTCATCGATTAATAGTTGTTGTATGGTACGCAGGGCTAAAAATGGTGCACAGGCTGTGCCATAAGTAACCGTGTTCAATTTGTAAACACGAAGTGGATCTGACACATTGGTCCTCCAAAATATTCTTTGGTAATTTCTATCAGGATCTGCGACTCGAAATTGCCTGAACGTCTTTTCGATATCACTGGAGAGGGCGACTTTATTTAAACGAAATCTAATTTGAATGCTAAAAATGCTGGTTTGGAGTTTTGGCCCTTTATGCATATTGGAGTTCAGTGATTTGCCATTTGTAGTTAAGGCCGACGCCTTGAACACTACCCGTAGTTTGGTAGTGCTACTATTTTCATTTATAACTCCATGATGAGACATATAATAATTTGGTTTACGTTTAAGTTCTTCAGCTCTTAGTAGAGTCATATGACCTAGATCTGAATATTCGCACATAAACTGACAATATTCTTTTTTTAGGTTAGGGTTCTGAACAAATCGAGCTTCAAGTTTTTTAAACATTTTTAGTGCACAGTTGGCACTTTTACCCAAATCTATCTCATCATGGAGGGGTAATTTGACAGCATAGCGCCCTTCGGGGTTGCGTTTGTTGGAAGATTGGTATAATACCTCTGCCGGGTCGGCTTCGTCATTACCACCCTTAGAAGATATTATTGGTTCCCTGTCGAAAAATTCGTTTAAGTTTAAACACTGTAAAGTTTCACTATGAGTAGATTCTCGCTCCATTCCATCCCTTGAGAGAGGGCCACTCAATAAGTAACTGAGTGAACTGGGAAGGGCAGAGGGTTCTCCTGGCCGTCCATGTACTGGTTTGCCACAAATTAATAACGAAAAAATGTCTGCGCCTAATAGCACATCTATTTGTTGTGGCTTGGAGAAATTCATGTCGGCTAACTGAAGATTTTTTGTGTGTGACCAAGACGTCGTCCTCACCCGGAAATTTGGCAGAGGGGCAGTAACCCTATTTACTACTAGTGCCTTCAAATTTCTATACTCGTTAGCGAAATATGGCGAGAATGAAAGTTCCGTAAAATTTAAAACAGTTTCTGCGGACAGACCGTTTATGCCTACAAGTCGATGAGAAGTGCCAAACAAAGGCAAATTTAGCTTCTCAACGCATTCCTTTGTTATGAGACTATTTTGTGAGGCACTATCAACTAACGCCCGACATTGAATAATTTTACCGTTAGGTGACCTAACCTTTATAATGGCAGTAGACAATAACACCCTTTGTTTATTAAAATTTGCATTAGATTGTGAACTATTTGACACCGACGTAGTAACAAGGCCACCTCCCTGATCTGCAGAATTCTGTGTATAAATGTGCAGAAGAGTGTGATGTGAACCTGCACATACCTTACATTTAATATTAATTCTACATTGACGAACTTGATGGTTAGTTCGCAAACAATTTTCACAGAATGATTTAGATTTAACTAAGTCCCATCGCTCCTGAACATTAATTCGATTGAATTTGGGACATTTAAACAATTGATGTACTTGAGAACAGGCGACGCATTTATTTTCTTTGACTATGAGTGAATTATTGACACAAGATTTTTTTACACTAGGCTTCTTAAACATCCCTGGTTTAATTTCAAGTTTTGTTTGACTCGACGCCTCCCTTTCAATGAATGTACGAAACGAGTTTAAATCGGGAATAGTTTGCGTATTCTCTAGACTGAGCTCCCACCTATGCCTAACGGATTAATCCAATTTTGAAATCATGAAATTTATAAGAATAAGATCGCTAAGAGGATTAGATTCCAATCCGAGGGTCGATAAATTTCGCACTGCTTCGTTACAAGTATCTATTAAATTGAAAAACGATTTAGGATCACCCGCTTTGTTTACCTTTACCGAAAAGATTTTATTTATTTGAGTTATAGCTAATTGGCGTTCATTTTCATAGCGCTGAGTAAGGATTTCCCAACAGTGTTTAAGATTTTCCGATTGTAAAGCGAATCCACGAATAAGTTTTGATGCACTACCTCTTACACACGATTGGAGGTATTGTAGCTTTTCAACCTCACTAAGGCTGTCATTATCCAGAATAGATGATTTAAATAAATTTTTAAATGACAACCAAGATTCCTTATCCCCGTAAAAATAAGGAATTTCCAGCTTAGGGAGACTAATATGCGAATTAACAGAAGTCCCTTGTTTGGTACGTGCATCATTATTTACATTTGGAGTATTTGATTGCCATTTACTCTCTAACACTACTGATAATTCTAACAGAATGCCCCGATTTTTTAACACTTCTTCAAAGTTTTCATCGTTTTCCTCTACGGAAAAATTTGTAACTATTTCCTCGAATTTAACCTCCAGTGCATTTACCTTATCCTTTAGGATCTTTAACCTGGCTTGATCGCCTTTATCACAATCATTGACTTTCGATTTTATAAAATCTCTTTAATCACATTTTCAAATTTCATCACTTCATTAGATTTTGAGAACAACGCACTCTGTTCTGTTTCATTTGCCCTTGTTCTACCTTTTCCACCCATCTTTTGAGCAAACAAATTACAAATAATTAAATTTAAATATGAATTAATCGATCGAATTAAATTATTATTCTGCAGATTAAGAAGTAAAATATGAAAAAAAAAAAAAAAAAAAAAAAAAAACAAGAACAAATGAAAAGAAACAACACATAAGAATAGATTTTTTTTTTTTTTTTTTACTGAAATAATTAATCTAATAAAATATTAAATGCACTTTTTGCATTCCCATTTTTATTCAACAATTATTTAATATGAAAGTTTATTTCTTAAATTCCAAACCGAAATTGTTCCGGTTTGAAACCCAAAGTACTCTGAATTACGTTTTCTCTTAAATCGAAACTCCTACGTATACATCAAAACTTCTGAAACCCCAACTACTTTCAATTACGTTTTATATCAAACAATTTAACTCCCTATTAATGATTTATTTCAACAAATTGATTTTAACTTCCCTTAAAATTCTTATACAGAGAGAGTTTTATACTACGTAAACAAAAGAATTTTTTCAATTAAAAAAAAAAAAAAAAAAAATTAAAGTTAACGAATTACGATTAATTATCTAATTAATAGATAATTGAGGCTCCGTTTACGACGGACCACTAATGGCTTTGAAGCCAAAAGAAGAATATTCGACTAATTTCGATTTAATTTATATTACACTTAGAATATCGGACAATAAGTTTTTCTTACGATTTTACTTTAGATGCCAATTTTACTCAATTCTGAAATCAATATAAGATACATTAGAATAAATGAGAATAAGTTTAATTTTACTCACCCTCTGCCAGCATCCCGGGAGTATTAAACGACAATGGCTCACAAATAATTCGAAAAGTGATTCCATCTTTGAAGAATAGAATTTATTTGATTCAAGACTTATTTAAGATTTATTATTATAGATGTAAGTATGATAAATTGATTTAGTGTGAATAAGATTATGAATTTGAATAGTTCTGGGTTAAAAGTTCAAAGGTGCATCGCACTTCTCTCGGATCTCGTCAGCGACTAGCAAAAATCTGCTCAGCGCCGTCACAAAAGAGTTCAGTTCTGCGCATCATTTCTTCAACTACCCTCCTTCCCGCCATATGCTACTAATCACAGTAACACACAAAAAAAAGTTAAAACTATACTTTAACTATCAAGCCATAACGACTTCAACACTGGTTCCAAACACAGCTATCAGCGTGAAATTAGAAATTGAGGAAGCAGACATTCAGTTCGACTATCAGCCTTAAATACCTCCGGTCGTATGTAAATTTCCCCAACTATGGCTCCCTGCGATTCAATAGCATCGCAGGGAGCCATGCCCCAAGAGAGGCTGTTGAATGCGAACGTCTGGAAGAAAAATGATTCTTCACTGACCTTGGCACGTGCCGCAAGAACGGCCGTCGCGAAAGGGAGGTCGAAAACGGAGAACTCAAAACTTTAGTTATTGGCGTTTTTCAATTAGTTTAATGACGTAAAAATAAAAGCTTGAGATTCAAATAAAGCCCTTAAATAAAGATGATTATTTTAATTAGATAGCTACAAACTTAATTTAAAAAATATAATTGGCGGGAAAGGCGGGTTGTAATTTTCACAACAATATTTTATTGAAAATTGGCAAACTTAAATTCTTATGTCAAAGATCAATACCACATAGTCTTTTTATGTTTTAACTTTACTATTCATCCAAATAAATAAATATATAACTTAAAAAAAATAATAAAATAAAAACTTATAATATTATTACATAATTCTTAAAGTAGAATAAAAATATATAAGAAAAAGTAAATTGATTTCCCTAAGGCAAACATTTAAATGACTCTTGAAGAATATATTTCTGCAATTTCAATAAATTGACACCTGTTCAAGAAATGCAATCACAAAGAGAAATGCTTCAAAACAAATTATTGAAAGAATTCGTATTAATAAATGTTATGTGACATTATTTAATAATTTAAAAAGCTGAAATATTTTTCCTTAAAATTTTTCCTTTTCCTTTCTTTGTTGCTTGGAAAATTTTTAAACAAGGAAGTTATTATGCATCACTCTCCGAAGAAATATTTTGAGTAAAATGCAAAGAGAAGGAATTTGTAGGATTACAAATCATATAAAAAACAAAAGTGTAGGTTAATGAATTTTCAGTAATATTTCTTTATTACTGAGTCAATTAATTTTAACAATGTTTTATTTTTATGTACATAATTTAAATTAAAATTTTGTTTGTTAATCATTATTAAAAATGAAAAAAAAAAAAAAAAAAAAAAAAAAAAACAAGTGTCATTTTTCTCTCTTAAATTTAATGATATTTGGATGATGTATTCGATATTCTATAGACATTTTTAATCAAACAGATATCGCTAAAAAAGATGAAATATTGAAGTATTTTGATTAAAACTCATTAAAATTCATAATTATAACAATAATGTTTATAATATTTTGTCTTTAAGAAACATTTTTTTAAATGTATACATATTTTAAATTTATCTGCGACTAACGTGAAAGAATTAAAATAATTTTTCTTTCAAAATATAAGTCATTTAATGTTTAAATAATAATTTAAAAAAAAAGCAAAAAGTTAATAAAAAGATTAAAATGCTTTCTATAAATGCAGTTATAATTGTAATAAGAAAACGAGAAACTACCATTTTGAGTTTTACAAAGGTCTTTATGGTATGTATATTTAGGATTCATTTTTATCATGCGTACATCTATCTATATATCTACCTAACTTTAGATATATATGAGAAATGCAGAAGAAATTAATCTAACTTTCAAAGTTTCAAAACATTCTATTAAAACTTACAGACTAATTTAGAAGTCAATATATGTAAAAACACACGAATTGTTTTGAATCCGACATTGTTTATGGATGTGAAAAATATTTAGATGAATAAACCAAACAGTGTTAACATTTTCGCGACCGCTGACGTAGTTTCACGTCATTTAAAAATCTGTAACTCCGCCTGTGGGCGTTTCTTTTTCAATTTGTATGTTATTTATTGGTTAAGAATACACACAATATTTATATTTTTTCAACCAATATGCTATGGATACAAATACTTTTATTAGAAAGAGTATAATTATGATGTATATCCATTTATAATATGAATCTGAATAAAGAAAATTTTGTTCTGAAATATTGTAACTGGAGAGAATAACTCCCACAGGCGGACCTTACTGTCAAAAAGACAAAAACATGCGGTCGCGAAAGTATTAAGATTAAAGTTGTCACATAGCACCTTAACCAGAGCCACCATCAACCGTTTGACTGCTAAGCAGTGCGATAGCGCTGCAATGATCAGTCTCGAAAACTGCGAAGCAGCGCTATCGCGCTGCGAGAGGTACAGTCGGGGAAAGAAAAACGCAACACTCAACGTAACTTCGTTGCTAATCGATGTAGAAAAATGTAATAGGTATCATTCGACGGGGAATTGTAAGTAGTTTCAGAAAATGAATTGAAATTTTGAATTGGGGGTCGTCTACATATTAAAACGCGCACCAACATTGATTTTTTCAATGGTAATGCCCCATTTTTATTTTATATTTCAATTCCTGGGATCGCGACAACGCGAAAAAAGTATATTGGTTGTATATTTTACTCATTTTTTCACAGAGTTATAAGCGTTCAAATGTTGAAGGTGCTAATGTTAAATTCATATTTCAAACTTTTATTAATATCTTCACAAAAAGTAACTTGATCGATATAAATTTTTTTTTTACGAGATACAGTGAAGAAACCCAAACATAATCCATCATTACTTTTGATTCGGAAAAATATTTTTAATTCTGAAAAATATTAATAAATTCATATTCATAAAAATTATGAATTATGACCTATATTAATTTTTACATAAAATGAATCCTAATGCTGAAAAATATGGGTGTGCAAATTTGCAGCTCATTCCAGTTATTAGTTTTCGAGATATAAATAAATCTTTCTTTTGGAGTGGTTTAGGGGGCCGTCTCTTATAAAGTTTTGCATGAGATAACGAATCAAATCTTTAAAAATAACTAAGAAAATTAAACAAAATATTTTTATTTTTTATTTACGGGTCAAATTATATAACAACAACGTCAAACGCAAAGAAATGAAACAAAGATGATGATTTTTAGACATTAGTGTTAACATCAAGAATTCCTGTTTTCTAAAGAAGACCAGCCCCGCCTTCAGCGTTCTTCAAAATAAAACAATACAGAAAAAAAAAGTAAATGTGACATTGAGTATTCGTGTTAAACACCTTATTTTATGTTGACAAAAATACGCACAAGTGGTATTTACTTCATTGATTAATTGGTGATAAATTTTGAATCTTTCAAACGAACACTAGAAGAAAAAAAAATTAACTAAATTATCGGGGTTTACTGTTTTAAATAGAAAAATAGGTTTAATGTGAGATTGTCAAATATAAAAAACGAATGGAATTGTAAAATCGTTTCTTAACTACCGTCATAGTTAAGAAAAGGCTTAATCATTTGCTTCATATATTGCTTTATTTTATTTTATTTATTTATTTATTTTGTAGGGGGGAGGATTATTATTTTAAGGACACTTTAGTCTCTAAAATTTTATTAATATTTTTTAACTTTATACATTTTTAAAAACATACATTAACTTTTTTTTATAAATATATTTTAACACTTTTTGCGACCACAGGATTTTGTCTTTTTGACAGTAAGACCCGCCTACGGGCATTATACTCTCAAAATATAATATTTTAGAACAAATTTTCTGTATTCACGATTATATTACAAATGGATATACATTATAATTATATTCTTTCTAATCAATATATTTCTATCCGTAGTATATTTTATTGCAAAAATATGAAAACTGGGTACACACTTAAGAAATATTTAACAGACAAATTACGAAAGAAACGCCCACTGACAGAGTTACAGATTTTCAAATGGCGTGAATCTACGTAAGCAGTCGCGAAAGGGTTAATTAAGAAAATATATTTTCATAGAAATTATACGACGAATCGTACAGTTCCAAAGAGTTCAACTGACCAAAAACTGGTAAGTGCGATTAAAATTTTTAATATTTACTTCATGAACCCTTACAATAATTTATCCGAAAAGGTTTAGTTTATGCGTTGTTGTATATATATATATTATTTCATTTCGTCTATTATGTTACCTACGAAAGAAAATTTAAGCTTTATTGGTGATCAGTACAGCTATAATAGTCACTTTTACTTGAAAAATATTGCACTTTTTCAAAGAGTACTGTATGGACTAATCACAAGTATAATGTATTTAAATAGACCTAAAATTATCTAAAAAAGTACTGAAGTATATACAAATCTAAAAAATTGAATTCAGGATAATTAAAAAACTGGAAAAGGCGCAATGTTTTATTAATTTTTATAATTATCTTTTTCCTGAAAGATTTCCGGTGTGAAACTTTAAAATTTTGTTTATTTCTTATAGGATCTTAATTTTATTTTTCTACATTTACAGATAACCCCCTAACACAATTTTGATTATAACTCTATAAATACTAAAGATAAAGTATACAAACAGTATACTTTTCCGCACTGCCAGACTCTCAGAAATTTGAAAATGAAGTCAAAATTGGGTGTTGCTATTGAAAAAATCAATGTTGGCACTCATTTCAATATGTAGATACCCTAATTCAGAATTTGAGGACATATTCATAAAGTGCTTTTAATTTCCTGTTGAATTATGTCTATTAGATGTTTCTGTGTCAATTAATAACGAAATTACAGCGAGTGTTGCGTTTTTTTCCCCCGACTGTACAATTCACATATCACCGGAATTTTAATTTAATTTTTTTACGTAAATAAAATCAACCATTCAGAATGAAAAACAGTTGGTAAACATTATCTTTTCATTAATCTCTTTTGCAAGAAGTAAATATATATGTATATATACCGAGCTGCTACTCTCATCTGGCACAATGTTTGTACCGCCCATTTTTCTACACCACTTAAATAGAGTAATTTCCTTCAAATATATTTACAATGATTAAGAAAACAAACACTCTAAAAATTAAGTGGTGTAGAAAAAAGGGCGGTACTAACAATTAACCGGATTAGTTTGGCAGCTCTGTATATATATATTATTTATTGTTTATTTTTTTTATAAAGTTCTTTTCTTTCAGTATTTATTTGTAAAACATGAAAAGAATTAATAAATTAACTGACAATTGTATGAGTGATTATATTTTTATTATTTTTAATGCCCAAAAAATATTACCAGAAAACAACGTTAGTACTCTAATCACTGAAATCAATTAAATGTATTTCTTTCGAAAGAGAACTATCTAACATGATTTTTGAAGCATACAATATTACGACGCTCGTTTCATCATTTTTAAAATATATATAATTATATTTGTGAAATAAGTTGAAAAAAAATAAGAATGGGCGGAGTCTCGATAAAATTTTATCAAAATACGCCCTTCACTACGCTGAATTGCATATTTGGAAAACAAAATCGGATTTTTTCGCTGATCCTAAATTTTCGTAAAACATTGTGTGTGAACAATTATTAGTGGTAAAACGCGTTTTTTGTTTTTACTCATCCTTTAATGATACTTAAATTGGCCTTTTACAAACGCTACAGTAAGGCGTGGTTTTCATTAATTAGGTGCGTTTTTATAGATCATTAAAACATTTCATATTTTATTTCTGTAGAAAGAGCTATCGAGGGTAAATAATTTAAGCATAAAAATACACATTTATACATTTATTTTCGCTTTCTGCTTACTTGGATTTTTTAAATTTTTACTGCAAGGCGTGGTCTTACAGTTGGCATGATCGGGTTTCGAATTATTTACAAAAGTAAAATTAAATATTTACACCGGAAAAACTTTTATTGAGGCCTGAAATAGCGATAGCAGTTTAAGGATGTATTTCACAAAATGCTTCAGCATTCAAACGGTTAAGGGGGAAGCACACATTATTTATACTTACACCGTTGTCTTTTAACAAATACTTTCCTCGTATTATAAACAGAAATTTCTCATTAAAAATTATTTTAAAAGAATTCTGGTGTCTAATAACTGTGAGTAAATTGGATTGTTTTACACCGTTAATATTTTATAAAAAATATTTCGTCGTCAAAGCGTGGAATTTTTATGACATGAAGTAAAAAATAATTGTAAAAATATTCCGGTGAGAGCGGAGATAATGTGTGCTTCCCCCTTAATCAGGCTCTGACCATAGCCGCCAACACTTTGAAATGTTTCATACCGCTGTTACTGGGCGTGTCTTACGGAAAATATGCCGAGCGCAAAGGGTTAAAATTTGTTGCAAAGCTCAAGTTATTAACACTTTCGCGACCGCTGATGTAGATGCACGTCATTTGAAAATCTGTAAGTGCGTCAGTGGGCGTTTCTTTCGATGTTGTCCAACCGAATATTCATATTTTTACAATCAAAAATACTATGGATACAAATACTTTGATTGGAAAGAATGTAATTATAATGTAAATCTATTTGTAATATAAATGTGGATGCAGAAAACATTGTTCTGAAATATTGTAACTAGGAAGAATAACGACCACAGGCGAACTTTACTGTCAAAAAGACAATAAGTGTTCAGATAAATCTCAATGTTTCATGTATTGAGAAATCTTGTTCCAATCGACAAAAATATTTTAATAACATAAATCACTACAATCATAATGAATAATTCATATTTCATAACTGTCTCATTATAAAGCATAAAATTTTTAATACTCGCCTTTTATTTATTTATTTTTTTCACCAGTCATATTTTAGAGTAATTTTATTCTTATTTAATTGTAGCAACATTTGTAAAGAATTATTCTAAAAATAATGTCCTGTAATAAAGGAGACGTATTTTCAAGGGGCGTTTAAAATTTTACGCTTATTAATGAGATGGTTCGCTGTTATCAGAATTTCATGCACTAAAGTAATAGGATTTCTTTAAATTAGTATAAACCATTCAAACTGGAATTAATTTTCCAAGATTAATATCAAATATCTTATATAATCACTTGAAAAAAAAAATGTGTATATATGTATCCAGAGCTGCCAACCTAATCCGGCAAATTGTTAGTACCGCCCATTTTTCTACACCACTTAATTTTTAGAGTAATTCTTTTCAAATATATTTACGATGAATTAAGAAAACAAATACTCTAAAATTTTAGTGGTGTAGAAAAATGGGCGGTACTAACAATTTGCCGGATTAGGTTGGCAGCTCTGTGTATCTCATCCACAAAGACAAATGTTTTCCTTTTTTTCGTGATACTGAGTGTATTAGTGTACAGGAGAGATTGTTTGGGGATATAATATACAGGGTTATCCCAATGGGAAGTTTAAATACTGATATTTTTATATTGTAGTTTTAAAGAGGACAAATCGTTGATATTAACCCTTTATCTGTCAAAGAAAAGTTACAAAATTCGTTTCCCAGTGCCACCTTTCTCTCTCTACTCTGAAATGGGTAGATCTTTCGAAAACATTGTAAAGATCACTGCCAAGGTTATTTTATTCCATTGTCAAGTATTGTCAGTAGTTTTCCTGGTACCAGTACAATACAAATGATCGTGCTTTGGAAAGACGTATATAAACGCCCGGGGCAATTAAGGGGATAAAAAAAAATACTATATAAAAATCATGGTATCCAAATTTCTTCCCGGGAGCACCCTGTGTATACATAAAATTACTTTTTTTAACATGTGTGTTTCATGTTTATTACATAGAATATTACCCGAAAAAAATCACGTTAGACCATACTTACCAACATCCTAATATCCCATAGTGTTGTCAGTTCTGCCCCTTTTTTCACACCAGTAAATTTTTAGATTAATATGATCCAAATGCAATAAAGTTAAATAAGAAAAGAAGTACTCTAAAAAGATACTGGTGTGAAAAGGTAGGCGGGGCTAACAATACTACGGAATATTAATTAGTATGTTGGCAAGCATGCGTTAGACGCTGCTAGGTGTACGTTAGGATGTCTTGTAAACGTCCCAGCTAAAATATGTGTTTACAAACCGCTGTATTAACTTATAGACCTATCTAACAGAATAATACGTTTTAAACGTAAAAGTTTTTTCGAAAGAAACTTGAAAACGGCACGAATAATTTAAGGAAAATGTAAATATCGTACTTTTTTTTCTTTTGGTCCTTGCCGAATTTTCTTTGTAAACTTGAAATCGGCTCATGTGGTATTTTCATACAATGCTTTTGTAAAAGCTTTTAGTGGGAGGTTTCATTTATTGTATAGCTTAAATATAGTGAAAGCGCTTTCCAAGTTTTTACCTAAAAGCTCTTTCTGAATCCTAATCAGATTCTAATCTAAATTCTGAATGAAAAACCGAGCAGATGCACCCTATTTTCTGAATATATAGAAAATATTCTGTTAAACAAACATAAGTTTTTTTAGAGTATGTTGCGCTCTTTATTGAAAGGAATATCGCAGTTTTTCAAAATTTTCTGAGAACATTTTTTACATATTATTTATTATTTTAAAGAAATAATGATAAGATAAGAAAAAAAGATTACCAGTGTACATATATCAAGATTTTATTTTTTATAAATGTAAAATAATAGAAGACATTTTTCACGTACAACACAGAGAAGATTTGTATATGCATTTATATATGCTCTGTGCCCATTATAAGACTTACCTATTTTGAATATAATAAAACTATGGTTTGTGATAAAAATTCGTCTTTCGCTTTATTGCCATTAGCAAATAAAGTGTTACGAAAATTTTTACAGACTAAGAAGTAATGCACAAAATGTCAACGAAATTTTTAAGTAGTTGTACCTTCACATAAATTGCTGACTATACAATTTTGATGCAAATCGTCTGACATGTGTGTGTGTGGGGGGGGGGGAGGGCTGTAATTTCGTATCTTCATAATTTTTAATATGGAGTGTAGGACAAAATTTCATATAGATATATCCAATGATAATTATTTTTGAAAAATCTCTATGAAATAAATCTCTATTTTTAGATTATTAACAACTTTAATCAAAAATGAAATACTGTTCATATATGTAGAAGCATCGCTTCCTGGTTTGGGTATGTATATTTTCAATTTAAGTATTATCAAAAGAATTCGTCTATAGTTTGTGCAGTCCTTCGATTTTATTGCTTTTCTGCACCAGTAAAATTACATAGCAATTTTTGATATGACGGAAGTCTTAAAACTTAAAAGAAAATAAATCGTATAAAAATATTGGTGGAAGAGTTCTTGAAAAAAATACTTGGCCGTACGAACCATGTCGTCAGTATATTAAAAGGAACGTTAGGATAGATCTGGGATTATATGAAAAAAACTGTTACTATTACTTTTTTTAAACATTAGATAAATAAATAAATAAAATTTAAACAAACATACAAATAAATAAATTTAAATAAATAAATACCAAAAGAAATCTATTTTTTGAGATGTCGATTGTAACGCACGAAATTGATGTTATTTTAACATTTAAAATGTTACTGTCTTTTTTGAAAAGAAAATCCTCCCAACTAAGTTTAATTAAAAAATTTGTACTGCATTTTTTTTTTTTTTTTTTTTTTTTTTTTTTTTTTTTTTTGTTAATAAATTATTAAAGAAAGTATTGTGATGGCCATAAAGTATACATTTAACTATGCGTTTCAACAGAGAAAGAAATTGAGAGCCCCAAGCATCTCATAACCGAATAATGAGACCACTGTTTATCTTTGATTTAAAGATTTGATTACATATGCGTTTGAACTTTTTTTTTTTTTTTTTTTTTTTTTTTTCGCATGTTATTTAATTTGAGAACTAAAAATTTCCGTTGTCAATTTGTATATGGTCCCTGTTTTGACCATAAATATAGTTTTTTCATGGTTACAAAAAAATTGAAAATTTCTTTCTTTCTTTATTTCATAAATCAGTTGATATATGCGTTTTCAATAGCCTTTTGTTGGATAAAAAATAAAAATCATTTTAGATTAATAATATAAAGCACTGGTGTCTAATAAATATTTAAACTTCAATTCTTCACACATTATAAAATTAATGTAAAAATTAGCGGTGGCCGTTCTTCTTCAGGCGCACAAAAATACGTGCTACTGTCTTGGAGGCAAAAGCAAGACAGTCTGCGGTGTAATTGCAGTGGTCATCAATTTTTGTATTATACCCATCCCTGTTGCTTTACAATTCGCATCTGTACTTTATTCAGCTGACAATTTTATGCAAATGGGCTATTGCGTTAAATTATAGAGAGCTAAAGTGGTACAAAAAGATAGTTACATTTTCAAAACAGTTTGGGCGAATTATTTGACAATATGAGAAGAATCGTGATTTGAAAAAGTTCAAACGTGGGATGGTAGTAGATACTCGGATGGAGTATGCGCGTAGCGAAAATGCTCCATGAATATTCACGAACAACTGTACTGAAGTATTAAGATAGGACTGTCAAACAGTTGTCAGGATATAAATGAGCAAAGTTGGCTTGTTACCGTATGACGAATAATATGAAGCAAATTTATGTATATGTTAAAGACAATTTTACTTGAGTACACTGCTATTTTCATATGAGAACAGTGGCTTCATAACAAAACAAAAATATTGCAATTAAACAAACAGACTGATACTTTATAAAATTAGTACTGTCAAATAATAAAACTGAAATATCCACCTGCCAATCCCACTTAAAGATCGTCTTAACATATCATTGAGTGCTGAGTTCTCCGTATTTTGAATGCATCGTATGTGTTACGGAAGGCGAATTTCATTTCGAATCTTTTGGTATCGATAGCAAAATTTTAGCTTAGGACAAAAAGTTTTGTCAGTAGACAGTTCAAAAATAAAATATGGTTTGGTAAATCTCAGTTTAAAAAACATATCATGCCGATGAACGAATTATGAACTCGATAGAAATATCACGAAAGTATATACCTTAAATCTATTCCTGAGATACTTTAACTTTTTAGATACCATGTATGATTTAGGAAATGATTTTTGGTATTGTTTAGGAATTTTTATTTCGCCTGCATGAACACAGTGCTGCCATATTACGAAAATATTATATTAAATATTCACCACTAAATTTTAATTGTAATAATTGCCCAATAACTTCGAAGACCTACACATAAGATTCTCCGAATTATTAAAAAAAAAAAGTTACAATTAAATTCTGTGCAGGATAATGAATAAAAAATACACGAATCTGGAAGCACTGCATCAAATGACTAATGCATTATGCAAAAGCGTAGTTGCTGGTAAATTACATACTGCAATTTTGACGATTTATTCATCAAAAACTTAAAGAGGATGATGTGGCCAAACTTTTTGATTGAATGAACCACTAAATTCTTAATTCATAATGCCACGGACTACTAATTTCAGAACTTAACATCTCGCGAACCACAAATATTATTGATTAAAAATATAAATATATTTTTTAATTAATAATCAGAGAATGTTTATAGTGTAAGGTAAAGCTAGGAGCGATCTAGCGGGAGGAGAGATTGCGCACATAGGGGATCGGCGGGAAAGAGTAGAGTGGACGCGAGCTGTGATTTCAGATTTTTGTACTACATCAATAGAGTAGGGCCGACTTGAATCACTGTAAAAAAAAAATCTGTATTGCTACTAGAAAATCTCTAGGAAACTGGTATTCCATAAGATTTTCTTGTAATCAATGCTATTTCTTCTGAAGCAACGTTACTGCATTAAATTTAGAAAACAATACATTGAGTTCCTTAGTACACATCCAAATAAAACGTTAGTAACCATTACAGGCGTTTTTCGTGTATGATTACTAAGAAAATTTCATTAACGTTACAGGTATTTCTCTTGCAAATTTACCTAGAAATCATCAGTAAAAATGCTAAGAAATTGTTTGTTTTTGTTACATGAGGTTATTTAGTATGTTTGCTAAGAAATATTTAGTAACGCAGGGATGGAACACGGGCGCAGAATTCATACCACTATCAATGTAAGAAAATTTTCTACCCCTTAAATCGACGATATTATAGTTAGAGAAATATCTTAAACACATTCCGGTATGAATTCTGCGCCCGTGTTCCATCCCTGGTAACGTTACAGAAACTTCTCTTGAAACTTCACTAAGATATCATTAGTTACCGTTACGGGCGGTTATTTAGTATGTTTGCTAAGATATCTTTAGTAACGTAACACGTGCTTCTCTGCAAATTTACTAAAAAATGGTTAGTTACCATTACAGGTGGTTTTGTAGTGTGTTTCTTAATTTATCTTTAGTAATGTTGCTAATACTTCCCTTGTACATTCATTACGAAAATGTTAGAAAATATACTAAAAAACTTTTTGTAATCATTTCAGGTGATTTTCTTATAATGCTTACTAAGAAATTTTTAGTAGTATTAGAAGAATTCTTTCTGTATTTTTACTAGAAAACTTTTAGTTTGGGATTCCGAAATTCTACGTAATAAATACAGAAATCTTTCATGTAATTCTACTTTTTTTTCTGATTCAATGGTGCAGATTTTGTATTATTAATTGTGTTAATGTAACTCAGGTAATAATGCAAAATCATCTCATGTAATTTTAGAAAAAAATATTCATTAACGTTTTCAGAAATACTATAGGTAATATAAATTTATTTTGCACTTGTGTTTTAAATAAAATGGGATTTTCAATTGTAACAGGTAGACATAGAAAAGACTGTACTTCCAGGGATGGAACACGGGCGCAGAATTCATACCGGAATCCGTTTAAGAAATTTCTCTACTTATAATATCGTTGATTTAAGAAGTAGAAAATTTTCTTACATCGATAGTGGTATGAATTCTGCGCCCGTGTTCCATCCCTGTACTTCTGGATAGTATTTAGATCAGTTTAAATCTATTTGTAAACATATATTTATCAGAAAATTCAAATTTCTATATATAAAAGCATACGTCATTTTTGAAGATTAACAACTATTCTCACAAAATGTTAAACGTAATATATACGGCAACAATCTCTACCTTTTTGCCTACTTAAAATATTGTTTATGTTACAAAAATAATTTAATGAATATTAAATGTAATTATAAACATATATTATATATGTATATATAATGCATTGCTAAATATAACATTTGAATTTTTCTGTTTTTCTGTGAAATTTTTATTCTTGTAAAATATATTTAATATATTTAGATCTGCTTAAATTGACACTTACTTGAAAATTAGGAATAGGAAATCCTTTTAAATATAAATTTAAAACGCCTACACTTTAAAATTTTGTACATGCAAGTATTTTATCAAACATAATTTAATAAATATTTTCATATCAAAGATGTAAAAGAACCAGGGTTGTTAATTTTTTTATTTTTGATTTTTTTCAAAAAAAAATCGATTTTTTTTATTTAAATCGGATTTTTTTTTATTTAAATCCGATTTTTTAAATTTAAATCAAGATTTATTTGATTTTAATGATTTTTATTATGTATTCATACATTATTGTACAACATTTGTTTTTTATTATGTGTATGTGTGTGTATATATATGCACAATATCCACACTATCAATCATTTTACTTAAATTATAAAAATATAAATAATATTCTATAGAAAAAATCCATGTAGGCATTTATTACCAACATTTTTATTCAACATAGTATCTTCATAATAAGAAGTAATTTTATAACAATCATAAATGCGGTAGTATGAGCCACTCAACTTCAGACTTTGACTTTGTAGCTACAATAATGTGTTGAAATAAAGCAAAATTTTACTCACGGTATTGAACACATAAAATAACTTTGGGAAAGGATAATTTAATAGGAAATATGACATATAACTGAAGCAATGTATTAAGAGAAAGAAAACTTTACTCATAGTTTCTAATAAAAAAAAAAAGGAATTAAGGAAGAATAAAAAAAAAAAAAAAAAAAAAAGATAATATCCCAAAAATTTTTTACTTAGGTTTAACAAATATCATTTGAATAAAGAAAATTTTTTCACACTTTACCCATTAACAAAATTCATATTTTCATTACCATTTTAATACTTTCACTTATTTTTTTTTACATTTAGTGGGTACAATTCATTAAATCAAGCAGTGACAGCAGCCTCGAATTGTATTTAACTGATTATATATAGTTAAATTAAAATGTTATTTTATTTTTTTTAACTTTTTGGAGCCTTCAGGGCTTTTTAAACAGTACAATGTAAACTATGCTATTATTTTTTAAATATCATACGAGCCAATGCTAAATGACATAAACTGGTATGAGAGCTAAATAAACAAGGAAATATTTTCTTTTTGAAATATCAACCGCTAGGTGGGCAAAGGCGAACTAGAATATGTATATAATATTAATCAATGAATTATACACTAATTAAATATTTACAATTCATACACAAGTCATAAGGCTGTACTTGTATAAATAATTAACGCCCAGCGTCCTCATTTGAGGACAGCTAATAAAATGGCATGTATATTTTTGGGGGTTTGTTGGAAGGACTTCTGCTTTTTAGTGACAGTTTATTGCATCACCCCGAATGATCCCAGAGAGTTTTATGTGTCTATTATTAATGACTATTTCGTAATTCGGATAGTTATTTTATGATTTTTCATTCGTCGCACATATATTTGCTTTTTGCGCAGATATATTAACTTAAATCAAGTTGAATAATATATATTATAATACTTTACTTTCGAGGTCTTTGTCAGCATATAATAGAAAATTAATCTGTTATCTCAAAGTTTTTTTTATCTGGAAGATTTTTCGCTAGAACACTAAATGTCCTCAAATGAGAATAGGTTGTTAATTTAAAACTATTAGAAGAGTTTTTTAAATTTAAAATATACATCAAAATACATTTTTCAAAATTATTTCAGGCATTAACGGGTTAAAATATAATAAGTTATTAAAATATATAATAAAATTTATAAATAATTAAGGAAGTTAAGATATAACTTATTTTTGTGTTTATTAATGTTGCTTTGTAGAGATGAATCTAAAGTCAAGAAATGAGAAATATTAGCTCGTCTAATGAAATATTTTGTTATATTTTACGAATTGTATTTTTAAATTTACATAAGAAATAATTAAATATCTCATTTTTTAAAAGTTAGATTATCAATTACATTCCATTAAAGCCAATAACTTTGACATTTAAAATAAATGATTTAAATCAGTGATTTTTTTCAAAAAATCAATTGATTTAAATCATGATTTAAATCAGTGATTTAAATCAATTGATTTAAATCACTACAACCCTGTAAAGAACAAACTGATTTTTTAGAATTACATATTAAATGCAAGTTTAAAATAATCTATGCTTTAAAATTTTCGTATTTGTAAATATTTTATTTTATCATAAAAAAAAAAAAAATCTAATATATTATATTATATTATATTAAAGATATGATGTAGCAAACAAAAAATAAATTTTACACTTTATAAACATATCCAACTAATATACTACGGAATTTTTAAAGTTAAATTTAATCATTTTAAATAAAATTTAACACATGAAAACCATTGAAATCATTTAAAAATCTATTCTAGGATCATAAGCATGAAAGTTATTTAAAACGCTATTTGCTGAATATGTAATATAACAATTAACTAACATTATTAACAAATACTTTGTTATGATCGATCGACATGTAGAGTTATACAAAACACTTTTATTAAAAAGGTGGAAAAAAAACAGAACTCTTTGGATATTACACATTTCAAAATTATGGTTGTAAAAAAATGCAGCTGGGAAAATAAAATGAATGATATTTATTTATTTATTTAGAAATTGGTAATATGGAATAAATCCATACAATATGTTTAAATTTATAATTCAACGCGTGCCATTTAACAAGGACTAAAGCATATTTGAATATAAATATAGTATGTAAAACATGTTTTTTTTATTTCAACAACATAAAAAAAAAAAAAAAAAAAAAAAAGACCACAAACCTTTATTGTGAAAGTGAGTGAGTTGTACTTAATCGAAAATTTATAATTAACACTTTGCATTTTTGATAGCAATCGAGTTTTAGTGGGAGTTGCTTGTATTTTTAAATTTACCAATGTATCAATTATACAAAAATATTTTATATTGAATAACACTGATAAATTTTAATGAAAAATACTACCCAATATATATATTATATACTAGCAGGCAACGCCCGCTTCGCTGGTTCCTATTTTTAAATGAATCACTATATCGAATTCACAAAATTGCATTAATTTTTATCACGTGAAAAAAAAGAGAAACAAAATCTGATTAGGAAAAATGTCGCACCGGGTTTTCACTGCCTTCGGAAAAAATTCCCAACATGCTCTAACCCTTATTTCTATTATTTTCCCTCTTCGCCCCTCCCTCCTGTCTATCCTAATAATTTTACAAATTTGAAAATATCCGCAATCGATTTGTAAGTATCAAAAACCTCTATGCACCAGTTTTGAACGATATATCTCTATTTTTATTTTTTTTGCCGCTCTACTCCCCGCCCTCCCAATAATTTTAAAAATTCGAAAATATCCGCAATAGATTTGTAGGTATTGGAAACCTCTATGTACCAATTTTGAGTGATCTAACTCTATTTTCTTTTTTTTTTTTTTTTGCCCCCCTTCCCGGCCCTCCTAATAACTTTACACTTTCGAAAATATCCCCATTCGACTTGCAGGCCTCTAAAACCTATCTGTACCAATTTTGAACGGCATAACTGTATTTCTATTTGTTTTTGACCATAGCTCCCCCTTACCGCCCCACCCAATAATTTCAAAAATTCGAAAATATCCGCAATCGATTTGTAAGTATCGAAAACATCTATATACCAATTTTGAACGATCTAACTCTATTTTTATTTTCTTGACCCCCCTCTCCCCTCCCCCTTTCCCGGCCCTCCTAATAATTTTACACTTTCGAAAATGTCCCCATTCGACTTGCAGGCATCTAAAACCTATCTGTACCAATTTTGAACGGCCTAACTGTATTTCTATTTGTTTTTGCCCCATAGCCCTCCCCTTGCTGCCTCATCCCCTTCCCGCCCCTCCTAATAATTTTACAAATTCGAAAATATCCGAAATCGATTTGTAGGTATCAAAAACCTCTATATATCAATTTTTAACGATCTAACTCTATTTTTATTTTTTGCCCCCCCTCCCCGCTCTCCCCTCCCCCTTCCTGCCCCTCCTAATAACTTTACACAATCGAAAATATCCTCATTCGACTTGCAGGCCTCTAAAACCTATCTGTATCAATTTTGAACGCCCTAACTGTATTTCTATTTGTTTTTGCCCCTTAGCCCCCTCCCCCCCCCTTGCTGCCCCACCTGGGGGCTGAATTTCTAAAATTCCAGAAATTGGTTTTTAGATATTTGCATTAGCTATATTTTAGAGCAAAAATTTCACGCATATCTATTTTTTTGTTTGAGATATATAGGATTATGCGAAATCACGTTTTACGCATGTGAAATCACGTTTTGCCCCCCCCCCCCCGCCCCCCTTGGGAACCGAATTTTGAAAATTCCAGAAATTGGTTTTTTGACATTTGTAATAGCTATATTTTAAAGCAAAAATTTTACGGATATCTGTTTTTTTGTAATTTGTAATCTGTTTTTTTTTTTTTTTTTTTAAATCACGTTTTGCCCCCCCCCCCTTTCCCCCTTGGGGGGCGAATTTTGTAAAATCGCTTCTTAGTGGATGCCTACGTCATAGAAAGAACATTGTCACAAAATTTCATGCTTCTAGGTCCAGGGGTTTGGTCTGGGCGTTGATAGATCACCCCCCTCACTCACTCACGCAGGAAGTGTTCTTTTATATATATAGATAAGGTATATATTGTCTTAAAATAGTATTACGAATCATTTTTATTATGAAAATTTCAGTTACTTTTAATTCACACAATTTAATAATAAAGGTAAAAAAAAAAATCAAAATGTTTAAAGTTTTCTATAAACCAGTATTTAGATCCTTTGTGATTGCATATTTATTAGCTAAAAGTGTTATTAAAAGATAAATAAAAAATTTCAATCTAAGATGTCTGTGTTACCAAAATTTTGTGGGCACTGTATCTCAAGATTATTACTTAAAATTACACTAAACAGTAGGTATATTTAAAACATTTGCTGTGAGAAGCTATGTTAATTCAGGGTGGCTAGCATTTAAACCTTTTCAAATTCCCTGACTATTTTTCGAGATTTTCCTCCATTTTTCCCTGACTCTCACGTTTATTTTCGATGAAAATTTCATAACACTAGCAAAAAATTTAGTGATTTAAAATATCATTAATAATTTAATGATTAATATAGCTTATTTTTACAAAATTTGTTAAAATTCCCTGACTTTAAATGAAATTCCCTGACTATTCCCTGACTTTTCCAGATTTTCTAAATTCCCTGACTTTTCCCTGATTCTTTGATTTTCCCTGACTGCTAGCCACCCTGTAATTAAAATTTTTGTGCATTTAATAGATGGTACGTGGTACTGTACTGTTATTTAAACTGATATAAGAAAAAAATTTGTAATGGATACAGCGTACTAGAATGATAAATTTTACATGAATTTCATAAGTCTTAAATAAGGAGAACATATTTTAAGGATTAAAATAATTTTAAGCACTGCTTAAAAAAAAAAAAAGAAAAGAAAAAAAAATTGCACATTCCCTTTTTACAATTTAGAACACATATATTTACAATATTTTAAGGATTATAGTATAAATGCATATTTATCTAAATTGCCTAAATTGTTTTAATAGACATTGTACATTGACTAATCTGTTTATCCAAAAATTTTGCTTCATCTCTTAAATGTGCTTGATTATCATTATTATTTCCAATAAAATTGTTGATGCAGTTACTGATAGAAAATTTAATCAATGTAAACAAAAATTTAAATTTGCAATTAAAAGAAAATCAAAAGGCTATAATTTTAACAACAACAACAATAATAAATAAAATCTAAACTAAAATTGGGAGTGTTAGGTTGCTTGCTCCCTTCACAAAATTTAAATTCATAAACAAGCATTTCTAAAACATTTTGGTTTAAGTAAATGATTAATTCGAATTTTTCTATGCCTAAAACCTGTTTTCAATATTGTATGAAATTACTGCATATGCACACACTAAGTTCAATAAAACATTGGCAGCTTAATATTATATATGTATATTTTTATGTTAAACAGGAAATCGGTTGACTGCTAATGCTAAAGTTTAAAGCTTTACTCGATATCTTTTTTTTTTTTTTTTTACAAAAACAGTAGAAATTTCACAAAATTAAAGAAGAAAAAAAATACAAAATTAAAGAAGAAAAAAAAATAATAAAACACTCACTTCATAATAGTTCAGTCAGTTCAATAATAAAACACTCATACTAAGGCTTCCTTAAGTAAATATTCAACTTCGAAATACTAGCAGGTACAAAACCCAAAGCCAAAGAATATTAAAACTTTGAGCTTTTAAGGTTTGTACCAGCTCGCAAGTGGTAAGTAAAATATTATTTACCTTTCAGGACTACAATGAAACTAAAAGTAGTTTCAGGCTGTATTTAATCCATTATGATTTCACAGAAAATTGACACACCACTTTTAACAGGATAGAGGATAACGACAACGGTCAACGACAACTTCATTAATTTCAAAATGGTGCGCGCCGTGACGCTTTTGAGGTTTGCCACAATATACTTGGCGATTTCGCAGATGGAGCGGGGAAGCTATATGCACTCTTTCGTTAGTTACTCTTCGTTAGCCTTCCCTTCTTATCTATTAGAAGTTCTTTGGCGAGGCGAACGGAACGCTTTCAAGAAAAAAAAAATATATATATACATATATAAATGTCGTATGCATTACTATGCTTTTAAGAAACATTTTTAATTAATCACTATATAAGCAGACAATATTTATACTAGTCTAATAAATCGTTTATTTTTTTTTACTTTTATTTATTTATTTTACAATTACTATTATGTTAAAAGTAATTCATAAATTATTTATCTCATTTTCTATTACTCTGTTGCTATAATTTTCCTTGATAAAAGTATAGCAGTATTTTGAAAAAAATCGAACTTATTTATATTAATAATCGTTTAAAATGAAAATTAATAGCTTCTATTCTCAAACATTACGTCAAATTTACATGCAAAACTTTGAAAATATTTAGTAAAGAATATCTGTTTGGAAACATAGTTGGAATCCCTCTTTTAAATTTTATTTGCATAATTTTCCCCCTTAAAACAAAATTTCGACTGACATTATTAAATAAAACTGTTGCAATGTCTAGCCTCATAATTTTAAATATAAATCTGCAGATTATTCTTAACTACTGCGATTTATTCATTATCTCTATAAATAAAACAAAATTTATTTTCAGTTTTAAAAAGTTTAATAAAACTTTGCTTAAAAGAAGCAATTCTAAATAACCGAAATGAAATTTTATAAAAGAACGAAAATGTGAAATAATATCTTAAAAGCAAAAGTTCCACTTTCTTTGACCTAGAAGAAATAAGTAAATGTGTGGAGAAAAGGTTTTTGCCAAATCGATTAATTATAGATATTTGCAGCTTTCAATAAATAAATTATAGCTTGCTTAAAATTTTTAATTCCGTAAGGATAATAAATGTACTTTTTTTTTTTTTTTTTTTTTTTTTAATAATATAATAATAATAATAAATAATAATAAAAGCGAATTTGACGGGAATGCGAAGGAACAAATGCATGTTTGTAAAGTTCGGCCTGTAAGCGCCACAGCAATTTACTTAGTATTATTACTAGCAATGGCTGGTTACAGGTGATTTCTTAGTAAATGTTACGAAATCTGTATAGCTACTAAATAATTGTTTGTAATTTGACGCAAAATTTTTATAGTGATGTGCATGTTGATTGTTTCGAGAGTCTAAGATAAAAAGTGGTTATTTTGTCTCTTTTTCAAAAATAAATGCTTGAATTTTCAAAAACCTTCCTAGAAATTTCAATAGAATGGTAATAGTACCAAATATTTTTGATTCAAACGATTTCTCATAAGCTTCTAACCTAGACTAACAGTACGAGCACCATTATTTTCTCTAAAAGTGAAAAATTATTTAATAAAAGACTGCACAATGTCTCCTACCAAAATGGAAAAGAGTTTGGCTTTTGCTATTTAGGAGAGATTGCGCATTCATTTTTACAAAATTCTATACTAATAGAGATTTCGCAACTAATTGTTAATGACGAGATAATGATGATGAGTTTGTTGAATGTCTGGAACTGTACCAAGAAATAATTTCGACAAATAACTGGACTAGTTCAACCCATTCGAGACGACGCATCTTTTTGGAGACTGTCCCCAGAACGGGAAATTGAACATTAATCAAGGATGACACAATCGACAAAAGCCACACAATTGGTAGGATTTGACTCTCGAATTCTAATGTTAGCCTATGAGAAATTTATCTCAAAGTATTTAAATGTTATTGTATGTCTATTTAGTTTTGAAATATTTAAGTATGACGTTCAAGTTTTTCACAGCTGTCGACTGCTTAGATAGAAACGATAAAACTAAATGCAAGCAAAAAATATCAACGAACTTAAACTTCTTTTTAAGGACTGTAATCGTCTAAACTCAAATAAAATAAAATACTTAAATAAACATAAAGGATTTTAAAGTTGAAACGTGAAGATTTCAAACGAAATGAAATTTAGGTTTTGTGTTTTGAACATTTTTGTGCGGAAGATTTTGAGGGAAAAAAAAAAAAAACTTTATAAATAGTAAACGGTGGGCGGATTCTGCTCTTAAAAAATGGGCGGGACTAGCCATTTATTATTTTACCATAGCCTCCTAAACTAGATGCCTTCCGCATAGCTCGGAAATTTGACAACAGTTCAAGCGATAGACAGTGCCACCTGGTACAGATTGCGCTCTTTTTTATTCAACTGTCACCATTAATTTTAAGAAGTGATATATGATATATACAATCGACGTTTCTTCGATTCCATCTGCCTTTTATGTATATCAAATATCACTTTTAAAAATTTTTGGTGGCCGTTGAATAAAAAAGTCGCGCAATTTGTACCAGGTGGCGCTGTCTACCGACAAGTCTCTGAATCACGCGGAAGACATCTAGTTTTGGAGACTATGATTTTACACATACGTTGGGCTATTTTTTTTTTTTTTTAACTCAAAAATGCATTGCACACTTGCACACATGGAGTGCAAACCGCCTGGAGCAAGTTATAGCACTTGTAGCAGGTGGTTGCATGATAACTTGCCCATGTACATAAGTGCAACGATTGTGGAAATCGAGAGGTTCAGTCAGTAAACGAAACACCATTGAAGCTGAAAAGGAAATATGTTAATTTTAAGTTAAATGTGTTAGTTAGTAACTTAATATTATTTTACAATCTTTATCTGGTCTTGCTTTTTTTTTTTTTTTTTTTTTTTTTTTTTTTTCGGTTGTTTTCCTCTTCAAATAATTTTATTTAATTCTTCTTAAATTTATTTTATTTTTGTGATACTTTAATTACTGAATTGAAATTTCCACTCCTAGTCCAAAAATATTTTTTTAGAAATAGTGTCTTACAATAATGTCATTTAAGTGCGATTATTAATGCTAATAATTTAATTGTGGTTATAATTAAGCGCAGTCTCTCCTACCCATCATCGCAATCAATCCTACCCTATAAGGAGAGACTGCGCAAAATAGCTCTCTTGTTACAACTGTTTTAAATTAAAACTGTTGTTTTAAATTATAACAAAGCAATAAAATAGTAATGAAAATGCATCAGTAGTAATACATTAGTAGCAATGAAAATGCAAAAAGAAAGATCAATCCAAAATTATGAACCAATAGTTTAGCAAAAAAAAAAAAAAAAAAAAAAAAAAAAATAATAATAATAATAATAATAAATAAATAAATAAAATATAAATATATAAAAAAATATAAATAATAATAATAATAAAAAAATAAAAAAAAAATATTAATATTTGGATGTTTTATGATGTTTTGTTGAATTGTACGGAAACTTTCTTAGCTTTACCTTAAATATAAATTGAAATAAAACTATTGTATATAAAACTTTACACATGCTTAATCATAAAATTTGTTTAAATACGAGAAATTAATTACAGGCGAAGAACATGAACATCTTTTTTTTGTTTCCATATTATAAGGAACTCAGGCAAAAGATTTAAATGCAGTGATAAATTTCAATTTCTATTGGTAAAACTGTATTTATTAAATCTAGCAATATGCATAATATATTGTTATGTTATTAAAATACAAAGGGAAATTATATTTTTTTACGTAAGTTTTTAACCTTTTAAGAAATCGAATGTATTCCGATAAATTTAATGCAACGTAAATCAGAAATTCAAAACAATAACTGTGCTTATTATTTATAAATCTATTTATTTATTTTATTTATTTATTTATTTTTAAATAAGTAATTATTCTATTTACTCCCTCTCTTCCCAAGTAGCACAGGAACGTTCTATGAACGTCTAATAACGGTTTCAATAGTTCAAACACCGTGTTTCGTGTCAAAAGAACGTTCTAAAACACGTTCAGAAATAGTATTATTTAGAACGTTCTGAAAATGTTTGATTTGTACCATCTATAAAACGTACAATTCTAGTTCTATATAGAACGTTCAAGAGTAACACCGTCATAACACGTTCTGTAACAGTGTAATTATAACGAATATGACAAAATGACTTTTTAGTACTATTGGTTGGGAAACTAGGTTAATCATGACAATTTTTGACTTCAGTTTTTGATTTTTTTACACGTTTTGTGGCGTGAGGAATCCGGAAGTCAAAAGGTTGGTATGGTATCTGTTAATGTGTATAGGCACCCATTAGCGCGATAGCCCGTTAGTCCATGTACACGATATCTCAAGAACAAATGATTGCAGAGAGATCGGACCAGTTTTAAAATATAGCTTATGATATTGATAAGAATCCTATTGAGTGATTTGTAACATTCTAATTTAAACACTTCGTAAGTTATTCGAAATTTATAATTTTTAGCTTGATAGAGAATAGAGCATTTTTTACATTTTCAGTTTAACGTTTTGTTAGCACGTAAGTAAAGAATGCTTTTCAAGAATCAGTAGCGGTGAGGTGAAAAAAAATTACAAAATTTTAAACTCATGGAAAAATTTTGTGAATTTTGTATTTCATGAATCAATGTATGGAATTCAACCAAACTTGTTACATAATTAGATCTTGCCCTAAATTGGAGTTTACTTAAATTTCATTTGGGATATATCGTCCGATAGATTGCGCTGCTATGTAATGAAACCCTCCATTTATGGGACGGCTATATCTCAGCTTCTATAGTGTACAAATGCATTAAACTTAATATATTGGTATATATCATCATAACTTCTGCTAATACAATTTGGATGTATACATTGTCCAACAGGTGGCGTTGCTAATTTGCAATTTAATCATTTTAACGGAAAGGCAATATTTTAATTCTTGTGATTTAACACTTAAATTTTGTGATACACTGAAGTTATAAGTGAAATCGATTTTATGTAAATCTTTACTGGTCCATTTTGGATGCACATCGGCCAGCAGGTGGTGTGGCTATGTTGCAATGTAATCTCATAACGGAAACGAAAAATCTCAACTTCTGTGATTTATAAATGTTGTAAATTTGGTACGTGAAATTAATATTACGTAAAACTCTACAGATTGCCTTTGGGTGCATATTGGACGACAGGTGGCACTGCCATGTTCCAATATTTTCCACTCACAGAAAGGCTATCTATCAGCTTCTGTAATATATATACTCACCAAACCTTCTGTGTGACATACATTTGATATACATTATTGATTCAATTTGGCTGTATAACGAGTAATAGTCAAACAGTTTTTTTTTTTTTTTTTAAATTATTATTGTTATTCATAGGACATTGTTTTTCCCCTAGGAATAAGTATACGGGGATGGGGGAGGGGTGGATAAAAATTTTCACTATGATTATCTTTCAAAAGAATTCGATATCACCTTTAAAACGAAAAATTGAACCATCGTTTTCTAATGATTTAAAAAAAAATTACCGTTTTTTTTTTTTTTTTTTTGTCATAATAATAATAATAATAAACCCTTAGAAAAATAAATTTTCTAAGATCTTCTACATAGCATAAAAATGATTGTCTTCTGTCATGAAAATCTATGCATTCTCCAGACCCAGAGTTTAGATAAAAAAACTAATCACGGATGTTATTATTGAATAAGTAATCTACTGCTTGATCAGCAAACTGCACAAGGTTCGGTCTGCACTCCATCAACAGAATTGCAGAATGTGACAAAAATTTTCGCGCTTTAACTTAACGATAAGCAAGCATCTGCTATTACAGGAAGTCAAACGGTTTGGCAGTTTTCTCGCTAATTTGGCTATTTTTTTCCTTTATTTAACTATCGCATATATTTTTCTTTCTTTTCTTTCTCTCATCCACAGATATGGATAAGAAAAATCCAAAATTTGACCCGAAAGTATTGTTTTTGGGTCAAATTTTGAAACTGATTTTTTGCAATATTTTTGCACATTTTGAGGTCCCCTGAATCCCAAAATCAGGTTTTTGTATTTGATCTGTGTGTGTGTGTGTTTGTCTGTCTTTGTGTATGCCTGTACATGTATGCCAGGTATCAGCACATTTCAAAAACAAATAATTCCAGAATGTGAAAACTTAGTATTCTACATCTGAATCATGTAAGGGGATGCTGCACTTAGCTTTTGCTTGAGATCAAGCAAATGTTTCTTGTACAGGGACATCCAAGAGAATTCAAACACATTAGGTATGTGAGCGAAATTTTTTTGCTACTTACAGTTTGATATCTGTAGCCTGTACTAAAGAAAAAGAAGTTAACAGATATTTTTTTATATGCATAAAAGTATGTTTAGTGTAAAATATGGCATGAAAATCATTCTCCATTCATCTACAGGGCTACCTAGGAATGATAATTAATACTTCAAACCTACAGAGTAAACAAAGACATTTTTTAAGTGGAAATTTTAAAGCTTATTTTTTTCCTATAATTACACGTTTTGAGGTTCCCTGATTACTAAAATCAAATTTTTAATGGTTAATCTTTGTGTATGCCTGTTATCAGCTAATTTTGAAACAAATATTTGCAGATAATTTAAATTTTGTATTTTGAAGTTTATTTTGAGGTTGCTAAAAATGTTTGTTCAAGATTAATAAGCTTGAAAGAGTGGTGAGAAAGAAAGTTGACTGAAAAATTTGGAATGAACTTTTAAATTTAATAATAGCCAAGAGTTTTTTATAGTAGGCATTATGCAATATATTTAAACGGGTCCCCCCCCCCCTTCCTGCAATCTGCATTTATAGCATTCAAATGCTAGGTAAGAGTAAGAGAAAGCCGTGTGAGTGTCCCACCAAATTGTTATTAATATTTAAATAAAAACAGTCTTTTTTAAATACTGATAATGCATAATTAAATAGTAATTTTTATTTTATTTTTATCTATTTATTTTTATCTATTTATTTGGGTTGAGAAGTGAGGTGTCTGTCAAATGAAAGAAGAGATTTAATTGATGATGGTCTACATTCATGATGACGGTCGTTATTAAAAAAAATTGCGATACCTTCAAATTTCACACATTATGAAATCCAAAATTTTGCTTCAAATTATCTTAGGATGTCGAATTTTGGTTGGTGGGTATTGATTAAGTGTATGCAATAGGCACTTCGGTGGTATTTCGCGAAACTTCTAACTTACCCGCCGAAGAGGGAGAGTAAAAAGTGGGTAAGACGCTGCCGAAAGCAATGGAAACCCAGACTAATCATGTTGGGAGCGGGAGAACCATTACCGAACGCAGCAGGAACATTAACTTAAGTTTCGATTGATTTCAGCGATTTTTTATTTATTTATTTATTTATTTATTATTATTATTATTATTATTATTATTATTTTTTTTTTTTTTGAGATTTTGTTAATAATGACATGGAATTTTGAGAATTTATTTAAATATACTATGCAGCAAAGCGGGCAAAGCCTGCTAATGTTTATTTAAAGCATACTTAGATATGCTACATTAAACGTAATAAAATTATCAAATACTGTTCGTATGCACATAAAGCATGTTTCCTATAAAATATTTTATTGTTAGCTTATGATTCATAAGGCCATATAGAAATATTTAGATATATTAGAGGATAATAAGCGAAAATTGATCGAAGTGTGTTTTAAATTTTGTTAAACGCTTTCAACTTTCCAACAAGTTAAAAGTATGCTTAAAATTTAAGTTTGTCAACACCATTGTCTGTCTATCCGTTCTCTAATTTCAAAAATATATTTTATAATTCCTCAGTTACATCGTAACCGTGCGCATTTTTTATTGAAAGTATGGGTATACCGTAAGTGGTTTGATATGGGGACTCACTAAAATTTTAGACGTACAAAAGTGTATGTTTAGGTGTAGGGTGTAGGTGTTTTATAAACTAAGTGGTCCGCTTGATTTTTCTCTTTTGTTTATTACTAAATTTAGTAAAAATGTAGCAATTTCTGTAATATTTCAATAAAAATATAAATATCTTGCGCATTAGTAAAACAGAAACAAAACAAAACTAGTTATACTGTGACGGCTATAAAAGTTCCTTTTATTCCATTCTATATAATAGCGTCACCCACGATTAATACGCACAAAATTTCAAGAAACTTAGCTTCTCACAATTAACTTTCTATACACATAATTTCGTACAATTTTCACCAATAGGTGCTGCTGTATAGGCAACTGGAAATCCCAGACACTAACAGCAACGCCACATTGTGGATAGTTTACATCCGAATTGAATCAGCATACCTTTTAATAATATAAATATCATATACCAATTTTGGTGGATTTAAATAACAATAAATAACATACGAAATATGTATACTTTAGAAGCAAGGTTTTACCTTATCAGAAACGAAATTAAATTGTCATCTGTTGGCTTTTTGTACCCAAATAAAATCAGTACAGATTTACATGATTTCCATCACATGTACAAGCTTAGTGTATTTATAACTATAGATGATTAGATAGAGCCTGTCCAGTAGGATTGCAATATGGAAGCAATATGTTATGAAAGCCACATATTAAAATCTAATTAGCAGTAATTTAAGTCTAGCCAAATATAAAGTTTGGTTAAATGCTGTCCACTGGCTCGTGAGAAACAGAGTCCAAAATTTTCTTTCTGACACACATACAAAGACATTTTCTAACAATAGTCAAATCATATTCCAAAAATCACAAACTGTGTGAATTCATCGAAAATCGAAAGTCGGAAATTTTCACGAATCCAATACTTTCTTCTTGACAGATGTAAGTAAAATAATAATAATAATAATAATCGGTAATCATACGCTTGATCAAATCTTGAGGTTGGAATAATTAAAAACAGCTAAAAAAATGTTTTATTTATTTATTTATTTATTTATTTTCTCCTATATTAACCCTTGCCGGCCCTAATGCTCTAAACCGCTGTACATAGTATTGCCAAATTGAGGGACTCTTCTATTTAACGAACACCAATAATTTTGAGGAGTGATATTTGCTATACATAATGGACGAATAAACTTCGAAGTGATTAGACAACCGATGCAGTAGAAATTTATTGGTGGATATTGAACAAAAAAATTCTTAAATTTGACAACATTCAAAAAAGGAGAGGGAAATTCAATAGGACCGGCAAAGGATTAAATTAAAGGTTTAAAGGATAAAATTTTGACCCGTGCAGTCATCTAGAATAACGTTTGGTATAAAAATACACAGATTATTTTTAACTAATGGTTGTGAAATGATTATATATATATATATACACACACAATACTGATAATTATTCAAAAAAACTTTTTGTACATTCGGCAGAAAAATTACTGAAGCACACATCCACGTTTTATATATACTAGCAAACCCGTGCGGCATTTTCGCACTTTATTTCTTTTCTTATTTACCTTTAAAATTTGAAACTTATAAATATTATATCAATTTCACCCCTTAATTAAAATTTTAATTTACCAGAAGCCAAATTATTATTAGATCCAAATAAATATTGTGCAATAGTGAAGCCAGAATTATTCAAAGAAAAGCTTCAAAATAAAATTCATGGTTTATGACTCAGTTTTCATACTTCCGCAGGCAGTACGGTTTCAGTAAAGGACCCCTGTGACGCCTTTTAAATTTTAATCGCCAACAATGGCATTTTATTTATTTTGGCGTACTTTTTTGTAAAAAAAAAAAAAAAAAAAAATATCTTATTTTGATTATATTTTTTATGATTGCGTTTTGTAGCCAATTTATGATAATATATCATATTCTGTTTATATCTTTGAAATATTGCTAGGTTTATACTGACTCTTGCAAAGATTTTGCAGAAATAACTTTCAAAAATACATTTCTCATAAAATAATGTCCTCAAACAAATATCGTCATGTTTTCTTTATTAGATCATTGAACTGAATACGCGTGCTTAAATATTGTTCGTTTTTAAATATTATTTTTTATCCTGTCGTATTTTATTAATTTTACCACTATCGTATCTTTTCAAAAAAAAAAAAAAAAAAAATTGAAATTGGTCCACGTTAGAGAAATATTATATAGATATTGGTTTGATCACTAATTTTTATCATCAATCTACTTTTTTATAAACAGCTTAAGACTAAATTATGAATCGATAAATATTTACTCAACAAAACAGTTTAGGTGCAAATATTTTGATTTACTAGAGCTTCAATAATAATTCTGCCGACAGTATATGGAGTAGCATCATTCACACCCGCTCTTTCGTGCCGGCAAAATTTTTTAAATATTTTTTGAAATAGCTCACCATTTTTAAAATGAATAATTGAATCAAGCTTCTGTAATAATTTGAAATAATTCAATATATATATATATATATATATATATATATATATATATATAAACAAATAAATAAATAATATTTTTTTCCATTATTGGCTTTTTTCCTTTCTCTCATTTTTTTCATAAATGTAAAATGCAGAAATAACTGCTTTTAATTGAACAACGTGGATTTGATTAAGAAAATATAAAATACAGTTTTGTAATGTCCACGACGTACTAGCTTGATTTTGTAATTATCATCCTGTTTAGTTAGATAAGCTTTCCTTGAAGTGGCATTTTATGTAATTCAATAAAACAAGCATGCAACATTTTAAATACACGACGAATTTTTATATCTTGCCTCATCATAAAAATAAACTATTTAACAAAATATTGTTAAATACAAACTCTGTAACATTTTTTTAATACAATTGTTGAGTTCTGTATTTTTCATTAAAGTAACTTCATAAAACAAAAATAGTTTTTTTCCCCCCCTAATAATTAAATAATGACTATTCCACAAAATGAAAAGGATTACTTGTGTTGTTTTATCTCAAAATAGAAAGCTGCCAAATTTGACTTGACCGCCAAATTACCAACAAGGGTTGCCAGTTCCATAATTTTCAGGCGCGAAAACCAAACGATTTCATATCAATTTTCTCATGTTGATGACTTTCTGATTATCAAAGAGAGACGTAAGAGTGAATTTACTTTATATATCTTACATACATATATTTTGATACATTATTAATACTTTATTCATACTTATAACAAAAGTTTGTATATAATTATTAATCAGATGCTAAAAAGCTTGACTTATTATTTTTAAGTTTTTTTTTCTTTTTTTTTAGCTCGAGAAATTGAAAAATGCTGTTAAAGTAAATCTAACTACTAATTTGTTTTCTAATAGCATTTGAATATTAGTATTACCAATGAATAAATTTTACAAGCAAAACTTATATGTCATAATAGTATTATGACATCAAATATTTTTTCTGTCATAAATAAGCGGGATTTTTGTGTAAAAAATAAACATAATTTAAATTTCTCATCAAGAGAAAAAAACATATATTAATTTCTTATAAATCTAATTTTAAGGTATGTGTGCTTGTGTTATTTTGTCAGTCTTAATAAGGGTATGGTGGACGTTGAAAATCTTTCTTTGAAATTATTGTCTTAGAATTGTTTGCATTGCATATAATGGGTCGTTCAATGTAAAGTGAATTATTTCTTTCTAAATAGATTTTGATATAACAAACATTTTGCAAATTAATATGTAGGAAAACAATTTAAGATTTTGTAAGCATTATTTATTTTTAGCGTTTAAAACAAATCAGAGTAGTAAGAATTTATAAATTATGTGAAAAATCTTAGAAATTTCATTTTTATAATTATTTAGAAGTTTTAGTTTTCTGAAAAAACAATGTAAGGCCATTTATGGGATTTTAATGCAATAAGAGGTTTTTTACTTTTATAATGAAAGATGTAACTAAATGTGGTAAAATTAAGCAAAAATATTCATATTTAAAAAATGTGGAGTTTACACCTATTTCACAGCGTATGTTTCACAGTGTCTCTATATGAGTTGAAATGTATGAATATTAAATATATTAAAATTTCCTGAATACTACCAAAGTTTAAAAAATTAAAATTACAAATTTTAATCTTTTTTTAAATTGTTTAAAATGCTTTAGTCTTAAGTTTTTACTTCGATCTTATATTATTATAGTTTATAAATATACTCTAAATGCATCTGTACATTTATTTTGTGGATTTATTTATAAATATATATATATATATATATATATATATATATATATATATGTATATATATATGTATATATATATGTATATATATAATGTTTGAATTAGAAAAAAAATAATTGCATGAAAATTCTACAGTTAAAAATATTACAAAAATAAAAATTAACTCATCAATCGATCCACAAAGAAAAGCACAAATGTTTTCAGATTATACTAATAAAAAATATTAGTGCAAAATCAAGGAGAATTTTCAAAAATTAAATAACGTAAATAATTTTTATTATTTTTTTTTAAATATTATGAATTTTATTCTTTTAATTTTTATAACCGTTTATGACCATGTACGTGTGATTCTACTGGTCAGACAGAAAATTATATTTCAGTTTCAATATCCATGTAATAAATGCTAAAAAAGAGATTATGTATTAGTTTTCTTAAATTCAATAGCATCGATTTTCTCAAGAGATGTGAGTAAAAGCCTGCTTATAAAAATGCTAATTTAATTTAATGTTGTAAATGTTTACAGTCAGTTACGGTAAATATTAAGTGAACATGTTTAAAAACAGAAATTTATTAAGAAATAAAAACAGAAATTTTACAAGAAATTTTTATAACAACAGTTTCTAAAATTTCCGTTTTATGGCAGAATTTCTTGAGATTATTAATTTCTTATCCAACATTTATTTTAAATTCGTATATTTTTTAAAGTAAAAAAGTTTATTTCACATTTACACTGTAAAAAAAAAATCAGGAATGTTCCTGGGAAATTTAGGGCAGCTAATGTGCCTAATTTTTACCAGTAACCTTCCATGAATTAACCAAGAACCTTTCTGAAAAATTCGGAAACACTCCCTCTAAAAGTCAGTAACATTCCTGGAATTAACCAGGAACCTTACTGAAAAATTCAGAAACATTCCCTCTAAAAGTCAGTAACCTCCCTGGAATTAAAAAGGAACCTTTCTGAAAAAATCAGAAACTTTCCCACAAAATATAGATGATTAGATAGAGCCTGTCCAGTAGGATTGCAATATGGAAGCAATATGTTATGAAAGCCACATATTAAAATCTAATTAGCAGTAATTTAAGTCTAGCCAAATATAAAGTTTGGTTAAATGCTGTCCACTGGCTCGTGAGAAACAGAGTCCAAAATTTTCTTTCTGACACACATACAAAGACATTTTCTAACAATAGTCAAATCATATTCCAAAAATCACAAACTGTGTGAATTCATCGAAAATCGAAAGTCGGAAATTTTCACGAATCCAATACTTTCTTCTTGACAGATGTAAGTAAAATAATAATAATAATAATAATCGGTAATCATACGCTTGATCAAATCTTGAGGTTGGAATAATTAAAAACAGCTAAAAAAATGTTTTATTTATTTATTTATTTATTTATTTTCTCCTATATTAACCCTTGCCGGCCCTAATGCTCTAAACCGCTGTACATAGTATTGCCAAATTGAGGGACTCTTCTATTTAACGAACACCAATAATTTTGAGGAGTGATATTTGCTATACATAATGGACGAATAAACTTCGAAGTGATTAGACAACCGATGCAGTAGAAATTTATTGGTGGATATTGAACAAAAAAATTCTTAAATTTGACAACATTCAAAAAAGGAGAGGGAAATTCAATAGGACCGGCAAAGGATTAAATTAAAGGTTTAAAGGATAAAATTTTGACCCGTGCAGTCATCTAGAATAACGTTTGGTATAAAAATACACAGATTATTTTTAACTAATGGTTGTGAAATGATTATATATATATATATACACACACAATACTGATAATTATTCAAAAAAACTTTTTGTACATTCGGCAGAAAAATTACTGAAGCACACATCCACGTTTTATATATACTAGCAAACCCGTGCGGCATTTTCGCACTTTATTTCTTTTCTTATTTACCTTTAAAATTTGAAACTTATAAATATTATATCAATTTCACCCCTTAATTAAAATTTTAATTTACCAGAAGCCAAATTATTATTAGATCCAAATAAATATTGTGCAATAGTGAAGCCAGAATTATTCAAAGAAAAGCTTCAAAATAAAATTCATGGTTTATGACTCAGTTTTCATACTTCCGCAGGCAGTACGGTTTCAGTAAAGGACCCCTGTGACGCCTTTTAAATTTTAATCGCCAACAATGGCATTTTATTTATTTTGGCGTACTTTTTTGTAAAAAAAAAAAAAAAAAAAAAAAAAAAAAAAAATATCTTATTTTGATTATATTTTTTATGATTGCGTTTTGTAGCCAATTTATGATAATATATCATATTCTGTTTATATCTTTGAAATATTGCTAGGTTTATACTGACTCTTGCAAAGATTTTGCAGAAATAACTTTCAAAAATACATTTCTCATAAAATAATGTCCTCAAACAAATATCGTCATGTTTTCTTTATTAGATCATTGAACTGAATACGCGTGCTTAAATATTGTTCGTTTTTAAATATTATTTTTTATCCTGTCGTATTTTATTAATTTTACCACTATCGTATCTTTTCAAAAAAAAAAAAAAAAAAAAAAAAAAAAAATTGAAATTGGTCCACGTTAGAGAAATATTATATAGATATTGGTTTGATCACTAATTTTTATCATCAATCTACTTTTTTATAAACAGCTTAAGACTAAATTATGAATCGATAAATATTTACTCAACAAAACAGTTTAGGTGCAAATATTTTGATTTACTAGAGCTTCAATAATAATTCTGCCGACAGTATATGGAGTAGCATCATTCACACCCGCTCTTTCGTGCCGGCAAAATTTTTTAAATATTTTTTGAAATAGCTCACCATTTTTAAAATGAATAATTGAATCAAGCTTCTGTAATAATTTGAAATAATTCAATATATATATATATATATATATATATATATATATATATATAAACAAATAAATAAATAATATTTTTTTCCATTATTGGCTTTTTTCCTTTCTCTCATTTTTTTCATAAATGTAAAATGCAGAAATAACTGCTTTTAATTGAACAACGTGGATTTGTTTAAGAAAATATAAAATACAGTTTTGTAATGTCCACGACGTACTAGCTTGATTTTGTAATTATCATCCTGTTTAGTTAGATAAGCTTTCCTTGAAGTGGCATTTTATGTAATTCAATAAAACAAGCATGCAACATTTTAAATACACGACGAATTTTTATATCTTGCCTCATCATAAAAATAAACTATTTAACAAAATATTGTTAAATACAAACTCTGTAACATTTTTTTAATACAATTGTTGAGTTCTGTATTTTTCATTAAAGTAACTTCATAAAACAAAAATAGTTTTTTTCCCCCCCTAATAATTAAATAATGACTATTCCACAAAATGAAAAGGATTACTTGTGTTGTTTTATCTCAAAATAGAAAGCTGCCAAATTTGACTTGACCGCCAAATTACCAACAAGGGTTGCCAGTTCCATAATTTTCAGGCGCGAAAACCAAACGATTTCATATCAATTTTCTCATGTTGATGACTTTCTGATTATCAAAGAGAGACGTAAGAGTGAATTTACTTTATATATCTTACATACATATATTTTGATACATTATTAATACTTTATTCATACTTATAACAAAAGTTTGTATATAATTATTAATCAGATGCTAAAAAGCTTGACTTATTATTTTTAAGTTTTTTTTTCTTTTTTTTTAGCTCGAGAAATTGAAAAATGCTGTTAAAGTAAATCTAACTACTAATTTGTTTTCTAATAGCATTTGAATATTAGTATTACCAATGAATAAATTTTACAAGCAAAACTTATATGTCATAATAGTATTATGACATCAAATATTTTTTCTGTCATAAATAAGCGGGATTTTTGTGTAAAAAATAAACATAATTTAAATTTCTCATCAAGAGAAAAAAACATATATTAATTTCTTATAAATCTAATTTTAAGGTATGTGTGCTTGTGTTATTTTGTCAGTCTTAATAAGGGTATGGTGGACGTTGAAAATCTTTCTTTGAAATTATTGTCTTAGAATTGTTTGCATTGCATATAATGGGTCGTTCAATGTAAAGTGAATTATTTCTTTCTAAATAGATTTTGATATAACAAACATTTTGCAAATTAATATGTAGGAAAACAATTTAAGATTTTGTAAGCATTATTTATTTTTAGCGTTTAAAACAAATCAGAGTAGTAAGAATTTATAAATTATGTGAAAAATCTTAGAAATTTCATTTTTATAATTATTTAGAAGTTTTAGTTTTCTGAAAAAACAATGTAAGGCCATTTATGGGATTTTAATGCAATAAGAGGTTTTTTACTTTTATAATGAAAGATGTAACTAAATGTGGTAAAATTAAGCAAAAATATTCATATTTAAAAAATGTGGAGTTTACACCTATTTCACAGCGTATGTTTCACAGTGTCTCTATATGAGTTGAAATGTATGAATATTAAATATATTAAAATTTCCTGAATACTACCAAAGTTTAAAAAATTAAAATTACAAATTTTAATCTTTTTTTAAATTGTTTAAAATGCTTTAGTCTTAAGTTTTTACTTCGATCTTATATTATTATAGTTTATAAATATACTCTAAATGCATCTGTACATTTATTTTGTGGATTTATTTATAAATATATATATATATATATATATATATATATATATATATGTATATATATATGTATATATATAATGTTTGAATTAGAAAAAAAATAATTGCATGAAAATTCTACAGTTAAAAATATTACAAAAATAAAAATTAACTCATCAATCGATCCACAAAGAAAAGCACAAATGTTTTCAGATTATACTAATAAAAAATATTAGTGCAAAATCAAGGAGAATTTTCAAAAATTAAATAACGTAAATAATTTTTATTATTATTTTTTAAATATTATGAATTTTATTCTTTTAATTTTTATAACCGTTTATGACCATGTACGTGTGATTCTACTGGTCAGACAGAAAATTATATTTCAGTTTCAATATCCATGTAATAAATGCTAAAAAAGAGATTATGTATTAGTTTTCTTAAATTCAATAGCATCGATTTTCTCAAGAGATGTGAGTAAAAGCCTGCTTATAAAAATGCTAATTTAATTTAATGTTGTAAATGTTTACAGTCAGTTACGGTAAATATTAAGTGAACATGTTTAAAAACAGAAATTTATTAAGAAATAAAAACAGAAATTTTACAAGAAATTTTTATAACAACAGTTTCTAAAATTTCCGTTTTATGGCAGAATTTCTTGAGATTATTAATTTCTTATCCAACATTTATTTTAAATTCGTATATTTTTTAAAGTAAAAAAGTTTATTTCACATTTACACTGTAAAAAAAAAATCAGGAATGTTCCTGGGAAATTTAGGGCAGCTAATGTGCCTAATTTTTACCAGTAACCTTCCATGAATTAACCAAGAACCTTTCTGAAAAATTCGGAAACACTCCCTCTAAAAGTCAGTAACATTCCTGGAATTAACCAGGAACCTTACTGAAAAATTCAGAAACATTCCCTCTAAAAGTCAGTAACCTCCCTGGAATTAAAAAGGAACCTTTCTGAAAAAATCAGAAACTTTCCCACAAAATATCAGTAACCTTCTTGGAATTAACCAGGTACCTTTCTGAAAAATTCAGAAACGTTCCCACTAAAAGTCAGTAACCTTCGTTTAATTAACCCGGAACTTTTCTGAAGAATACATAAATCTTTTTCATTTAAAGTCAGTAACATTCCAGGTAAAAAAGCAGGATGACTATATATTTAAGAGATGTACCTGAAGAATCATTTTGATTTTGACCAATACATAGTTCACAATTTATTTAGCTTAAAAGTTTTGCAAGGTAATTTTTGTTTATTTCCGGAACGTTTTAAAAAATATATATATAGTTCATAAATGCAATATTTATCTTAAAATTTTGTACAGACTAGTTTGATGGTAAAATTAAATATGTTTAACTATTATCGTATTTTTTTTCCCTTATAGAATAGATATTTAAAAAAAAAGAAACTTAATATAGTTATTTTGTATTAAAATTATTATCAAGTTAAATATTTTGAAAATTTATTAAATATATTAAAATTCTGAAAGAATATGTTAGTCTTTCAGCCTCTCCCCATGTGACAAGACAAAATTAAGTTGTGGGCCACCTTTCGCCATGGCAGAAAATGGTTGCCCCTTCTTTACTGTGACTGAAAAATATTGTGTACTACCTCTCAGAAGGCTTATAATATTTTACCACTCCCCCCTCTGCACACAGATTGAAATCCATAACAACATTTGGGATTATAAAGAAATATAATTTTGTTATCTATGTAATTATCGCCGAATATAAAAGTTGTACATTTTTGCTATAATTTTTTTACAGAAAATCAGTGCTTGTATATGACAGGTATTGGGAATACAAAGGTGAAGATATTGTTTTTAGAAAAGAAGATTAAAATAATTAACAATCACACATTCATTAATACTCAGTTCAAAAGTGTATGATGAATATTTTGGTGTTTCTGTAATTACAGGAAAAATCATTTGTATTCCCAATGCCTTGAAACTATAATACATTCTAAGATAAAAATCCACTCTAGAAGCATAAACAGAATATGAATTAAAATTTTTCCTTTTAGCATTTTTTTTTTTTTTTAATATGTTAAAAATCTAATATATATTTTTTTAAGTTTTATCTTTACTCAGCTTTTGCCTGAATTAGATAACAGTATAAGAAACTATTTGATCCTTAAAAGTGCTTTTACCCCCCTTATTTTTAATACTCAAATGAGTTTAAAGCTAAGTCTTCAGTGCATAATATCACACTCTCAGTTTTTTCCAACATTCAGGCCAATTCATTACCAATATATATATATATATATATACTTTTTTTCGAGGGGGGGGGGGGGGGTTGTAATTGAGAAATTATCACATTTTAAAAATCAAAAATTTTGCATTTTTAAAATGATGCATTAAAATTTCAATAATTTGTATGATATGCAAAATTGTTAACAGTTTTGTAAAATTTGTTGTAATTATTTGACTAGAAATGCCGTTAAGTTGTTGGCAGAAAAAAAAAAAAAAAAAAAAAAAAAAAGGAAAGAAAAAAAAATCATATCCATCAGATACACCAATATCAATCGTAAACATTGATAAAATATATTAAAAAAAAAAAAAAAAAAAAAAAAAAAAAACAGAATTTAAAGGAGAAAGTAGTAACATTAAATCAAATTCTTTCCAAAACAAAAGAATTCTCTTTCGGACTGTGTAATGTAGTTATTGAAAAAAGTAATGATATTTGTCAGATAAGGCGTGAGTAACAAAATGTTAAACAAGTGTTCATTTTTTAACCTATTTCAGTACAATGTATCATATAAAATTTCCTTAATTGGTATGGGAAAAATCTCAAAGTTCTATGTTTTTGAAGAAGCTGCAAGTGTCTTTAGAAAGCCATCACTTTTTTTTTTTTTTTTTTTTAAATCAACACTAATTAAAAAAAAATCATTAACACAAAATCTTTAATGTGTTAAGGTGGTTCTGGAAGTATACATGCCTAAGTAGATATTTATTTTTAAATGTTATAGATTTTTAGATCTTTCACACATTTATTGGCATACTGTTTTTTATTATTTTGTTAGAACGAATTCTTGGGGAAAAAAAAACCATTAACGCCTACGGTTGCATTTTTGCAACACTTAAAATGTTCAAAATTTATTATAACTAATAACAGTAGTTTTATTGAAAATTTCATGTTATAGAATAATTTTTAAAGTTGTATTTGAAAAGGAATTTTCCCAGTAAATAATGATGAATAGGCTACTTTTGTACACATCCCTGATTTCATTTAGTTACTATATGCACCCAATTGTCAGATTACATCATAATGGCTTGAAATATTGGTTTAAAAAAAATTAATTATAGTGATGATTTAGTGAAACTTTATTCCACTTAGTTAGGATATTAAGATACAAAGAAAACATTCAAATAATTTTTATTTACAGTTTAAAATAGATAATATGAGCAAGATACCAACATTATTCAGAGCAAAATGTCTATCATCAAATTTATTCATGCAACCTTCTTTACATGATACATGTGTTTATTTTACATACTTGCCAACAAAAATCACAAAAAACATTCAGTTTAGAAAATACGATATACAAATATATAAAATAAATGGATTATATATAAAAATACTGCGAACTCAATAACCTTTTTTAAAATAATAATCCAATAAGAAACTACCATAGCAGTTCAATCAGGCAAGAAAATATAATGAAATTAAAGACATTCAATTATGCTTTGAACGATATAGGAAGATATCAAAATAATGGAATATGCATAAAGTATTGCTCATTCTGTGATAAACTAATCCCGCGCTGATTAATTTTAAGTAAAGCAGCTTCTCTAGTATATTATCCAACAGTTGTTAATATAAAAATCAAAGCACATGCGACACACGTGAAAAAAAGTTACGAACGATACGAAGCCAAGATGGCGATCCACCGATATCAAAAAAGTTGCCACGCTAAAGAAACACGTACTTACTGAATTCAGGAAATTTTTCGCCCGAAAACTTATTTATCCCAGGAATCTGAAAAAAACCCGTGAAAACCAGGAACGTTGCTTGAAATAATGCGTAACGTTACGGAATTTTCTTACAGTGTAGCTATTTAAAATATTGTATGAAGTTTCATGTTTTTATATTTTTGACAAAATATACATACACATATATATATAGTTTGAAATTACGATAATTTGTGAGTTGCGTTTAACTATATAACAGTTCGTAAGATATCTTTCTTGTAAAATACTAATATATAGCAGCACTACTCCGAAATTCACTTAAAATTTACGAATGCGTAGTTGCTTTAATAATATTTCGGTGCTTTCTTTTTTCACTTGAAGAAGAGTCGGACTGATAATTTGACCTGAAACAGCTATTGCGTTTCTTTTATTTTCAATTTATAACCTATTTGTTACCTTCAAATCAAATGGTAATGAAGTAAAGGAAAAAAAAAAAGTGCATTAAATTTTAAATAAAATATTATTTATAACCGTTATGTTTATGCATAATGTATAAATTTCATAGTATAACAGCTTTTTACTTTTGTTTATTTTAAATAATTTCTTTAAAACAGAAATCTTTATTATTATTTATTTCTTTATTTATTTATTTGTAGTATTTATTGGAAACAATGGTAGTATATAGCTGAAAAGATTAAACTTATTAAAATTAAAATTTAATTAAAATTAATTTTTTTTTATTCATTCAGTTCTTTCTAAAGGAAAATGTACTTTTTCGTTTTATTATATTCATCGAAATCAAATGGTAATATAATGGAAAGAGCAGGGGCTATAAAATACATGCTTCAAAATCTAAAGAGGTACAGTCATCTTTAACATTGTAGTTCTTAAATAATAACAGATCCACCTGTTGTTGATAAATACTCATTTTATCATGAGATATTTAGATGCATAATTTTTTTTTTTTTTTTTTTTTTTTTTTTTTTTTTAAGCTTACTTACTGATTTTTTACCAAGCAACATACATTATATATAATATATATATCTATATCAGTCGAACCTCGTTTACGGGAATCTCATGGGGAATAAAAAAAAATTGTTCATGTTATCAGTAGTTTATATTGTCAGTAACTGAGAAACTGACCTTTGTTTTAGCGGGGATTGTGGAAACTATTCACGATAAGCGGTTTACGTTAATTAGATTCGACTATATATATATATATATATATATATTGTATCAGAAAAAAAAGTAAAAAATGTACAAATTTAAATTCTTAAAGTACAGAGTATTGTTATAAAGTTTGGAATAAAAACACAACATAAAATATGGAATACAGTTTCATATTTTTTTTTCCTTTATTTTTCTCATATTCCATTTTCAGATTTAATGCATCTTTTTCAGACGTGAATTTTAGTGTAATAATTTGCTTAAGTCAACTGTGATAGACAAGTTTAATGCATCTGAATGTTTGCATACATGTATTTCAATTTAATCTTTAAAGCGTTTTTATTATACCTCTTTAATTAATTGATTACGAAAATATGTCTCCTACATTCAATATTTAACATTCTTCAATATATAGCTAATAAAGAAATTTCTAAAAATATTTCTTCTTGTAACCAAATATGTTTATGTTAAGTGTGTAAAAGTTATTCTCAAAAAAGTTAGAATTAACTGCCACCAGTACGTACAAACAAATATAAGAGATTTAAAAAAAAAAAAAAAAAATGGAGTTTTTCTTCTATATTATTAAAGTAAAACTTTGTAAAAAAAATTCTTGGACACGTTTTTACAGTTGGGAATTAAAATTAGGTTTGATATAATGTATTCCAAAGCCTTTGAAAGGGTTAAACGAATTTAAATAAATAAAAATATATAAGTCTGCGTAGCTTAATATTTTTCTTTCATCTGAATTATATAGAGATCTACAAAAATATAATTAAGTGAACCTGAACATTAATGTTACAAACAACACTCTTGGTTAATATAATCCTTTTTTTTTTTTTTTTTTTTTTTTTTTGGGGGGGGGGGGTATCTGGTTGCGTAAAAACATTATGTAACATTGGGCATTATGTAAAAACACAATGCACAATATTGTTTTAATTTAATCTTTTAAAGATTAATTTTCGTATGCATGAAAAATTTAAACTATTGTTCCGATTTTATCATTTTTGGTGTATAACGTACAAAACTCATAAATATTAAATATGTACATAGTAGACATACGTTGTACCGTATCTAAGAACTACAATGCCGTATATTTATAAAGAGTATATTGAACTGTATGTAATTAATGAATCTGTCAATTTTATGATTAATAATCAAATAGTAATTTAGATAAAGCTAGTCTGAATACACACAAGTATAAGCACATATGTAATCCACAGAATAATTATTGTGCATCTTTATATACGTATACAGATGATGGGGGACCAAATAAGAAAAAAAGCGACACTTTCGAATTTAAACATTTTGTTGGAAATATTGAGAAACATTTGATGGATACTTTGTGGGTCTAAATAACATGTTATATCACATATGTTTTAAAAAAAATGTCCCAAAGGTAACAAAAGAACCACTAATAAAAATTTTTGTTTACATATTTGGCAGCATCTTGTAATTAATAATGCTTGAAATTTATTGTAGCTTTAACATATTTTTATGACGCTCTTTTTAATTATCATTAATAATTCACCATTACAGAAAATTTCTTTAACGAAATTAAAGACTTTCGAGTGTTTTTTATTTATAATAAGCACGGTTTTTAATTTAATATAAGTCATTTTTAGAAAACTTGACATAGTACATTAGACACAACATTCTGTAATCAGAGAGTAAGACATTAAATTTATGCAAAAAAAATGAGCATTTTTACTAAAAGATAGTTATCTGCGCATGCACAAGATTTAACAACAACAAAAAAAAATTATGTATTATTTAGTTAAATGTATAGAACTCATGCAAACATTGTGAAAAATCAAAAAGATATCGTCAACAGAATTAGTTGAAATTTAAGCACTATGAAAGACAAGCAAAAGTATAAGTATGTAATGCATATTTTTATTTTTAATAAGTCCTTGGGAATACACTGTAAGTTAATTAAATTGAAATCTTTATAAAACCACTTATCATTCGCTTCTCTTTCATACTGCTTTAAATTTAACTAATTCTATCGATGATATGTTTCTAAATTTCCCTGATATCGCTTTGGTTATTTTTTCAGAGTATTTATGTATTTGGATAATAAATTTTGTAAAATAAACTTTGTCACCATTTGTGGATGCAAAGTTAAAACTTATTTAGTAAAAATACTCATATTTCATCTTATATTAATATTTTTATATTATATTTGTATTATGTTATGTCTAATGCACTATGTCAAATTTTCTAGAAATGGCATTAAATTGATCTGAAAACCCTTTATGTTATATAAGCAAAAAATACTTCGCAAATTTTCAATAAAGTTAAAAAAAAAAAAAAAAAAAAAAAAAAAAACTTTATTCTCAATGAATGCGCGTGATACTGACAAAATTATGAATACACATAAATTAAAGAAGCCACATACAAGAATAAATGCTACAGCTACAACGCATTTCAAGTGCAAATTTTTATAAATAAAATAACACCCCCCCCCTCCCCCGTTAAGATCCCTTCTTTTCTTTCTGGACAAAATCTTTACATAAATATATGTGGAATAACATGTTTTTTATACACATGAAGTTCTATGCACTTTATCAAGACTTCTCTAGGTATTTGACAAAAAGGCTAAATGGGAAAATTACACATTATTTTGCCACTCGTCTGTATGTCATGAAAATGGCTAAAAATTGACTTTTAAAGTTTGGAATTCAAGCATTCTCTGGAATAAAAACTATTTATATTAATGGATACAACACGATAAAAGTGTTGTGAAATATAATTATATATATATACAAAAGAGCAATAGTTTTATTTATAAAGTATTTATACAAAAGCTATTTCTATATGTTTTCTTTCTTTAATTTTTTTTTTTTTTTTTTTTTTTTTAATACTAACCTTCTGAACCAGAAAATAATGGCGTCCAATAAGTAAAAATTATGTTTTTAGCATAATCATAGACAGAGATTGGGTGAGGACGGCTTTCTTTCCTTTTACTTATGTCTAACATAATATAAAAACGGAAAAGGGAAAACGTTATCAATTTTAAAGCACAACTCTGGTGGGTTATTTTTATCCAGATTTAGTAAAATAAAGGAAATATGAAAACAACAGGGAAAAAATGAAAACAAATAAATTATTACGTAATTGTTTTTTTTTTTTTTTTTTATAAGTATTTGTTATTATTATACTATTTATTATAATTATTATTAATAAACAATAAATAATATATTTAATAAGTAAATAAATAATATACTAAGAAATGATATGTTAATTATAAATAATATACTTCCTATATTTTTTATTAAAAATAATAATAATAATTACATTTGTTTATTATTTAATATGCCATGATAGCGTAATTACATCAAATGAGTAAAAATTGCGTTGACTCATTTTAAAGAAATTTAAACATTTAATGATTACCAATTACATTGCCATGTGGAATAAGTTTAAATATCTGTAAACATCATTTTTGTAAACTGCTGCTGTAAAATGAAAATATGAATACACACATGCACTGAAATTTAAAAATATGAAGTATGTTAAATATTTTGATTTAAAAAAAATTATATTTAAGTATTTGGAATTTTTTTAAATTTCTTCCTTCTAACTAATTTTTAAATATTCGTTTCAATTTCTTATTATTATAAATTAACAATATATTCTAAACTCAATTGCATATAATTTTAGCGGTGTATTGGTGCATTAATTTTCGAAAATATTTTTTATGTTGGAATATTAAAACTTTCTATGAACTTCAGCATTCAAATATATTTTTAAACTATCCATGGACTTACAAAGTAGTACCAAGAAATGTTTAGAATATACAGGGTGCAAAGTCGAGAGCAGGCCTTTATTTGCCAAAAATTGGTCTCAGACGTCCTCCAGTTACAAAATGTATAAAAAAAAAATGTAAGCATTCATTATATGACATGTTTAAATTTAAAAAATCAATTTATTAAAAATCACAAAAATTGATAATTTTTATACAGTTTTCAGGACGCTAATAGTAAAAGTTGACTTTCAACTTAAAAAATATAACACGAAAAGTTTCACTTTTGTGCGCCCAAAATTGTCTGAGATAGTTAGTTTCAAAATTTAGGATTATTCCGCATTTTCTCGGGCTTTATTAAAAAGTCAATGAAAAATTCTTTAATAAAGCCCGGAAAAAAGCAAACAAATTCCAAATAGGATTTTTAAACCGATCCCTTATTGAAGGCCGAAATATGTTAGAAAATCTAAACTTTAAATATCTTGTTCCATTTTGGGAGAATATAAATGAAACTTTTTGTTAGGATGAGTGTCAATTTTTCTAAAGGGATCTATAGGGATCTATAGGGATCTGGGACTGTATAAAAATTTAGTTTTTGTAATTTTGAAAAAATAGATATTTTAAATTTAAACATGTCATACCGCAAATGCTCATATTTTTTAAAATATTTTGTAACTGAAACTATATGTTTGCGACCAATAGTTGCGGAGATAAAGACATTCTCGTGACTATCTTTGCACCCTGTATTTAAAAAAAATTAATATGTATATATATATATATGCATAAATGAATTTTTCATCGTAGTTAAAACCAGGCAACCGATATAAGATCACTGAAACCACGTAGAACAATGAGAAGGAAATTACAACAAATTTAAATAACCTGTGGAGACTGATTGTGATTTATTGAAACATTTATTTTTTGTTTATTGATTTTTATTTTATTTAACTTCAATCTAATCATACATTTATTCCTAGATTATTCGTTGCAATTTTAATAATTTTGCCGGTGCGTAAAAACGACATGAAACTCAAATCAAAAGATACAAACAAGCAACGGGAAAAAAAAAAAAAAAAAAAAAAAAAACAGCATTTTTTTTTTTTTTTAGAGGAAAAGCTCAGAACGGTGAAAAAGAAGAAGAAGAAAAAAAGAAAAAAAAAAAAACTCGTCAGGGGTGACCTTTTTCACCGTTGAGCACCAATGTACGATTTCGTTCATTAGCAGCCATAATAGCAAATTGCCAGCGGACACCCAATCGTACAAGAAATTAATTGAAGTTAAAAATGAAGAATAAAGTGGAATAAACCAGGGGTGCAGAACCAGGGCTCAGGTTCGGGGGAAATTTTGAATATTTTTTTAAGAGAAAATAAAAATGTAAATCAAAAATAACAATTTGCTACTTTAAAGTGCTTATACACTAACAGCGATATTTTTATATTACACTGTATGTTTATTCTCTTAAAGATTTATTACATAGAACAAATGACTTTTTATACCAAAGTAGATTTTTGCATTATTGAGGGAAGTTTATACTGTGTTTGGGGGAAATTTCCGAGGTCTGAACATTTTCTGCACCCCTGGAATAAACTATTAATTCAAGAAATCAGAGAATCAAACAGAAAACAACTATAAAAAACAAACATTACTCACAGGATGATGCATTCGGAATCCCAAGGATTAAAACAAGCAAAATAATTCAAGAGTTTAGTTGTACATAGCAGATGAAGAATGATACAACACAGCAACAAGGATATGAATTACTTTTTTTTAAATTTAAATAATGTTTGAGAAATTTTAACATACTTAATTTCAACGTATATGCATGAGAAATTCCATATTCTCCGACAGTAATCCTCAAAAATTTTCATAACGTGGATGTCAACTCTATATCCCTTAAAAAATTCCTTAAATTTTTGAATTAAAAAAAAATTTCTTTTTTCCCTTAATCGGAAGATAATGACGTTATAGTATTAATTACGAAACTTTAATAAACACCGTAAAAGGCAAGAACTCGCAGCTGCTACAAAAAAAAAAAAAAAAAAAAAACGGCAACGCATTCAACACACTCAACATGCTTGTTTGCAGCTCTCGCGCTTACATTGTTCGCCTGATGAAGAGTTGTGTCTTCTTTTAACCCGAAACAATTGTTTCGAGTTCTTGCATTTTATGGTGTTTATTCAAACTTTTGTAATTAATACTATAACTTCATTATCTTCAGATCGGGGGAAAAAAAGAAATGAAAAAAAAAAAAAAAAGAAAAATTTAAGAAATTTTTTAAGGGATAAAGAGACGTAATGGCACTTTTTTCGGAAAACTGTCATAGAATATAGAATTTTTGATGCATATACGTTAAAATTAAAAGAATAGTAAGTATGTTAAAATTTCTCAAACATTATTTGAATTAAAAAAAAAAAAAAAAAAAAAAGTAATTTATATTTCTGTTTATGTGTTGCATCATTATTCGTCATCAGCTATGTACTTTTTAATAAAAAAGCACCACAAAACTGACGATGTAAAAATTATTACTTACAGACTTTGAATAAACTCCATAAAATGCAATAAACTCGCAACAATTGTTTCGGGTCGAAAAAACACACGACCCTTCATCAGGCGAATAAAGTAAGCACGAGTGCTGCAGTCAAAGCGGCAACGCAATTGGTGCGTTGCCGCTTTGACTGCAGCACTCGTGCTTACTTTATTCGCCTGATGAAGGGTCGTGTGTTTTTTCGACCCGAAACAATTGTTGCGAGTTTATTGCATTTTATGGTGTTTATTCAAAGTCTGTAAGTAATAATATGTACTTTTTACTTTTAAACGCCCGTACTGTGGTGTTTTTTTTTATAATGACGTCACAGTTTTTTTTTTTCTACACTATTTTAGAACGTTTACAGTACGTTTTCTAGAACGTTCTGAAAATGTGTATAACGTTTTGAAAACGTTCTAAAAACGTTTAGAACGTTCTGAGACCGTATACGTAGAACGTTCTCAGAACGTTTCTATAACACCGATGGTGAAAGTTACACGTTCATTGAACGTTCTCTGAACCGTACTATTGTACGGCTTCAAGATGGACAAATAGACGTCTATAACACGTTCAAAGTGAACGTTCTTAGAACGTGTTTGTAGAACAATTTTTGAACGTTCAGAGAACGTTTCGGTGCTGCTTGGGTTATCCAAAAAGTTTTGAAATCTAATGTTGTGAGTTGTTTCAGTAATGTAAATAATGTTATGACTGATTCAGAAAATCTTGAAATTTAAATTAATATCAGTATAATTTTGAACAAAACATTAACAACTCATATCAAAATTATTCTGTGTACTACCAAACATTTATCGATGTCAACCATCTGGTGGCCTTTGTTTTGAGTATTGCAAATGATTAGTTTGAGAAACATGAAGAAGACTTCAGTTACTTGAGTTAGCTCCCAGAGTATCTAAACCTCAATCCTATTGAGCTTTTGTGGAATGAAGTTATTTCAACTGCACAACACAAAATCCAACCCGAGATCTATATCCACACTCATCCAAGAGCTTTTGTGGAATGAATTTATTTCTACTTTATACCACAAATCCCAACCCGAGATCTAGATCCACACACATCCAATCCCGCTCTGTCAGAAAGAGTCAATCGTCAATCACGGACTCATATTCAATGAAGGACTTACCAATGATAAAAAGAATGAAAGCTAAGGCGCAAGTTGGTCCAACAATATATTTACTAGATCGTCATAATAAAGCAGCCGCTCAATGCATAAAGCAGAGCTGCCAACATTTTTAACTTTTAAATCAGAATTGATACCAGTATTTTTAAACGGAATATGTTATATATATTTTCGACGATTAACATTGAATAAATCAGCTATAAGAATTTTCCGGTTTGAAGTCTCCCTTGAAAAACGGGAGACTTGGCACCTATAATAAAGGAACAATAAGTAATAGTATTAAGAGAATAATAATAATAATAAATAATAAACAACAACAACAACAACAACAACAATAATAATAACAACAATAAATAATAATGAGTGATAATAGTACAGTAAGGGTATAATAGTAAATTTTTTCTTTCTTTCTTTGATTTATATTATTATTTTCTATATTTTATAAAAATCAAAGTTAATAATTTTATCTGTAAGAATAATTGAATAATATAAAGCTAAATTATTCTAAAATGTAATTTTTGTGTCTAACATTATGTTTGCATACTTATTTCTTTAATAATTTTTGTTGTTTTTAGTATATAATACTTCATGTGCTGCATTATCAAATAGAAAAAGCATTTTTTTAAACCTCTTTTTAGTTATTTAAGAGTACTTTTTAAGGATATAGGAAATACAAATTATGCTTACCCCATCCTAGTATTTAATAAGGAAATTTAGTGTACCACTGGTGCACAAGAGTCGAGAAAAAAATCAAAAACTTAAAAAAATGCTATGTACTTTTTTTTACACTTTTTACTTTTTTCCAAGATTGGTAGAAGATTCTTGAAGTCATATATAAGTTAATCATAACACACGAGAAGACGTGAAAAAAATGCCAATCAAAAACAGCGACAGACAGCACTCTAAAAATTCCTTTCATGAACATAAATGGCTTTGTGTACGGTCCAGTGCCATGTAGTGAGATTAATATGAAATATATATGTGTGTTTCTCCTAATAGGGTTCTCATCATTCCTACTTTTTTGTGATCGTTTTATTTTACTATAGCCAGAGCCTGATTAAGGGGGAAACACACATTATCTCCGCTCTCACCGGAATATTTTTACAATTATTTTTTACTTCATGTCATAGAAATTCCACGCTTTGACGAGGAAATATTTTTTATAAAAAATGAACGGTGTAAAACAATCCAATTTACTCACCGTTATTAGACACCAGAATTCTTTTAAAATAATTTTTAATGAGAATTTTCTGTTTATTATAGGAGGAAAGTATTTGTTAAAAAATAACGGTGTAAGTATAAATAATGTGTACTTCCCCCTTAATCAGGCTCTGACTATAGCCCCAATTTTGAAAAGGAACTTTCTTGAAGGTTTCAATGCTATGACACTGAAAAGGTCAGGAAAATTTTCATGTATATATATATACACAAATATTAGTTAAGCCATTATCAACAGTTTAGTTATATATATATATTGTTTTTTAATTTATCATTTTTACTTTATTCTTTATACATAATTTTTTTTCTGTTTCAGTTGCTCTAAACATGATATGACTATGAAAAAAAAAGTCTGCGTATGTCTTAGCGTTACCAGAGGGCGCTTTATCTCAAGATCTAATAAACAGAATTTAATAAAACTTTATATTTGGTTTCCCTTTGGCTGAAATTATGACTGATTAGATTTTGGAATATATCCTCAAAAAGGTGATACGGCTATGCTGCCTTTTCCCCTTTCTAAGGAAAGCAATATTTCTTTGGTTGTGTGGTATACAAATGTAAAATATTTGATATGCATGAGAACTATGATTTTACTTGGGGCATATCGGTCGTTAGATGGTGCTGCTATATTGCAATTTAGCCACTTTTACGCGAGGACAATCTCTCAGCTTTATGATATAACTGGAATGGTTTGATATGTGAAATGGTTATTATGAAAAAGTATGCTGATTTAATTTGGTTGTATATCCGATGACGGAAGGTGATTCTGTTTTTAACTTATTGCCATGTTTAGATGGTTATAACTCAGTATCTATTAAATATACACGCTCACTTAAAATTACACCTGACTGTATATGTAAATTTTTTTCTACGGAAAGAATTACTAATTAATATTTGGTAGGTGGTACTGTTATTAAGAATGATCCAAAAGAAATTTTTGTGGTAGACGCTGCATGTTATATATATATATATATATATATATATAAATATTTGAAATTTATTAATTAACAGTCTTACATAGTAGTTTATAGTGGTTTATATATTAACTCTTTCGCGACCGCTGACGTAGATTCATTCCATTTGAAAATCTGTAGCTCCGCCAGTGGGCGTTTCTTGCGCAATTTGTGTTATTTATTTCTTAAGAATCTACCTAATATTCGTATTTGTACAATCAAATATACAATGGATACAAATACTTTGACCAGAAAGAATATAATTATAACGTATATCCATTTGTAATATAAATGTGAATACTGATTTTTTTTTTTCTGAAATATTGTAACTTGGGAGGATAACGCCCACAGGCGGAATTTACTGTCAAAAATACAGAACCATGCGGTCGCGAAAGTGTTAAAATATTTTCAGTTCCTCATTTTATCTTCCTCATTAATTTTGCTTACATTACACTGTAACATTTGACCGATTTCCTTTACACTTAAAATGAAATCATAATGTTTTTTCGAAAAGTATTTCTTAGTTAATGCTCTTGCCTAATTAACAGAATTCTTAATAACAATGTCATTAAATTAGAAGTAGAATATGCACTAAAGTTATAAAGAAACTCTTTTCAATAACAATTAGCCTAAAATTAATGTAAGCTGAAAGATTTTAAAAAGTAAATATAAACTTAAATTTAATTAAAGAATTTTTAAAAGACACCTCATTAAATTTAAATTAAATTACGCAATTCATTTTCTGTTATTAAGATAAAAAATAAGATAAAAAGAACGCGTTGAAAAGGAGTCATTTGCAGTGAAAACAAGATTTTTTTCCTTCTATATTTAGAACTTCAATTTTGTATTGCACGTCCTAATTTTCTGTATTGCGTAAAGGTACGAAATTCGCTATAATTAAAAAGTTAATTATATTTTCTCATTAAAATGTTTAAACTAACATGGTAAATGTGATGTTATTTTTAAAATCACCTTCAATTAGTTATAAGCAGTGTTGATTTTTTTTTTTTTTTTTTTTTTAAATAAAATGATAGTTTAAAAATTCATTACGTTATGAGTACAGTTATAACTTTAATCAATTGTAACTATAATTGTTTTCTCTTACCAAGACGGTAGAGAAAGTATTGCTTCAGGGCCAAATTTTCTAAAGTGATTTTTTGTTATATTTACATGTTCTGAGGTCCACTGAATACGAAAATCATGTTTTTAGCGAATGGTCTGTGTGTGTGTGTGTGTGTGTGTGTGTGTGTGTGTCAATCTGTGTGTCGGTTATCAGCATATCTCAAGAACAAATAGCAGCAGAAATTCCAAACTCAGTATTCTAAATGTGTATCATATAGGGATGCTACACTAAGCTTTTCGTTGAGATGAAACCAATGGTTCGTGTTAAGAGACTCTCAAAAGTATTCAAATACATTACGTCTATGGGGGAAATTGCAGGTAAGTAGAGTTTAACATCTATAGACATGAAACGCATATATATTTTTGTAATAGAGATAGTCAACTGGGATAAAATTTTGTGTATGTAGGAGCCTCGCCTCAAGGGGAGTAAATTATCATGATGGGTATCTTTCAAAAGAGCTCTCCAATACCTTTAAAACAAATGGTTGAACAATCGATCTGCGATAATTTAAAATAAAGTTATCGATTTTTTTCATTTTTAGCCATTTTTTTTTTTTTTTTTTTTTTTGTGTTAAAGTAATATTAAAAACAAATTAAACTTTTTTTGGATATATAGTATTATACTACTTCTTTAATATGGAAATCGTCTGCATTATCAAGGAAGATAATTTTTTAAATAATAATTTTAATAAATTATTTTTACTGAGAGAATTTGTATAGAAAAATATTGAAGAAAGTCATAAGGTGGCCACAACATACTAGTTATTTGTTGTTAGTGGATGTGCTTTACTAATAATATTTTACCATTTCCAGGGAAGCTGTTCGGGAATTGAAATAAATTCCTCATAGAGATATGGTAAATAATATATGTTTTAAGCTAAATATTCATCGCTTATTTTTTGTATATTTAAACGTTTTGAGGCTTCCTGATTACCGTAGTCAATATTTTTAACGTTTGATCTTTGTCTGTGTCTCTTAGAGTAACTTAAAAACCAATAATTTTAAGAGATACAAATGTTGTATTTTGAAGTTAATATAAGTTTGTTGCTAGAAAAGTTTGATCAAGATTGATAAGTTTCAATGAATGTTGCGTGTGAAAATTGTCTGTATAACTTAAAGTAAACTTTTAATTTTAATAACAGAATGAAATTCTATATAAATGTAGGTGCATTAATGAAACGTGGGGGTTGAGGGGGGCAGTAGCCCCCTCACACAGAACTAATTATCATATAAAACACGTTCGAAGCCAAATTTGAAACATGACAATACTCGTTATCTTATCTCTTTATCTCCAACCTGTATTTATAGTATTAAATTTCAGGGTAAGAGAAAGTCGTGTGAGTAGCACACCAGAATATTTTTATAAATTATCAATTTAGAAGAAGAGATCAATGAAAAGAGATTTGCAATATTCGCTATCTTATTTTCTGCTTGTCTTAAAACATCGTACGATTTATATTGGATAAGGCTAATGTTTTTTTTTTTTTTTTTTTTCTATTTTCATAATGTATCGAATTCATACAAAAGAAAAAAAAAATCAGCGTTTGTTTTGTAGTGGATTTAGAAGATTTTAGATGCTCTGAAAAGGACTTGACTATTTTTTAGAAATTATCCGTCTGTCCCTCTGTGTGTGATAAATATTTTTTGGAAGTTCTTACATAAATGGTACCTATTAACTTTTGATGCAAATACCCCAACAGGTGGCGATGCTATACTGCGATCCCTCCCATTAACGAGAGGATTACCTCTAAGTTTTTATTAAGTATTTTTGAAGAAGAATTGCTATGAGAAAGGTCTGTTTTTAAACACTACGTTGATTCAATATGACTGCATACGTCCGACAGGTGACGCTGCTATACTGCAATTTCCCCCATGTACGAGTCGTCTGCATCTCGAGATAATTCTTTTGTCGTTGTTATACTATGGATTTCATTTCTGTAAGCTAATATTGATAGCATATTTTGCCTTAATTTTAGAATTACATTTTATATAAATATATGCTAATATATTTGATAATATTTCTGTTTTAACCCTTTGCCGGCTCAGTTTATTCGCAGGGTGACAAAAGTTTCTGCCTCAGAAAGAAGCACTGACACAAGTATGCTTTATCAATAATTTCCATCACATTAAATTACTGCACAAATATGATAGGAATTATTGATAAAGAATGCTAATGTCAGTATTTTGTCTTCAGACGGAAATTCTCGTACCCTTCACTACTTGCTTGTCCGAGCTGAGCTCGGGATAAACGAGGAAGGGTTTAGAAACATATTACGTACATGTATATGTACTGCAACAAAAAAGTATATTATACAAAAATAAAAAAGCATTAGCATATTCACATTTATTCTCATATTGAAAAAAATTAGAACTGTTTATAATATTTCATTAATCATTCTCTCTCTCATATTTATTATCAAATTAATAGTTAACTTTAAAGAAAAAATATGAGAAAGAAATATACTTAAATATCGTAGATATTGATTTTTTTTCTTGCCAAGTTTTGATTAAAATTTGTAATCTGTCAACTTTTATTGTTATAAAAAGTTATACAGCTTTTCGGAAGAAAATTCTAAAAAAAAAGTATGTCCTAGAAAAAAAATGTTTGAAATTCATCACTTATTTTGAAAAGTACTGAAAGCTTTCTAGTAAGGAAAAAAAAAAAAAAAAAAAAAAAAAAAGAAAAAAAAAATGTATGCTTTGATAAGTTCGGGTTTCAATAAGCTCAATAATTTTTTTTTTTTTTTTCTTTTCAGGATGCCACTTTTTGGCTATTATTTATGAAGCATAGAAGACATGTTTATTTTGAAAATATGAGTTAAATACAGTTAATGTATTGATGGCATGGAAGACTATGCCATATTCTATTGCTTTGTAAATAACTTTCAAATAATGCTACGTGACAAAAGGAAAAATATTTTTTTCGAAAATGGTTTGTGTAGTTGATCTTTCATTAGGCAAAATAATTAAAATATTATTCAATAATTTGACATGAAAATATTTATATCAGTATCTAATATGAAATATTTTTTGTCATAGGATACATTGAAAAAGTAAATCATAGAATATATGTTAAAATATATATGTATTTTTTTTTAGCGATATGCATAATGAAAATTGCTAGTTTGAGTTTATTTGGAGCGTGCATTATGTGTATAAATTTGAGCTAAAAAAAAGTTTTATACATTTAATGGTGTCATGATTATTCATCAAGAGTAAGAGTTTGGATAATTTCTTCAGCGATAGTTATTATGTCTCCATTTCGAATGGTATTTCTCTTAATTACAGGGTTTTAAAAATTAATGTTGTGAGAGAAGATTCGGTAACGTGAATAATATTGTGATAGTTTCAGATTTCCCTATTTATCTTATCACAAAGTTTTGAAGTCTAATGTTATGAGTAGTTTCAGAAAATCCTGAAGTTAAAATTAAAGTTAAAATTAACTTCAGTATAATTTTGAATAAAACATTCGGAATGCGCTTCAAGATTATTTTACGGACCATCATACGTTTGAACAGAACACTAGCTTATGACTTTGCTTTAAATGCTTCCAATGACTCGCTTGAGGAAGATGAGGAACAATTCAGTTAGTTGTATAACTTCCGTAATTCCTAAATCTTAATAGGGTTTTGTGGAGTCCCACAAAATCGCATCCCTCTAGATCCACACCCATCCAGTCTCACCTTCTTAGATCCAATGAAAGACTTATCAATATTAGAAAAATAAAAGCTAAGGCATTTACTGGATCGTCATAATGAAGTCCCTGCTCTATGTATAAATGCTCAATGTGTAAACGAACAATAAGTAGTACATGCAATTGGATTATTATTATTTTTATTTTTATAGATTTTATTTTTATAAAAAACAAAGTTATTTTTTTTATTTAAGAATAATTAAAGAACACAATTCTAAATTAATTTTTGTGTCCAACATTATATCACAATTGCATACTTGCCAACCATCTCATTATGAATCGTAGCACTTTTTGTACACCCCTTTTTTTCACACCAGTCTTTTTTTAGAGCAATTTTATTCTTATTTAATCGTAACTGCATATGGAAGAATTTGCTCTAATAAAGTGGTGTAGAAAAGGGGGGGGGGCGTTTTTTTAAAGGGGAGTAAATAATGTTACGATTATTAATGAGACAGTTGGCAAGTCTGCAATTGCCGAAATACTAATTAATATTCCGTAATATTGTTAGCCCCACCTTCTTTCTCACACCAGTATCTTTTTGAGTATTTTTCTTCTTATTTAATTGTAATTACATTTGGAGACTATAACTCGAAAAATTTACTGGTGTGAAGAAAAGGGCGAGACTAACAACACTACGGAATATGAATGAGGATGTTGCAAGTATGTTATATTTACGTGCTTTTTGCTTTTTCCTTTTCTTTCTTTTTTTTTTTTTTTTGTAATATTCTCCATCATTTATAATACTTCACCTTTTATTTACAGAATTATGAAATAGATAAAATATCTATTTCCAATACATCTTTTTAGTTGCTTAAGAGTAATCTTTAAAGATATAAAAAATAAAAATTTTATTTACCATATCCCAATCTTTAACGATGGTATGATACGATGACACGTAACTCATATCGTCCTAAACTAGATGCCTTCCGCGTGGCTCGGAAACTTGGCAACAGTTCAAGCAGTAGAAAGCGCCACCTGGTACAGATTGCGTGAATTTTTATTCAACTGTCACCAATAAATTTAAGAAGTGATATACGATATATATAATAGATGTTTCTTCGATTCTATTCGCCTTTTATGTACATCAAATCCCACATTTAAAAATTTTTGGTGGCTGTTAAATAAAAAAAAGTCAGGAAATCTGTACCAGGTGGCGCTGTCTACCGCCAGGTTTCCGAGCCACTCGAAAGGCATTTAGTTTAGGAGGCTACGCTTTACTTTGGTATACAAGAGTCGAAAAATAAACTAAAACCTTGTATTATGTAATATGTATTTTTCATGTTCTTTATGTTTAAGATTAGTGGTATTGTAGTCATATATAAATTAATTATAACACAGGTGAAGATCGTGAAAAATATCAATCAAAAACAGCGATTACACACTAAAAATTCTTTCTTGAACAAAATCGGTTTCATGTACGGTCCAGTGTCATTTAGGGAGATTAAAATGTAATTTATAAGTTCTATTGTTATTAATAGCTTTGTCATTTCTTACATCAATTCGATTTTATAAATTTTTAATCTAATGGTAATTTAAAGTATCCGCCAGTAGATAAAAGCATTAAATAAACATCTGTTTTCTTTGTTACATGAGTTATTATATATATATTAGATGAGTCCTTTTCAATAATTACTATTTACCAGGGTTCTCACGGTTCAAATTTTTTCAAGGACTCTCCCACCAGTATTACCTTAAAATAAATTTTCTTTTAACAGTACAGCGTACATTTAAAATTAAATTTATTTCTAGATAATATTGGTGTGAGAGTCCTTGAAAAAATTCAGGTCGTGGGAACCCTGTTTACATAGCAACATTTTTTTTTCTTTATAATCTTTACTTTCTTCTTTATATATAAATAAAAAATGTAATGGATTCATGAAAAATTCCGATTTCCAATTTGCGATGGATTTACATGGCTTAAGACTTGAGATGCTGTAAACATATTTGACTATTTTAAGAAATTGTCTGTGTATGTCTTTGCGTTACCAAATTCCCGTGGATGCTGTATCCCCCGAGGTAATAAACAGAATTTAACAAAATATTATATTTGGCTTCGCTGTGGCTGAAATTGTTGCTGATTAGATTTTTAAACATATTCAAAGGGACGCTGCTATCATGCCATTTCCCCATTTAAGGAAAGCAATATTTCTTAGCTTATATTGTTTAAAAATGCAAAATACGTGATATACACGAGAACTATGATTTTATTTAGGGACAAATCGCTCGATCGATGGCGCTGTCATACTGCAGTTTTAACCCCTCTGACGGGAAGGCAATATCTCAGCTTCCAGGGATGGAACACGGGCGCAGAATTCATACCACTATCAATGTAAGAAAATTTTCTACTTCATAAATCGACGATATTATAGGTAGAGAAATTTCTTTAACGGATTCCGGTATGAATTCTGCGCCCGTGTTCCATCCCTGAGCTTCATAAAATATAAATGTATCGATTTGGTATGTAGAAGGAATAATATAAAAAAGTATGCTGACTTAATTTGGGTGTATATCCGATGACGGAAAAGGATATCGTTTTTAAGTTATTGCCATATTTAAATGGTTATTACGCAGTGTCTATTAAATTCACACACTCAATTATAATTCACCCAACTGTACATGTAAATTACTTATTGTAGGTACATTTGTCAAGTAAATTTTTGATAGGTTAATTAAGTTATTAAGTATGATATAAAAAAACCTTTTGTGATGGCTACAGCATGCTAGTTTATTTATTTATTTATTTTTTTTTTTTAATTTTTATGAATTAGATTTAACAGTCTTACAGAATTGCCAATATTTTAATTTATTCCAGAGGTTTTTTTAGTTCCGTCTTTATTTCATATTACATTTATCTTAATAGTAAGTTTTTCTTATTTCATCATAGTTTTATATCGGCGAAAATTACTCTATAAATAAAGTGATGTGTATTAAAGGCGGGGCTAAAAATTCTCCGGAATTAAATAAATGTTCGCGACTAAAGTCTACATAAATTTATATTTCTTTATACATTTTAAGATAATTCTAATATCTCATTTTATCTTTCTGAGTTATTTTTTTTATTTCCTCTATATTCCTTAACCGATTTTCTTTCGGCTTAAAATGAAGCTATAACGTTTTTTTACGGAATGTATTTCTTAGATACTACTCATTCTTAATTACCAAAATTGTTAATAACAATGTCATTACATAAGATGTAGAATATGTGCTATAGTTACGAAAATTTTCAATAACAATTAGCCTAAAATTAAAGTATGCTGAAACTTTTCAAAAAGTAAATAGAAACTTAAATTTGATTAAGGAAATTTTTGAAAGACACCTAATTAATTTTAAATTAAATTACGCATACTCATTTTCTGTTACGGGCCTCCTAATAGTAGATAGAAGCAACGCGTTGAAAAGGAGTCATTTAGACAGTGAAAATAAGATGTTTTTTCTACTATAATTAGAACTTTAACTTTTTTGTGTTTTTTAGTTTTAATTGCATGTCTTAATTTTCTGAACTGCGTAAAATTACGAAATTTCGTATACTATAAAAGTTAATTATATTTTCTCATTATACTGATTAAATTGATTTAGTAAACGAGATGTTATTTTTAATATCACTTTTAATTATAGTTATAAATAGTGTTGAAAATTTTTAAAAGAAAAAAATGATAGCTTTAAAATGCATTACGTTATGATTGCAGTTATAACATTAATCAAACTATAAATTTATAAAACATCAGTTTAAGATTATTTATAGGAAAAGCGAAGATTTGCTATAGCCACCACACAACACGTAACGGAAAGGACTGTGCAGTGTCTGTGTGGGACTATGGCTTAAATTCACCAATATATATAAATATAGATACAGGGTGATTATAAAAAAAAATTACCCCGATGTATGAGACCATAGCTATCATACCGTTCACAGTAACTGAATAAAATTTTGGTGGAAGATATTTAGAGGTACGCGCTCAAGAATCATATAAAAAATAACAGTTAAACTCTAACAATTACAGCTACAGTGACAAAACTTCAAAAATTTCAAATGGCAACACCTACTTTGTTTTATTGGAATGGGATTTCCATACCAAAAAACCATAAATAGCGTTGGAACGATACCTGTAGCAGGAAAATTACCAGCGCTAGAAGAAAAGAGAAAACAACTGTGATGTGCCTACCAGAGCAAGACTAATGACGTCACATTTTCCACTGAGTCTTCGGCTTAGAACTCCTATAAATGCAAGCCGACTTGTGGAGGCTGGTTTACAGCCTGAACTTGTGGATTATCTCCCATCTTAAATAAGAAGAGTGTAAAGGAGTGAATTGAAGACGACAACTTAAAAACAATCTTTGTTCAACCTGACACTGTTCACCGCAACCATCGCCATCTAACACGGAAATCAACTTTTGACTGTGATACTTCCTATGCAACACTTCCTAAAACAAGAAGCTGACTCAGAACTTAATTTCTTAAACTTTTGTTTGGGCACCATTTTCGATATGAGTCTGTAAGGTACGACATGTGTTAAGTTGGAAGAATGAAGGTCACCAGTCGGATCTATTGTTGAATAGTAGTAGTTTCAGTGACAGCGTCGAGCTGAGCATACATGTGTTGAGTTGGAAGTTTTAAGATCACCTGTCGGATCCAGCGTTAGATAGGAGTAGTTTTCGGTGACAATGTCGAGTTGAGCATAGAAGTGTTGCATTTGAAGTGTTAAGGTCAAAAGTTGATTTCAGTGTTAGATTAGAGCCTCTAAATAAAATAATAGGCCGGCGCATCACCGCCATTTTTTGCCTCTGAAGTGATCGTTTTCCTAATGATTTGAAAAATCTTGATCTGAAGCTAATCCGGCCAAGATAAGAGCAATAAGCAACAATAATATTCCTAAAAACATATTTTTTTCACAGTACATTCACAGGATGTCATTTTATTCTGAGGATATCCTATGGATGTACGAGGTGTTGTTAGGGCGGTCTCTGTTTCTTTTACAAAATGTCGCCAAAACTCAAATACACAGTAATAGAAGGTGTATGAACACTCTATATTCACTTCTTGAATGATTATAGCAGTTTATCGTTAAACAAACTTCCATATCATAGTTTACTTTAAAATTATGAAACATAATAAAATAAGTTACTCTAAAGTAACGTAAGACGAAAAAAAAAATGTTTGTGGTTTGTTTACCAGAGAAACGCGCTGGGTACATGTGGCAACCCTAAGGCAACAAAATGCCTGATGCGCCAGCTCGTATATATATGAGCCTTATGTTAAATGGCGATGGTTTCGGTGAAAGTGTCAGGTTGAACAAAGATTAATTTTAAGTTGTTGCCTTCAATTCACTCCTTTACACACTTCTTATTTAAGATGGGAGATAATCCACACATTGAGGCTGTAAACCAGCCTCCACAAGTCAGTTTGCGTTTATAGGAGCTCTAAGCCGAAGACTCAGTGGGAAATATGACGTCATTAATCTGGCTCTGGTAGGCACATCACAGTTGTTTTCTCTTTTCTTCTAGCGCTGGTAATTTTCTTGCTACAGGTACCGTTTCAACACTATTTATGGTTTTTTCGTATGGAAATCCCATTCCAATAGAAAAAAGTAGGTGTTGCCATTTAAAATTTTCTAAATTTGGTCACTGTAATCGTAACTGTTAGAGTTTAACTGTTATTTTTTATATGATTCTTCAGCGCATACCTCAAAATACCTTCCACCAGAATTTTATTCGGTTATTAGGAACGGTATGATAGCTATGGTCTCATATATCGGGGTAGTTTTTTTTTATAATCACCCTGTATATGGCCACTTAGGAGTGTCTTTTTTTTTGGGGGGGGGGAATCGACACTGCTTAATTTAGGCTTTTTATACACCATCGTAACATCTTCGGAACTGTGAATTATCACAAATAATTAACACTTTTCAACAAGGTTGAAAAGCGTTTATGACTTCGGTTTGTCTGTCTGTCTGTCCGCGCTCTAACTCCCGTAAATATTTATGGAATTTCTTGAAACTGATATATGTTATTCAAGTTCACTATCGGACGCTCCCTATTGAAAATGGAGTTTATACCTCAACTAATTTGTGTACAGGGACACCCAAAAGTATTTCAAAGCATTGTGTTCCATGAGAGGTATTTCTATAAACCATATTTTCCTACCTTTACTGTAGACATATCTTAATGAAATTGAAATATGTTATTCAAGTTCACTATCTGACGTTCCCCATGGAAAATTGAGTTTATACCTCTACTAGTTTGTGTACAGGGACACCCGAAAGTATTTCAAAGCATTGTGCTCTATGAGAGGTATTTCCATAAACCATATTTTCATACCTTTACTGTAGACATATCGGAATGAAATTGAAATATGTTATCCAAGTTCACTATTGGTTTATATTTCCTGTATAAAATGGAGGAAATACCACCATCGGTTTATGTACAGGGACACTCAAAAGTATTCCAAAGCATTGCGTTCTATGAGAGATATTTCTATAAATCGAATTTTAATAACTTAACTTTCTACGAAGTTTTTGGAAATTGAAATACGTTATTTATATGCACAAAAGAATGCTTTGCACAGAATATAGTATGATTAGCATTAGATTTACAGGGTGGCACAAAAATATCCAGTTACATTAAGAGCTATTAATAAAATATTGCTAGAATTGTACTTTCGTTTACGTTAAGCGTTTTTAACACTTTCTAACATTTTTTAAGTGTGAATATGATGTCAGTTTTGTGTATCTGCCTGTCTGACTGTCTGTCTGTCCGAGCTCTAACTCCCGTAAATAATTTAGGGAATTTTTTTAAACTGATATAGTTCACTATCGGATGTTCCCTATTGAAAATGGAGTTTATACCTCTACTGGTTTGTGTACAGGGACACCCGAAAATATTTCATAGCATTGTGTTCTATGAGAGGTATTTCTATAAACCATATTTTCATACCTTTACTGTAGACATATCTCAATGAAATTGAAATATGTTATTCCAGTTCACTATTGGATGTTTCCTGTATAAAATGGAGGAAACCCTACCACCGATTTATGTACAGGGACACTGAAAAGTATTCCAAAGCATTGCGTTCTATGAGAGATATTTCTATAAATCAAATTTTAATAACTTTAATTTTCCACAAAGTTTTAGGAAATTGAAATATGTTATTCATATGCAGAAAAAAATACTTTGCATAAAATATAGCATGATTAGCATTAGATTTACAGGGTGACACAAAAATATCCATTTATATTAAAAGCTATTAATAAAAAATTGCTAGAATTGAACTTTCGTTTACATTAAGCGTTTTTAACACTTTCTAACATTTTTAAGTGCGAATATGATTTCAGTTTGTGTATCTGTCAATCTGTCTGTCCGCGCTCTAACTCCTGTAAATATTTATGGAATTTCTCGAAACTGATATATTTTATTGAAGTTAGCTATCGGATGTTCCACATTAAAAATGGAGTTAATATCTCTTCTGATTTGTGTACAGGGACACCCAAAAGCATTCAAAAGCATTAAGTTCGATGAGTGTTATTTTTATAAATATTTTCCCTATAGAATGTTCCCCATTTAAAATGACATTAATTGGTCCTGTATAACTAGTTTGTTTACAGGGACAACAACAACAAAAGTACCAGTGCATTACGTTTTAGGACAGAATTTTTAGAAAGTTATATTTAAAAATTGTTCTGCTGTAAAAATCATAAAAATTTGGAAATGTATTGTTAATATTCTAAAATAATGTTTTGTATAGAATATGATATGTTAAACTTTCTGATTTACAGGACTACACTAAAATATTCAGAGAGATCAAAAGCTGTAATTATAATCTAGTAGCTGCATCTTCTTTTTCTTTAAGCCTTTTTAACACTTTCGAGAATGCCAAAGAGTAATTTTAAAATAAATTAGTCTATCTGTATATTTTTCAGCCCTTCTGTCTGTTGTGTGATAACGTAGGCAAATAATATTAAAAGTTATTCGATACAGCAATTACGTACAGTTGGAAAGTGTTACTAATCAATGCGTACTGCATGATTTTTCTTTCTTGTTTATAAAACTCAATTTTACTTTTTTTTTAAACCCCTTATTCATATAAATATTAAATTATCTCTCAATTTAATTTTCTTAACTCCTGAGTACCATTTTACACTAAAGTTTCTTTATTTTTCTATTTTTAATTAAACCTTTTACTATTTTTTAACTTCTTATCAATAACGTAGATTGTTTAACATCAGCAGCTACACCTTATCTTTCTGGCTTGCATAATAGCACGACGATCAACAACAGCCTGGACGTAGAGTGCCCTGCCCAAGGCTGCCCATTAATGCTTCAATCCAGTTCCAGTTCCAGACTTGCTATATTCGCTTCTTAATTTTCTACCTGTCATAAAACATTGTAGGATTTGCATTTGATTAGATTAATGTATTTATTTTTTTTCTACATTCATATAAAAATGTATTTGATTCGTAGAAAAAAGAAATGTTCATTTTGCAGTGTATTTATTTTAAATGCCTTGAAAACGGTTTGACTATTTTTTAGAAATTATCCGTCTGTGTGTGATAAATATTGTTTTGGAAGTCCTAACTCTATTAACGCATAGAATTTCATAAAAATTTATATTATTTTGCATCTTGACATAAATGATGCCTATTAACTTTTGTTGCAAGTACCTCAATAGGTAGCATTGCCATACAGAAATCTCTCCCATTAACGCGGGAGGATTACCTCTCTCCTTTTATTTAGTATTATTACTCAAAACTTCATATGCGAGAGATCCATTTTTAAACATTTTGCTGATTCAAAACGGTTGCATACCGCTTGACAGGTGACGCTTCTATGCTGCAACTTTCCCTTTGTCATACTTGCCAACATCCTAATTAATATTCCGTAGTGTTGTTAGTCCCGCCCTTTCTTTCATACCAGTAAATTTTTAAAGTAATATTCTCCAAATGCGATTACGGGTAAATAAGAAGAAAAATACTCCAAAGATGCTGTCGGTAACAAAAGTGTCCGAAATGTAGTGAAAATTCTTATGTAAAAAAAGTACACTTCATACAGTTTTGTTAAAAAAATCCTTACCGATTCCTGTTCCTAGTCAGTGTAAGAACATGAATCGATAAGGATTTATTAACAAAACCGTATGAAGTGCATTTTTTTTACATAGGAATTTTTTCTAGTGTTCGGACACTTTTGTTACTGACTGTACTGGTGGAAAAAAAAAGGAAGCGGGGCTAACAATACTACGGAATAATGATTAGTATGTTGGCAAGTACCCTTTGTATAAGATGTTGTTATTTCGAGATATTTGTTTTGTTGTTGTCATGCGATCAGTTTTCATTTTACAAGCTAATCTTGATAGTTCACTTTGCCTTATGATATTAGAATTAAATTTTATACAAATATATGCTAATATATTTGATAAGAATTCTTTTTAAGGAACATATTAAGCATATGTATGAATAGGAACACATAGTATTACACACACACACACAAAAAAAAAAAAAAAAAAAAAAAAAAAAAAAGAAAGAAAGAAAAGAAAAGAAACGAAAAAAGAAACGTAATAACAGGGCAGCCACAGGCGATTTTTTTTTTTTTTAATTATTATTTTCGTACCCCTCTTCCCATTACATAAAATGTACAATAAACTTATGGTGACAAAGACCTGATTTAACACATTATAAGATTGATTTTTTGGAAATAGTGGTATGAAAAGAATGCAAAAAAGTAGCCTGTAGCAACCCGTGTAATAACATGTTCATATTTATTTTCATACTGAAACTAGTATGTTGTGGCCACCACAAGACTTTCTTCTATATTTACCTATACATATTCAATCAGTAACAATATTTAAAAAAAAAAAAAAATCGATAACTTTGGTTTAAATTATCACAGATTTATCGTTCAACCATTCGTTTTAAAGGTATTGACGAGATCTTTCGAAAGATACCCATCTTGAAACTTTGCCCCCTCGGGTGGAAACTTCCCCCCCCTGGTGGGGGGGGGGACCGATGCCCCCACATGCACAAAATTTTTTTCCTAGTTAACTACTACTATTATCAACCTGATCTTTTGAAAGATACCCATTGTGAAAATTTACCCCCCCTGGGGGGGTATTTCCCCCCTAGGGGGGAAGCGATGCCCCCCCATGCAGAATTTTTTTTTCCTAGTTACATACTACTATTATCAATAATTCATATTAATTTTACAATCACAAGTTTAAAACAACTCTAATTATGCACATTTATACGAATTTTTGTCCTATGCTGCCATGTTAAAAATTTAGATAAAATGCTATCAGAGCGCCACCAGTTGAGCTATTGATCCCCAAACATAATCAGCACCAGTTAATGTCGGGGACCAACTAAATACCAAGTTTGGTTAAATTTCGTTAAAAAAAAAAAAAAAAAAAAATTGCGATTTTTTTCTAAGATTTTTTTTGTTAAAAGAAAAAAAATCGATAACTTTGTTTTAAATTATCACAGATTTATAGTTCAACCATTCGTTTTAAAGGTATTGACGAGACCTTTCGAAAGATACCCATCTTAAAAATTTACTCACCTCGAGGGAGGACTTCCCCCCCCAGGGGGGTTCACGAGGCTCCTACGCATACAAAATTTTTTCCCCAGTTGACTACCTCTATTATAAATAATTCTTGTAAATTTCATAATGATTACTAAAAAATAATTCTCTTTATGCACATTTATACAAAATTTTGTCCTATATCACCATGTTAAAAATTTAGAAAAAGCGGGATGGCAACGCAACCTGTAAGACAATTTTTACCAAAAGTTGATAGGCACTAATTTATGTCAAGGTGCAACTACATACTAATTTGTATGAAATTCTGTGCAGTAGTTCCTGAGATACAGTTGCCACAAAATTTTGTCACACACACACACACACACACACACACAGACAGACAGACAGACAGACAGACAGACAGACAGACATTTTCTAAAAAGGGTCAAATCGTGTTCTACAGCTCTCAAAACGTGTAAATCCATCAAAAACCCGAGGTCGAAAATTTTTACGAATCCAATACTTTCTCTATATTACATATAGAAGAAAGTAAAAACTAGACTTGTTTATATTGTTTTATTAATGAATTTCTCTGCTATTTATTAGTAAATTGTTAGTGAATTTTGAAGAAAAAACGAAAATAAAAAATAAAAATACATAAATATCGACAGATATTGATTTTTTCTTGCCATGTTTTGATGAAAATTTTTTATATGTCAACTTTTATTGTTATAAAATGTTACATGCAACAGCTTTTCCGATGAAAATCCTGGCAAAAAGTTCTTTCATAGATTGAAAATGTTTAAGATTCATCACTTATTTTGTGAAATACTGAAAGCTTTCTGGTAAAAAAATGCAGGTTTTGATAAGTTCGGGTTTCAATAAGCTCAAGAAATCTTTCGATATTTTTTTTTTTTTTTCTGGATGTCACTTTTTGGCCGTACTTTATGAAGCATAGAAGACGTATTTATTTTAAAAGTATGTAATAAATACAGATAATGTTAAAATATGTAAGTCTGCGCCGGATTTTAATGATTGGTAAAGTAACTTTATCTAAATGATTATCTAAAATGATTTTGTAGTTGAATTTTTTTTTTTTTGGAAATAGTTGAAATGAAAATATTTATCGCGGTAACTGATATAAGATTTTTTTAATTCATAGGGTACATTAAAAACTAAATCAATGAATATCTGTCGAAAAAGAAATATTTTGTTTAGTAACATGCAATGTTGCCAACTTTAGGGATTTTTTCATTCACTATCAACAACTTCGAGGGGGGGGGGGGAGGGCTGAGTGCTGAGTATCCGGGGTCCATGATGACCCCACACCTCAGCGAACCAGAAAATGTTAGCAGAAATAGATCAAGTTCGTGATGGCTTACACAAAAATAAAAAATATATAAAAAGGGTAACAGGCCGGGATAGAACGACAAGAAAAAATTCTGATCTCAAAGAGAAAGATGAAAGAAAGAAAATGAAAAAAGACAATTAATAAGACATAAACATTTAAGTAAAACCCAAATAAAATAAGTGATAGGGAAATTAACAGAAAGTTTGAGTATAGCATTGCAATAATAAACCAAAATAAAAGAAAATTTAAGTATAGCATTACGAACAAATGAACAAATTTTTATGGATAATTTTATAATTTTTATTTATTTATTTTTTTTTTTTTTTTAACAAGATGACAAGAAAACAACGAAAAAACTAAAGAAGAGAAGAAAGAATAATTCCAACATTTGGACGACGCCTATTGGCAGGATCCGTGTGGTCATACACATCGGGTGTGTTTAAAGCTTGGTTCTCAATAGAATCTAATTGTTCATGGAAATTAATATTAAGGTGTTGTATAAAATTTTCAAGTCTTGGGAATTTAATTTCGCGATACATTTGATAGTTATGTATATAACATGGAAATTTATAAATTTGCCTGATGGTTGTGTTTTGGCTTTGCAGAAGCAATTTAATATTAGATTTAGATGCAAATGACCACACAGGGGATACGTAAGTAAGAAGAGGACGAAGATGGGAAGAATAAAGCAGCATTTTGTTACTAATCGACAAATCACTGTTCCGAGCAATTAGGGGGTAAAGTTGGTTTCTAGCATGACGGAACTTATTTCGCGATTTTCTAATGTGTTGTTGGAAAGTAAGTCTCTGATCAAGAATAATACCTAAATATTTACATTGGTTAGACCATGGAATTGAGTAATTTTCTACATCAAATACATCACCACTCATCAAAATTATTAGTGGTAACTGAATAAAAAAGTTCTTAAATTTGGCAATACTGCCTATATCAAAGATGCCAACATTTAACCTTTTCCTTCCCAATTTTTTTCCCTCCATAAAACAATAAATCTTATATTTAGTCAGAATTTTTTTTTCAAAGGTAATATATATAAATATATATATACATTTTAAATATGACGAATAGCAGAGTAGGAATTAATATAGCTAACAAAGCAACCGAGAGTTGTTTATATATGTTTAATACACTGACGCCATTAAAAATCATAATTTTCAGTAAATAAAAATATCAAAATTTTGGAAGAAATACAAATTGTAATTAATTAAAATACAAATTATAAAAATAAAAATATTTCAAACAGTTAATTTACTTAACCCTTTATATTCCAAATTACCTTATTTTTGAAAAAACAACAACAACAAAATAGTTAAAAACTTTTTTATTATATTTCTTTGTTGCATGAAAAACATCTCATATTAAATTTAGCTTAAACTTTAGCGTAACTAGGGAAAGCTTAAACTATAGGGACTTCGAAGTTCCAATGAAATCCTATAGTAAATTTAAGCAATATTGAGAAATTTTTTTGATGGGACTTTAAAGTCCCGGTGGGATACAAAGGGTTAATTTATTTCGGAGAAATTTTAGCACTGGCTTTATTTCCTACCATTTTTATTTTAAGAAACTTTTTTCATAAGTTATATAAAAAAATATTCTGTAAATAATGTTGTGCAAAATAAAGGCGGGTCAAAAGTGCTCCGGAATAAATTAAAACGTTGCCAACTACGTCGATATTCATAAAGTAACTTGCTAGCTTCAGTTTATTTGGAGTGTGCCTTATATTATGTTTTGAAGATTAAACACGTCATATACAGTGAATGGCATCATGATTATCCGTCAAGATTAATAGTTTCGGTAATTTCTTCAGCGGCAATTACTAGGTTTTTAGACCTGCTAACTATGCTAGTTTATCCGTAATGATATTCGGCCCCGCCTCTTTTTCCCACCAGAATAGTTGTAGAGTAATATTCGGCAATATATTCTCATGATTAAATAAGAAGACTATTGTTCTGCAAATATTCTGGTGTGAAAAAAATGCGGGACTTAATAACATCACGGATAAACTAGCATAGTTAGCAGGTCTAGGTTTTTTCGGCAGCAAGAGTTGGTGTGACTTGTTAAATCATATAACAGATAAGATAATATTTTAATATATTTCGGAGCACTCTTAGTACTTGCCCTCTTTTCACACTACTTTATTTGTAATGAAAATTTCTCTAATATGTAATTACGATCAAATTACCCTTCAAGTGCACTATTTATTTAAAAATGGTGGCAGATACTAACAATGCTAAGGAATAAATTAAAATGTTTGCAGGTCTGTTTTGTATGTATCATTTCTAAAATATTGAAAGTATAGAAAAATTGAACAAAGAAATAGAACTTTCAGTCACAAAGAAGGTAGAAATTTGGATTTTAAATAAATAGTTTAGTGCTTTGTTAAATGCTTACTGGGCTGCACAAGAGAATTTAATTTTATTCTTTTCGTATTACTATTAAAAAAATAAAATAAAATTTATAATATATTTTTGCAAGAAAAACTTTTCTAGCATAAATTTATTATAAATTTTATATTATTGAAAGAGTGGTACAATAATAACAATAGTAGTAAAAATCGATTGTGACAGCCTTGTGTTTATAACTTATTGCATTTGGTAAAATGATCTAGTAAAAGTTTTTAAGTTTATTTAAAAATCTATTAAAATTAATTGTTTCAAATGCATAAAAAAAAAAAAATACTATTTGCGAAATATTGTGGTTGTCCTTTTTGCCCAAGTCGCTATAAACGGATAGTTCGCCTGTCATAATGTCTGATTTCTATTTCTTCGTACGATACTGTATCATAATCTTTTGAATACTAAACAAATTATTAACGGTAATCTTATAAAATTGAACGCCATGCTTTACTGATGGAATCCTGTTGATAAAAAAAACTCAGTTTCTTCCCTTTTACAGCTAAAACGTAAGAAAAAACTTTCTCTATTTTATTTTGTTTTTAATTCCAAAATTTAATTACATTTCGATTTATTACAACTAACAGAATAATCAAATTATCTTAAAAGCTTTAAATTTTATGGGTTTTATGTGTTTAAAGCAAAAAAAAAAAATTCAGGCTGTTCTCTTTGATGCAAAAATTGATTTTCAAACTCTATAAAATAATATAATTTTATTTCCTAAAATTATTGTTGCATCGAACTTTATAGAAAAATCTTCCCACTCCTTTCAGATTTAGCTAATGGAATCAATTTTGGAGATACATCGTTTAAGTTGTAAGTTTATAATCTTGCTATCTTCAAAATTTAGTTCTGTTTAATATTAAGAAATAAAATATATTTAAGAAATAAAAATGTTTTTATTGAAATTATAAATATACATATATATTCAATGCAATTAATTGTAATTTAAAACTTTCTATTTATAGTACATAGAACTATTACTATGTGTGAAATAAAGAACAATATTTTTAAACACTTTCGCGACTGCATACTTTCGTCTCTTTGACAGTAAGGTCCGCCGGCGGGTGATATTCTCCCAAGTCACTATGTTTCAGAACACAATTTTCTGTATTCACATTTATATAACAAATGGATATTCATTATAATTTTGTTCTTTCTAATCAAAATATTTGTATCCGTAGTATATTGATTGTACAAAAATTAATATTGGATACATTCTTAAGAAATAAATAACACACAAGTTGCGAAAGAAACGCCTACTGGTGGAGTTAGAGATGGACTTTTCTTTCGTTGAACGTTTCTGAACTTCTTCTTTAAGGGTACCAGCTTCATTTGTCATTGACTTCAGACGTCGTTTAAAGGTTTGCACATTTCGTTCTGCCAAGCCATTTGTGGCAGGATGCCCTGGGGCTATAAACCTTTGGACTATTCCACAAGTGGTGCAGTACGTTCGAAATTCTTCGCTTGCGAATATGGGCGCATTATCTGATACAAGTATTGAAGGAAATCCGTGAGTTGAGAAAATGTTTTTTAAGAGATTGATTGTTGAGCTAGTATTTGGAGCTGATTTTGACATGCGTATTTCTACCCACTTTGACTTTGCATCGACACATATAAAAAAAATAGTGATTTTGGAATGGACCGGCATAATCTATGTGTATTCGTTCCCAATTATCTTTAGGGTTATCCCAAGGGTGTACAGCAACTTTTGGTGGATTTTTGCGCAAGTTAGCACATTCTTTACAGCTTTTTACTTGATTTTCAATGGCTTGATCAATTTTTTCCCAGTAAACATTTCGTCTAGCCAGCTGCTTCATTTTTGTTATGCCGATGTGAGAAGCATGTAATTCTTTTAATACTGTTTGCCGGAAAGACTCTGGAATGCAGATTCTATGACCTTTAAAAATGATTCCATTTTGTAACGCGTAGTCAGTATTATAATTATCGCCTAACAAAGGTTCCTTCTTCAGAATTGATAATTTTGGATCTTTTTCTGTTTCTTTAGCAATAGTTTCAGGCGTGAGGATCACATTAGAAATTTGATTCACAGCTTGTAAATTTATGATGTCATCATCTTGTAGAGTTTTTGGATCTCTTAATTTAATGGAAGCTCTTGATAGATAATCAGCATTTATATGACCTTTATTTCTTCGGTGTTGAAGTTTATAATCATATTCACTCAAAAATGTAGCATATCTGAGTAATCGAGATGACGTAAACGTGGGAATTTTGGCACCATGATGAAAAATTCGGTATACAGGTTTATTATCTGTTATAAGGGTAAATTGTTTAACGTAGATATAGGTATGAAACTTTTGAATTGCGAATTTGATTGCCAAAGCTTCCCTATCCAATTGACTATAGTTCTGCTCTGCTACTGTTAATGAGTGGGATGCAAAAGCTACTGGTTTTTCAATACCATTCACTATATGTGATAGGACTCCAGAAACGCCTGTTGGACTGGCATCACATGCTACAGTTACTGGTAACGATGTGTCATAAGGAGTTAAAACCCTATCACTAGCTATTTCTTGTTTTAATTTCACAAATGCTGATTCACAAGAAGATGGCCAGTTAAAATTGATGTTTTTTCTAAGTAAACATCTTAAAGGATACGTCAGAGTTGAGGTATCGGGTATAAATCTGGAATAATACGTAACCATACCTAAGAAACGTCTTACATCATCAGTATTTTGAGGTCTAGGAGCATGAGTTATTGCCTCAACTTTTTTTGGACATTTTGAAATTTTATTTTCTTCAATTACATATCCCAAATAAGAAATGGATTTTTTGAAGAACTGACATTTTGATTTATTGACATGTAATTCATATTTCTTTAGACGTTCTAAACATTTAATCAATCGTTGTGACTCCTTGTAAACCCTCTATAATTTGGTCTAAAATTCTGTGAAATTCACTGGGTGCTGTTTTGATTCCAAAAGATAACCGATTCACTTGAAATGTTCCTCTGTGTGTCGAAATGGTTTGTATAATTTTACTGCTGTCATCAACTGCTACATGTAAATATGCTTTATATAAATCTAGGGTGCAAAAAACTTTTGCATTACGTAAACTATTTAAGATTTCATCGATTCTCGGAATTGGATAATGAGCTGCTTGTAGTTGGGGATTAACGGCGACTTTATAGTCGACACATAGGCGTACTGATCCGTTTGGCTTAGGTACAACGACCAGTGGTGAACCCCAGTCACTGCAGTCAACTTTCGTAATAATATTATCACGCTCAAGTGCATTTAGTTCTTGCTCAACATTGTCACGTAAAGCAAAAGGAACATCACGGGCTTTTAAAAATACAGGCTTTGCGTTTTCTCGAAGATTTAAAGAGCATGTAAAATGGGGAATTTTCCCTACTTTTGATTCGAAAATTTCTGAAAATTGATTAATGATATCATCAATAAGGTTGGAGTTAGAAATAGATTTCACTTCGAGATCGTTGTACTTATTCGTATTATCGAGTTCAAATAGGTTTATTTTTAATCGACGTATCCATGTTCTACCTAATACAGGTGTAAACATATCTGGTACTATAAACAAGATTTCTCTGCATCGTTGGTTCTTATATTTAATTGGTACTTCTACTACTCCTAATGGCTCAAAAATACCATGTGTGCATGATCGAAATTTTACACGTATAGGGTAGATTTCACTTTTTAATTTTAAGGAATCGAAATTTCGTTTAGATAACAATGTATACCCTGCGCCTGAATCTACTTCAAATTTTTGCATCTTATTTTCGATTTGTATTTCGACATAAAGTTTTTCAGCATGTGATAATGAATTAGAAGTATCTTTAAAAATATTTATGACTTTGATAGCACCGGAAAAGAAATCAATAGCATCGATATCCGTCATATGATCATTTTGTTCTAAAGCATTTTCAACTGACTGAATTTTTTGTTCTTTTGTTTTCCTTAGCAAAGTATATATGCAGTGCGATGGCAAGCTTGACAATACAATTTTTTATAATTTACGCGACATTGACGTGATAGATGATTTGCACAGCCACAACGAAAGCATGTATTATGAATACCAAGTTCACGAAAATTTAGTGGTTTTTTTTTTTTCTGGAAACAGAACGGGTGCGCTTCCTAGAAAAATCACGTTTTCTATCATTAGAATTATTTCTCGAAATACTATTCTTTCTAATTTTAGAAATTTTATTTATATCTTCAGTTATTTTTGATGAATGACTTTTTGATAATTCTACGTTATTTAATTTTGAAGCTTCGTAAGCTAAAGCCTGTGTAACTGCTTTATCGAATGTTAAATCAGGTATTATTAGCAACTGTTCTCTAATATTTGATTCTTTTAATCCTCGAATAAATTGGGCTCGTAAAAATAAATCTGATGCAGATTTTTCCACATTCACAATTAAAATCACACGTAGATGTATATTTTCGGAGAGCCGCTACGTAGGCTGCTATTGTTTCGCTTTCAGATTGAAATCGAGATAGAAAACGATGTTGTTCTATAATAACATTAGGTGGTGGACACAAAAGTTTTTCTTAAGTTACTATAAGTTCATCATATGTTAATTCATTAGGTAATTTAGCAGCAATCAAGGATGTTAATAAGTTGTATAATTCTGAACCGATACTATTAAGTAATATTTTAGAACACAGATCTTTATCAGTAAAAACGTTTTTAATTTCTAAATAATTTTCGAAGCGATGTTTATACTGAGTGAAAGTTTCACTATTACTATTAAATTGTTCGAAATTGGATTTACTGTTCCTTAGTTATCCTGAATTCAATTTTTTAGATTTGTATCAGTACTTTTTTAGATAATTTTAGGTCTATTTAAATACATTACACTTGCGATTAGTCCATACAGTACTCTTTGAAAAGAGTGCAATATTTTTCAAGTGTATATTATGGCTGTACTGATCAGCAATAGAGCTTAAATTTTCTTTCGTAGGTGTAACATAATATACGAAATGAAATAATAAAGATATATATATATATCTATACAACAACGTATAAACAAAATCTTTTCGGATAAATTATTTTAAGCGTTCATGAAGTAAATATTAAACAATTTTAATCGCACTTACTAGTTTTGGGTCAGTTGAACTCTTTGGAACTGTACGATTCATTTTATAATTTCTATGAAAATATAATATCTTAATTAACCCTTTCGCGACTGCTGACGTAGATTCACGCAACTTGAAAATCTGTCCCTCTGTCAGTGGGCGTTTCTTTCATAATTTGTTTGTTACATTTTCTTAAGTGTGTACCCAGGGTTCATAATTTTGCAATAAAATATACTATGGATAGAAATATATTGATTAGAAATAATATAATTATAATGTATATCCATTTGTAATATAATTGTGAATACAGAAAACTTGTTCTGAAATATTTTATTTTGAGAGTAAAACGCCCGTAGGCGGGTCTTACTGTCAAAAAGACGAAATCCTGTGGTCGCAAAAAGTATATTTATAAAAGTTAAAGTATAATTTTAAAAATGTATAATGTTCAAATATATTAATAAAATTTTAAAGACTAAAGTGCCCTTAAAATAATAATCCTCCCCCTTTCAAAATAAATAAATAAATAAATAAAATAAAATAAAGCAATATATGAAGCAAATGATTAAGCTTTTTTTAACTATGACGGTAGTTAAGAAACGATTTTACAAGTATGTCTTGCATTCCAATTCCATTCGTTTTTTATTGTTGACAATTTCACATTAAACCTATTTTTCTATTTAAAACAGTAAACCCCGCCTATTTAGTTAATTTTTTTTTTCTTCTAGTGTTCGTTTAAAAGATTCAAAATTTATCATCAATTAATCGATGAAGTAAATATCACTTGTGCATATTTTTGTCAACATAAAATAAGGGGTTTAACACGAATACTCAATTTCACATTTACTTTTCTGTATTGTTTTGTTTTGAAGAACGATGAAGGCGGGGCTTGTCTTCTTTAGAAAACAGGAATTCTTGATGCTAAAACTAATGTCTAAAAATCATCATTTTTGTTTCATGTCTTTGCGTTTGACATTGTTGTTATGTAATTTGACCCGTAAATTAAAAATAAAAATATTTTGTTTAATCTTCTTTGCTATTTTTTAAGATTTGATTCGTTAACTCATGCAAAACTTTATAAGAGACGGACCCCTAAACCACTCCAAAAGAAAGATTTAGTTATATCTCGAAAACTAATAACTGGAATGAGCTGCAAATTTGCACACCCATATTTTTCAGCATTAGGATTCATTTTATGTAAAAATTAATATAGGTCATAATTCATAATTTTTATGAATATGAATTTATTAATATTTTTCAGAATTAAAAATATTTTTCAGAATCAAAAGTAACGATGGATTATGTTTGGGTTTCTTCACTGTATCTCGTAAAAAAATGATTATATCGATCAAGTTATTTTTTGTGAAGATATTAATAAAAGTTTGAAATATGAATTTAACATTAGCACCTTCAAACTTTGAACGCTTATAACTCTGTGCAAAAATAAGTAAAATATACAACCAATATACTTTTTCGCGTTGTCGTGATCTCAGGAATTCGAATATAAAATAAAAATAGGGTGTTACCATTGAAAAAATCAAAGTTGGTGCGCGTTTTAATATGTAGACGACCCCAAATGAAAATTTCAGTACATTTTCTGAAACTACTCACAATTCCCCGTCGAATGATACCTATTACATTTTTTTACATCGATTAGCAACGAAGTTACGTTGAGTGTTGCGTTTTTTTCCCCTGACTGTACAAATACTATGTACACATTGTACAGTCAGCCAAAAAAAAAAAAAAAAAAAAACGCCTACCCCCCTAATTTCGCCGTAAATTATTGTAGAAACATGTGGTTGGTACCAATCGATTTGTAATAACGTTTAGTTTATAATGATATAGTTAGATTTTGCTTAAGGGGTCGTCTACATAGTAAAACTGGCATCAACTTCATTTTTTTCAATGGTAACCCCCATTTTTTATAATTTATTTGAATTCTTTGGACAAAATCATCGCGGAAAATGGTATAGTTTATATATTTTGCTCAATTCTTCACAGAGTTATAAGCTGTCAAACTATGAGGGCGCTAATGTTAAATGAATGTGACAAACATTAATACATATCTTCCAAAATAATTATGATATTCAAATTCTGTTTTTTTTATATGATAGAATGAAGTGACCCAAACATATTCCATGCATATTTATATATATATATTTGAAATATGAAAATTATTAATAATTTCATATTTGAAAAAATTATGAATTATGACCTATGTTAATTTTTGCATAAATAGAACGGGCATCATCAAAAACATCGGTTTCCAAATTTACAGCGCGTTCTTAACATTATTTTTTGAGTTACAGTGATATTTCATTTTTTATTGTTGTTAGGGGGCCGTCACTTATAATAATTTGTATCCTCTGTGAGTAAATAACTGTATATATTTTGACGTAAAACTATTTTAATTTACCTTAATGTTATTTTAATTGTTTATGATACAAATTGGATCATTTTTATAAAATTATCGCAATGCAAGCAAGCGAGAGATTGTGAAAAAATTCCAAAAGAAATGAAGCCCCGCCTCTATATTGCGGAAACAATATTAAAAAAACTAGTTTCTGTATTCGTATATGACTCTCTATGTGACGCTGGTATGCATAAATGTCAATGGCATTTACTACATCGAATGCTGAAGACAAAATTTAAATGATTTAATTGGAAGTTATAAAATAATTTTGTTTTATAATGTAAAGTTGTAGAAAAACTGTGTAAAGGCGTGGATTCTGTTGCAAAGAGGTTTATACTCGATTCTGAAATGTTAAATCTTTGTTCTTAAATATTACATAACGTTTCCCAGTTTCTCACTGCTAAAATTCTATTTTGTCCCTTTTGTCTTTTGTTTTTAACTTGAATATTCTACGATTCGTGCATCTCAAGTTAAGTATAATGACGGTAAAAAAACGCGGTAAGACGAGGACTATTATTTGAAAGAGCAATACTCAGTGAACAATATTTTTGTTTTCTCCTTTTTTTAAATTAATATAATTGATTTTTATTAATTTTTATCAGATTTTTTAATACAAATTTTCTGTTTTAATCTTGTTGTGACATTTTCGTATTTGCTTACTCTACCGTTTATGCTATTTAAATTTTATCGCATGACGTAACATAATAAAATATAAAATTTTTATTAAATGTTTTTTTAATACTGAATTATAAAGTGGTTTTTTTTTTTTTTTTTTAAGTTTTTAATATCTATCAGGGATGGAACACGGGCGCAGAATTCATACCGGAATCTGTTTAAGAAATTTCTTTGCCTATAATATCGTTGATTTAAGAAGTAGAAAATTTTCTTACATTGATAGTGGTATGAATTCTGCGCCCGTGTTCCATCCCTGATCTATTATTGAAACAAAGCGCAATATTATTTATTTTCTATTATTCTAATCACGGCGTAAAACTGGCGTCACATTTATCACGGAAAAAGAATTTAAAACAAAGTAATAACTCTTATTACTTTTAAAAATATAGATTTTACACATTTAAAATTAAGAATTCAAGTACAGTAGACGACTGCAGAACGGGGAATACTCGTTCTAGGCAATAGGAAACCGTTTTTTCTATATCCATATTTCTTTTCATATGGATATACATAATAATTATACTCTTTCTAGTGAAAGCATTTGTATTCATACTATTTTGTTTATATATATATATGAATATAAGGAATATTCTTAAGAAATATCGTATTACACAAATTGTCAAAGAAACGCCCACTGAAGGAGTTACAGATTTCAAAATGACGTGAAACTACGTTAGTGGTCGCGAAAATGTTAAATATCCTTTCTCAGATTTTAGTTTAAATCTTGTTATCTATATTTTTGTATATTATCTATTGTTGGTTTGTAGGCATAAAATTAAATGTAAATCTTTATAGTTACACTTTCATGCGAGGCTTACTGTATAAAATAAAAATATACCCAACAAGAAGTAGATAATAATTGTTAGTTAATAGATTTTAATTGTTTTTATATATATATTTTATTATATATGTATTTTAACTTAAATTTTTGTCTCTTAAATAAAACAATTTTTGCTTTTAAGAAGTAGATAATTCTTTTTCTTAAATATTAAACAATTTTTTTTTTTTTTTTTTTTTTTTTTAACCGATATTAATATTATTATGATTATTACTATTGTTCTTTTACCTTGGTATTTAGATTTTTGTAATTCAACATTGTAGGGTTTATATGATTCAAGCTCTTTAATTTTCTTTATATGAAGTGTTGCATTTAACTGTTCAATGTTTAATAAATTGAAACTAGGGATGGGTAAAGAATGAAGAACGGTTCATCTGAACAGTTCTGGACGAAAAACCGAAAGAACTGTTCACTTTCGCCAAGAAGAACCGTTCACTTTGCCATTTCCTGTTCACTTTCGCCAAAAAGAACTGTTCACTTTCGCCAAAAAGAACTGTTCACTTTCGCCAATGCAACACTGAATATTTATCTCTCTCTTGTGTATGATTGCTTCACATGGATGCTGGTTTTAATCGGGGAATAAAGGTTGCCAGGCAATCAGCCTTTATTAGTATTAACTATGGAGTTCTAGGAAAAAATAGAATATCGCTTGATTGGCGAGACGGCGATAGAAAATCTGTTCATTTAAAAATGAGGCAGAAATCAGTCGAGTTTGCGGAACAAGAGAACTGAACTGAACAGAATGAGCAGATGAACAGCTCAGATGATCCCGAGCAAATGGAGAACAGTGGGAACCTCGGAACAGCGAAGTTCTTGCGAGTAGGTGAACTGTTCAGAAAAGGATAGTATTTCCTCCTTTGAGGGATAGAACGAAAACGCGCTAAGCGTTGGGTTGGAAAATTTTTGCACTTATTCGCGCGATAATCAAAGCAGATGGCTTTCAATAAGTACTGATTTACTTATGTATATTATGCGAGGGATTATTTATTTGTTTTAGGAAATTGTTCTGAAATTTCGTGTAATAAAAACATAATGTGAGAAAAGGGATATATCAATGAAATAAGATTTAAAATATCGTTATCCTGTTGTTAAAGAAATATCAATATTCCACGATATATTGATATTTAATCCAGCCTTTTTCTGGAAAATAAACTTTTAACTGCATAGATGTGGATGGGAATATTATTTTGTTATTTGTTTTCTTTTGCATAAAAATTTAAATACTATTTTGATTTGAATTTAGTGAATTTTATATATATATTTCACGTTCTTGCGTCGGGCAGTGGACCGAAATAAATATTATTTTTTTTTTTCTAAATTTAATTTTGAGGTTTTTGAATTTTCTACATTTAAAGAAGTTTAATTTATCAATTATTATACAAATTACATTAATATTATTATTGTCATAAACAAAAAGTTATGCTAACAAATATGTTTAATCTAGTGAAAATACATTCAATTCATTGTTTACAATATAATTTGATTTGATGAAAATATTTCAAAACGCGTTGTTCGTTTAACTTTAAATGAAGAATCTATATTTAATGTATCGAACACTCTTCATTTTATTTTAATCTGATGAAGGCAGTTTTTAAGTAACGAAACGCGTTTCAATTTTGTTTTATCTGATGATGACAGATTTATTATATTGAAACGTATTTCAATTTCATTCGGTGATGATACATTGAGTCAGTTTATACGATAAATACAAGATGCATCCCTTTAATTTTATCTGGAGAGAGAGAGAGGGGGGGGGGGGGGAATAAAGTCATAATAATAATGAAAATGCGTCTCAGCTCGATAATTTTATTTATCGAAATATCGTTGTAATTTTATAATCGTTTTTATGTATTGCTTATCTGATGAAGATAGATTTAATACTCTGAAACGCATTTCATTTCATGCTTATTTAATGAGTACATATCTTATTGCATCGGAACATATTTCAATTTTATTTGATGAAAAAGTTTAACCTATCGTTTTAGTTTTTATATGTTGAAAATAAATTTAATGCACCGTTTTCGTTTGATGTGACGAAGGTCATTTTCATTTTAAATTTCGACAGTGTAAAAAAAATCATGCCGATTTTAAATTTTGGAATATAAATAAATAAATAATTCTTTATAAATTAAAACTTAATTTAGGGACACATTTTTCTTTTTCTTTAATGCCTATTGACCTATATAAAAGATACGGTAACTGGGTTGCGTTCCCTAGCAACGGTTACTATATTCATTTCTTTAAATTTTGTTTGCAGTTTACTTTGAACCATGGTTTTAATAATTTTTTTAACTTCTTGCCAATTATTTTGACAATATAATTAATTTTCAATGTTAAGAAATGGGAAAAATTCATTTTTCCATTTCTCTTGCACGTTTTCACTCAATTTTATTTTAATATTTATTTTTTATTTTTGTATATTTTTTCGTGTTACCAAGTAAAAAAAAAAAAAAAAAAAAAAAAAACGCTTTTATGTAGTCTCTTTTTTCTGACAGTAATAATAGACAGCTCACATGTCAAATTTGATGCTTATACGCCTTAGATGCTGAGATATAACCTTTCCGAACACGGAGGAAATTACAGTTTAAATGATTCACCTGCCAGCCGATATATACCTTTTTTGCCATACATAGTTTTCATAAGAGCGCTTTCAAGTATTAAGTTTTGTGAAATTTTATACTATATAGAAGCTGACAAAATTTTTCCGGAAATGGGGGCAATCGCATCATATCAACGTTGCTTGTTTGGTGATATAAAAGTGAGTTTGATTGTCACCAATTTATGTCAAGATGCAACTAAATATAATTTTTTAAGTTATGTGTATTAGTTCTTGATCTAGAGAACATAAACTAGACATCATAAACTTTTTGTCACTCCCATAGATGAACGGAGATTTTATTTTATTTATTTATGTATTTATTTTTGTGGTCAAATCGTGTTTAAGACATTTTAAAACGTGTAAATACGTCGGAAGTCGAAATTTTTTTACGAATCCAACACATTCATATATGAATATAACTGAAAGTAAACATTCCTGATACACTCTGTCGTATAAATATGAATATAGGTATTTAGCTTGCTAAAATAAAAAATAAATAAATAGAACAAAAAATATGTTTTAACGGTTTATTTAATTAAATTATAATAAAAAAGAGAGAGATTTTCGAACGGTCATTTTTGTTTATGCCCATATGTATAGATAAATAGATAGACGACCGATAGAATTTAAAGGCATACACTACTGTCTTTTCTTGATGCATCATTTCCATACTCAAAAGTTATGCTATGTTTATATTATGTTTACAGTCAAGTTTATAATATCTTATCGTTTATAAATATTAATGAACATGCTTACTTATTTTTTAAAACAACAGTTACATGCGTTTATGTTTCTATTTTTCCTCAGAAATTAAAAATAGATTTTAGAAAATTTAACATTAATAAAGAAATTTTTAAAATTAATTGCATATTTAAATAACAATATATACTGAAAAATCAATATCCCTACTCTGTGCTTGAATTCTAGATATCAACTGTTTATAATGTGTTTTAACCTTCTATAAAACGAAAAAAAAAAAAAAAAAAAAAAAAAAAAAATCTACATATTCCCAGTTAAATTTGAACCACGTGTTTTACAAGTGCAATTAGAAAGAAAAAAAATCTCGATGTTTCACATATTCTTTAAGGACATCTGTGTTTTATCATTGCAGAAGTGCTGAATTAAGGAATACAAACAGCTCATTTAGAAAAGAACGATCTCTTCTAGTGAAGACAAATGCCAATGCCCATTTTATCGGCAGAACGCAGCGAACAGTTCAGGGAGGGTACCGGAAACCGTTCATTCTGAATTTCCGGTTGGTTTTCTCCATTAGACCCGTTCAGAACAGTTCTGCAGAACTGTTCATTCTCGTTCTTGAAAAAGAACGGGAATGCCCATCTCTAATTTACAATATTCCTGTGACGTCACCGTAGGTAAAATCGCCGAACACGTGGCCGATATTTTGTAAACAAATTAGATTCAACATGCCATTTTATTGTTACGCATAACATTTTCGTAAATATTTCTGCAGTGAAACGTAATAATAATGTTCAAACAAGAACAAAAGAGAAATGTAAACAACTGAATCGAATGATAAAGTTAAGACTATTCCATAACGTAAAATTGCAGAACATTTTATGTATACACACACACACATACATATATATAATGAATAAAAGATTAATAAGAACATTTTATACACACACACACATATATATAGACATCAAAGCTTAAATAATTAGAATTTCAATCATTTTAATAAAGGAATCTATTAGATGGAACATTCATTTAAATTTGTTAACATCGCCACAGTTCACACGGCAACTTTTAATATTACATATGTTGATTAATATTAAAGTATATTACTAAAATTGGATTAAAAACAAAACAAAGTTATCACTATATCACTCTTACTTCAATTTTATATAATCTGTAACTCAGAAATAATATTGCAAGATAAAAATTTGCAAGCCACAATGCTTTGCTATGGTAGAGTTGAGAATTGTTTGCCCAAAACAGCTGATTTTTTATAGTCTCGAACCCAAACGAGGAATATGGTCCATTGAAACCAATAAAAATCTTTCAATTCATAAGTTGACACAGAAAGTTCTACGAATTTGAATCGTTTTTTATTTTATATCTAACATTTCTGAACTTTTTTTCCGGTGTGAAATTTACTAAATAATGTATATTGGGTGGTAGATCACGATTTATTTTTTCTAAATGTATAATCGGTCCCCTAACACATTTTCACGTGTAATTCTGTTTAGAATTAATTTAAACTATATAAATAGGTAAGTTTTCCGAACTGCCTTGATCTCAAAAAATCTGAATATGAGGTCAAAAATAGGGGCCGTCATTGAAAAAAATGACGTTTATACGTCTTTAAATATGTAGATGACCCCTTAAGCAAAATCTGACTACATCATTAAAAACTAGACGTTATTACAGATCAATATGTACCAGCCGCATGTTTCTATGATAATTTACGGCGAAATTAGGTGGGGGGGGGGGGCGTTTTTTTTTTTTTTTTTTTTTTTTTTTTGGCTGACTGTACAAAACATAGAAAATATATACATAGATGTATAACTTACAGCGCCGTCTGATAGATACTACAGGATACTACAGATTTTCAAATGACGTGAATCTACGTCAGCGGCCGCGAAAGTGTTAATTGAGATTTTAAATATTAATATAGAAATGCTTTACGTGCAAGAAATTTAAATTGGTTTGGATATGTTAATTACGATTATCTTTAATTACAATATTGACTATTTTTATAACAATAAAACTTAGCGCAAAACTATTAACAAATTTGTATACAAAATTACATATTATGTCACAGAATTTGAATACAAAATTACATATTATGTCACTGAGTTTGTGTACATAATAAACAATAGCTTTATCACTACATTAGAAAGTAAACGAAACATTTCCCCACATATAAGAAATTTATTAAATTTCCTTAAGTCTCCTAAGCATTACTGAAAATAATATTACATACACACCTTTCATTTATTTAATTCCGCTATGCCATATAATTAAACGTAAAGACGAACTATTCCAAACTTTGATTAAGAACTTTTGTCTACATACCAAACAAAGAAGCTAGAAGAATTGTTTGTAGTATTCAATAGAATGCCTAGAATAAATACATTGAATTTGGAATTCGAAGTGTAGTTGTGTTCTTAATTGGGCGAAAAAAAAAAGAAAAAGGAATAAAATTCTGGTGCACAATTCATTTTCAAAATTAAGAACTAATGTTTTTTCCCTTTTGGAAGAAAATTGTACATTTATTCATATTTATATAAAATATTGTTCAGTGTTGTATTTTTTAAAATTATTTTTATACCACAGTATTGTTAGAATTTTATGTATATTAAATAACAGTTATTTGTAATCAAGGAGAATAAGCCATTTAAAGGAAAAAAAAAAAAAAAGACTTAAAGTTCTGTCATTAAAGTGACAATGTAAAAATGGAGACTAGATGACAAATAATAATATTTTGTAAGAAAATGATGCAATTATTCCGAATTTGAAATTTAATGGAAGAGATCAGAATCTTATCTAAGCAATATATTAAGTCTTAAAAAGTATTTGTTAAATGCCTGTATGATACGAACAAAATATTGTTCGTTCGTCGATGCGAGTCGCAAATAAATACGTAAGTTTACACTTAATAAGAAGGGGGAACGCTGGAACAACCTTGGCTCTAACAATTATAAGTAAATTTCGTTCTCTCTTTTCATCTTTATTTTCATAAAATCACAACAGACTTCACGCCCCAACAAGCGCACAACTATCGTATAGATGCAAAAATGATGCCTTTTGTCGGATAGGAGAGTTATCACATTGATGCCAGGAAATCGTAACATTTTTTGTGAACAAAAGTGTCCCAAAAAATGGCACCTTTAGAGATACGCGAATAGGTTGTCGATATGGTACCAGAAATCCGAGATAGACACAAACTTCGCCGATACATCTGACACATTTTCAATACAAATCTAGACGAATTCAGATACTTCAGACAGAAAAACGATGTAAAAAAGGCACAAAGCTTTTAATAGTGTCTGACGGTTAACATTTTAAAAGTTATTTTCGATGCATACATGATAATTATTAAGATTGTGCTACCTACCGGCATTCTTACGCAACTACAATTCAACAGGTAGCCGTTACCTTTCCCGAAGATAACACACCACATACAAATTGGAAGTTCTTAGAAAAATTCAACAAGACTGATTGTGAAAAGTTTCTTAAAATACAGGTAGGTTTATTTGTAAATATTTAGTGGTGGCAGTGAATAAAACTAAGCAATAATAATGATACAATATCGTTAATATTTCGATTCATTAATCTGATGCAGGGATGGAACGATGGCGCAAAAGTTATACCGGTATTTGTATAAAAAATTTCACTACTTATATCGTTGATTTTAGAAGTAGAAAATGTTCTTTCACTGATTGTGGTATGAGTTCTGCGTCACTGTTCCAACCCTGCTGATGTTAAAAAAAAATTATCATTTCTCTGATATCAGAATGATATCTTGCATTCTATACACTAATAGCGCATCTTAAAACTATCATATTTCGGATATATATAATAACTATTTGACACACCTGTACAAATATCATATTTTCGGTACCGTACAGACACCGCGTTTGTGATATAACTTTATGATTCACGAAGAAGGTATCTAAATGTTGCACGGAAATTTACAAACCTGACAATTCGGGTACGTCTCACCCTAGAACGTAATGTTTCTGATACTTATGTGTTTGCTGGGGCATGCGGTATTCCGCTGATCTGACTCCTTTAGGAAAATTAACTAAATTAGAATCAGTAGACAACACTGGAAAATGCGTAGAAAATAAAAATAAAAATAAAAATAATTAATATATAGGGTTGCAAAGAAAATCTGTTTCCGAAACAAATAAGTTGTATGCGTACTTGCCAACATACTAATTAATATTCCGTAGTATATTTAGCCCCGCCTTCTTTTTCACACCAGTATCTTTTTAGAGTATTTTTCTTCTTATTTAATCGTAACTGAATTTGGAGAATATTACTCAAAAAAATTACTGGTGTAAAAAAAAAAAGAGCGGGACCAACAACACTACTGAATATTAATTAGGATGTTGGCAAGTATGTGTGTGTATAACAAATTTCCCATTAAATATTTTTGATTTCATTAAGAACATAATTACAGTAGGTCATATAATTTTTCACGCAGCTGAATAATTTGTATAGGATAAATATACAATTCAAGTTCTGCAATAAATAAAGGCTTTCAGCGGTGCCATAATTAAATGCCAATTTTATTGTATAGCAATCTCCGTATTATTTGGAAGGAAGATACTACAAACGATTATTGAAGTTTACTTCATGAAAATGTGGCATTCAATTAAGAGACAGGTAAAAGCCCTGTAAACAGCACCTGCAGCCAAAACAGGCGATCATGACATTTTTTATGTAAGCGATTCGTAACGATTGCTTGAATAATAATTATATTTCAATGTCAACAATGGGCTATGGATGCGAAAATAAAAATAATAATAAAAATAACTATAAAGAAAATGACCCACGTGGAATCAAAATCTTTTAAATTATACAAATATATTCCAAAGTAGAGAGTTAATTTGTCTCCAGATTTTAGAAACACGTGTACTTCTAGAAAAAATCAGTATCATGCTGAGTTCTGGCTTTTATGAATATCCTTTTTTCGACAATACAAATATTTTATCTCTTTTCTGTCTTTTAAACAGGGATGAGTATAAACGAGACATAATTGTGCAAAGTTTATGTTTTCTTACTCAAGCCTCTCTGTAACCGAATATACATAAATTTTCGCTCATTAGCAGAAAGCAAAATTTATTTTATGGGTGATAAATCATTAGATGTTTAAACGAGCATAGTAAGAGAAAATTATAAACAATACATGCTTGTATTAATTTAATGAGTTGGAACAATGTTATTTGTTTAGTAAAATATTATATGTACTTGGTAGCTAAATAAACATGACACCCAGAAAAGCACATTTGTTTTATCAATGAGAGTAGTATTTTTCTCTGTTTACCTTATTAACTTTCAAATATTTCCTTTACTTAATGAAGTACATCAAAATGTGTGTTACATCAATTAATTAAGTTAAATGAACTTAATTGATCTTCAAAGGTTCTGAGATATTATAAAGGTGAATTAGAAACAGAATCTTTTGATAATTATGCATAACGTGTTTAATTAAATGTCAATTTACTGTCGTTTGAAGAATAAAAGATTCAATTAATCTTGCGACTCAGGAAAGTTATAGAAAGAGCATTCTTTTCAAACTAACATTGTGAATTTGTGTCTTTGTAACAATATTTTATGCGTTAAATTCTTTGTAAATTAATGACTAAATGAAGCTTACAAGAAAAATGGCTTGCTTAACACTGAAAGAGCTTTATTATGAATTCCAAATAAAGCAGAACATAGTTACGATTTTTACGAAATATAAAAATGCTTTAAAAATTAAAAATGCTTTTCTGGTTTCATTCTAAAATTAAGAGTAAACTTTAAACTTAATTGAAATAAATACGACAAAAAATAATCCTCTTATCATTTTATGCGGATCTTTACGGTTTTTTTTTTTTCTGATATACAAATTAGCTTATTTTAAATGCCTTATTCTAACATTCTCCTGGTACTTTTTAGGTTAGTTTAAATAAAAGAATAAACCACAAGCTATATTTTTTCTTAGCGTTCATAAAATTTCGATGCTTATTTATTTATTTAATTTTTTTTAATAAAATATCAAAATTTTGCAGAATTTTGATTATTGATTTCATCAATTTCTGTCGTAGGAGAATGCCTTGACGCTTATTAACGTATTTAATATTATACATTAAATATTTAATTGTAGAAACCGTACAATCTTGCAACATAATGAAATTTTAAATCTAGATAAAATTATTAATATAATAAATGATAGCTTTATTTTCCGTATTAATATTTAAAAACCATCTGATATTCCTATAACTAAAAAAGGTTTGGTATTTCAAAATTCAGATAATAAATTTCAAAATTCATTTATAGAATTATTTGGTAAGTTTAAAAATTCATTCTGTAATCATAGAATGTATCATGTTATAACAGTGCTGAAAATATTTTTATATTTTGAATCAGGTAATGAGAGTTATTTTGAACAAACAGGATTTCTGTAGAAAATGCGTTCGTATTATTTATAGAAACGTGTTATAAAAGATTTCAGATTAATAATAATAATAATAATAATAATAATAATAATAAAAAAAAGATTTGATTTTATTTTTACTTAGATTTTGAAAACTCCATGTGTAAAACGAGACTATGCATTTATTATTATTTTTCAAACATTGATTACAATTCAATTTTGTAATCTTGAAGAGAACCCCTAATGTTCCCTCGTCTGCAAGTATTGAATATTAGCATAAAACGAGCTCTGCTAATCTCAGTGGAGAAATTAAGCATGCGAAGCTGTAGAAAAAATACTATTATACAGGGTGTTTATAAAGTTCCGGACCCATTTTGATGTTTAATAACTCATAAAATAATGAAGATATAAACAAACTTATGGCATTTATTGATGGAATAACTCATATATTTTCTTTTCAGGTTTGAATATCTTTACTTTTGGAAATATCGTCTGCGCATGTGGTTAATTTCAGATAATTTCATTTTCCAGTCTAAATATCTGTACTTTTCTAAATATCGTCTGCTTTTTAATTGCAGTTTTCTCTCTTTTGAAAACCCCCATGAATACCGTGGGGCACAAAGGGATTCTCCAAATGTTAATGTGTGGTGTTGACTAATGCACGGCCGAGTCGTGTATTAGTCCTTTGAGGTCCGTGCATTTTCCTTTGAGGATTTGTAAAGGTCAATGTTTACAGGAGGAGAGTGTCGAACATTGATGACCTAAAAGTGAGAATTACAACCGCAATAGCCTCTCTGGATGCCGACATGCTTGCCGCTACCTGGCGTGAAATTGACTATCGACTTGATATTCTCCGTGCGACGAAGGGGGCACACGTGGAAGTTCATTGACAAGGGTCATGAAACTTTTTGAGTCTATCTAACCATTTATGTTATTCATTTTAATCTATCTTTATTATTTTATGAGTTATTAAACATCAAAATGGGTCCGGGACATTATAAACACACTGCATTGTGAGTATTTTGTATATTATTCTTTTATTTGTAAATTCGAACTCACGATTCGATGAATATTGCAAAAACTCTTTTGTTGGACTATTGCATCATGTCAGACATCGTTGATTATCACGAATTACTTTAACAACGATCTATATTGTTATCTAAAGGGGTCTTTCTCCTACAAATGTACATTTTGAGTACTCAAAAAAAAAAAAAATAAATAAATAAATAAATAAAATTAAATAAAATTAAAAATTCAAATTGCGCTTTTATATATTTTTTAATTCTTCGCTTCAAACCTATTATGGTAGTGTTCACCAAGATCACGATAAAGTTGTTTCACATGAAAAAAGAAAAAAAAAATTGCATGTCCACAGACTTGATTTCAATGTTCATGATAATATTGTGAAAATTTGATAGTATCGTTAGTACAGTGTTAAAACAGTAATTTCAATAATGTGAGACATCGAATGATACGTAAATTTTTCATTTGATTAACAGATTATTACCAGACAAATCAACACTGAATTATATTTGCCTCTTTTGATAAGAAGAGGTTGCTGAAGTTTCAGGACAAAGTTAGTAATGTCATCAACATTCGGCAATTTTTCTGCAAACATAAATAAATAAATAAATAAATAAATATATATATAATATAATTACACTCTTCGCCAGCAATTGGTTGAAAAATTACAAGGTAATGCTTGACATTCCAATTTTTGGAATTTTCATTCCAATTTCCAATTTTTGGAATAGAAAATTGGACAACAATGATGTTGCTTTTCCACAAGAATTTCAGTTGAATTTAGTGATAGTTTGGCTGTGTTGTGGTATATTGCAATAAAGTAGTCGAGATGGATATAAAGTAGGTGAGACTGTTAACTACCAGTTAATGAAAAATGCAATAATTCAATATTAATTATCTTTATACATTTAAAAACATATAATGACATAAAACTCACTACTACTTTTTTTTCAAAAGTAGTAAATAAAAATTAAGGCAATCGTAACAAAAAATAATTTAAATCAACTTTATAGACATAATAAGTAGTAAAACTATATACAACGTGATAAGTCACGGAAATGACTTACAATATTCTTTGCACATAGTTTTTTTCATGAAAATTTTATTATTTTAATAATTTGATTAATTACTTATATTTTATAAGCATTCTACTGAATATTTACATTATTATAAGTTTTTAATTGCAACATTACTTTGATAAACATTTCATGACATTGTTTTGTAGGTTTCTAGCAGACTGACCTAGTGACGAAATAAGTCACATAGTCAGTGTTGCCAAACTGTGCACTTTTTTATTCAATTGTCCCCAAGTCACTAATAATTTTTGAGAAGTAGTATTTGATATATATATATATAGGGAAGAGTGGGGAGGAATGGGACGTTTTTTATGTTTTTACTGATAATGTTCACCTTATGTAATCCAGAGTTTTGTAACATTGCTCATAAGTACACTTCAGTAATTAGTTACATATACACATACTAACTTTAATAAAGAGTTATCATTTTTAATTAATAATACTATTTTACATGCATGGACATTGTCCCATTAATCCCCACCTATGAGGATGAATGGGGCAGGACTGGAGTTAACAAAGAAAAGAAAACAAAGTGGAAAGTAAATAAATTTTAAAAGTTAAATTGGTTTGTGTGATTTTATTACACATTATGAATTTACTGCAATTAACATAAACTGATGTATTGACTCAAATTAACATCAAAAGGCCAAAGGCCTTTGGTTTGCACAGTTCCTAGTTCTTTAGGCTTTAGTAATTTAATCTAATAAGATCTAATCTAAAAATAAATAAATAAATAAGACACTAGAAAGAGATAAATCATTATAATAGAGTACAAATTATCCAGATAAATTTTTTTTTCTGACTGATCGGGAAAATTCAGCATTCTATTCTGTATTACATTAATAATCACCAGGATTTATTTAATTAGCTTGATTAAAATTGTGATTCTAATCAAATTATTATTAGTTTATTAATTTATTTTTTTTTATATATTGATTTAAATTGCATTGAATATTCTAACTTATAATTTTTTTTAATCATAATTATTATAAACAAAAATCAGAGCAATTAATTTCAATCTATTTTTCTCTAAATCTATGCTACTGTTATAATTCCATGTTATAACAAATTAAATTTTTTTCCCCCTTTAAAATATATGCCGATGTTGTCAAATTTCATAAGTACGTTTTTTTTTTTTTTTTTTTTTTTTTTTTTTAAAATTAAAGCAAAGTTTTTCGTCATCATTTTAAATAACCAAATTTTCTTAACCCTCTGTACCATACTGTAGACTGTAGGCAACATACCGTTCGATCGTGGTTCAAATTCAAAGAATAGGTTCTACAACGTAATCACGCACTGTAGCCTGTCGTATACACTCACAGTTAGAGAATCTAGTATCTAGAAACACAACTGGATGGCGCCGTATGTCGTAAGTTGAAGTTCATTACTCGACAGTGGGTAACTAACGACAAGTGCGGACCGGCTCTGATTCAAAAAATAATAAAAAATAGTTTTTCGTGTGTTTTGTGTTTTATATTGAAACAGTGAAGAGGTAAGTGTTTCAAATTCATTGTATAATATTGATTTTGACCCAATTTCACGTATTTTATAGGATTTTATGCTAAAAAGTGTTTGTTGCCTGTAGGTGTTTTTGTTTGTTTTTTCGAAATTTATGAGAAATAAAAAAAAAACCTGAAACACGTGTATTTTATTTTTTTCCAATTATTACGAAACAAATAAACACAAAAATATTAAAGGTCATGAGTTACAGAGGGTTAAATTCTGACAGCAGAATGAGTGTTTCTAAGAAAACGACTTTACGACAAAGCACGTTTTTTATTAACACTTTCGCAACCGCATGCTTTTGTCTTATTTTGACATTGAAGCCCGCAGTAGGCGTTATTCCCCCAAATTAAACATTTCAAGACAAAATCATCTGTATTTATATTTATATTACAAATGGATATACAGGGTGTTTATAATTAAACTTCTCCTATAAACAGCGTCCTACAGCGCAAACGAGTGAACGGAATTCAACGAAATTTGGTATATAGACTGCACACGAGATGCGCTCACGGAATTTCGAAAAAAAAAAAAAAAGCTCCAAAGTGTCCACTAGAGGGCGCCTTTTCCGGAAAATTGATTTAATAATAAAAGCTTCATTCTATATTTTTACAGATACAACTAATGCCCTATAACTTTTATTTTGTTATAACGCCAGTTAACCTTTTGCAGAGCAAGGTAATTGCGATCATTTAAATTACACTGCCACCAGAATTCACGAACAAAATTAAAATAAAAGGAATTGACAACATTTTCTGCGATGTTATAAAAGTAAAATTTTGCGAAAGAATTTCCGGGATAAGAATTTGCAGTTGAAAATTAAAATCAGGTGATGCTGTAATGACATCACCGCCCCTGAAAGTGTTAAAATTACAACATTTTCAATTAAAAAATGTTTATGCAACGTTTTCACGCAGAAAATAAACTTCTAATAACATTAAAATATGATCACTCTATACATAAAAATAATTAGTAGTTTGATATATTAACAACTAATATATCAAGGTGTTGATATAATAAATATCATATTGATCATATTGATCAATCGTATTGTTCATATCATATTTTGATCATATCCTTTAAAATAAGTATCATATTGGATATTACATCAATATAACGCTGATATAATATTTAAATGTTAAATATTATATGAACTACGCAGTTTAAAAATCACTAGTAAATAAATTAACATGTAAACTGATAAATATGAAATTAATTAGTTAATATCACCAAAAATACTCGAAATGAAGTATTACTTAACGAAGTCTCGTAAATACTCAAAGGAAAAAAAAGATTTTAAGGATATTGAGTTAGAATTTTGTACTTATGAGAAATTTTATGTTTACTCCAATGTAGAATTCATAATAGCATTTTTAATAAGCATTTTTTAAATCCAATGTAATGTAATTCTTTGTATTTGTATTTAATTGATTGATAATAAATATCAGAGATGTAATATAAATGTTTAAAATCAAGGAAATTTGCCACGATAAAATTATATATAATACTATTGACCTATTCAATCTTTCTGAATTAAAGCATTTTTTGTTACAAAAAATTTCGTTTTATAACACTTATCGAATAAGATGATAAAAAATAAGTTAATTTTTACTTCAATTACCCTATTACCGTACCTAATGGAAGTATTGTATTCGGTCCAAAAGTTCGAAATCGAATTTTTACCTGAACCACACGTTTTAAGGCCTCCTGAGTAAAAAAAAAAAATAGTTTTTGGCAATTGGCCAGTGTGTGTGTCTATGTATGTATGCATATGTGTATGTATGTGCGGAATTTCTTGTTATCGTATTTCCGAAACTAATAAAGATAGAACTACGAAATTTCATAACTCATACAGATCTGGTGTACAAATAAATTTTCTATATTTTGGTGAAAATTGGAAAAACAGAAGTGGGTCATCGGAAACCGGAATTGGCACCGTAAGTCCGTATCTCAAAAACTTCTAGGCCTAGGACACACCAGGAGTCAATTGGCCTTAAAATCCTACAACCAACCAACCAACCGTATCTCAAAAATGGCTCGAACGATTTTCTTTAAATTTGCTATATAAATACTATATTAGATTTCCTTCTGAATGATTTAGTACGTTAGTTCAGGAAAATTGATAGACGTTCTGTATAAATAGGAAAATAATTGGTCTCACAAGTGCGTTCATTTAAAAATGGAAGTACGGATTTTTTCAAACTCGCCGTATTAACATCCTTTTAAATATCCTTTTGTATGAAATTATTGTTTTCCGGTCAATAATTGAATATGCGAAATTTTTGTAAAAATCGGTGTCTCAAAAACGGCTTTAACGATTTTCTTGAAAATTGTTACATAATTTTAGATATCATTTCTTATGTATTACGTGGTTGTTGCAGGTAAATTAACAGTCATCCTGCTTAGGTAGGTTAATTTTAGATCTTGGAAATTGTTGTTTCAAAAAATAGATCTAACTTTTTTTTTCTTATTTTTTAACTTGCTATCTAAACTTTGTTTTATATGCCTTTAGACATATATTAAGTGTCTCACACCAGAAAAAGTTTAGGTTTCTACTTTGTTAGAAAAATTTTATATCTGCCAATCACATTATCTCTCCTGCTCACATTTCCTAAACATGTATAAAATGCGTGTACTAGTAGGTAATTGAAGGCGTATGGTTGTTTCACGCAAGATATTTTGCTTTCCGAACATACATATGTCAGGATAGTATCGTAATCATGTCAAAAAACCGACTTTGAGATTTTGGTGCTTTCATATGTTTTCGAGTCCCCTGGGTTCATTTTTGCTATTTTTACAATGTTGTATGAAAGTGCGTGTGTATATGTAAATGAACACAATAGCTCCTAAACGCTTTGTTCAAATGAGTTGAAAGTTAGTACGTATGTTATAGGTCTTCACAGCACAAACTCTGTGGATTTTGATGAATCTAGGACATACAGATTTTTTTACAGGAAGACAAAGGAAAGTTCTTTATCATTATAACCTTTGCGCCCAAATTTATTAAAGTGCCATTCATCTGAAAGCCTTATTTGATTGGGCTGAAAAATTATACACTTGTTTTAGATCTCCGTCGCACAAACTGTATAAAGTTTGGTGAATCTAGCTCTTATAGTTTTTTTTTTTTCCAGAGACACAAAGAAAAATTCTTTATCGTTGTATCTGAAAACAAACTTTTTAAAGTGCGATCGATGCCTTATTTGATTGAGCAGAAAATTTACACACATATAGGTCATAGTCATATAAACAGTACATATTTTGGTGAATTTAGCATGCATATTGTTTTTACAGGGACACAAGGAAGAATTCTTTATCATTATGAGCCCAACAATTTTAAATTACAATAGTGTCGAAACGCCCATTCGCATGAGCTGAAAATTTACATATATGTTATAGGTCACCATCCCACGAACTGTACTGATTATATTGAATCTGGCGTTATAGAATTTTGCAGGTACACAACACATTTTTTTTTTAATCTTTAATATCTATGATCTCATGTTATTTGAAATACAATAAGTATAATTGAATAATAAACTATATGCAGAAAAATATTGAAGAACACTGTAACTTTTATTTATTTAGTAACTTCTCTTACTTTAATTTATTTATATAGCCGTTAATTAATGTTCGAAAAGTCGAGTAGAGATACTCCAGATTTTTAAGACACTCCAGTTAATTATTAGATTCCTATGCATGCTATTTGCGTGCTAAAGCAAATTAAGGAATTTTTTCTCTGTAGTAATGATAAAGCTTTGCAGAAGCAATTCCAAACGAAAAAAAAAAAAAAAAAGCTCAAATATTAAAAAAAATAATTTTTAAACAAGACATCTTTATTGTTATAATATTCTTACTGGAAACAACCCAACACTCATTTAAATCATTTACACGAATTGTTTCACACGCAAAATTCTTGTGAGCTATTATTTACCCTCTGTGCCCACGACCATGCATCAAATAACAAATTATGCCTCGAGGAAAGATTTAATAAGTGTTGGTTTGTGTTGCAAAACATGAAGTCAAAATCGTAACTGGAGGAGTCATTATGTAATGCAGCACTAGGCATTGTTTTAAAGACTCAATAAGCTTCCTGTGGCAGTGCCGCTATTTGAGAAATCCACGTTAAAGACAGACAACAGTTAACTTCATGCAGATAACTTCTTCATGCAGCTAAGTCGTACCCTAAATCCCTTCGTTAACTGTTTCTAGAAAGAAATGTATTTCAATTTCATAGTACTGCCATAGGAAAGAAATAAAAAAGTGAAGTAAAATAAAATAAAATAAAATAGATAATTGCAACACAATAATGCAATGGCGCAGTTGTTTAAAATCAAAAACAGTATTTAAAAATAATTTTCTGGTAACATTTAAATTTTAGAAGTGAATCTTGAAAATTGTCATGGTAGTCAAAGAGGCAAAATTTTAACTCTTGGCATTGATGCCAAGTCTCCGTTATTTTCAACGGAGACTTCATACCAGAAAGTTTTTGTAATTGTTTTCAGTTTAGTTATTTCTTTCAATTCTTCGGATATATATATATATATATATATACAGGGTAAGTCAAAATGAATATAGCGATTACAAACGGCTATAACTATTTAATGGAAAGAAATTTATCGATAAGGTTAACACAGAATGTAGACATACAGTCGGTAACAAAAGTCTCCGAACATAAACAAAAATTCCTATTTTTAAAAAGTACACTTAATTCAGTTTTGTTAAATAAATCCTTGTCGAATCCTGTTCTTAGTCAGTCTAAAAACAGGATTCGACAAGGATTTATTTAACAAAACTGTATTAAGTGTATTTTTTTTAAACATTTTGCTAGTGTTCCGAGACTTTTGTTACCGACTGTAACTCCAAAATTTTGTATACATACGTCATAGATGTTCTTTGTGACTTCCCTTGGTCACACGGACAACATCTAGACGGATGTCCATTTCACGCCATGCATTCTGAAGCATGTCTGCAGTCATCGATGCAAGCGCATTACAAATGCGTACTTTGAGACCCTGCGATTTTTATCTATGGGTTTATGTGAAAGACGAGGTGTATGTGCTTCCCATGCCCAAAACAACTGAAGAACTCAAAGTACGCATTTGTAATGCGCTTGCGTCGGTGAGAAAATGCTTCTGATTGCATGGCGTGAAATGGACTACCGCCTGGATGTTGTCCGTGTGACCAAGGAAAGTCACATAGAACATCTATGACGTATGTATACAAAATTTTGAAGTTCCGTCTACATTCTGTGTTAATCGTATCGATAAATTCTTTTTCATTAAATAGTTATAGCCGTTTGTAATCGCTATCTTCATTTTGACTTACCCTGTATATGACATATTCATTTTTTAAGAATACTGATGTTAAATCTAATTTAAAAATCAGAAATGTTGGCAGCTATGTATTGGGCTATAAGAGATTTTACAATCCAGAATTAATTTAACATGTTTTAGCAAGAGTAAAGCGCAATTCTATACTAGGAAACGTTTGAATTCAGACGTAGCAGATGCATTAGAATTGTAAGAGAACTTTTACAATTCTGAAAATGTGAACTAAGTTGGTATGGTTCGTATAGGTGGATTTCACGTCGAGCTAGATATACACATTGGGCTATTGCTCCCTTTCTGTAAATCACTTCTGACAATGGTCTGGGGTAATGTCCTCAAAATTTTGATTTGTGAAAGCAGGGGATAGATAGTCCATTTGTTAATTCTATAACCTGCGTACGAAATGGAGTACTTTGCAGAACAGAATAGATTAGCATGAATCAGACACACTGCCACACTCTCAGTCTCTTTGCAAGTAAGTCGACAGATCCCTGTATCCTTCCAAATACTAAACCGTAGTCATTACAACTTCACTTTCGGTGTTCTACAAGGACCTGAGATTAACCAAACAATCCACTGTGAGAAAAGTGTTATTAAGGAAAATGACTGAGAATTACCCTTTCCTCTGTAAATGCAGAAAAAAGTACAGAGTATTTTTAAAAGACTAGGGCTGTGTTTACATACTACTTACAATATTGAAATTTATGAACCTAAAAGGAAAAAAAATCTATGTCATATTTGATATTTTTATCCAAAACGTGTATTGGTAATCCATGAAAATGTTATTTGGGCTTTCTTTGAATTTTTTAATGGGTCATATAGAACATTAAAATAAATAGTCAGATAATTTTCATCATACACTGTTAAAAATTTCAGTTCAGATTTGAACCACTATATGAAGTAGAGTTATAAGCAATACCATAATATGATTCAACCTCACATTTAAGTTTTCTACTACTTACGATTGAATTTCAGTTGCACCAAAACTTGGGGCTACCATATATCCGCTCACAAGGGAAGTATGAATCAGTAAAATTCCTATTGAAACCAAACCAAGCTTAAATTAAAGAGTGTAGTTGAAAACATAGGGTAAAGTGCAACTTTTGTGCAACAACTCACTCATAGGCCAAGATAAGACCCTAGAAAATTTATCTCCTTTTCCCGAAATCAATGAAACAGAATTAGTAGGCAAGAAATCATGGCACTATGCCAATGTGTTTGACATCAGACGAGAAGATCTTCAGCTCAATCTCCAACTCGGTCGAGTTTTGATTTTTTTTTAATTATTTAAAACATAATACAAATACTTGGTTCAACATATAATTACCAAATCATGGTAAAAGTTTAAATCATCGGGTGATTCCAGCTATTTCAGTTCCAAGTTTTGGTTCAAACTAACACGAAATTATTAACAGTGTATAATTGTAAAAACTGTAAAATAAGTATTTAGCTTAGTAAAAAGCCTAATTTTTTTTTACAGTGTGAATGCAAATCAGCATTAGTATCACTTTGATAAATAGTTAAAATGGATAAAATTTTTAATTTATATAAACCAGTTAATGGTTCACTTAAATTAGAAAGTTAATAATTTTTAGTATTGAAAGTTTAACAGTTAAAACGCATTTGTCATCGCTATGTTTAAACTAGTCTAATGTTTCTTTTATCCTCAAAAATATTTTGAACTTTCTTTTCCCTCATGTTGATAGTTTGGAAGAAGTCAATCATTTTGAAGTGAGAACTACTACGAATTTAAATTAATATAAAATAAAACAAATGTTTTTTTATGGAAAACATTGGTAACATTTTCATTATTAAAAGACATTTTTTTCAGTATAACTTTTATTCAAATGTTGTAATATTTATTCAATTGAAGAACATTCGTATACTCTGACACTTGTCTAGTCCATTTTCACAGATTCTAAAGAATATTTGCTTTTCAATGGATGCTTGTATTCAATTTAAATGGAGTAGGCAGAAAGCAGTTTTTAAACTCTTAGTTATACGTGAAAAAAGAAAATTTCACCAGAAACAGTTTTATTTCTAAAATACAGAATTACTACACACACACACATATATATATATAAATATATTGTACAAATTTTCTATAAATTTACTGAAATGTTCATCCAGAGTCTCTGTACGCTAACAATAATTCTTATTTCAAAGTAAATAATTGAGATTATCTCAATCTCCATTCTGTATTTTTATATATTTTTATTATTTAATTAAAAAATATAAAATAAATAAAATGAAGTTAACTACAGAAAAAATTCTAAGTCAAAAATATATTGTTATTTGAAAGTAAAAAATCGCGAATATCAATCTTAATTCTGTATTTTCATTATTTAATTTTTTAAAAATAAATAAATGAATACGTAAATAAATAAAAAATAAATAAATTAGATAAAAAATATAAAAAAAAATAAGTAAATAAAATGACGTTTGCTTTAGAAAAGATATTCTCAGTCACAAATTCATTCTCGAAAGTAATTATTAAATTAATATTAGCCATTGAAACGGATATGTAAAATAGATATTTTAACGAAAAGAAAAGAAAAGAAAAGAAAATGGGTGTCGAGAATAAATAATCACCTTCATCTTGAAAAATAAAAATTTAATTTATGACAATGCTTGAAAGACGATATATGTACAATGTCACTGTACAAAATATATACAAAGTAAATTCTTCTGGCTTTCACAAAATTTTTTTTTTATTTCCAATACTGTAATTACTGAGCCACCTGGTTTCTATTTCGTGAGGACAATGGTGGCTCCATAATCTAGGCCAAAAAGGGCCAGAGAGCACTCTTCTATGAAATTCTTTGTTGCTCTCCTCGCTAAAACTAAAACTACTCGAAAATTAAACTGCAAGTCTCGTGAGAAAGAAGAATGTTTTTCCTATTTAGTCCAACCTAGCGACCGGGCCTCTGGGGCCCCTCTAGTGAAGCAAAATATTACTATAGCTAATACCTAACAGTGTTTTGTACCAAAAATCTGGTATTTGTACAGATGCATTAAATTCATATTATCGTACAAGTATCCGAAACATAATAGTTTTACAAGGCGTTAGTAATGTCTAGAATGTTCTGGTATCAGAGATTGATATTTTTTTAACATCAGATTTAAAGAATCGAAATGTTAACGTTGTTGTACCATTATTTTCCCTTGGTTTTATTTACTGTCGCTACTAAATATTTATAAATAAACTTACTTATATTCTAAAAAAATGTTAACGTATAGTAGTATAAAAGCATTCTATTTTGTTCGCGGCCTGCTAACACCACAAAAGAAAATGGCCATCCTTTCAATGGAATAAGTGTTGTAACCAACACCGAATTATGATTAAATGTCAGTAGATAGCACCATTTTTAAAACTATCATATATTCATCGAAAATAATGTTCAAAATGATAACCATCAAACACTACTAAAAACAAATTCGTGCCTTTTTTATAAATTTTTGAGCCAAAAGTATTGGAATTCGTTCATATTTGTATCGAATATACGTCAGATATATCGGTGAAGTTCATTTCTGTGTGGAATTCTGATTCCATATCGAAAACTCTTTTGCGTATCGCTAAAAGTACCGTTTTTTCGGATACTTCTGTTCACAAAAACGTTATTTACTGACATCCAAGTAATATCTCCGTTATCCGAAAAAAAAAAAAAAAAAAAAAAGGCATATTTTTTGTATCAATATGACAGTTGTGTTTTGCTGGGATGAGACCGCGATTTACGACCAAAAGTTGATTGTAATTCACTACGAACATCTATGTCTAAATCGGAATTCGAAAATGCAACGTGGGACCACTAGGTGGGAGAACTAACCTTTCAACCACCAGGTGTACTTGAGCTTTTAGATGAAAAAGATTTTCCGAATAAGATCTATTCTTTTTCTTTTTTTTTAATTGAATATTTATAGGTTTTATATATTTGTATGTGTTTATATACCCTTTAGTATGGTTTCTTGAAAGCTCTAATTAAAATAATTTATTTAAGTTATTAGCTGTTAAAATAGCTTTAAAATCATATCAACAACAAATTTATATGTGATGGAAAGATTTGATTATTTAAGCAAATTTAACAGTTATGAATATGAAAATATGTTATTTTAATTTATAATTTACTGCTTAGATATATATACAAAAAAAAAAAAAAAAAATCGTATGCATAATAAAAAAATTTGATTCACTAAAACGTTATTATTTTTTTTTTATTAATAGCCTATTTTAAAATTAGACTAAAATCAATCTAAATGTTTTTTACAAGTACAAAGATGCCATATTATTACGGATTGTCGCTAACCTTCATAACAGAAATTTGTATGGTGTTCTTAAATAATAATTATGCGTAATTACACAAGAATGCTATTTCTGTATAGAGGTATGGAATCTATTTCATTTATTGAAAGCTTGTTATCTATGCAATTGAATACTTATACCAATACTCTGCATGAAAATGCGTTCCAACACCATTCCTGCAAAATTCGTATGTAAAATGTCCTCCTGAATCCAAATATGACCCTTATTTTGCCCCATCACTGATCGATTTTTGGGACACCCTCTTATTTTCATCCCTGCTCGGTAATTTTATGGCTATGAATAAAATTTGAAAGGAGGGAAAGAATTATTTCAACTCTTAAATATCTTCTAAGGGGCTATACAGGGAAAAAATTCTAAAACATGAACATTTGTATCAAGGAGGAGAATTTGGGGGGGGGGGGGGATTTTTCATTGAAATTATAAGTTACATTTATTATATTTTATTAGTATAGTATTACTAATATTTATTATACACAATGTTTATCGTTTTTATGTGTTAATGTTTATCTACCCTCCATATCAAATTCATGTCCATAAAATTACCGAACAGTGATAAAAGTTGGGGTAGAGGATGGCGTCTTGAGAAAACGGTGGATAATTGGGCAAAATGGGTGTCATATGATAATTCAAAAGGTCATTTTACATAAGAGTCAGTAAAAATGGAATTAGAGCCAGATTTTATTTATCTATCTATTTATTTATTTATTTATTTTTTATTTTATTTTTATTTTAGCGCACTGTAATTTATTGAAAATTTACAAAACATATACTCACCAAGGTCATGTTTTTTTTAATCAGGTAATACTGTGTGCAATAGAGTGATTGTTATGGATATATACATAGCATTATGGTCTTTCTTTGTACATGTATGTTTTAATTTCTTCACAGGATTACCACATGAGTGATAAACTTATTATTCGCTGATAAACGAATGCGCTATATTGAAAAATGCAATTGTACATCGAAGAATCCAAAACGAATGAGACGAGAATGCCAGGTGACTTTTGGTGTAAAAGCTGGACCAGACAAACGCACATAAAAGATGAAATGAATGAAACATTAAGTCTATTATGTAATTTTAAATATTGATTATAATCTTGAACGATAAATATTGGCTGATCAGGGGTTTGGGTCATGTGTAAATATAGCATAAAGTGGATGATGGATGGTTGGGTTTTACGTTGCACTAGTGCTGCGCAGACGGGCGCAGATTGGCGACGGTATGGGACACCCCCCTAGAGGTGGTCCGGAGACATGCCATCACAATTTTCATCCTCCACGGAAGGGATGGCTCTCCCGCTTCGGTGACCCCCATAGGTATAATTTTTGATGGGAACATGGAGGACACTGCGGCCACGACAAATTTTACGTGCACCAGCCACCATTAGTGTACACGACGGTCTTTGGCCGGCTCGAGGACCGAACTCGCAATCTTCGAATTACGAGGCCGGCCCTCTACTGATTGGGCTACCGCGGCCTAGCATAAATTGGAAATAGACTTTTTCAAGGAAAAAATAGTATTGTCATGTAACCCGAATAAATCTTCTTCTTATACTTACAAGAAACATTTAAAAAGTTTCGTCTTCAAACAATATTGAAAAAAAAAATATATATATGATTCTAATCGTCATAAAATACTAGAAAGTGAAAAAAATATCGGCATGAAATACAGCGACCATAAAAATTTATCAAAAATTAACCATTTTTGGCGTTTTAACACTGTTAGATGATAAGTTCGCTTGAACCGAGATTTCCGTGTACAAACAGAACTGTGTTTTGCTTCTCCGCCAAGTACTCAAAATCAATCGCCTAACAATGTAAAATCGCCAAATATGTTTGATTTTGTTAATTTTTTGTAGTCGCTGTAATTCATTTAAGCCGGTAATTTTTTCACTTTCTGGTGTTTTATGAAGAGTAGAATCACCTATATTTTTTTCAATATTTTTTGAAGACCAAACCTTTTGAATGTTTCCTTGTTGGTATTTTCCGAGAAAATGACGTTTGATATTGCCAGGCACTATAAAGGCCAAACGTTAATATATCCCTTTTTTATATATCTTTTTACTATGGAAAACTTTTTTTTTTCTTTTTAACTTTAAAACTGCATAAATAATTTAGCGATTATATATAGTACTTTTCTGTCTAAAGTTTATGCCGAGCTTCCTTTGTAAAAGTAAAATAGGCAAATGGGGTACTTTCGTCCAATACTTTTGCAAAACCTTTTAGTGGAAAGTTTCTTTTATTACATATAGCTTATATATAGCGAATGCGATTTTCAAGCTTTTACCAACAAACTCTTTCTGAATCCTAATCAGGCAATCTGCGGAATGTAAATACCGGATAAAAATTGGAGCAGATGGATTCAGTTATTTTTTGAATATGTAGAAATTCCTCTGTTAAGTAAATTTAAACTTTTTTTTTTTTGAAAGCATCTACTAGAAATGCTTTTTATGGAAAGAATAACACATAAATGTATCTTTTTATTTTATTATATTTTATTTTATTTACATATTGTTCTACAGAAGTAAAGATTAATTAAGAAAATAAAATAGATTTTACACATCAAAATTTTATTATCATTTGATTTTTTAGACATTAGAAGAAAAAAAGCAACTAATGTGTTCGTGAAAATTTTCGACAGACTATTTTCCAATAGATTTACGCGTTTTGAGATTTTTTGAAAATTTCAGCATGCCTTTTTATGAGTTTTTATGTGTGTGTGTAACCAAATATTTGTGATATTTTTATCTCATGAAAAACTGACAATTTTTACCAAAAATATATTTCTTTGGAACTTAACACAATTTGACGCTGATTAAGTTTTCGCATAGCACAACATGTGTTGAAAATTTAAACATCTACAAGTAGCATATAACCCCATTTTTATTTTGTATAGGGTGCATGTAACTAAAAATGCAAAATGGCTATTATGAAAACCTATGAGTTTCTTTGGATGCATGTAAGCCGTCAGATGTGCTGCTGTACTGCAACTTTCCAGATTACAAGATAGTTATATCTCAGCTCCTGTACAATATGTACGCATGGAACATTTTATGTGAGAGGACCATAAATTTTCAATATATACGATTTGGGTGTGTATCGATGTAGAATAATTAAATAACATAATTATATATTACTCTAAATAGTAAGCATAGTATTAAATATTATTTCCTTAACTTTTTTTTAAGATTCTTTCTTTATTTTTTTTTTTGTTTAACTAAACAACTGTTTCCTTTGTTACACGAGTTAGTGAATCTCAGATCAGCCCACTCAAAACTCTTGCGTTTCAGATATGCAGATTACTTAAAAAAAAAAAAAAAATGTATATATACATAGAAATAAAACAGTAACAAGATTTGAAAATTATAACTTTATAATAATAAGATTTAACAATCTTAGCCAAATATGAAAAATAGCTTACATTGGCCATCACAATATTTTCTTCAATGTCATTCAGTATAACAGCGCCATGTATCGGTTAACATGGCTAAATTTTATTTATAGTTTCTTACAATGAAGTATTTACATACGCAGTTTTAAGCAATAGATGCTGAAATGTAGCCATATAGACAATCACAGAAGGTGAATTACAGCAATGCCACTTTTTGACCGATGTACAGTCGGCAACAAAAGTGTCCGAACACTCGCAAAAATTCCTATGTAAAAAAAAGTACATTTCATACGGTTTTGTTAAATAATTCCTTATCGAATCATGTTCTTACACTGACTAAGAACAGGATTCGACAAGGACTTATTTAACAAAACCGTATGAAGTGTAGTTTTTCTACGTAGGAATTTTTGCTAGTGTTCGGAGACTTTTGTTACCAACTGTAGATTCAGATTAAGTTATCAAGCAATGTATTAAATTGTATTATATAAACAAAAATAAAAATTAATTAAGAACTACTATTCATTTTCGAGCTAAAAATACTAGAAATGTTTAAAAATGTGTAATTTAGGAACTTCTTTCACATTTATTATTAATAATATTAATGAAATTTGATAAAAAATAAATAAATCTCTTACGATACTGTTTTTTTTCTTTCCAAGTTTTAATGAAAATTTTTACTCTGTCATCTTTTATTGCTATGGAATATTACATGTAACGGATTTTTGAAAGAAAATAGTAGGGGAAAATTTTTGCACAGGATAAAAATATTCGGTATGCATCACTTATTTTAAAAAATACTGGAAGCTTACTAGTGAAAAAAAAAAAAAAAAAAAAACAAGAAAAGGAAAAGAAAAAGAAAAACAATAATACAAGTTTTCATAACGTCGGGTTTTCAATAAGCCCAAGACATTTTTCAATTTTTTTCACAATGTCACTTTTTGGTCGTAATTTATAAAGAGTAAAACACATACTTATTTTGAAGATATGTAATAAATACATGTAATATTGAAATGGGAAAGTTCACACATAATTTTAGTTCTTTAAAAACAGTTTTAAAATTGTGTCAAACATATGTAAAATGAAATAATAAATTATAAGAAATCGTATTAGCAATTGATTTTTCTTGTTTCATTTTAGAAGAATACTAATATTAGTGTTTAACAATTTTCTATAAAAATGTTTAAAAACCTCTACGCGTAAATTTTTCATGGAATAAATTAAAATCATTTCAATAATAAAATATATGTTAAAAAGAATTATTTTGATTGCTCGAATGCCTGATGTATTGGTCTATTTTCGTATATTATTTACACAGTCAGTAACAAAAGTGTCCGAACACTAGCAAAAATTCCTATGTAAAAAAAGTACACTTCATACGGTTTTGTTAAATAAATCTTTATCGAGTCATGTTCTTACACTGACTCAGACCAGGATTTGATAAGGACTTATATAACAAAGCAGTATGAAGTGTACTTTTTTTACATAGGAATTTTTGCTAGTGTTCGGACACTTTTGTTACCGACTGTTTATATATCATTTTGATTGTATTGGAAAATGCAATATATAAAAGAATTTTCAGTTAGGAAGAAGTTAGAAATATGTGCCTTTACTAAATTAATAAACGATCGTTATAGTCATAGCTGCCATTTTTTAAAATTATTCCGGAATATTGTTAGCCCCGCTCTTTTTTCGCACCGTAATCTTTTTAGAGTAATTTTCTTCATATTTAATCATAATTATATATTGAAGAAATTTTTTCTATAAATAATACGGTGTGAAAAAAATGCGGGGCTAACAACATTCCGGAATAAATTAAAAACCTTGGCAGCTATGTATAGTTATATTTATTTATATACCTAAAAAGTTTTATAAAAACAATCATAAAGTTTCACTTTAAAAAGTTTTAAAAGTAATTTTAGTAGAAATTCATAATTATTTTATTTGGAGAGATATTTTAGAAACTTTTATATTTCTCCCAGTTTGAGGTTCAACAAATATTAGTCTAATACTTTTTATAAGAAATTAAGTTGATGATATAAATTAGCAATGAAACAAAAAAAAAAAAAAAAAAAAAAAAAGAAGTGTGTTTCAATAATTTTACTATGGAATGTAAGTTTAATATTGCATCATACTGTTTTAAATAATAATCCGATTCATTTTATCGGCTAATTTATACAGTGCCATGCCATGCGTTTTTGATGGAGTCGTCCTAACCTAGAATAACTGTGTTTTCTTTTTTTCTTTGAAAACTCAGGTGTCGAAATAAGAATTTAAGAATTGAGTATTATATATATTTCTTTTGTTTTTAATTTCGTATTTTTAATTATTTTTCAATTTATTACAAAGAGTAGAAAGATTAAATAATCGTAAAAGATTTAGTTATCGTTTTTACGTATTTGTAATAAATCTTTTTTTCCAGGCTCTCTTGTCTTTGATGCGAAAATTGATTTTTAAACTTTAGAAAATAATAGAAATTTATTCCTAAATATTTTGTTGTATCGAAATATGTAGAAAACTTTTCTCACTTCTTTTATGCATAACTGAAGGAATCATTTTTGGAAGTGCAACGCATAAGATAGATTTCTTTAACCTTGCAATCTCCAGAATTTTATTCCATTTTATATGATACGTTGGACTGAAAGAATGCGTTCAGAAAAAATGTTATCTCGATGCATCCGATAATGTTTGCAACTAAATCATATTTTAAATTGTTAAATAGTGCATAACTTTTAAATTGAAAACGGGTATAAAGGGTATATGCCTATTTTTCTGTAGCGTATTTTATAATGGTTAGCATCTTTTAACATCTCATTTTAATTTTTGTTTCACAAGTTTATGTAAAACGTAAAATAAATAGTTTTTAATTGTTTTTCAGTGTAAATGTTTAACAATGGAAACTTTAAAATACATTACAGCTGCATATAATAATTTATCTAAACTAAATAGGAGTATATCAACGAGCGTCGAGTTTTGTTTGAAATCATTCCTTTCAAGAATACCGAGATTGGTTACTGCGCAACATCATAGCAAGATTTTTACATCTTCAGGTGGAGGTGAACGGTGGTCTCGATCACCGCAGGTACTCCTCAATCTCTCGTGATAATGATGATGCTGTATATCAATGTAATATGGATGCGTTTTTGAATATTTACATGGTTCAGCATAATTCAAGATGGTCGCAGTTACCTCCAAGCACCAAATACCTTCGAAGCAAGCAACAGCGTTTATTTGTTTATAGAGGAGAAGGATAAAGAATTTTCTCTAGTTAATTTTTAGTGAGATAAAAAAAAAAAAAAAAAAAAAAAAAAAAGTCAATTTAAATATCTAACTAAAAATAACGCTCTACATAATCTTTACCAATTCAGCACTTGATCCACTTTATAAAAAGTAATTCGTAACTTATAAAATAATTAATTGCTTCGATGAATTATTGAATGTAAAAGAATTGAATTTGAATCGGGTTCAGATTGGACAACATAAATTGCTTTGTCGGATTAATTTTTAGTGAGATAAAAAAGAAAGAAAGAAAGAAAGAAAGAAAATAAATCTCAATTTAAATATGAAATGAAAATAACGCTTTATGTAATCTAACCAATCCATCAGAAAATTCACTTTATAAAAAGTAATTCATAACTTATAAAATAATTAGTTACTTGGATGAATTATTGAATATAAAACAATCAGATTTGAACAGGGTTCCGATTGGATAACAGGTCATAAAAATTGCTTTATTGGAATTATTTTTAGTGAGATAAAAAAAAAGTAAATAAATAAATAGAAATCAATTTAAATATCAATTGAAAAAAAAAAAAAAAAAAAGCTTTACATAATCTCACCAATTCTGTAGTTAATTACCTTTATAAAAATTAATTCATAAATTTTAAAATAACTAGTTATTTAGTTATTTAGATGACAATTGAATGTAAAACAATCGGATTTGAATCGGGTTCAGATTGGACCACAGGTCATAAAAAAAGTTTTGTCGGATTAGTTTTTAGTGATATAAATAAAATAAAATAAAATAAAAATAAATGAATCTCAATTCAAATATCAAATGAAAATAACGCTTTACACAATCTCACTAATTCTGCACTTAATTCACTTTATAAAAATTAATTCATGAATTATAAATTAACTAGTTATTTAGGTGAATTATTGAATGTAAAATAATGGGATTTTAATAACATTCAGATTGGTTTATGAATCATCAAATAGTTTTGTCCTATTAGGCTCAGGATTCGGCTTGACAACATATTCAGTTATTACTTACAAAACTTTGAATAAACACCATTGGAGGGTTTTTTGAATAGAATTGTGGACTGTATGGTTTTAAAAATCGCTGGTTTAAATTATATTAAATCATAAATCAGTTTAAAATGAATTTGAAGGACTCACCTTCCTTTCAATTGAATTAATAACATCATATTTTTGAAACAATGAATAAAAGCTTGAATACATACACAAAATAGAATATAAACGTGAATTATTGAATTTATTTCAGCTCATACGTTAGAATAGAATTTTTCCAGCATACCGCTAGAACACAACCAAAAGAGCAAACTAGAATAGAACCGCAGAAAAGTAAAAACGGTTCACAGCAAATTGAAAAAGAAATTATTTAAAGTATAACTAACAATTAATTGAAAACATGAATAAAATAAATAATAATAAAAGAAAAAAGAATTAATTTTGCGTTTAAAACACATTAAAATATCAATAAAAAGAATGAATTTAAATCAAAGTTTTTTTACTAAAGTTCTTTCAGAATTGCATAGTGCTGCCATCTATTGTCAAAATTCAGAGTTATTAGAATTCTGAACATTCTCCCCCACCGGGAGAAGGAGTGTCACTTTAGCAATAGGGCGTTGAATTTCACCACTCTGAGTCCAAATGCTGACTACACGAACTCTATTATCAGGTCCTGGATATGTACGAATAATTCTACCCAGCTTCCACTGGAGAGGAATAGATTGTGGATCATGAATAACAACCAAGTCCCCAATTTGAAGATCAGTTCGTGGAGTGAACCATTTAGGTCGATTCTGCAGGTGATGTAGATAGTCTCTAGACCATCGCTTCCAGAAGTCTTGCTTCATTCGCTGGATTAGAGTCCAACGAGAAGATAAAGTGAGATTTGGTGAATTTCCACTTTCAGGAATCTCAAGGAGTGGAACTCCTATCAGGAAATGTCCGGGAGTGAGGGCTCTAACATCGGATGGATCTGAAGAAAGTGGCGTTAATGGTCTGGAATTTAAGCAGGCTTCTATTTGACATAAAAGAGTAGTAAGCTGTTCAAAATTTAGAATGGTAGCCTTACAAGCTTTAATTAGATGATTTTTCGTCAATTTAACAGCAGTTTCCCACAGTCCACCGAAATGGGGGGAGTATGGTGGGATAAAGTGCCAATTGATGAAGTTGCTGGTAGCAAAATTTTGAACATTTTCAGAACGAATGATTCGAAATAGTTGCTTAAGATAGTTAGCAACTCCCCTGAAATTTTTTCCGTTGTCACTGAATATGTCTGATGGCAGTCCTCTTCTAGAAACAAATCGTTTTAGGGATGCTAAGAAAGCTGATGAAGATAAATCTGAAAGAGCTTCTAGGTGCACCGCTTTTGTGCACATGCAGACAAAAACACAAATATATGACTTCAATTTAACTTTAGATCTAGGCACATTTGGTTTAGTGATGAGTGGGCCAGCAAAATCTAGTCCCACCTTTGAAAAAGGTCGAGTTTGAGTTATACGTTCGGCTGGCAACTCACCCATAATTTGTTGGCAAGTTTGTTTCTTCAAACGTTTGCACAAAATACATTCATTTAGAATTCGACGAATGTAAGAGCGACCATTTAGTATCCAATACTTTTGTCTAATTAGGGAAAGAATCAGTTGTGCACCAGCATGAAAGTGTTTTTTATGATATTGCTCAACAATTAATTTTGTAATTAAGTGATTTCTCGATAAAAGCACTGGATATTTCTGATCTTGATTAAGTGACTGATGTCTGGACAACCGTCCGCCAACTCTGATTAAACCTTGGTCATCTAGAAATATATTTAAGGATAAATATTTGTTGTTGGTTGGTAAAGGTTGATTTTTCCTGAGCAAATTCAGCTCCACCGAAAACTCTTGTTCTTGAATCAATTTAAGAATATGTGTAATAGCACTTGAAACTTCAGGAGTACTGACAAGTCCAATACGTCTAGAATTACGATTACAACTACGAATGTTATAAATGAATCTCAAACACAATGCAAGGATTCTGCAAAGTTTTGAAAAAGAAGAGAATTTGAGTAGAAAATCAGGAAAGGTTTTATGACTAGATGTTGCAACATGACTTAAATTTTCTTCAGAATTTTTTGACTTAACATTTGAAGATTTGACTAGGAATAATGGTAACTTGACACTAGCACTAAGCCATTCAGGCCCAAGCCACCACAATTTGTGATGCAAAAGATTCTTCGGTAGAATGCCTCTTGAGGCACAGTCGGCCGGATTCGATGAACTCTCAACATAAGTCCACACTGCTTGTGGGACAAGTGATTTGATTTTGTTTGCTCGATTTGTTACGAACTGATTTCCTTTAATTGGAGGAGATTCAATCCAATTTAAAGCAATTTGTGAATCGGACCACAAATAAAGTTTATTTACATTAAAGGTTAAAGATTCTAATATTGTGGAACTTAATTGTGCAAGCAAGAATGCAGCACATAACTCAATTCTCGGAAGCGTGACATGTTTTAAAGGATTAACTCTAGTTTTTGCAGCGACAAAGTTAACTGAAATCTCACCTAGAGAAGATAGTGTCCGAAGGTATACCACTGCAGCGTAGGCCTTGCCAGATCCATCACAAAACCCATGGATCTCTATGTGGTTCTCTGGAGATGTTTCACAGTTCAGATATCTTGGTATGCCAATGGACTTTAAGAGTTCAATTTGAGAATTAAATTCTTGCCAAGTTTTCAAAATGGAATCTGGGATTTGATCATCCCAAGCACACTTATCTTTCCAAAGCTCTTGCATCATGATTTTTAACATGATCGTGGTTGGAGCTAGAATCCCAAAAGGATCAAAGATTTGAGCTATCATTGATAGCAATTCTCGCTTGGTATGCACCGATTTGACGCCATTCAAATGAATTTTCAATAAGTCTTCTGCCGAATTCCAAACTAAGCCTAAGATTTTTTGGGAGGAATCTTCGGAAAATTTTACATTTTGCCTAGTGGATTTAAGATCTTCTGGTAGATTTTCAATGACTGCGGGTACATTGGAAGCCCATTTTCTAAGTGTAAAGCCTCCTTGATTTAAAACGTGATTTAGGTTTTTGACCAATTGTTTTGCTGCATCAATTGAATGCGACCCACCAAGATAATCATCCACATAAAAGTTCTCGAAAATTGACTGAGCAGCAATAGGAAATTCTGAACTATAATCTTTGGCTAGTTCGTGCAATGTCCTTATAGCCAGGAATGGGGCACAGGCTGTGCCATATGTTACAGTCAATAATCTGAAACTCGCAATAGATTCATGTGGCTGGAATCGCCAAAAGATTCGCTGAAAGTCAACATGTTTGGGGTTTACCAATATCTGTCTGTACATTTTGGCGATGTCTCCGGTTAAGGCTGTTGAATATGTTCTAAACTTAAGAAGAAGTTTAAACAAATCTGGTTGCAACTTTGGACCTATTTCAAGAAAGTCGTTTAAAGAGTGGCCTGATGTTCCTTTAGCCGAGGCATCAAATACCACCCTCAATTTAGTAGTTGTACTATCTTCTTTCAAAACCCCATGATGAGGCAGGTAAAAATAATCTTTAGAATCAATTTCAGAATTTGGGACTGGTTCCATATGATGTAAATCAATATATTCTTGCATAAAGGCATGGTATTGCTCCTTAAGCTCATGATTTTTATTAAGTTTGGATTCTAACAAATAAAACCGTTTTAAAGCATTTGATTGTGAGTCACCTAAATTTGGAACTTCTTTAAAGGGAAGATCCACCATGTACCTTCCAGACTGAATTCGTCTAAGAGTTTTAGTGTATTTTTCTTCAGAACTGTGAATTGGTGTTGCATCAGGAAGGGACTCAATTTCCCAAAATTTCTGAAGATCATAAGTTAACTGAGCTGTAGCATGGCAACTAAGGACAGTTTTAGAATGCTGAAAATTGTTTGCATGTATGACACCCGAAAGTAACCATCCCAATTTGGAATTAAAGCACATGGAGTACCTTTAGGACCCAGAATAGATTGCCCTAAAATTATTAAGGGAAATAAATCTGCACCAAGCAAAATTTCAACTGGACTCGAAACATAAAATTTAGGATCTGCTAAAGATAGACCTTCCAAATGAGGCCGTGAAGATTTTCGACCAACAAAATTAGGAAGATTTACCGTAACATTATTTACTATTAAAGCATTCACATAAAAGATTTCATTACTATAATAAGACTTTAAAATAATATTAACTTCAAAAAGAGCAGTTTCTGCAACAATATTATTTACACCCGAGATTCTATGATTTGTGGTTTTCATAGGTAAACCTAATTTTTTAGCACAAGAGCTGGAAATTAATGATTTTTGACTTCCTGAATCCACCATGACTCTACATGGCACAAACCTTCCAGTATTTGATTTTACAAGAACCATAGCTGTCGATAACAAAGTTTGACAACTCTCTTGGGTACTGGTTAAACAACTAGTGTTGACAAAGGATGGACTTTCAATGTTGAGATTAGTATTTTCAATAACAGGTGAAGAATTAACTTTATTTTTCTCGAAATGGAGAAGTGTATGGTGCTTAGCATTACACTGTCGACATTTTGTCGAAATCAAACATTTATTAACGAAATGATTACCACGTAAACAATTTATGCATAGTTTTTTACCCTTCACAATATTCCATCTATCTTCAACAGATTTTTCAAGAAAGTGTGGGCACTTGAAAAGTGCATGAGATTCCGAGCATTATGAACAGATAGAATTATTGGATTTTATATCTGAATTAGATATTACAGCATTAGACACAGATTTTTTAAATACTACTTTTTGTTTACTTTCAGATTTAGAATAAGTGCTATCAGTAATATCTTGCAAGCTTCTCGCTTCTTTTTCAAGAAACAAAATAAATTCATCATAGGTGGGAAAAGAATCACTATCTAAAGATAATTCCCATTGCTTCTTTAAATTATCATCCAATTTTGTTTGCAAATTATAAACAAGAATTCAATCCACAAATAAATTAAATTCAAATCCTAAACATTTCAAGTTACGCATTGCTTCATTACAGCTATCTAATAAATCTAGCATAGATTTCCGACAATTTGGTTTCAAAGATTTCGAATTAAAGAATTTGTTTAACTGGGCATAAGCTAGATTTTTTTTATTATCGAATCTAGAAATTAGTGTTACCCAAGCTTCCTTATAACTTGCTTCAGTTATTGGAAAGCCTTTTATTAACTTATTGGCAGATCCAATAACAGACGCTTTTAAATATTGTAATTTTTGCAAATCGGAAATCTGAGTGTTCTCATGAATAGTGGTTACGAATATTTGCTTGAAGCTTAACCAGTCTTCCAAATTGCCAGAGAAATGTGGCAAATCAAATTTTGGAAGGTGAATACATTGCTTCGAAACAGAACAAGAATTTTCATTAACCTGTGTTATAACTTTAGTGTTCTGAAAACAAGAAAGTTCTAATCTTGACTCTATCTGATATTTTATACGAGTAAGTTTCTCTGTCCATTTTTCATTATCTTCAATTTCCTTTTTTAATTCATCTAAATCAGAAATAACTTCCTCAACTTCATTATTAATTTGTTCTAATTGAGTTTGCCTTTCATGCAAATGACCTTTCAAAATTTTTATTTCTTGAATGTCTAAAGGATCCGCTTCCAAAGCTTTTGTCGCTTTGTTTTCAAATTTAGTCACTGACGACCGAATAATAGTTCTTTTTGCTTTTAGTTTTTCAATTTTCGAAGCCATTAGAACATTTTTTTTTTTTTTTTTTTTCAAGTTTGTAAATATTAATTTTGACTAAAAGATTTCATAATTTAATATATCTCCGGCTCTAGACGGCCAAAAATATGGTGGGTTTTTTGAATAGAATTGTGAACTATATGGTTTTAAAAATCGCTGGTTTAAATTATATTAAATCATAAATCAGTTTAAAATGAATTTGAAGGACTCACTTTCCTTTCAATTGAATTAATAACATCATATTTTTGAAACAATGAATAAAAGCTTGAATACATACACAAAATAGAATATAAACGTGAATTATTGAATTTATTTCAGCTCATACGTTAGAATAGAATTTTTCCAGCATACCGCTAGAACACAACCAAAAGAACAAACTAGAATAGAACCGCAGAAAAGTAAAAACGGTTCACAGCAAATTGAAAAAGAAATTATTTAAAGTATAACTAACAATTAATTGAAAACATGAATAAAATAAATAATAATAAAAGAAAAAAGAATTAATTTTGCGTTTAAAACACATTAAAATATCAATAAAAAGAATGAATTTAAATCGAAGTTTTTTTACTAAAGTTCTTTCAGAATTGCATAGTGCTGCCATCTATTGTCAAAATTCAGAGTTATTAGAATTCTGAACAACCATAAAATGCAATAAACTCCGAACAATTGTTTCGGGACGGAAGAGCACACGACCCTTCATCAGGCGAAAAAAGTAGGTACGAGTGCTGCACTCAAAGCGGCGACCCGAAACAATTGTTACGAGTTTATTGTATTTTATGGTGTTTATTCAAAGTTTTTTAAGTAATAATTTAAAACACCATTTCTGTGGTGCTTTCTTATTTATATATTCAGTTGCCCCGTTGTTTCTGATATTTTATACCTTGTACAGGATTCTCGTTCTGATTAATTTGCATAAAATATTAAATATATATATACTCTGAAGTTTAACTTTAGCTTTAGATGAATTCGTTTTATTTAGTTAAATTTATGTATAAGTGCTTTATCTTAAATTTTTGACAGTGCGCATTGTCAAAAATTATCACACAAAGCTAATATTGAATATTTATTTTTAGTCTTATCTTGAACTACAGAGAAAAGTAAATAGGGACATTAAATATCAATTTATGTATTTATTTAAAAAGTAAGTATTTAAAATAATTATTTATCGCGGAATATTAGTGATGTACAATACTTTTTAAATTGAAAACTTTCTTTTCTATCTTTTGCCGTGAAATAAAATACTACTACTACTACTACTAATAATAATAATAATAATAACATATTCAATAAAGTTTGTAGAAATAAATAATATATAAATTATTTTAAGCTAAAAACCGTCGTAAATTTACAGAAACTCTAGACAGCATTAAGGTAAGTTTACGAAATTTTTTACAGCATGGACTCAAAAATCTGATGCAATACCAAGAGGAAAAAAAAAAAGTCTAATTAGATTTGAGAAAAAAAAAAAAAAAAAAAAAAAGACATAAAAGCCGAAATTGGACTTCAAATCACATGCTTATTAATTTTCGAGTGTATGCAAGGAAACTATTGTAATAAGGAAAATTTGTGATTGTGTTATAGGTTACCATCGCACGAACTGTATAAAAAATTATGAATAGGGAATCACAAGGGAATAGGAACACAAAAAGAATTTTTATTTATTTGAGCCCATGAGCAAAAATTATTTGAAGTGCACTAGCATCCAGTTTTTACATTTGATTAAGATAAATTCAGTAGGCATGTTATGAGTCATCGTCGCAAGAAATATATAGAAATGCATAGCTATACAAAGTAGAGTATTTATTTATAAGTACTCAAATAGTGCGAAATTTGTGTTAGAAATCTTAACTTATAAAAATCAGAATAATTCTAATATATCTGTACTGATAAGTATAAAGGATTTAAGTCCATATTCTTGATTTTTCAGGAGACGAAAAACAAAGTTAAACTAACTAAAAACTAATGAGCATAATCGATTAAGAAAAAGGGGTTATGTTGGTTTATACGCTTTATACCATTCAGTGATTGTCAATCTTCATTTAATAAAGGGAAAAATTGAATTAAATATTTTATACCAAAAATTAATGCTAAATTTCTGACATGTATCTTTTTTTACCAATGGATTTTCTCAAAAACTAAATGACATGGATTTAAATCCTTCATACCAATCGATAGAGAATTTTTTACTGAGTCTGACTGTGTACTTAACTCAAAACCGACATTTTTGGACTTAAATCCTTTATACTTATCAGTACAGATATGATACGTTGCTTTGATAAAATATGACTGTTACAGAAAATAATATGTGTATTATTTTTAAATCTTTTACAGGGAAGCATGGAATAATTTACTCGTATTACATACTACGGCTAATTATTTTAAATGGTTTTACTTATTTAAAAGAAAATTAAATTGATGTAGGCGTTAAAATTTTATTATAGTATGATGGTTACTGGAAATTGTGAGCTTACAACTTAGAGTATTTTAACAAGAATGCACAAAATATACTAATAATTTGGATACCTTGTAGAAATTATAAACATTGGTAGAAATACTCAAAAATTCAATTATATATTTTACATTTGTTTGTTCATTCGAATGTTTGTTCATTGAAATGTCACATTTTTAAAGACCTCTTAACTACATAAAAATTCGGATAGTTGTGTTGGGGTCACACCAGATTTTATTTTATGTTATTAAGACATAGCTGGTAATACTTGGTACGGGTAATATAGTTTTGTGCAAGTAGTTTTAGCGATGTTTTTGTGATGTTTTCGGGGCTTTTAAAATATTTTTAGTCAAATAGGTACTATGAAAAATTGTCGAAAATTCAAATATTTTAGTTAAAGCCCATTAAAATTTGTAAGTTCAAAAATAATGATTATGAGGCTTTATTTAATTGAAAATATTTATTTTACCTTTATTTCAAAATTATGTGTAAGAGCGTAACAGAAAAGAAAATGGTTTTTTTTCGTGTTAGTACAATCATAGCTGCCAAATTTTTGAAATTTTCAGGAAGACTGTACACCAGAATTGTGCTTTTTTATGTCTGTAATCTTTAATTTGAATATTCATTCAATTAAATAAATCATTCAATATCTAATTTTTAAACATAAACATATTGCTTTTTAAAAACCTCATAATGTTATACAATACTTCTTAACGTCGATATAAAAATATATGAAGAAATAAATTAACTTGCTTCAAATATTTTTAAATAACGCATGAATAATTATTTCTGCAAGTCTAACAAATTAACACCTGTTCAAGGAATACAGTCACAAAGCGGAAATGCGTGAAAACAAATAGTTCAAAAGAATTCGTGAACTTCATTTTCAATAAGTTTTAAGCGAATAAATTTACGGTGACATTATTTAATATTCTTAAAAATTGGAATATTTCTCTTCTCGATTTTTGTATCTTTTCCCTGACTTTTATGCTTCGTAAAATTTTAAACAATAAAGTTATTACAAATCTTTTTCTGAAAACGTATTTTGAATAAAAAGGGAAAAGAAAAGAATTTTCAAGACTAAAAATTACATACATAATAAAAGATTACATTAACGATACTTTCAGGAATATTTCTTCATTACTGTGTCAATTAATTTTAAAAATATTTATTCCTATTTAACTTATTGAAACTGTGATTGTTAATTATTATTGAAAATGAAGCAAAATGATGAAATATATAATTTAGTTTTAGCGATGTTTTTGTGATGTTTTCGGAGCTTTTAAAATAGTTTTAGTCAATTTGATACAATGAAAAATTGTCAAATATTCAAATATTTTAATTAAAGCCCATTAAAATTTGTAAGTTAAAAAATAATCATTATGAGAATTTTTTTTTTTTTTTTTAAATATTTATTTTATCTTTATTTCAAAATTACATGTAACAGCGTAACAGTAAAAATGATTTTCCTTGTTGTTAATACAATCATAGCTGTCAAATTTTTAAAATTTTTGGGAAGACATCACCTCAGAATTTTGTGATAGTGAACTTAAATCTCTGAAAATTAATGTATGAAGTTTCTTTAAAAATTTAGTGGCGATCATCCTTATTTAAAATTTGTAAAAGTTGGCAACTATAATGTCAATAAAACAAATTGCAGCTAATTTAACTGCTGAAATATTTTTACAAAACCTTTTGCAAAGCAAAGATGAAAAAAAAAATAATTGTTTAAATAAGGTTTATTTCCGTTTTCCAGTTTTGTGAATGAAGATCGCTTTAAACTTTTAAACTAGTCTACCCTACAAAAACGTGTCTTTTTATAATGCTAGCGTTTTATATTAAACCAGTTTCTTTTCCAATACATTTTTCATATTATACTTGCCACAACTAGATTCTATTTCATGGCCTTAATTTTTAACTATAAGTTCTAGTTCGATTTTATTATTATTATTATTATTTTAAATAAAAATATTTTTTTATGTAATATTGTTATGTTAAATTCATCCCACAACTGTTGTTCTGTTTTCTAAAATCCGTTTAGTATCGTCAAATTGACTTATATAAAAACTGTTCGGAAAAATCGAAAGCGATAAAGCTAATAATAGAATCATCATTTAATATCTAAGCGATTTAAGCTATTTTATTGAATGCGATTTATTTTATTCCGATTTCGTATTATAACCAGTCTTTATTAATCCATATTTTACTAGAACATTATAACTGGAGAATAATATTCATATGACTGTTAACTTTATTGATGATATTTCCATATAAAAATGGAATTTATTTTACAAAGTTGGTTATAAAACACTCGTCTGAGAGTAGAATAAGTTAATTTTAACTTCACGTGAAACTTTTTCTCTTTTTTAGTTTACTACTGTAGCAACATCCTTTAACTGTCGCGCTTTTTTTTTTTTGTGGGGGAAGGAAACTGTTTTGTATTAAAATTTTCAACAAATGGACGGTAGAATAATTTTTTTAACCCATTTTATCCCACTGTCCTATTTAAAGGACAGCTGAAAAATAGCATATAGAAATCAGAATTTGGTTGGTGCGAATATTTTGTCAGCTGGAATATATAATGGTATATATAAGCTTCTGCTAGCGTGTTATGTGTCTCACCTACTCCTCCTCTTCCTCCCTCTGGAATCTTGGTTTAATCATTACATTAGGGGGCGTGGTTTATATTCTCTTTGCGGTTGAAAATTCTTTATGGAGAACTATCATGTAAATAAGAAAGTATTATACAGATAAAGCAAAACTTTATACTCGGTAAGCACTTTTCACTATTGAAGAGAACACTAAAACATATAAGTGCAAGTTTCATCCTCTTTATTTCAATGTCCTGCATACAAGGTGGATAAGATTTCTTATACAGAATATATATGTATATTGTTCAAATTTGTTGGATTTAATTTATTTAGGTTTAATTAACCTTAAAAAATATAATTTTTCTCAAATTTGAGCAAAATAAATAAATTGGGATAAAATGGGTTAAATTTTAATTATTTAAATATGTGCAATTTTTATTGATTATTAGCCGAAATTTCCCTTTATCAGCAGCCGGGTGCTTTTCCTATAATATTCTACCATTCATTTTTTTTTCGCTTAAAGATTTTCCGCATATGAACATATTTTTATTACTTATAGTCTAAGTAAACTGCAGCTTCCTAAAGGCAAATTATTATTAGAAACAAGAACAAAATTTATTTACTTATTTATTTCTTTGTTTTCGTTTTGTTAAAATATCATACTTGCCAACCATCTCATTAATAACCGTACAATTGTTAACACCCCCTGAAAAAACGCCCCTTTTCTCACACCACTATATTTTTAGAGTTATTCTCTCCAAATGTTGTTACGATTAAATAAGATTAAAATTACTCTAAAAAATTATTGGTGTGAAAAAAAAAGGCGGGTACTAAAATTTGTACGGTTCATAATGAGATGGTTGGCAAGTATGAAATATCTATAAAGTTAAATGAAGATTCCCTTATGGGTTTTATCGTTTTCGATTTGTCAAAACAACCTTTAGATAAATAAAATCCAAAATCAACGAAAGGATTTTTGAAAACGGGCCAAGAGATGTGGGAAAAGTTTAACATAAGAACATCTCACAAAAATCAATACTAGTGTAAAAGTCACACCGCCCAGCAGGAACTCTTACTTTTCTTACGCAGCCAAAAAAAAAAAAAAAAAAAGGATTGATATCAAAATTCGCCGCCTCTATTAATTCCCGAGAACCTCTATTAATTCCTCTATTAATTACTTAATGAAGATCTGCCAATAACTCTGCATATATCTTTATAATAAATCCTAATCGCTTTCAACATTCCATGTTAGATGTGTTAGTTTTTTGGTTGCATTATAAAGTTATAATTTAAAGTATTTTTACGTCAAGGTGCGCAAATAATATTTTACTCTTTACTAACTAATATTTTATAAAACCTCTACATAGGGGACGGTAAAATAACAAAGTAACAAAGGTTAACTACCTTCCTTTATAAAAAATGGCGATATTCGTTATTCTGGTAATGCAACGTTAAAGCTATTTAGCCGGTTGCAGACTTCTGGTAAAATATCAAAGAGCTATTTAGCCAGTTAGAACTTGTTTTTCGTTTTGACTTGCTGTTGAGTCAGTTATAGCTGATTTTTGAAATGTACTACAGGTATATGTAGCTGTGCGCGAAAGTATCATAAGTTTAAACTGTAATTATGTAAATAATTCTTTTTATGTTAATTAATAAATATGTGTGGAAAACGAATATCTGTGGAATACAGTGCGAGATATTTGTCGCTCATACACAGCAACTTAATAAAAACTGACTTCTTGGTAAATAAAACTTTCAATTCAGTATTAAGTTTAACATTGACTATTTTACTTACGTGGATTTTTTATGAGTCTTGTATTCTTATGTTTATTCCAAGCACGTCAAACTACGAAAAAGTATTTCGATCCCTTTTTACTATTTTTAACTGCTTTAAATTTATCAGTATATGCATGTTCGCTTCTTCTGTCACAGAAGTTGCTGCTGATATACAACAGATTATTCAGAATTATCCACTTGGTACTAGTCCTTTAGAAAACATCCTTTGGATTGTAAACGTGAACGGTCGAAAGACATTTTTGTGGTCAAAATTGTTGTCAACAAGGGTCTTATAATTTCGGCTGCTGGTGCATTGATAACGTATGGTGTTATATCCACAACTTTCAATGAAAAATCGTAATCCGTTCAATTATCTAAATTGAACAACACAAACTATTTTAAATACTGTTTACACAACTAACATTCCTAAATTCCTATTGGTCACACTACCCACTTTTCCCGTAATCCTATTGGTTGAACTAAATTCGGTCCCTCTCCTATACATACGATCACTTCTCCAGATTCAGAATTGTTTGTGCACTGAAGACGGTGCGCTTAAGGCTACCGAAACAGCTGTATGCATCTCAAATATTTTTCTTTGGCGTTTCTGACGTAGTAGTTTATCCGGGTTTTTAATATTCCAACGCCAAGTCTCCAGTTATTATCTAGAAAAGTTTTTTCGGAATCGCCTTGACACTTTGGTAATGTAAAGAAAATGTTATACCTCATATATTTCAGTAAAAGTCGAGTCCTGAAGAGGGAAAGGGGACCAGTAAAAAATTAAAGAAAAATCAAAATGTTTTGGATCATCCCGTAAAAGAAAAGACGCATTTAAGTACATTAAATGCGTTTGGCGGTAGCATGTGATTACGAAGATTATTATCATTACCTATTTAAATTTTTATGAGGATATAAAAAATATTCATATATTCATGGAAATAAAACTTTTTTTTTATTGCAAATAAATAATAATAATAATTGTAACACGCAGTGTATCAGACACTGGGCAAAGCTATTTTTAGGAAATTTGACATACTACATTAGACACAGAATACTGCTATCAGAATGCAAAAATGTTAAACATCTTGCGAAATATGAGCATTATTATTAAATAATTTTTAACTGCACATGCACCAGCTTTGAAAAAAATTTTTTGCATAATTTTATAGCCAAAAGTATTGAGCTACCTATACGAAAAACCCAAACAAACGTTGTGTAAATTCAAAAGGTTATGGGAGATAGAATGAGCAAAATTTCAGTTTTTCTCAAAAAAAGAAAAAAAAAAGGAAGATGGTAGAGGTTTTATCAATATTTATTTACAATAAGCGAACACTGTATTACCATTGGGCAATGATTGAAACAAAATAAAAAGTGTGAGAAAAACCGATTATAGTTTCGCTTTTATTTTGAGAGAACTGAAATTCTGTTCATTCTATCTCTCATAACTTTTTGAATTTACACGATATTTGTTTGGGTTTTCCATATAAGTTGCTCAATATTTTTGGCCTATTAAATAACGTAAATGAAATTATTTAAGAGCTAGCACATGCGCAGTTAAAAAGTATTTAATAAAAAGGCTCATATTTCGCAAGATATTTAACATTTTTGCATTCTGATTGCAGTATGCTGTGTCTAATGTAGTATGCGAAATGTTCTAAAAATGGTTTTGCACTGGGTCTAATACCCTACGTGTTATAATTAAAAAAAAAGAAATTTTGTTTTGCAATTTAAAAGAAAACTTTTATTTCTCTATGAACAAATGTAGTAGGTTCATAAAAATTTATACAGAAAATACGAAAAAGTCTCATAATCAGATGCTACAGCCAAAACGCATTTAAAGCATTACTTTTTACAGGGGGATCCAAAACATTTTGTTTTTTGTTTAATATATTACTGACCCCCTTTTCCTATTTAGGGCACAACTTTTGCTGAAATATATGAGATATAACATGTTCTTTACACTACCAAAGTTTCAAGAGAAACCTAAAGATTTTTTCTAGATATTCGACAAAATGCCTAAATACGAAAGTGTTAGACGGTAATTGGTAGATAGTGTATGCCGATTTATAACATGTGACTTCACGAATTAAAGGTATTTGACTTCGATATGCGATAATAACAAGTAACAAAAATGCCACATTCAAATCTACTATAAATTGAGATGGTGTGTGAAATAGAGATATTGAAATCAAAAGGTAAGTAAAGAAACGAAAATTTAAATATTTAAAGTAGATGTGAGGAATTCATTTATCGAGCTTATTTAAAAAATAAAGTTGGTAAAGCAACAACAAGATACGGAAGAACAAGTAAACAAATATAATGTTATGAAAACCTAGAAATTAGCAGTTTTGCTCGTAATGCTATTATGTTAAATTCAAAGGACTGATATATCAAAAAGAACTATTTCCTAAAGTATTCGAGAAAACGATTCGGTAATTTATCTGGCAGTGAAAGTGAAACCATGGCTGGAACCACAACATAAATTCAAAAGAATATGAGTTACAAAAGTACAATTGTAAAATGAATGGAAATGGTGCACAGTCGGTAACAAAAGTCTCCGAACAATAGCAAAAATTCCTATATAAAAAAGTACACTTAATACAGTTTTGTTAAATAAATCCTTGTTAAATCCTATTCTTAGTCAGTCTAAAAAAAGGATTCGACAAGGATTTATTTAATAAAACTGTATTAAGTGTACTTTTTTTACATAGGAATTTTTGCTAGTGTTCGGAGACTTTTGTAACCGACTGTACAGTGATATTTAACGGTGAAAATATATTCAATTTGGATGCGGCAGACTGTTAGACATAATTCAGACTGAATGGTACTACTCAAAAAAAAAAAAAAAAAAAAGAAAGAAAGAAAGAAAAAAAAAAAATAAAGAAAAAAAAAATAAAGAGTGACCCGTTGAGGATAGACCACTTAGATCGCTGCTAATAAGAAATAAATACCCTCTCATTAAGATGTATTTTAATAAAATCATAGAAATCCAGGTTCATGCTGATTATCGTGGAAGTGAATGCACGTGAAATCTTATAAATTTATTACAATGACTTTTATCGTTTTAAAGATTCTGCCTATAAATTAGAAATTTTAAAGGAAGTGTTATTATTAGAAATGTCAGAATTTTTTTATTATTAATATGTCTATTTTATCATTATAAATGTTGAACTTAATAATATATTGTAAAAAATTGACCTCAAACATTTGACGTACAGTCAGTCGGTAGCAAAAGTCTCCGAACACTAGCAAAAATTTCTATATAAGAAAAAGTACACCTAATACAGTTTTTCTAAATAAATCTTTGTCGAATCCTGTTTTTAGACTGACTAAAGAACAGGATTCGACAAGTATTTATTTAACAAAACTGCATTAAGTGTACTTTTTTTACATAGGAATTTTTGCTAGTGTTCGGAGACTTTTGTTACCGACTGTATTGTACTATAAAGAAAAAGAAATGGAAAATAAAATTTTTGTGCACTACTCAATGAAAGTAACTGTTTAATAAATGAAGCTTGAGAGAGTTGAGGATTTAATAAAGGGATTCGTGAAATTAATGTATTTTTTAAAAAGTAATAACGTTTAGCTTATTAATCTAAAGTTAATTTTTTTTGCATAAAGAATTAATATTTATAAAACTCTATAATTTTTTACGATTAATTTTGCGGAATAATGTTATTTGCTCGATTAATTTTTTTTGATTGCTTAACTCTGTTAAACTTCATTAGTTTTAATTAAAAATGTTAAAATTTCAAAGTCTAGATTTTTAAATTTACTGTATATACTCGTGTATAAGCCCACATTTTTTGGACGAAATTTGATCTTGAAATGGAGGGATGGATGGGTCAAACATTTTTCAAAAATTTAAAATTTCAAAATTTTTAAAGTTTAAACAGTTTTGAAGTTTTATTAATTCGAATACTTTTCCATTTCGTTTAAGCAAAAATATTTAGCATAATACAAAGTGGGTTTACACATGAGTGGCCTTATATACGGGTAGATATGTTAGTAAATATTTAATCGCGTCATTTTTAGCATTGAGCAAATGTGTCAATAAAATATGCCAAAAAACTTATATTTAATAATTATTTTTTAATAATATGTAAGTACGTGTGAGAATTCTAAATAGCATGTGTATTAAGAAAAAAATTAATTACAATATTGGCGATTTTTATAACATTTTTGACTATTTGTTTTTATAGCAATTTAATTAGTATTCATATCATATCATATTTTTTTTAAATACATATTTTAAATCAAAATTATAAAACCAATTTTTAAGCATCAATAGGTATTCTTTTCAATGCAATACAATTAGTTACGTAACAAACAAGGTTTTTTGAAGAGCATTAGAAAGTAAACATAAACAGTTTTAACAATTAATAATACATTTATTTAATATAATTAAGTCATTTAAGTTTATTTTTTATTTTTTTACTCCAAGACCTTTCATTTCTTTAAGTCTGGAATGCCATATAATTATTCGTAAAATGAAGAATTCCAAACTTTCCATGACGAACTTTTGTCTACATGCAGAATAATAAATTCAACAATAGAAAGAGCTTCAACAATCAATAATAGGAAAGAACTTCAACAATATTTCTACACGCTGACCTTTCCTTTATTTAGTTCCAGAATGCCATATACTTATTCGTAAGACTGAGAATTCCAAACTTTTCATGAGAAACTTTTGTCGGCGTGCAGAACAATGAAACTCGAAGAACAGTCTCTACTGTACAATGGAATGCCTGGAATAAATACATTGAATTTTGTAATCAAAGTGTACATTTTTAAAATTTAATAATAATAAAAATGATGAAAATTCTTTCATACCTTACATTTGTAAAAACCTAGAAATAATCCCCTTTACTTTTTTGAACATTACTCTATATTTATTCATATTCGCATGAACAATTCTTAATTGTTTTCAATTTTAATTTTTACGTTAAGTTATTGTTAGATTCATATGTATATTAAATAATAGTTTCTAAGAAGAAAAATGTTATCAGAAAAAGAAAAAGCATATTAATGTTTTTTCCCTTCTTCCCGAAGAAAATAAAACTTTCTCTTTAAATTAAATTTGTATTAAATTTTCTGGTAAAAATAAATTACATGCATAAAATGTACACATTAATATTTACATAATTACATGCAATATTTATATAGAATCTTTACTTACAGTGTATATTTATAATTTTTAATACTACTATTTCTGTTGTAGTTACATTGTATAATTACACAGTTAGATTAAACTGAATCATGAAATGTCATACTTTTGGACTAGATTTTGTGCACTGTGATCAAAAAGATCATGTAAAAATTTAGTTTGAATAACAAATGTTAATATTAAAAATATGTATATATATATATATATATATATATATACAGTTTTTCAAAACTGAAATTTAACGTCAAAAGTCAAAACTTCATACAAGCAACATGAAGCACAATGTCCAAAAAAAGAAATCAAGATGTTCCTCCCCCCTCCTCCCCCCACACACCCTAAAAAAAAAGTTACTGTCAAAACTACTTGTTTATTGTATATGTGCATTTTAGAACAAAATTATTAACAAATTTATCTACAACCTCAGATATTCTGATCTGTGCTTTATAAATTGTTAGATAATAATAAGCAATATTTCTTAAATTACATTTGAAAGCAAACGAAGCAAATTTTAGCACATAGTAAAATTTTTATAAACATCCTTAAATCACATATTCTACACACATACCTTTTATTTATTTTATCAGAATACCATAAAATTAATCGTTAAGTCGAGCTATTCCAAACTTTTGATTAGTTACTGCTGAGACTGCATATCTATTTTTCATAAATAATTTAACGTAAAACTAGTAACAAATTTATATCCAACAATAAATATTCTTATAAAGTTTTAGATTATAATGAGCTGTAATTTCTGAATTGCATTTGAAAGTAAACAAAGCAAATTTTAACCCATAATTTTTTTTATATAAATATCCTTAAACTCAATGAACTTTAGCAAAAGTGTTTCTACACATATTCCTTTCATTTATTTTCCCAGAATACCATATAATTAATCGTAAAGCTATTCCAAAGTTTTGACTAAGAACTTTGTCTACTGTCAGTACAAACAATCTCGATGAATCGTTTGCACTATACAATGGAATGCCTAGAATATGTACGTTGAATATGGAATTCGAAAGGTATTTGTTTTCTTAATAAAAAGAAAAAAAAAGAAAGAGATAAAAAATCTTTTATACTTTTCGTTAAAAAAAAAAAAAAATGAAAAAGAAAAACAATATTTCATAATTACTCATAGTTATATGGACTATTATTATTTGAATTCAATTTTTCCAATTTGATTTTTATAATATAGTATTTTTAGAATTATATGTATATTAAATAATAGTTATTTATTATGAGAGGGAGAACTGCGTTACATAGAAAGGGGGAAAAAAACTACTAATGGAATTTGGTTACGCTCCTTTCAGAAAAAAAAAAAAAAAAATAAGAAGAAGAATAAGTTACTTCCGAGACTGCATATCTATTTTTTATAAATACTTTAGCACAAAATTATTGACAAATTTATATATAATAATAAATATTCTCATAAAGTTTTAGATTACAACGAGCAGTAATTTTTAAACTGCATTTGAAAGTAAATAAAGCAAACTTTTACACATAATAAAATTTTTATAATCATTTTTATAATAATATCTTTAAATCACATAAACTTTAGCAAAACATTTTCTACACACATTCTTTTCATTTATTTTCCCAGAGTGCCATATAATTAATCGTAAAGACGAGCTATTCCAAACTTTTGATTAAGAACTTTTGTCTACATTCAGTACAAAGAATCTCGATGAATTGTTTGCACTATACAATGGAATGCCTAGAATAAGCACGCTGAATTTGGAATTCGAAATGTACTTGTTTTCTTAATTAAAAAAAATGGAGATAAAAATTCTTTTATACCTTTCGTTTAAAAAAAATATATATAAATTAATTTTCTTTTCTGAAAAATATTTTATAATTACTCTATATACACGAACTACTGTGCTAATTGAATTCAATTTATACAATTTGATTTTTATAATATGTATTGTTAGAATTATATGTACTGTATTAAGTAATATTATGAAAGAAAAAATATCATTAGATCGAGGAAAAACTATTTAGTTATGGTTTTTTGTTTCTTTCTTCTCGGAAAAAAAGAAACATTCCTTTAAATTAAGAAATAAAAACCTTCTTTTGAATTAAGTAAAAGAAAGCCTTTGTACAAAGCATACACATATATATTTACATAATTATATATAATTTATGTACGTAATATCATGCATATATCTTGTAATATTTAATACTACTACTGATGTTGTAATCACACTGTGTAATATAGTTTTTCTGGTTTAGTGCATTACAAAATATATATCTATCTATATTAGCTTGATTTTAATCACTGTAATTAAAACATTTACATAAAAATGAAGATAATAAATGGCAATATTTTAAAAGAAATTGATGCAATTCTTCGAAATCCAAATTTAAAGACAGATATAAGAAGTTTATAGAGAAAATATATTTACTATGTAAATGTAGCAGTTGGCTTTATTTACACTTTCGCGACCGGCATACTTTTGCCTTTTCTAAAACTGATTGCCGGGGTATATTGAATTAAACTAAAGCTAGTTGCTGCAAACGTTTTATGTTTAAACGTGCATAAAAGTTGAATGTAATGTTTTGAAATGTTACGCTTGTAATTATCTCAAGCTTGGAACGAACCTATAATACTATCACAGAATTGATACTCTAACAATACTATTGAAACAATACTGAAGTACTGTTTCCACAGAAATTCTTGAAATGACGTGAATTCACGTCAGCGGTAACTAGGAATAAAATCTGAAAAGACGTGAATTTACATCAGCGGCAACTAGCTATAGGTTGACATGACGTGAATTCACGTGAGCGGTCGCGAATGTGTTAAATAAACAACACATGGAATAATTTGGAATGGAGGTTCAAATTTAAAACGCAAACATTCAAAAAATGAAAAGAAAATTACTTCTTTTTATTACTTCCGGTGTCAGCCTTTTTTTTTTTGTTTAACACACTTGACATTGTGAGTTTTTTTGTTTATCTTTCCATGCTATTTCTATGGGGTTTTTTGTTTATCTTTCCATGCTATTTCTAGGGGGTTTTTAGCTCCCCCCCCCCTCTTTTTTACATTCTAAAGTAGCAGTGGCCACCGCCACTTTAGAATGTAGAAAAAAGGGGAAAAAAGCTAAAAACCCCATAGGAATAGCATGGGAATTAAACCAAAAAAACTCACAATGTCAAGTGTGTTAAAATATAGGGTTTTAAACGTAGATTCTTTCTTAAACAAGTAGGTATGGAATACCTTATATATATATATATATATATATAATGATATATATTATTTTATTTTTGTTTTTAGTTTCGGTTTCCTATAAAAGTAAATATATAAGTTTACTTATAATTTGTTTACATGCAGCTGACTTCCGCTTTAAATAGAAACATGAAAAAAAAAAAAAAAAAAGAGCGGACTATCCCTCAAATTGGGTAAATAAGTGATATAGGAGATACCGTCAAGGAAAAAATATTGTCTAGTTCAAATAATGTCCACATTTTCCGAACTTTCCATGGCACAAAGGAAAATATAGCAAAGAAACCACCAGAGAGAGAAAAAAATAGTTGGTATTGGTTGAAACTACCCTCAGTTCCCTATCATATATTTGTTCTTAAAAATTTATACTACAGTGCACACACTGTTAACCCTTTCCAGCGCAAGACAATTCGTAACCTTTAAATTACACTGCCACCGGAATTGGTGAACTAAATTAAAGTAAAAGAAATTTTGAATTTTAAGGTTAAAAAAACCGACCTTTTCTGATATGTTACAAAAGTAAGTTTTTTCTAAAAAAATTCTGGGATGAATTCTTCCAGTTGGGAAGTGAAGTTAGGTGGGATATATATATCCCACCGCGCATGAAAGGGTTAAAAATGAGGCGGTCAAAAGTGAGTAAATGAACATATTCATTTTGAAATGAGTAACTTTGTTTCAAAAAGAAAACACGCTTGTTTCATTTACGAAATATCCCGTTTTTTTTTTCAAATTAATATCTGTGCTCTTCATAATTTATTATAAATATGCTGAACTAAAAGATGTTTTTTTTATAGAAATTCTATGAATTTAAACGAAAAAAAAAAAATTAAACACAAAATTCATCACCTCAAATATCTAGAACTATATTTCCTAGCTGTTTCATACTGGTTTGCGGAAGAATACATGAATGAGAATCAATGTTCGGGGTTATCGGGGTTCAGGGCGATTGATGCCAAATTTTGGACATGTCAATATACTCAGTAATAGCAGGAGACTTGGCGTTGGAATATTAAAACAGGAATAAACTACTACGTCAGAAACGCCAAAGAAAAATTATTGAGGTGCATACAGCTGTTTCGGTAGCCTAAAGCGTACCGTCTTCAGTACAAAAAGACCGTCTTCAGTGCTTTTTGCACTGAAGACGGTACGCTTTAGGCTACCGAAACAGCTGTATGCACCTCAATAATTTTTCTTTGGCGTTTCTGACGTAGTAGTTTATTCCTGTTTCAATATACTCAGTAATGAGCACATAAGATTTTTAAATTTGAAATTATTTTTGTGTACTATATCTATATATTAGTGTACTATACCCATCTTAAAAGGGATGAATTTGTCGAATCGCTTGACATGGTGACACATTGATATATTCCACCTAATAAGTTACCCACCATTTGTTCAATACATTTACCTTATCCTAAATTTTTAATTATTTTTACCAGATTTAGTTTTCTATTTCAGCTACCAAGCAATTCCGCATTATTTAGAATTAAATAATGACCATAGTATAAGTTTATAGAAAATATGGCTCTATTCTGCTATGCTAGAGAAATATTAAATTTCGAATAACTTACGAAAGTTTTAAATTAAAATATTCATTCTCAATTACGTTCAAGTTAGTATCATAAATGCTATTTTAAAGGTGGTTTGCCATCTTTACGATGAAAATACCCCGCAAAATGGTTAATTATTCGAAATTTCATCCTTTTCTGTCATGTTTAGAAATTCGTAAATTTCGAGTAACTTAAGAAATTTTTAAAGTAGAAAGTTTGTAATTAATGGTGTTTATCAAAGCATCAAAACTGAAATTTTAAAGCTGATATGAGATCACAGGATAAAATAATTCCTTTTAATGAATTTTCATGAAAAAAATTTGTCCCATTCTTCCATGTTAAGTAATTCGTAAATTTGTAATAAATTAAGAATAATTTAAAGTAGAAAGTTCGTAGTTAATGATGTTTATCAAAGCATCAAAACTGGTATTTGAAAGCTGATATGAGATCTTCACGATAAAAATTTTCCTTTTAATGAACCTTTATAAGCGAAATTTTGTCTCATTCTTCCATGTTGAGTATTTCGTAAATTTCTAATAATTTACGAAATTTTAAAAATAGTAAAGTCATAATTAATGATGTTTATTCCATCATCAAAATTGTCACTTAAAAGCTAGTTTTACATATTTACGATAAAAATATTCTTTTTAATGCACGTTTAAGCGAAATTTTGCCCTATTCTCCCATGTTGAGAAAATCGTAAATTTCAAATAACTTGCGAAGTTTTCAAATTAGAATGTTTTAAATCAATAGGTTTCTTGACAATGTCATATGTGATGTTTTCAAGATAATTCGATCTTTTTACGACCGTTTGTTCTTGAGATATCGTGTATACAGACAAATAAACTACTGATTTGCACACCTATATACTAACAAACTTACGTCCAACATAAGGACTTCATACCAATTTTGTAATTTTGAGATTATCAAACCTCAAAACGTGTAATAAAAAAAAAAAAAAAAACCTAGGTCGAAAAATTTCACGATTACCTAAATTCTCTACAGCTCTAGTATGCTAGGGAACTAATAGAGATATTACCTCTAGATGAGGAAGACCGCCTCTCCAATTTTTAGTAGTACATGTATAAAATATTTATACAAAAAATATTTATACATACAGTTTTCACTGAATTAACGGTTACTTTATCTATAGTATTCTGTTAACAATTGATATCCAGATATCACATTTTATTCCTGTGAACATTAATTATTTAATATAAAATTAATGTTTATTTTACGTAAGTACGAATTCGACACACAAAAACCGTTAATATTTACCAGAAAGCATATCTCCTTTTAGTACTGTTAAAACATTTAATGCTGAAAAATGCATAATAACAGAATATGATGAAAAATGCAGACATTTATTAATTTTTTAAGTTAAAACAATGTTATTTGTTCAGTAAAGTATGATATATACTTGATTTTTAAAATAACAGGACACATTTATCAATAAACTCGAAAGTATATTTGTTTCATTAATTGCTAAAACATTTTTATCTGCTTACTTTATTAACATTTAAATATTTCCTTTACTTAATAAAGTACATCAAAATGTGTATAACATGATTTAATTAAGCTGCATGCAGTTAATTGATTTTCAAAGGTTCTGAGATATTATAAAGGTGAATAAAAAACAGAATCTTCTGATAATTATGTGTAACAAGTTTAATTAAATGTCAATTTACTGTTGTTAAAGGAATAAAAGATTATATTAATCTTGTGACTAACGAAATTTATAGAGAGAGCATTCTTTTCAAACCAATATTATGTTTAGAAATATTTATTCATGAATTCATCAACCGTGAATATTTATTTTAAGTAAATTGGAGTGTAAAGGTTGATATTTTTATTTTACCAAGTATGTGAAAAATACCAGAGCCGGGAATCGAACCCGGGCACCTCCGCTTAAACCACGGATGCTCTACCACTGAGCTACACTGGCTGACAACCAGCTAGGCATTTCTCCCATAATATTGGCCCACGAATATTATGTGAGAAAGGCCTAGCTGGTTGTCAGCCAGGGTAGCTCAGTGGTAGAGCATCCGTGCGTTAAGCGGAGGTGCCCGGGTTCGATTCCCGGCTCTGGTATTTTCACATAGTTGGTAAAATAAAAATATCAACCTTTACACTCCAATTTACTTAAAATAAATATTCACGGTTGATGCATTCACGAATAAATATTTCTAAATTGAAATTTCGTGGTCTATGGAGTTGTGCTGCGATTAATATTGTCACTTGATACAGCTGCGTTTGCAGACTCGGTGACTTGGCCAACGAATATTATGTGAGAAATGTCTAGCTGGTTGTCGGCCAGGGTAGCTCAGTGGTAGAGCATCCGTGCGTTAAGCGGAGGTGCCCGGGTTCGATTGCCGGCTCTGGTATTTTTCACATAGTTGGTAAAATAAAAATATCAACCTTTACACTCCAATTTACTTAAAACCAATATTATGTATTCACGGCTTTGTAACAATATATTACGTGTAAAATTCATCGTAAATTACAGAATGAGTGGGGGGAAAAACATAATTTAAGAATAAAGATAAAAAAAAAATATATATATGATTTTTTCGAAACATACGAATGTTTGAAAACTAATTTTATTTCCTGGGCATATTCTAAAATTGATCAAATAAACTAAATTAAAATAAACATAATAATAGATAGTTTTCTGGTGCCTTCAATTTTCTTTTCAAATTAGTTCAAATTTTTTTTACTTTTTATGTATGTACGAATTTAATAATTTATATGTCATTTTAAATAAATATGTGCAAAACATTCCAAATATTCTTTAAATTAAATAAAATTTCTGTGCCTAAAACGAATTTAAAATTAGCTATCAGAATCCTAAATAATGTTTATTGTCAAATTCATTAGTTTCTGTCATAGGAAAATGCTTAATTTTCATTACTATTTTTAACTAGTCGGTCTTTTTAACTCGCAGTCGATATATTCAAATGAACTTTTTTTTTAAAACTATCCATATATTTTTGTTCAGTTTATCAAAAACATTGGCCAAATGCGGTGATAAATACTCAATAATAATAATAATAATAATAAAGACGATTATTTAAAATTTAATAGTGTTTTAATCAAAATAATAGAATTCGAAATGTAATTTAAAATTAATTACTGATGAAATTAACTTCAGAGAAAATTCATCAAAATAGTCACTAATTTATTTGTTGAAGCGATAATACCTAAATACACCGGTTTACAAAATTGATGTTGACAAAATTTGGTTTGATTATTTTAGCTGAACTTTAAGTTTTTTGATGTGCTGAAACCGAAATTGCAGCCCGTTTTTCTGTATCACGTATAGATCTTTGTCAATACAGGGTGTTTACCGACACAATTTCTGTCGTATACCATTACAACAACAGGTTGGTTGGTTAGTTGGTTAGTATGGTTTTATGTCGAACTAAAGCTGTGCAATTACAATAATAGGTATCCATGATTAATTAACCATGGAGACATGTTTTAAAACTTACCGTATGATTATATTGGTGGAAGAATATTGAAAAAAATTGTATAAGTAGGCACCCTGTATTGACAAACATCTATACATGATAGGGAAAAATTAGCTTCATTTTCGTTTTCGGCCTACCAACAAACATAAAGACCTGTCAAAATTATAAAATCAAAACTTTACAGCTCGACTCGTGATATCAGTTGTTTTTATGATATTCTATTGGAATCCGAGCCGATAATAGACAAATATATTTTTTTCTCGGTTTGTATTTATTATCATTCATATTATTTTTAACATTATTAACATCATATATATATATATATATATAATTATTTATTAAAATTATTATTATTATTATTATTATTTTTAAATTTACGTTTTCCTCTAATTTAGCTAAATGTTTTGACCATAATTTAATTTGATATGGCGGTGAACGCGAAAGAGAACTATCAAATCGGCAATTGGTTGTCCTTACATAGAATTACATCTACTCTTTTAAATTACCAATTTACACTTATTGTCGAAACGTCAGTGGTGACCTCCATCGAGAGATTCAAAATGTTTTTTTGTTCTGTCTATTTGTCTGTCGGTATGTCTTCAGATAGCAGCTACAAAAATTACCCTAGCGACTTGCTAATGGGTACACAAGTTCATGAGCCACATAGAATTAGCTGCATAGTATGGGGTGTGTGTTACATTCATAGTTAGTGTACACGGACACACCAAAGATTTTCTTATCATACGGCCTATGGACAGAATTTCAATGTACTGCAATATCAGCTGCGAAAATCCCACGATTGCCTTGCAAATTGTTACACACATGTTTAGGTGCTATACAGAAACAGCTGCGTAATTTTTGGCATTTATATCATTTATGGATCATATGTAGGGACACACCAATGTTCTTTTTATCATTATAGCATATGGGCGGAATTTCTTTTAAATGCATTGTAACATGACTACACTGTATTCAACAAAATGAAATTAACATACATTATTGAGATGCCTATCTGCAGTTTGTGTATAGGGACACACCAAAGTTTTTCTTTTCATTACGGCCTACACCGAGGAAAAAAATATATCGCCTACATCTAGAATGAATAAATGGTCATTTTCTAAATCCCTTAATTCGAAATATAGATTTTCGAGCTATGCGCATAAAGGCACGACAATAAACTGAATAGACGAAATGATCGAGAACTTCTAGTCTACACATTTCTAGATGGTGTAACAATATTCTGAATATTCTGAATCTTTTGCATTGCGAGAAAGTCTCGCTTGATTTTTTTGAAATGGGTAATTAACCAAGATTATAGTTGCTGAAACCCGCCTCTTGCATTCTCATTTATTTGCAGAGATTTTTAAATAATTTTGTCCTCGATAATATAGGAAAACGCTCTAGAATTCTATAAAGGTTTCTAGAACCCGCTTTCACAGGGGACTAGAATTTATAATTATGGCATAGAGCTATTTTTTCTAGAGCCACAACTTAGATTCTAGATGTCAGTTACAGAATTTTTTCTCTGTGTAGATACAAAATTTGTATGTACCGCAACTGTGGCCAGAAAAACTGTGACCTTCAAACTGATACACATGTTCAACCACTATACAGAAATAACTGTATAATTTTGGTATCTATATTTTTTTATGGCTCGTGTACAGGGACGCACCGTAGTGTTTCTGATTATTACAGTCTATTGGCAGAATATCGTTTAAGCGCATTTTAACATAGTTACACTGCATTCAACAAATGAAACGAACATACATTTTTGAGATGCTTAAAACCATGTTTTCTGTAGGAAATATGTGCAGTAAAATTAATATTAAAATTATAATTAATTACAGGACTTTACAAAAGTATGCCGATAATTCCATGTTATCATCCAAATCATGTCAAATATCGAACATTTATACATGACTTATGTTGAATAAGTTGTTTAGTTTTTAATGGTATATATAATATTTAATAGGAACACGGAAAAGAATTTCTTGACATCAGAGCCTATGGACAGATTTCTATTTAAGCTCATTTCAACGAATTTTTTAAGCATTCAACATAATGGAATTAACATACAATATTGAGATATCTAAAAGCATGTTTTCTCTAGACAAATGGTATGTTTAGACTAAATAATTTATTTACAGGACCACACAAAAGGATTCCGAGAATATTCTGTAAACATCTAAATGATGTCATATTCAGTTCAAACATTAATGAAAGTATTTGTATGTTTTAATTGGTGTATATAGTAACAGTGGCTTTTGTACAAACACACACACACAAAAAAAAAAAAATGAATGAATAAATAAATAAATAAATCCGTACATGTACCGTCCAGTGCTGTCAGATTTTGCAACTTTTTTATTCAATTGTCACCAACAAATTCGTGAAGTGATATTCAATATATAAAGTAGACGAATCAAATCGAAGAATTTTCGATTTTGTATATCAACTATCACTCCTCAAAATTATTGGTGACTGTTGAATAAAAAAGTCGCAAAGTCTGTGAACACTGGTACAGTCTATGGACGGTATTTATTCCAAGTGCATTTTAAATTGTCTAAACACCATTAAACACAATTAAATAAACATATGTTACTGGAATGTTTAAAAGCATATTTTCTGTGGACAATGGTCGGTATAGAACTGATGATTAGTTTACAGGGCTACGCAAAATAATTCTGATATATTTGGCAATCATTTGGCATGAAATTTGGTACAAATATTTATGAGTTGCAATGAGTTATTACAACGCTGTGAGTTACAACGAAATTTATATATAGACATATATATATAGATATATATAGACAGATAGACACAACGGGGTCGGGAGAGGGGGGTTCAGGGGTGGTGGTAGCTCGTACCATTGAAAATTATTAAGGTACAGTCAGAAAGAAAAAAGTCACACCCCTTCACCTAATTTCTCCGTAAATTGTCGTAGAAACAAGCGGCTGGTACCGATCGATTTGTAATAACGTCTAGTTTAAAATGGTATAGTTATATTTTGTTTAAGGGCCGTCTACATATTAAAACTGGCATAAACTTAATTTTTTCTATAGTAAACCCCATTTTTATTTATTTATTTATTTATTTTTAAATAATTTTTTGAATTATTTGGATCAAATCATCGCTGAAAAAGTTTTAGTTTACATATTTTGCTGAATCTTTCAGAGTTATAAGCTGTCAAAGTATAGGGATGCTAATGTTAAATGAATGTGACAAACATTAATACATATCTTCCTAAAAAATTATTATATTCAAAATCTGTTCTTTTTATTCGTTAGTAAGAAACAACCCAAACATATTCCTTGCATATTTTTGATTAAAAAGATTTTTTTTTTTTTGAATTATGAAAATGATTAATAAATTCATATTCGAAAAAAATATGAATTAGGACCTGTATTAGTTTTTTCACGAATAGATCAGGCATCATCAAAAACATGGGTTTCCAAATTTAAAGCTCGTTCCTATCGTTATTTTTTGAGTTAGAGTGATATATCATTTTTTACTGCTGTTACGGGGCCGTTACTTGTTACAATGTGTATCTTCTGAAAATAAATATCTGTGTATAATCCTACGAAAAACTATTTTACTGTACCTTTACCTTATTCTTATTGTTTTCTAACACCATTTCCATGTTTATTATACAATTTCTATTATTTTTGTAAAATTATCGCAATGCAAGAGAAAGATTGTGAAAGAATGCTAAAAGAAATTAAGACCCGCCTCTATATCACTGAAACAATATTGAAAATAACTATTTTGCATATTCTTATTTGACTCTATATGTAACGCAGCTATGCAAAAATCTCAATGAAATTTACTACATCTATTGCTGAAGACAAAACTTAAATGATTTAATTGGAAATATGTAAAATAATTTTGTTTTATAATGTAAAGTTTTAGAAAAATGTGTAAAGTACGTTACACAATAGAAACAGATCCGATAGTGATATGTTAAGTCTTTCTCCTTAAATATTAAATATCTTTTTCCAGTTTTCCCTGCTAAAATTCTGTTTTAACCCTGTGTCCTTTTCTTGTATTTGAATATTGTAGTCAGTGTTGCCAGATCTGGCGGATTTTTTATTCAATAATCGCCAATAATTTTTAATTATAACGTTTGCCTAATCCATACTTGCCAACATCCTAATTAATATTCCGTAGTGTTGTTAATACCGTCATTTTTTAGACACCAGTAAAATTTTAGAGTAATATTCTTCAAATGCAATCACGATTAAATAAAGACAAAAATACTCTAAAAAGATACTGGTGTGAAAAGGACGGTGGGGTTAATAGTACTACGTAATATTAATTAGTATGTTGGCGAGTATGCGAATCACTTCGACGATTGATAGTGAATTATGTATATCAAATATCACTTATTAAAATTATTGGTGATTATTGAATGAAGAATCCGCCAGATCTGGCAACACTGACTGTAGGGTTCGTACACCTCAAGTTAAATGTCGTGTTTTAGAAAACATGTACAGCGAGGCTTACTATATGAAACAGCAATACGCATTCAATAATAGTTTTATTGGCATTATTAATAATATTTAATATTTTTATAAGATTTTTTACCACTAATTTTCTGTTTTTATCTTGTTGTGACATTTCCGCATTTGTTTACTCTACCGTTTGTAAGCTTTATTGTTATTTAAATTTTATCGCGTGATGTAACAAAATAAAATATTAAATTTTTATTAAATGTTTTTTAATACAAAATCAAATAGTGTAAAATTGATTTTTTTTTCTTTTCTTTTTAGTTTGTAAAATCTATTTTTGAACCAAAGCGCAATATTATTTATTTTCGATTAATTCTAATCACGGTACAAAATTCACATTTATTATGTAAAAAGAAACAAAGCATAATGTCTTATAACTTTTAAAGATATAGATACTGATATTACACATTTTAAAATTAAAAATTTAAGTACAATATATTCGTTATGAAAATCGTGTTATGTAGGACATACATTATGAAACCAATTTATGCACGTTCAGTCCAGTACTGAAAAATTTTAATTTAATTTATTTTATTTTTGCTTCTAAGTAAGTCTTCGATGTTTACGATACAAATGAACCTATTTTTGCAAATCAACGCATTCCAGGCGGGAAATTTTGAGGCATACAAAAACTATTAAATAAATAAAATAAAATAAATAAATAAATGAACCCCGAAATAAATGATTAATTGTAGTCTTTCTGTATTTTTTATTTTTATTTTTATTTTTTTTTTGAAAGAAAGAAATTATTTCATACTTTTAAACGCATTTTACAATTTCATTTTATTTTTAGTTGTTCGAATAATAGTTACTTTTTGAAGTCGGTTCTATTTTATTACAAAAAGATTTTATTTTTAGCAACGGTTGTTAAAATCTTTGCCAAATATTGAATATTACGAATATAAAACTTTATTTATTTACTTTGGTTAGAATAATATATTTATTTAATGTATCATTATGTTCAATACATTTTTATTCATTCTGGTATATTAAAAAAAAAAATCTGCATTAATAATATTTAAATAACATATTTATCACAATCATTTTAACGTCAATTTATAAGAATAATTAAAGGTTAATAATAAACGACTTTCATGAAACCACGAATTTAAACGGAAAAATTAATCTTAACTACTACAGTTAATTATTAGTTTCCCAATATACTTGCGTGCTAGAGTAAACTAGAGAATTTTTTTCGCCATTAATGACAGATCCTTGGAGTAGCAATTTCAAATGAAACAGGAAATCAAATAGGGAAAAACAGTTTTTAAATAAATCATTTTCATTGTATACACATTTAATTATAATATTCATTTTGGAAACAACCCAAAACTCATTGTTTCAGATTGTTAAATATGCAAAGCACTTGTGTTTCGTTATTTTATTCATTCTGATGCATATTTTCATATAAATTAATATGCGCTATTTGTTAGTTGTTTTTCAAATTGACATTTTGAGGTTCATATAGTAAATTTCTAAATAATAAAAATTTCTTCATTTTTAAATTAATAGTTAGCAGGAATTCAAAAATTAATTTATGCATCAAATTTTTAATGTAAATATTTTTGTTAAATAAGCACCAAGAAAATTTATATGCTTCTCATAGCAACTCTATATATTTACTGCATATTTCTGTGAAGCATAGAGAATCTCTAAAAAACAAAATTATTATAAAATTTTCGAATACAAAAATAAAGAGGTTCCTATAATTTATTTATCAATTATATATATATCTATATCTATATTTATCTATATCTATCTATATATGTATACATATAAGCTGAGTGTAAATGAAAATTAATCCCAATATACATGAGGGCCTTCTTCAGATGATCCCCCTCATGTAGGGTATGGAATACGAGAAGTTTCTGACGTAACGTGGGTTATTAAAAAAAAAAAACAAAAAAAAAAAAAAAAAAAAACACGTTTCTAACCCCCGACTCCTCTAAGATGAAAGCACGACCATATAGCAAACGGACTGAATTAATACAAAGCCTTAAAAAGCAAATAAATTCATAAATAAAGTATAAAATTAAATACACCAATCTAAAAATACAAGTCAATACAAGGAAACTTACAAAGCAAGTAGATTTATTAAAAAAAAAAAAAAAAAAAAAAATCAAAAAAATCAAAAAGAGGGAACCAGCTTCTTTTATATGGGGAGGGGGGGGGGTAATTATTACATACTTTGGTTTATATAGTTATTTATAAAAGTTTAATTCAATTGGCATGTGTAAAATTTCTTAAATACTTTTAGCTAAATGGAAACACTGTTAAAAAATTCAATATTATTTCAACCAAATTTTGTTATTTCATTGAATAACACAAAATGGTTTCAAAATAACTTTATGCTTCATTTATTTCAATGTTTTGTTTGCAGTAACATTTGCACCAAAATTTGATTTAACAAAATACTCTATTTTTGACGGAAATTTGAACATTTACATTAGGTATGATTGCTGATAAAGCATGTATTTAACAAACTATAAAAACTTTTTCAATCGTTTGCAATAAATTTCGAGTTTGCATAATTATACCTTTAATTATTTATAATTTATTCAAGCATACTGTTAGTATACGCCTTTTTTTTTATACTACAATACTTATAGAGAACTTTTATTCTATACTCAACTACGACGGAATAAGGCAAAAAATGCTCTTAAAAAATAGTTGTATAAAAAAAATTGATGGTCCACCGGCGAGCGAGTGGTTCTGCGCTCAAAGATGGCAGACGCTAGAGGTGCCGGGTTCGAACCAAGATGGCGCTCGTAGGTCTAGATGTTCAGAGTTTTCCATGGTTTTCTTAAACAATTGCGTAAATACCATCAAGGACAACCTAGGAAGATCTTCCCACGGAGGACACTCTCCCTCAGGCCTAGACCTCTTGCGCAGTCAATCGGACTTACTCCCAAATCACCAAACACACACACACACGCACAAAAAAAAAAAAAAAAAGCAGATACTAACAATAATCTAGAAATAAAAATTGCAAATGTCACGGTATGCAATATTGTATGAAATGCCAACATTTTAATTTGTTTTGAAGTACTATTAGTACCCGCTCTTTTCTGGCTTCACTTTTTAAGTGACATTTTTCTATTTATTTCATGGTAATACATACATTGGAGAAAATGCACAACAAATAAAGAGATGTGAAAAAAGGGCGTGTACTAACAGCGTTCCCGAAAAAAAAATTAAATATTGGTCTGTCTGTATTATAGATGATTTTGGGTAGGAAAATTTTTAAATTTTGCCCTAATTTAAAAAAATTCTATGCAGAAAATAGATAACTCTACAAGTGAAAATTTGAATAAAAAAAGAAAAAATGAAAAAAAGGGTACTTTTTGTATATTTCTTTTAATAATAATAATAAGTTATATTAATAAAAAAATTGGGCACGTAAGTGATATTCGACTGTCAAAAGCAATAATTGTGCTTTAAATCAGGAGCATCTTATAGAAACAAAAAAGAATAAATTTTGCTTATACATATATGTTCTTTTAATTATTTCTTTAATTTAGTTTAAATTCAGTATATGACTATAAATATATATTCTAAGTAATCTAAATCGATTTTCGAACAAATGTGTCTTATGAGTTTTCATTATGATATGAATAGGTATGTGTTTCATAAACGAGAATTCAACTTTTCATAATGCGGTTACAGGAAAATTGAAAAGTAAATATATTTTTTATTCGAAATTGAATTTATTAACCCCACAAAGCACATGGTATGGAAAACAGCTACTTTAAATCTGTACTGATAAGTATAAAGGATTTAAGTCCAAAAATGTCGATTTTGAGTTAAGTACATAGTCAGACTCAGAAAAAAATTCTCTATCGATTGGTATAAAGGATTTAATTTTATGTCATTTAGTCTTTGAGAAAATCCATTGGTAAAAAAAGGACCAATTCAGAAATTTACCATTCATGTATGGTATAAAATATTTAATTCAATTTTTCTCGTTATTAAATGAAGGTTGACAACCACTGAATGGTATAAAGGGTATATATCAACGAAATACCTTTTTCCTAATCCATTTTTCTGATTTGTTTTTAGCTAGTTAAACTTTATTTTTCGTCTCCTGAAAAATCAAGAATATGGACTTAAATCCTTTATACTTATCAGTACAGAAATATTCCTGCAACTCTACGAAAAAAATGGTATAAACATTTATTGGAATTTGAGTGTAACTACATATATATATATATATATATATATATATATATATATATATATATATATGCCAAATCTTTCGTTTTTCAAGGGGAATATTAACCTTTTGCAGCTCCTAACTTTCTAAAGCGATCTAAACAGTTTTGCCAAATTTAGGGATTTTTTTGTTCAACTACCACCAATAATTTTGAGGAGTGATATTTTATATACATAGAGGACGAATATACTTGAAAGTGATTAGTTAAACCGTTACAGTTAATATTTAGTGGTGAATATTGAATAAATTGTTCCTAAGTTTGGTGACACTGACCGGATGAGTGAAATTAAATAGAATCGGAAAAGAGTTAAATTGGATTTTTTTTTATAAATGTCTTCAGCTTATTTAGTTTTCAAAAATAAATGTAACAAGTTTTTTTTTTTAATAGTGCTGATAAATTTCTCTAAACAGTCGAAAATTTAACGACTATGCACATATATAAGAACTATAAGGGCCGTTCATTGTAAAAGTGAATTATTTTTTGTAAATAAATTTCCAAATAACGAGATGTTTTCAAATTTATGTTTGGAAAAAAATACAAGTATTAAATCGGTGTTATTTATTTTTATTTTTTAATACAATTTATAAGTTATAAGAATGTTATGCTAAAGTAACTTAGAAATTTCCCTTTTGTAATGTATATAGAGAAGTTTCAGTTCCCTGAAAAATCAAGTAACGCCATTTACGGAAAATTTAAAGCAATTATTAGAGTTGCTTCCCACCTGCAATGAAAAATATGACAAAATGTAGTACAATGAAGCAAATATATACATATTTTAAAACTATGGAGTTATACCATTTTTATAATGAATAACAGAATTATAATACAGGCGATTTCCTGTAGACGTTATTACTGTTCCCATTTTTGTCAAAATAATTTGAAATTTGCACCGTATCCTTGCGTTTCACATTTCCCAAAAGATAGTTATTACAGAGTTTTGAACTAGAAAAAATATATTCCGTGTGGGAGGAAAAAGTTTACACTGCAGAGGTAATAGTTTACGTATTCGAAAAAGGTATTTTTCTGAATATTCCACATTAAAATTTTGATTTCCAGGTAAAATATTTGCTTATAATTTTGTTATTATTTTCCCTCAACTACTAATTATCAATGTATTTATTTAAGGCGCAGAAAAAATATCCAGCTTTGTAGGATTAAGTATTTCTTTTACCTGTTTTTTTTTTTTTTTTTTTTTTTTTTTCTTTCACCTACAAAATTTAATTCTTAAAAGCGATACTCTTTGATTATTTGCACCTAACAATAAACTAACAATAAAGAGAAGATTACCACAGCCAAATAACCTTTTAACTTTTTAACTTTCTGACACTATGCCAAATAAATAATAAGAAAAACAATATCCTATAGTCTAAACTTTTGTCTTTGAGTGGATCTAATTTTTTTATAAATAATTTTTTCATAAATATTTATGAGTTTGTTGAGCCAACTTATATTTTAAAGACTTTATATAGGATATACAATAAGTTTTCTATCTTCTCAATTGTGATTTAAATTTAGAAAACAAATTTACCCTGTGTCTGTCCCATGGTATACTAAAATTACTTTTTGACTAAAACTGAGAGGTGCGAATAACTCGAAGTTCTAATGATAAATATTCCCAGAACAATTGTAAACAGTAATAGAATATAATTTTAAGTACATTACAATCGTTTTTAGTTATTTTATTTAAATAAATATATATATATATATATATATATATATATATCAGGGTTCGTAGTCTCCGTAGGACTCTTTTAAAGCTGAAACATTTTCACCCCTTTTGATATAATTTTTTTCGTAGAAAAATCCTCATTGTATTTTTAAAGTAATATGCCATGATTAAACAGTATACAAATCATTATATAAAAATAGTGGTAGCCATAAATGCATAAATTTCTGAAAAGAAGGTGGAGACTATATCCACTGTAATATACCAGTCTTTAAAATAAAATTACGTTTATTCCTTTGCAGTGTGAATCATTCTTGCACACATTCTAATTTTCTCCAAATTCAATTACGATTAAATAAGAAGAAAAATATTCTAAATAAATAAATAAATAAATAAATAATGTGGTGGAAAGAAGGAGGGGTCTATAGGACTACGGAATATTAATTAGAATGTTGGCAGGTATGCTGCGAATACTATTTACTATCTAAAAATATCACTAAAATATACATCGATTAGATGTGAATACTTGAAGAAAAATGTATATAAATGTTTTATAAAGCAAAATCTTTCTATTCTGTGCATTAAAAAAAAAAAGAAATTTTTTGATTTAAAGTATGTGTTATTGCATATTTTGCTATGATGCTTCTCGCTCTATATTTAGTGAAGAAATTAAAGTTGTTTAACTTATAACTAATACATACATATGTAGATCTGCAAATATTCTAATTTATTCTCTAATATAGTGTTAGGTCCCACCTTTTTTTCACACCAGTATATCTGTAGACTACTACTCTGGAATATGTATTTACAATTAAATGAGAAGAATATTACTGTACAAATATACTGGTGTGAAAAGGAAGGCAGATCTCCACATTATTACGAAACAAATTAGATTAATTGGCAGGACTGCATAAGCGTATGTATATTTATAATTCACGTGCAAAACTGAATTATTTCCTGTGTTGATGTCGCAGATACAAATATCTAAAAAATAATAAAAATACTTGATTAATGCGGCGAGAAATTTCAACTAGGAAGAGTGCATGATTATTTTTTATGAAAATAAACCCTTTTAAATTTGTTTAGAAAAGGAACTGCATTATTGGAAAAACAGTTAAGGAGCATTTTAAAATAAGACACATCTTTAGAATTCATATGAAACGCAAAATAGCTGCGTATGCGAGAAAAATTGATTTTAACATTTAAATGGAAACTACTAATGGACCCATTTTTAATTAATTCTATGTTATTCAATGAAATATGTCTGCATGATACAGTTCCGTTTTTAATCATTTATTCAAAACGTAACTGTACAATATTTACAAACTATATTTAATTCCGTAATTTCACATCCGTATGACGTAAATGGAATGTCCAATAATTCTATGTAGGATGTTTCATTTAACTTCTCCGGATACAGATTTACCAGTTAAAATATCCGGTTGAAAAATTCATAGGTTTCGGGAATATAGTAATGGAAGTTCATTGTGTAAATTGTTAATTAAGTAGATTCGTAAAACCTCCGGAGTAACGCAAATAGGAAATAACAATAATGCATTAAAGCATTTTCTTGTTAATTAATGAATTTTATATTCCATAAATTTACAAAAAAAAAAAAAAAAAACTAGGTAAGGGTTATTTCCCTGGCACATTATTTTCAAATCAAACCTTCAAAAGGATTTAGCAATAATTTTGTTTGCTTTTATTAATACCGACACCAAGACATCAGAAATTGTGAAGAAGATCATGGACTTTAGAGCAGAAACTCATGTAGCAATATGCTTTACGCCATTAAATCTCATTTTTATAATAATATTTAATTATATATAGTATTATATTATATTTAGATAACAGATTACTATATAAATTAATAAATATAATATAGTATTGTATTCTATTTATGAGATTTCATTCTCTGCATTATGTGCATCGAGAGATACTCACTGGTGCGATATTACTTTAAGTGCGATACACAATTATCGTCAAAAGAAAACTCTTTTAATATTAATATCAGCCCTAACAACACATCTTCTCCGAAAGGCGTCCTCATGATGTCTTGAGGATAAAAGGGAAATCCTATGGACCTCCCCAGGATGTTCTGTGGACAAGTGTGTTGTTAGGGAGAAGACGTCTTGAAGAAATTCAAAGAAAAATATAGTAACTTAAAACATATTTACTTGTTTATAGGATAATTGTTAAAATATTCTAGTCTGATTTATCGTATACATTTAAAACGCTTACATATAATAATGAAATGTATAACAATTCCACAAAATCTGCAATCAGTTTTTTTTTATTTTTACCGCCATTATGTAGAAACTAAATGTTACCACCATTATGTAGAAACACCTTAAAACATACCTTAAATAGCGTAACCATGTAATCAAAAAAGAAAGAAAGAAAGAAAAATCCAAAAATCAGGCGTCTGTCATGATGAATATTCCGATACATTTTTCCCGCCTGGCCTTAGGCGTATATCGACATTAAATTAAAAATTGCAATTCGACTGAAATGAAGTAATGAAATATTTGTATTAGCTAATTTTATAGTCTGACAACACGTTGAACAAGCTCGATGGTGCAGCAGGATAATACTTAGGCAGAGGCACAGGGCAATGAAAATCATGCAAATGTCTAAAATAAAACGATTCATTTCCCTCTGCGGCAGCCTCTCGTTATCTTTCTCTCATTGAACATATCTCACTGGGCGTAAGTTGCACTCTATATTACCACTATCAGAGCTGCCAACCTAATCCGGCAAATTGTTAGTACCGCTCATTTTTCTGCACCACTTAATTTTTAGAGTATTTGTTTTCTGAATTCATCGTAAATATATTTGAAGATAATTAATATAAAAATTAAGTGGTGTAGAAAAATGGGCGGTACTAACAGTTTGCCGGATTAGGTTGGTAGCTCTGTACTATAAAAGTTAGATAAGGCAATCAACAGCGTGAGTTTAGTTTGATTTGTTACTCTGTGGTAATTATTTACTCATTATAAATCATGACTAAAACTTATGGATAAAATTTATTTCCAAATATCAAAGCCAGATCTGGGATTTGAGCCCACACGTTAATAACTGAAGGACATATCACTAGCATTGCGTTCGCCTTGCAGTGAACACGTTGTGGGAAAAAGCATCACAGATACCTATAAACTATCTCGAAAATAACAAGTTTCACCGACAGTCTGCATAGTTGGCCTTAGGTACAACATTAATTTTCGAATAAAGAAAAAAGAAATATATATATATATATATATCATATCCTTGTTTTTCTTTTCAATTACTACTACCAGCCACCGTCCAGTTAGGCTTATGGATTTTACATTTCATGCGCTTTATTATAATTTTGTAACATTAAATATGTGTAATAATATATTCCATATTTATCATTTAATAAACCATCGATGTAATCAAGAACTTCTCTGAAATATTAGCTATTCAGTTTTTAGAGAAATATATTTATTTTAATTCGATAACAGAAAAGTTCATAATCTTTACTATTAGTTTTCAAGTTAGCTATGCAGAATAGGCACTGAATAAAAACAGCATTCTATTAATAAGTATTAACATAATCAAACAGAAACTTTATTAACATCTTGCAACATTTTCATTTTAAGAGCTACAGACATAATTAAGCATTTGTTTGAAATATTAGATTTGCAATTTTGCGATTTTTTTTTTCATTTTGATTGGATAACATTGTATACAATGTTTATCATTTGCTCTAGTGACAGTTTCTAGAGAAAATCAATGTGTAGGCCATAGAATTCTTTTGGCTACATTCAAAATTATAATTTGCTGAACTATAAACACCATCAAATATTCTTGAAAAAATATTAGAATTGCAGTTTCAATAAGGATACTAATTTTAGTTGGTTAAGATTATATACACTCTTTTAATAGTTATATATATATATATAATTTTCAAACAATAGTAAAAGCATATAATGTTATAGGCTGTCATAAAATTTTTATTGTTTTTAAAAGAAAAATATTTTATTGAAACATAGACAATTTACTTAAATTGAAACATTCTTCTATATTTTCCTATACAAATTCCCTCAGTAAAAATAATTTATTAAAATTATTATTTAAAAATATTACCTTCCATGATAATTCAAACGATTTCCATATTAGAGAAGTAATAACACTAAATATTCAAAAAAAGTTGAATTTATTCTCAATATTACATTAAAAGAAAAAAAAAAGTTAAAAATGAAAAGAAAATCGATAACTTTATTTTAAATTATCGCAGATCGATTTTTCAACCACTCGTTTTAAACGTATTGGCGAGCTCTTTTGAAAGATACCCATCATGGTAATTTACTCCCCTCGAGGGTGTACTCCCCCCCACCCCCCAGGGGGTTGACGAGGCTCCTACATACACAAAAATGTTTTCCCAGTTGACTCTCTCTATTACAATATATATATATATATATTCGTTTCATTTTGTTTAGTGCAGTCTATAGATGTTAAACTTTACTTACCTGCAATTTCACCCATAGACGTAATGTATTTGAATAATTTTGAGTGTCCCTGTACACGAACCATTTGTCTCATCTCAACGAAAAGCTTAGTGTAGCATCCCTATATGATACATATTTAGAATACCGAGTTTGGAATTTCTGCTACTATTTGTTCTTGAGATATGCTTATAACACACACAGACACACAGACCATTCGCTAAGAACATGATTTTCGTATTCAGGGGACCTCAGAACATGTAAATATAACAAAAACTCACGTTCGAAAATTTGACCCTAAAACAATTTCTCGACCCTATGGGTAAGATAAAGTAAAAATTAGTATTTGTATTTTTATATTATTCTGTTGAATTGTGCGCAAACTTTCCTTTAAACTCCAGCTTTATCTTATGTTTGGGACCATCGCAGGAATTTCTTCTCTAATTTCTTACACAAATTTGCGCGGTACATATGATTTTTAAAATCGTTTTCCTTGGTTAATGCAGACGATTTTTATCTCATGGAAGTGCAACTCTAAGTGTCTGAAGAAAGTAAACTTTGTTCTCTACAGGCGATATGTTAGAAATTCTTTTCTTTTCTATGTTTTTCTTTTCTTTTTTTCTTTCTTTTTTCCTTTATTCAGTTTTTACTGAAAATATAGAAACAAATAACTTTGCATCCCTGTGTTGAACCATTCTTATTAAAGACGAATTCCTTTAAAAAGTACTAATATAAAAAACTTACACCCCCAGAGAAGCGCTACTCATACATATACATTTTGTTTTCCGTATTTGGCTATTACTATTTATAACACGTTTTTTACAATCACGAAATTCCAAGAGAATTTATTAAGTAATTCGCTAGATACATACCTGCCAACATTCTAACTAATATTCCGTGGTATAATTAGCCCCACTGTTTTTTTTTTTTTTTTTTTTTTTTTTTTTCACACCCGTAAATTTATAAATTAATATTCTCCAAATGAATTTCTATTAAATAAGAAAAAATACTCTGAAAAATTGCTGGTGTAGAAAGAAAGATGGGACTAACAATACTACAGAATATTAATTAGGTTGATGGTAGACATTCGATAAAATGTTAAAATCGATAATGTCCTATTGTCTATATATTCACTGTATAGTATACAAACTGTTATGTGGATGTTATTTGTACAACCTAAGATTAATAAATTAGTTTATTATATATATTTTCAATATTTATCAAACGATTTGTTTTAACTCGTCTTAGATACTTTTAACACAATACTTTTTCCCCCCCAAAGAGATCGAACTTTAGTTTACTGAAAATTATTAACTCCTTTACTATTTTTTTATTTATTTATTTAAAGTTTTATTGAAAACAATGCTTATATACAAAATTTATTCCAAATCCATTTAGAACGAAATTCATTCTGTGTAATTCAAACAGTGGAATAGTACTATCATTTCAAGAGAATATGAAACATAGATGATTTAGGCCATCTTATTTACATATCATTGTACATCTCTCAGCAGAGTATTGTTTTATAGGAGCGTAAAATATTCCTGCACTCAAGTGTACTACTATCTCTTGAATTATTTAGGAGACTGTTGACATGCAAAAGAGAAAGTATCCTCGAGAAAAGCATTATTTTCAAAACAAAAGTAATTCAAAAGATTATATATACAAATGGAAGATAATGTGGCATATAATTTATCAAAAACTATCTACTTCTAAGTCGTATAAGTTTTCTCAAAATGAATTATTCATTTGTCGCAGTAAGTATGCATTTTCGTCCTAATAAAGAACTGATATTTGAAACGCATTAAATATTTAGCGCTGCATGCTTCTCATTTTTCAAACTAATTCATTTATTTCATGTAAATAATTTTGCATTGTGTGTTTTTATAATGATTTCCTTGCGGGGAGGAGGGAACTCCTAATCACTATTATTACTACTGTAGTTTAACTTCTGCCTTTCACTTAAGAAATCCCACTCCCAGGCCAGCCGATTGGCTGTTTAATATCCTCAATAGAAAAAGCCCGCTTTCTAAACTAAATAATATATTTGAATTCCTTATGAATATGACTAATCTCACAGATTAATCTCACATCTGCTTGCTCTTGCTTTAAGCCACTTGCTCTGCCTTGCTCTACTTGCTTGTCACTTTTACAAGCCTTAAAACACTTGTCACTTTTCCACCAGCATAGAACATGCCGCTCCTTGTCGTGTGGGAGACCTGTCTCTAGCGGCTTTTGTAATTTTTTTTTTTTTTTTTTTCACTTTTCCACCAGCATAGAACATGCCGCTCCTTGTCGTGTGGGAGACCTGTCTCTAGCGGCTTTTGTAATTTTTTTTTTTTTTTTTTTTTTTTTTTTAGAGTTTAAATAAACTCCGGAAGAGGGGCCTAGCATAGCTGGAATCGCTCGACACTGCTCCTAGAGCGGTGAGCGGCACCTCTTCCCTGTTAATGATTGATTGTTATTATATGACAGACGATTACAAGATGCAGTGAAATTCAAAAGTACAGCAGAGTAATACAAAGACTGTAAATGGTGTCGAAGTAACCATGTATAACGTATTCTTAATCGACTGGAATGTTAAAGTAGTTTCTTTTCTTTAATAATAGTAAATCCCAAATTAGGGTTTGGGTTCTGAGGATTAAGTCCGATTGACTGCACTAGGGTCCTAGGCCTGAGGAAGAATGCCCTCCGTGGGGGACTTTCTAAGATGGTTCTAGCCCGTATTTACGCAAGTTTCGGAGAAAACCACGGAAAACTTCGAAATTCTAGGCCGACGAGCGCGACCTATGACCAAACCCAGCCCCTCACGTCTTCCAACCTTTAGCGAAGAACCGCACCGCCGCTGGTGGGTCTTAAATTAGGGAACTAGTTCAAACTTTGTTCATTTATTTGTTTGAATTAGAATGTCGAATAACTTATAAAAGTTAAAAACTTGTTAGAAAGAATCATATATGGCACTTTATGTCTTAAAAATTGTATATTTTTAAATAGAACAATTTTGTTAATGTAAAGTTTTACCATCATTTTGCTAATGTAAAATCTTGTCATTTGTAAGGTAGTACTAACTTCAAAAGATACACATCAAAATTTCATGATATTTATTAAAGAGATATTAAAGTTTTAGTGCCTCTATTTTTGATAATTTAAAAGTGATCGAAAAAGCTGAATTTCATGTATTGATTAATCATTCTTCCTTCATGGGCAAAAATGTTTTGAAACTCAGCAATGGCTTAAAAAGTGTTACAAGATATCTGCTTCATCGATAAGTACTATTTGTTTGCTGAGTTTAAACGCTGTCGTATTGACATTGATGAAGCTGAACGCTCAAAACGTCCAAAATGTGTTACTGAACCAGGGAAAAAAAAAAAAAAAAAAAAAGAACTAACAAATTCTGAAAATTGTGTTAGGAAACCATAAAGGTAGCTAGCTCCTAAATATATACAAAGGTAACCCTTTCAGTATTTTGCACAAATATTTCCATATGATAAAACTGTTATCAAAATGCGTGCCGTCTGTGCTCACAGTGAAACAGGAAAAATAACTTAGATAATTGTTCGAAGGCAGAATAAACAGGATTTTTTATGCCGAAATGTAACAATAGTTGAAATGTGGATCCAATACTACACTCCAGAGTCGAATCAGCTGTCAGCTGAGTGGCCTTCTCTGGATAAATGCCATTCGAAGCGACCGAAGGCGCAACAGTCGGCCGGAAAGATTCTGGTGAGTATTTTTTGGGATGCACAAAGCATAGTTTTCATCGACTACCGTCAGTACTGTCAACAGTCAATACTACGCAGTGTTACTGGACCTATTGAAGGTCGAAATTAACAAAAAATGACCACATATGTCGAAGAAAAAAAGCGCTGTCTCGACGGTTACGATGGCAAAGCTGTATGAGCTGAGCTTCTAGCTTCTTCCCTACCCACTATATTCTCCAGATTTGGCCCCTAGCGACTGTTACTTGTTTGCAAATCTCCAAAGAATGCTGTAGAAAAAGAGATTTTTGCTCCAGTGAAGAAGTTATTTTGGAAACTGAAGTTATTTTTTTTTTCTCTTTGAGGTTTTGACAAGCCGTTTTTTAAAACTATTCTTTAAGGAGACTATATTGATGAATAAAGTCGAAATTTATTGAAAAAAAAAAAAGTTTTTGTTAGTTAGTACAGGGACGTTTTGACCATTGTGTTACAGTGTTGTGCAGCGCTGATTAAAATTTATTATTACGACATGAGTTTTCAGAATTTATTTAATTAGTAAACAGGAAAAGAAATATTTAAAAAGAAAAAATTCAGATATTTTCCGTATTCGATTCATTTTCTAAATTTTGATTATTCTAGATTTGTAAGTCAATTAATTCAACGCAAACAGAAACTAAATGGATCCCAAGGTATTGAATTTTGTATCCTATACTGATAAAAGCTTTGAAAATTTGGCAAAACACAAATTTGAAAAATTTTAGCTTTTTACAGTATTTTACCATCTATTCAATTCGTATATCCATATTAACATTTTACACTAAAATCTAGAACTATTGAGAGAGTTCAATTTAGGATGTATGCTTTAAAAATTTTAACATATATTTTATTTTATTAATGCACTAATACATAAAAAACTTCCTTTATATAAATGGAGATATATTTATTAAGAACTCGCTTTTTGGCAGGACTTTAAGAAATTAGTATGTGTCACTCATTGACGCTTTAAAACCTGGACTGAGGTAGGTTTGCACCAGTACACCCCCACGAAGAGTAAACATTACCGAGTGAATCTATTGAAAATGTGAAAGTTGTGGAGTCATTCTAGAGCTATCAGAAACACATAAAATGATTAATTTTGAACGTAAAATTACCGCAGTGAGTTATGGTTGCTAAATCAAAAACAGTGATCAAATATCATTATAAATTGCCCATAAAGAGAAAACGATTACTTAAAATTTAATTGTGTTATATTTTAATCAAAATAATGGAATTTGGGTAGCGAAATATAATACATATTTAATTATTTATAAAAATAAACTTCAGCTCAAATTCTTCAAAATCGTCGCAATTTTATTTGTCGAAAAGACAATGCTAAAAATACTCCAAATTTAGTTTCTTCGCATGCCAGTTTAAAACGTTTAACATCGATTTTCTAATTACATTATCTTTTACATTATAACATCTTTATCATAAGGTTAAGTCCAAATCTGATTAGTCCTACATAACACAAACGATATGTTTATTGCACTGAGAAAAAAAATATACCGCCTTCATCTAGAATGAATAAAGGGTCATTTTCAAATTCCTTAAACTAGAAAATAGATTTCCGAGCTATGCGCATAAGGCACGCCAATGAACTGAAAAGACGAAATGGTAGAGAATTTCTAATCTACACATTTCTAGATGGTGAAACAATATTCTAAATATTCTGAATTTTTTGTATTACGATAAATTCTAGCTTGATTTTCTAGAATTGAGACATAAACCAAGATTATAGCTGCTGAAACTCGCCTCTTTTATTCACATTTATTTGGAGATATTTTCAAATAAGATTGTCCTGCATAATATAAGCAAACGCTCAAGAATTTTAATAGAGGTCTCTAGAATTCGCTTTCGAAGAGGACTAGAAAAACTTTAATAAAAAATTTATAAGGATGACATGGAACTACTTTTTCTAGAGCCACAATTTAGATTCTAGAGGTCAGTTATAGAATTTTTTCTCAGTGTATTGGCGTGCCTTATACTCATTGCTCGGAAATCTATATTTCTAGTTTAGGGATTTAGAAAGGACCACCTATTCGTTCTAGATGAAAGCGGTATATTTTTTTTCTCAGTGTAAAATGTTCTTACTTTCTTTTTTTTTTTCGCTATATTTTCTTTTCATTTTATTCATTAAATAAAGTGTTTGAAAGATACTTCTTTTTTGTTACTTATTAATAACCTTTAAAGGTATATACAATAAAAATTATCAATGTCGCCTCATTATATTATTTAATGAGTTGGTACTTTAGTATACCACTGGTACATAGAGATCGACAAAGATATTTGGACTTTAAAAAAGTGAAATAATTTTGAAAAATACCAATTAGAAATAGCAATAGCACCCCATATGGCTACATATAGCTGCTAGTGCCTTTTAGAGAGATTAAAGTGAGGTATATATGGTTTATTATTATACATATTCTTCAAAAAAGTTCCATAAATTCTTTTTTATACGCTTTTAACGCTGATGGTGCTTTAAAATACTGTCGGTAGCTGTAATAGCAATTTATATTTTTATTATATTCATTAACACCGAGTATATGTGAAAAAAAAATTAAAAAATGGCAATCATATTTCATTAAAAATGAAAGTCGAACGCAAGATATATACTTTTAAACAGGCAAGCAACATGCTAATTTTTGAACAATCTTTTTTTTTTTTTTTTTTTTTTTTTTTTAAGAAACTGAAGCTTTGTATGCGATGATTTAACTATTTTTTAAAATATATATACTCAAATAAGTTTTATTTTTTCTAAGCTAATTTAAGAATAAGCGTTTGTCTAAGGGTGTCTGTTTTAAAGGATATTTTCTGATTTTTAAATTGTCTAATTAATTTTAAATAATTACATTTTCGGTTTTAATGATGTTCCATGGGATTCAATATTTTAATATTATTGGTAAATGAAGTGAAAATTGTTAAATATTATTAATATCTTATGAGAATGGTTTACTACTCTTAATTATTCTCATTATATAAGTACCCAATGGTTAAATGTAAAACGCTGACGTATTCCGACTACGTTGCAAGTTCAACTCTCAAACTGCATTTTATTTTACCCTTGACCTAGAAACATTATTGTAGAAAAAGTATCACCTTCATGTACACGATTTTTTAAGAGAAAGAATTACATAAAATTGTTGAATAATTTGGAATAATATCGCTCTTAAATTAAGTGAAAATTTCACTCTTTCAAAAAGAGACTATTAATTTTTTAAAATTTGGTTCCATTTAGGCATGTTCAAAGATAGATATGCCACTTCTTCATATTTAACTTACTCTTCATATTTTAGAGATTATGATATGATTAATATTAATGGTTGTTTTACATTGCCATACAAGAATATTCATGTCCGTTTAATTATATAAACAAAAACTATCCGAAGTGCTTTTTCATTGTATTTCACATATTAAATCTTTGAAAAAATTTGAAATATCGAAGTCTAATAAAAGCAGTTGGAATGTGTCTATAATCCATGTGAATTGCATAATTTTTCTTTCTTTCCTTTTTTTTTTAATATAATAGAAGAAATGTGAATGTTTTTTTTAAATATTAATGGCATTTATGAAATATTTATATATATAAGTCATTATGATGTGGAAAAAATATATATAGAGTTTTTTTTTTTTTTTTTTTTTTTTTTTTTTTTTTTTTTTTTTTGGGGGGGGGGGGGAGAATACGTTGATGGTGTGAAGCAAAATAACATAAATAAAGAACTTTAGGAATGTTTTCATTAAATGATGTAAGAGCTTGCAGGGAACCAGAAACTAATCCATCAAATTAACCATGGTTTCGCGAAGAAAATTGCAATGTAACACATCCTTCCCATTCCTTCATCTGCTATTATTCTACGTACAGTACATTTATCACATAAGAAAAGAGTTCCAATTAAAAAAAAACAAAAGAAAAAATAAAGAAAGAAAGTAAAAAGAATCTGGTGTAACACTCACATTACTTTCTCTTATTCTGCATTTAAATGCTATAAAGACAGGTTATAGATTAAGGGTTAAGATAAAAGGGCATCAAAAAAGGGTGTAATCTTACATTAAGAGAGTTTAAAATGGTTTTAAAAACAGTTTCATTAGACTTATCGATATGTTAGATAGATTTATTAAATATATTATATTAAGTTTTATTAGATGTATTACATAGATATCAGAAAAACCGGTGACTGGAACAAGACTTATTACCGATGTAAAGAAAACACTGAACACGGCGGCAACTCGTGTCCAAGATTGGAGAAAAATGATGGGAATGTTATTTCAGAATATGTTATTTTTTTCATATTTTATGTTTGTAAATTATTCGTTTAAACACAGTGACCAGCTAATCAGGCGACGTCAGCTAGTTCAATACCTTGTATGATAATGCCTCTGAACTTGTGGAGTCTGGGCCCCCACATTAAATGCTCCGGACTCCATCTCTTAACTAATTGAATAACTGTTCTCTACGAGACTCAAATGTAAAATATAAATAAACCTTTTATTTAAACTTTAAAGTATAGGAGGGAAGATTTTTTACCAAGAACTCAAATTAATAGTTGAACAGACAAATAACATAGGAAAATATAAAAGTTTTATCTCACCCCGGAGGAATAGCTAGATGAGTTGAAAACTGATAAACGCTGCTCTCCATAGATCAACAGAGCTGCCAACCTAATCCGGCAAATTGTTTGTACCGCCCCTTTTTCTACACCAATATATTTTTAGAGTATTTGTTTTCTTAATTCATCGTAAATACATTTGAAGAGAATTACTCTAAAAATTAAGTGGTGTAGAAAAAGGGGCGTTACTAAAATTTGCCGGATTAGGTTGACAGCTCTAGATCAACTAGATTACACCACCTCGTATAATGAAGAGAAGATTCCTATCAATTTCAACAACACACTGTTGAATTAACTAGAACTCCGACACTATAACACTTTATCAATTGCTTTACAGTCGACAGCAAAATTATCCGAGCACTAGCTAATAATTCTGATGTCAAAAAAGTAAACTTAATACTATTTTGTTGAATAAATCCTTGTCGAATCATGTTCTTAGATTGACTAAGAACATGATTCAACAAGGATTTATTCAACAAAGCAGTATTAAGGGAACTTTTTTTTACCACTGACTGATTATTAACATGTTAAGAGTGTTTTATGAATAGATGGTTTTAGACCCTTTAAACTAGTCAATTTTGTTAATCTATTAATATACCATCATGTTTTCAATGCATATATAAAACAGTAGTAAAAAAAAGGTGAAAATTTAACACACAAAATTTGTAAAAACAAACTGTACCATTATAAATATAAATATATATATCTATATATATTATTAAAACAAAAGATTTTATTTTAAACATGTATTAAATGTTTCTTGGATGCAGAAAATCAAATCGAATGGATTTATTAGAGAATTTTGCTTTAAAGATAATAAGATAAGTTCAATAAAGCAAATTATCTCTAAATTAATCAGAATTACATAAAATAATTACTCTGAAACGAATTAAGCTACTACTAGGTCAGTATTATGATAGATAGATGAATTTATGGTCTACTGACTGATTATTAACATGTTAAGAGTGTTTTATGAATAGATGGTTTTAAACCCTTTAAACTAGTGAATTTTGTTAATCTGTTAATATATCATCATGTTTACAATGCATAGTTGAAACAAAAATCTATATGACATGTTTTTTCAAGTGTAAATTTTTTATTTATTATGCCATTTTAAAACATTTCCTTATAACGCATTTTTTATTTTGAATAATTTATATTAACTTCGAATAAATTATTTGCTTAGTCAATGTTTATCAATAATTACACGTTCTCATAAAATAGAGGTAAGCATTATTTAACTTTAGTCATTTCATTTGCATATCATTTGTACATCTCTAAAAAGAGAATTGTTTTATAGCCATCTGAAATATTCATGATCTCCAATGTATTTTCTTCTGAATTATTTAAGAGGCAGTTGACATGCAAACGCGGTAGTATGTTTGCAATTCTTTTATTTTTTCAAACAAAATTATTGAATATATTATGTACCAAAATAGAAGTTAATACAGTAAACTATCCATTAACATCAATCAACCTCCTATATCGTATAATGGTTTAGAAATAAATTATTTATTTTCATGCAGCTTCTAAATCATTGCTTTTTCGGAATATTTGTCATATGGAAACAGTATAATACATAAATGTCGTTACAATGACGTATATGGCTTTGGAACGAAAGAAAAATTTAAGCTTTAGTATATCTTTATTTTATGCAGTTAGAACGTAAAGAAAATTCATGCATAACGTATGAAATTGAAAATAATAAATTTTGACTTCTGTTTTAATATAAAAATTAAACTTAGGGAATTGCGATATATATTATAATATATATATATATATATATATATATATATATATATATATATATATATTTAAATATAAAACTCAGTACTTCGAGAGTGAAAATTTCTTAAATTGTTGATTTCTCGGTACTAAAACTAATCCAGGAACGAAAAATCATGTTTTTTGTATAAAGTTTTAACACTATCTAACAGTACTTATCATAATATTACATTGTTTAACCTTCAGTGTACTATGCTTACGTAATCACACAACGGACAGGCAGAAGGACATAAAGACAGACAGATACACCAATTGAATTCATAATCACTCTTAAATATTGTAGGATAGTGTTAAAAAAGACTAATATAAACGTAAATGCAGTTCCTGCAACTTCCAATGCATAAATATTGGCTAGGACCACTTAGAAAAAACCTCCAGGAAGGGCACTCCCTCTCAAGTCTAGGCCCCCTCGTGCAATCAGTCAGCTTTAATCCCCACAACCAACCAACATGCAACTTCCAGTTGTAGCCTTTAATGTATTTGAATATTTACTGTAGCAATGTAAACATTAATGCTAAACATGCTATATTCTGTTGAAAACATTTTTGTTAGCACATGAATAATAAATGGCATTTAATTATGATGTGCGCAGTGCAGGCATACTTAAATGTGATTTTTAAAAATGCCTCTCATAGAAAACAATGCATTAGCATTCTTT